>CM038718.1:20540358-21740358 GCA_021613375.1 Megaleporinus macrocephalus | reverse complement strand
TGATCCCAGCCTGAGCAGCTGGATTCACAGTGCATGCGAAATACATAAGATGGTGTGAACATGAGAGAGAGAGAGAGAGAGAGAGAGAGAGAGAGAGAGAGAGAGAGAGAGAGAGAGAGAAAGAAAGAGAGAATGAGAGGACAAGAGAGAGGTGTGCAGGATGAGAATCAAATGGGTGGAGTGTGAACAAGTGGAGAAGGTGACAGACTGTGAGCATGAAAAAAGAGAAAAGGAGAGGAAAGTAGAGAGAAAGGAGACAGAAGAGAAAGAAATAAAAAGAAAGAATGTAAGAAAGAAAGAAAAAAAAGAAAAGAAAAAAAGAGAAACGTAAGAAAAGGACAGTGAGTAACGAAGAAGTAGGAGGGAAAAGAGAGAAGGAGTAAAAGAGATAGGGAGAGGCAGAAGGCAGGGTAGAACTGCAAAAGAAAGAAAGGGAGTAAAAAAAGAGAGGGAAAGAAAGGAAAAGATGTGAAAGAGAGAGTGAGTAAAATATAAAGAGAAAATGGAAATGAGGGGAAGAGAGAAATAGAACGACTGAAGAGAGAAAAAGAGTAGGTGAGAAGAGAGAGGAAAAGAGAAGGAAAGGGAAGAGAGAGTCAGAGAAAGAGGAAAACAGAGGCAGGAAAATAGCGAGAGGTGGAAAGAGGAAGATTGAGGTGGGAGGAAGTGGGACAATGTAAAAGAGAGACAGAGAAAAGAAGGAAGAGAAAACAGAAAGAGAGAGAGGAAGAGGAAAGAAAAAAGAGAGGAGGGAGAGAGAGGGTGTGTGAGAGAGAAGACTTCAGAACAGAGCAGAATGTATTCAGTCAGTTGTGCCGATCAGTGCTGGAACACTTTGTGATTATCATTAAAGCTGTATGACTGTATCTTTTTAATATGAATATATTAGATAGAAACTAATATCGCAGAGTGTGTGTGCGCCTTTGTGAAAGACTTAGAGCAGCCTGGGGCTCTCTGGGTGGATGTGTCCACTCCTCTCTCTCTCTCTCTCTCTCTCTCTCTCTCTCTCTCTCTCCTACAGTGGGAATATGTATATCCTTCTGAGCTCTTTTCAGTCCAACCACAAAAAGGCTTTCAAATTCAAATAGCACCATGACAAGCTACTTTGCCTAACAATCGACAGTATTTTTCTCCTCTATTTAGCGGATGAATCATTAAAAAAGAGAGGGAATGAGAGAGAGACAGAGAGAGATAGTGTATTGGTGCTACTGTGTATTGTACAGTGGCCTTGTTCAAATTTTGACAGCATTGCCCAAAACTTCCCGGGCAGGCCTCACTGCATGTCAGCTCCCATTCTGGAGCAGAAAGTGTGTCCGGTCTCGTTAGGGAGCGTGACGTGTGTGTGCGCGCCCCTGGTTTCCAATTCCGCTTGCTGCACACACTCATCAGCTGATAAACAGCATAACCAAATAGCAGCAGCTCCCTCATCAGCACCACAATGCACTGCAATACCATGGTGCTGTTTCACTTGCTCCCTACACCAATTACTGCACAAAGCCTACATCTCTATCGGGTCATATGGTGATTATTTTCAATAGTTACACATGTATAACCTAGATATCACCAGTTTTCAAAGATGTCGGTTTAAGGAGGTCCATCAATGGGAAGGCTGCTTTTGTATGCCTGCATTCAGTAATAAATAATACTAGCACTATTCAAATGCATTAATATGAAGAATAGCTTCAACAACATTCAACAAACATTCAATGAAATAAAAAAAAAACAATAAGTAAAATAACTGAAAGCATATAAAAGCATTTTGTATCTTCCTTTTAGGATATTCAAATATTCAAGATAAATGTTGGTAACAAGCTGGTGCAGTGGTTCATTTTCAAAAAAGTTAATTATGTCAGTTTCACTTTCCACACATTTAAACTACAAAGTGGGGAACAACACAGCTGCCTCTGGTAAATTGAGTATTGTTAGCAGGAAAGCTAGGCAGCTTTGTGAGTGATAATTTTAACACATTATGTTTTTACCTTCTAAAAAAAGCAAACTTTAGTGTTAACATTAGTGTTAATTTTACAAGTCGATATGACTGTATGTTGACTGATCTACAAAAACTATATTTTCAAAATAAGAGAAGGGGGACCTTATTGCTATCATGTGCGGAACCCAAAGTTAAGCACACCATCATAACTTACAGAGCAGGATTTCCTATATGAGGTAATAATTTATCCTTAAGGAGTTCGGAACAAGCTCTAGTTGAATGCACCTTATACACTATATGGACAAAAGTATTGGGACAAACTTCTTAATCAGAATTCTGCCTTTAAAGTCTGCCTTTATAAACATTTATGAAAGAATGGGTCTGAAGAGCTCACTGAATTTGAGCGTGATACTGTAATAGGATGGCCCACAAATTTCTTCTCTAACCGACAAGATAAACTGTGAGTGGCATCATTGAAAAGTTGAAACATTTATGCATCACAACAACTCAGGCACAAACAAGCAGACTATGTAAATTTACAGAGCAGGGTCTCTGAGTGCTGAGGTGCACGGTATAGAAAAGTCACCAATGCTCTGCCGAATAGTAACTCCAGAGTTCCAGACTTACTCTGGCATGAACATTAGCACAAAAACTGTGCACCAGGAGCTTCATGGCATGGGTTTTCTTGGCTGAGCATCAACAGAAAGCCTTATACCTCCAAGCATGGGTGGAGTGGTGTAAAGTGCTGCCACTGCACTCGCCACTGGAGGACAGGGAAAGTGTTCTGTGGAATGACGAATCACGCTTCTCTATCTGCCAGTCTGATTGACGAGTCTGGGTTTGGCGAATGCCAGGAGAGCACTGCCTGGCTGACTGCACTGTGCTGACTGGAAAGTTTGGTGGATGAGAGATAAAGCTATGGGGCTGATTATTTTGGAGTTGACTGAGCCATTTAGTACCAGTGAAGGGAAATCTAAAAGCATCAGCATAACAACATATTTTAAACAATTGCATAGCTTTTCCTGTTCCAACAAGACTGTGGAAGAACTTGATGGAGTCCTGACCTCAAGCCCATGGAACACCTTCGAGATGAACTAGAATAGAGATTGTGAGCCAGGTCCTCTCGTCCAACATAATTTCCTCACAAATGCTCTTCACACCAAAGTCATACAGAAAGTCTTCCCATAAAATGGAAGTTGGGGGGTCCATATGAATGACTATGGATTTAGATTGGAATGTCAAAAAAGTTCCTGTAGGTGTCCCAACACAACCATATAGCGTATCTAATGATTTGGTAACAACTAAAGAAATTGAATTCCACTATAATTTGTTGTGTTTACATGCACACCAGTGGTTCAATATTAGTGTGTCTAAGGCTGCTAAATGTAGTTATATTGTCTTATAAGCTTGTCAAGCTAGTGTAGTATCATTAAAATTTTTACTGGATTATTATGGAAACACTTACACTGACTACCACATAGAGCTTTCGCGACAAGATAGTTTAAGACAGAACTACTGAAGATAAAGTGTTTCTTCCGCAAAACATGAATGAGTGAATGGTTATGGTTATGAGTGGCACTTCATATGTATATGAATACACACATTTGACTGGGAAAAGCAATTCAAACTGCTAGAGCTAGATACTAACAAGCTAATTATAGCCAAACCAGCATATTTCTTGCCTCTGCTCTCCTGACATGTGGACCAGCTCACCCTGCCACACATTGCTCTGTCAATGAGCGGACCCACACACTGTTCTGGCACTAAAACCAGATCTGGATTAGGCTCAGTTTTACATTTGAAATCAGTTTTACATTTTGGTCTTGGCCAAAACATAAAAAGATCACATATATATTTATCAAATATTATCATAAACAATTAAATTTACATATTTTTGTATAGTGTTTTTTACAACAATGTCACAAAGCAGCTTAACAAAAGTTTTGAAAACAGACAGTTACAACATATATCACCCTGTGAGCAAGCCAGAGGCAACAGTGGCAACTCTCTTAGACTGGAGGAAGAAACCTTGGGAGGAACCAAGACTCACAAAGGAAGACCCATCCTCCTCTGGTCAAACAGTATTTACAGTTTAATAAACTAAATACTAAAGAAAAGAGTCTCTGTTTGAAATCTGGATGGCAAAGCTTTAGAAGCTGCACAGGTAGAGGCAGTCTCTGACTGAGGCAGTCTCTGACTGAGGCTTTATGTAAAGTATGCGTGAGCTGAAACAGTCCCATCCTATCTCAATGCTGGTGCATCTGGATGGCACAGTGATGTAATTGAGGGTGATGGTGGAGAGGAGGCCCTGATGGTGAGTCTTCCAACAGCGTTCAACAGACGGGAGGACAATGATTATCTCAGGAAGAGTAAAGAGTGACTTTGTCACTTTCCATCACTTTATTCTAGGAGAATATATTGATGGTTTGTAGCTTGTTCTTTGCCCAGCAAAGCCTAATTCCAACTGAGCTCACCTGTACCTGCGACTCATCTCTAAGTCTTAAAATGCATGTTGTCACGAAAAACAGCGCTGTCGATATTCAAACCTCGTCTTCATGTTACCATGGCCACTACAGCCCCTGGTTCAGTTCACCTCTCACTCCTCTGTTAACTCTTTGTTTAAACTACATTCATAGTTGAGGGCCCTTATTTCATCTTCCTCTTTTCACACTCTCAGACAGACTTCTCCACTCTCCAGCCAAGATACTCATTATCACACCCCCACACACACACTAATGGCAGACAGAGGTAAGTCCACTTCCTGCATAAGCAGTGTCATTGCCATGACAACCCTGCATATGTCCATTAGTGCTACTATCTTCCTCATACTCTCCCTCTCGCCCTTATGGATGATGCGTCACAGGAGGCCAGCACACCATTACAGAGTCGAGCACAGCAGTGTGAATGATTCACTTCGGGGGGTGGGCAGCCTTTCGCATGCAGAGCTACAGCATATTGGGATCTTCCTGACCTCTCAGTGTGTGTTTTGGTCATTTCGTGCCGGGCTGAAATGGTGACAGAGCTGGTGCAATCAAACGGGATCATTTCAGAATCATTTCAGAGCTCTGAAGAAGGCAGGCAAACAAACAAACTGTATGCTGGAAATGTAGCTCTTGTTAGGGTGCAATTTAGACCGAACGAACCGTAGTATTCAACTGAATTTAACTTTACAGGGTTACTTTACTTAACGGCGAGACAATCCCAAACCAAGCCCTTTATCACTGACTGCCAACCCGAAAGTAATGAAATCAAGTCTAATTTAGAGATTTTTAGCTATTTATTAAATTTTATTGATTGAGCACAGTCATGTTTTTCATATTTCTGTCAAATTGTTGACATTAATGGAAAAAGTCAAACCTGTCAATACAGAATATAAATGATATCTTAATTTTATTCATAGTCTGTGGGTTATATGTGAGTAATTATGCATAACATTTAAAGCAGTCTAGTCAAACAACATATTTACCTCCAGACCAGAGTTTGCTAGAAGAATTTAGGTCATCTATTGTTGTTAATGCCTTTTTTCAGTACCTACATTTCCAAATAACTCTGTTTTAAATAGCACTGTTTTAAATCAGTGTGCTGTGGCCTGAAAAGCAAACAAGTGGATACTTATAAGTCCACATTTCTGTGTTTCGGTGCTGTGGATAACATGCAAATGTCCTCACTAACCATCAGATCAGAGCTGCTGACCGTTCAAACGAGGGAATACAAGTTACCGTGACAAATGTGTATCACTGTTAAAGCAACAATAACAAACCATACATTGTTTCTGTTACTGATTGTATCTGGTTTCTCTATTTCACGGTAACCTATCAAGCTGCTGATGCAATATGTTCTGCAACCTAAAAGTAAAGGCATTCTGTGTTATTTTATTTATTTTATTGCTTGTCTGCCATCATTCGCAGCTTGTACTGCAGCAATGATGTGAGCATTTGTAAAGAGGCAGACTGTTTGGGGTGTTTGGGGGATACAATCATAAAACTGAACCAGCGTTCATTTGAAAGCAAACCAAGAGCCACCAAGATTCACTCAAGCCAATAACACTTAACAAGCAATTATAAAAGCAGTTATATTTTGTCTCAAAGATGATAGGATAAGGATGGGATCAGCGACCTGCTTAGATTAATTCAAACTGACGCAGAATTACATCAATCAAGCATAAATAAAATGAAGACAGAGACAGGCTATTATTTCTATTTCTCTAATTGCAATATCTGCAGACATTAAACGTCTTTAAGGTAACACAATAATTAACGAGAAAAATAAAGAGCGACAGTTTAGGATTTTATACAATGACAAGCTAGTGAAAGTTAAAACAAAGATATACCTTTTAAAGGAGAGAAGAAATGCAGCAGTTTTTATTGGGTGCTAGACAATTTTAGCACCCCCTGCCGCCGGCTAGTTTAGCTGTTGGCGTGTACATGGTCTGCATATTCTTAAATCATTACCAAAATTGGTATTTTTGATAGAATGATTTGTTAAAATGTAGAACTGGGACTAACTCTGAGGTGCTTTAATTGCATTAAATACTCAGCATGTTACCAAAGACTACTTTTTTCAGTAGGTTACTAATTGTGCAGACTGGACTGCCATCTATCTAGGAGAAGGGCTCTCCCCCATATACCGAAAAGCAGGGACTGCAGGAAATGCGTCGCCACAGGATTTAATTCATGTAAAATTTTATGTGCTTGGGTGAAAAAACTACTAGACTGTCTGGCAGGATTTAAATGTACTTAAACAGGACTGATTTTGCATAGTGTGTATAATAACTGTATAGACTGGGGAGCGACTGTTTAAAAGCTCGTGTTTATATACTACTTGTTTTTATACATCTGGCTTTCCAAGAAAGGGGCCATTGAATATACAACATAAACTCCTAACTCTCTTGGACACGCCTTTATTGCTCTTGTGACGTGGTGACATTTGCAGAGGTTGTTCTGACTGCATGATAGCCTTAAGACCTGACTCAGGTATCTCAATGCTTTTTTTTCCCTTCATCCATCTGTTGTTTTACCTCCTTCACTCTCTTTCTCATCTCCTATATGCAGAGAAAGGCTACTGCTATAGCTGTATATATAAGGGCTCCCCCCCACAGTGACTGGGATTGACAGGCTTTAGGTGTGTAATGTGCTACTGAGTTTTGCTGATGATCTGTTTAGAAATGACTCATTGCGGTCTCATCATATATCCTGGTGGGGGTCTAACCGAAGATAAAATTCAGTGAGTAAGTGTCTGTCACACACAAGCAAGCATGGATGGATGAAAACACCCACACACTTATCTTATATACAAAGTAAGTAATAAGCAAGTAAATGCAATGTATTGCTGCTTAAAATACAGAAAAAGCAACACTGAAAACACTCATCACACTGCCAACCATGGAATACAATGCAGTAAATAGGTGCTCTAGATATGCTTGCTAGCTTCTGTCTGGGCTTTTGTGGCCATACACTGAAATTTGCATTGTTTTTATGCTGCCCACAGGGCACTGACGGATGGTTGACTATTCTCAGACCAGCAGTGACATTGAGGTAGTAAAAAACATCAGCACTATTACGGACTATCTGATCCACTCACAGCACCACATAAGGGTCACTGCAGTGCTGAGTACAATCCACCACCTAAATAACATCTGCTCTGTGGTGGTCCTGACCATGGAAGAACAGGGTAAACATGGGATAACAAATTATGCCAATAAACAGTCTGTAATCGCGCACTTATAAAAAAGTGGACAATGAGTGTACACTACTCCGCAAATAACACACAATCTCATTGTTTAAAAGCCTTTATCTTAACAATAAGTGTATTGTCACCAGTCATTAAACAGATGTAAATAAGCATATGTAGTATATTTAGTGCAATGAAATACAGAGGAGTCAAACCTGGGTTGCCACAAGGAAAAGTTCAAATACTTATTTTCCTCACTATATATATATTTATATATATAGTGAGGAAAATTTGCATTTGAACACCCTGCGACTTCTCCCCCTTAAAAATCATGGAGGGGTCTGAAATTTACGACCTCAAACAGGTGCTTTTAATTTAGAATAATAAGTGGAGTGGAGGTGGACTAACAGGTCTTTGAGGGCCAGAATTCTTGCTGATTGGCAGGTGTTTAAATACTTATTTGCAGCAGTTAACACACAAATAAATTATTCAAAAATCATACATTGTGATTGTCGGATTTTTTTTTAGATTATGTCTCTCACAGGGGACATGCACCTAAGATGAAAATTTCAGACCCCACCATAATTTCTAAGTGGGAGAACCTGCAAAGTCACAGGGTGTTAAAATACTTATTTTCCTCATTGTATATATATATATATATATATATATATATATATATATATATATATATATATATATATATATATATATATATATATATTCCACATATAATTTTTTGGATATTATGCCATTTTCCAACAATGTGCTGTCAGGTTACCTGTTGCAAGATAGATTACATTTTCTTAGCATTTAACATTTTACTCTTATCCCACTTGTATTGTTGTTGCCTTGTTTTTTTGTTTGTTGTTGTCCAGTTATATAGGCTACCCAACGATTACAGATGACTAAATCACAATAATTTATGTAATCAAAAGCTCAGCAAAAAGTATTGCTGTGGTGGAGAGAATGGAAAAGAAAGAGATACTAAGAATAGCTATTGCAGCAACAGTAGAACCATAAACACAAACAGCTTTTCAAAAAAACATATCATGTCAATACAAAAAAGAAAAATGTCAATGTCTGTGAAACACGTATTGCCCGCAATATATGATGATGATCAACAGCAGCATTTCCCTTGTTCACCTGCTCCCCAACCCCAGATGCAGCTCCTGGTCCTTGGTGTCTGTGATCACATGACCCTCACTTATCCTCTAACATCATTGTTTGCTCATGCCATATGGCAGCATACAAAACAGAGGACACGAACAAGAGAGAGACTATTTATGTACATCATATTTAATATATGAAGATCAAGAGGAGATTAAAAGGAAAGGACGCAGTGAGCCTATAAAGACCATGCATTATAGATGAAAGCCAGGCTTGCTCTGCATACATCCTGTCCATGTACATTCATCTAAGCTGGAGCTCATCCAATCATCTTCTCTTGCTGGAAAATGCCTTGGTAGAGAACTCTGAAGATAACCCAGCATCTAAGCTTTCTACTGTCCGCCATCAATATTCACAGCTGCAAAAGTCAAGCAGAGCACTATTCTCATAAACAGCTCATATGAGCACCATGGTTCAGACTCAAATCACCTCAATCATGTTTCCTTCTTATTATCAGAAACACAACTCTCCAGGATTCCACTGTGATTTAACACAGCATTCATGTTGTCCCTCACTTAAAACTACCTATAAAATCTAATATGCCTTAAAGTGCACTTAACATAATGAACTACTCTGTTACCTTGCTAGTTAGCTAGCTAAAGGCTACACCAAAAAGATCAGCAATACACCACACTGAAACTAAAGCAATTATTTAAAGTATATGTTACATTCTGACTCAATATATGGTTTGGGGTATAAAATTTGCTTAGTCGTTGAGGTGAGCTTAGACAATGACAGGTGCATGCCTCCTGAAAAATCAGCCCCTTAGTGCTCAGTGTTTACACAAAGACCTGAACCTTTCAGTAAGATTCCTTATGTGGCATATTGAGGTATGATGTCTCATAGAAAGAGCTGAGAGGACATGTAAAAGATGTTTCTTTAGACCGCACACAGCAACCTCACCAAAGTAATCGCAAACGCAGCAGTACTATTCCTGTCATGAAGAAACACCACTAATAAGATGCATGAACATAACATACAGCATTCATGTATTTGAGAGAAAAACAGACTACAAACAGCAGCACAGTGGTTCTGTTACCTACTAGCTAAACAGCTGAAGACCCCTTTTTAGACTCTACCCCTTTTTAGACTGTATTCTGTCTGCTTTAGAGAAGGTTGACAGTTCAGTGGAGAGATAACAGCAAATTATCAATGTTGAAAAATAGCAGAACCTATCAGCGCTCAGCCTTTGCTCCTCTGAAGGCTTTAATATCATCACATCCTCATCATGTTACTTCTGTGCCAGCACATTGTTTCAGGATCTTATATACATAACTTAAGTATTATTATCATTATTAAGTTTTATTACCATTACATGGATATATGTGAGAGTGGGCGTGGGATGCTGATACAACCTTGTGATTAAAATGTCTGCCTACCAAAAAAATCTAATGTTGTGGATCTAAATCTCTTGAACTTAGTCTAACAAAAATGCAGAAGTTGGCAGCCCCAAACTCCATAAGCAAGTCTATTTACGCTTACTTAAAACAGCCAGGAAGCACAGGTTTAATCATTTAGGGATTCATTTAACGTGATACCCATTTCTGATGCAATCAGGTAAATATGATATGGCTGGTGTCTAAAGAAGCAAACAATACCGACCATAGCACAAACCACATCATAGCTGATCAACTACATTTGGGATAATAGGAAAACATTTTATCATATTTTTCCCCCAAGAATTTCTTAAACTAAAAATACTGGTAAAAAAGCACTGGTCATCTTCTTTCCTTTCTGAAATGCCTATAACGTATAAAGGAACCTACTAGGAATATTTGTTTATTTATCTACTGATCTACTCTAATCACTTAGTCGCAGTAATCTACTGTGAAATAGAGAAACGGAGCCAGTTAAAGGCAAGTCCAGATGCAGAAAAGGCACGCAAATGACCTTTAAATGGCCTGTGACCAGAGCAGCAGTATCTAACTGCGATTTCCAAAGTAAATGGTGGTGCACAGCAACACAGGAACCATTTAGCTGTCGGAGGCAAACGGTGATAGAAGAAAACAAACACATTTGCAGTGGCGCTGGTAATAAAGCATATAATAATAATAGATAATCAAAAATTGTTATAATAGTATAAGCAAGTGTTATAATAATAAGCAAGCAATTGTGATTGCAAGTGATTTACATTACTTCTGGGGAGGTTAAAGTCTGTTGACCATTCTGTTGCTCATGTTGGTCAGTTCTTGGTGGAGCTTCTCAGAATTCATGTATTTGTTGGTTTCTGTGTAGTCAGCATGTTATAACATTAAGATAGTTTACAGGCAGGGATACATGGTAAATTTCTGGGATGAAATCATGAAAGAATTTGGCAACACTTTATTGAAGCTTTTCATAACAATGAACCCAACACTGCAACGTTTATGAAAGCTTATTCCAATAAATGTGATCTGTCATGAAAGGTAATAGAGATCTAAGTTTGATCAAAATTGGTGAACATTTATGTGCAGTTATGTCAGTTGTCATGAAAGCCTTAAGCATGTATCATATTGCCTTGTGAACTGTAGCCTACAGTAAAGCTTGACCAAGAATTGACCAAGCTTGACCCTCAGAATGTTTCGCCCAAATCAGTGTTTAATTATTTTGTCTTACATCCTTCCTAGCTTCATCCCCATCATTATCACTGCCACTTGTTTAGTTTGTAGTATTGATCCAGTTGTTTGCTCCCTGAGTTTCTATAGTTTTTCATTTCTCATTTTCCTTGATTGTTTAGTTTGTGCTGGTCTACAACTACATAAATAAAAAATGCGTGTGTGTGTGTGTGTGTGTGTGTGTCGTCCTGTCAAATTAACATTATTAACTTTTCACTTCATGTTGCAGAATCAGGCACACATAAAAATGGAAAAAATTACATTAAAGAAAACACTTGGTAATGTATATTTCATGTACAGATTCATTCTTAAAAAGGAGGCATCAGGATTAGGAGCATGAACTCCATCACATGTTCGCTCCAGTGATACAATGCACACAGTATCTTACTAAATCTGTAACATATAGTCCAGGAGTGTAACTCCAGATTTATGACTGTTACCCAAAAAAACAAACAAAACAGTTTCACAAAAAGTTATAAACTATATAGATTTGATGATCCCACATTTTAAGTGGACACTATCAACATGGTGCATACACGTCATGTAGAAAGGAATGAACAGATGCATGTGTGTAGTGCTGTATGACGTGTTGTGAAGTGACAGTGTTTAGATGATGTCTCATTTTATTAATTCAAGCAAGCTTGTTAGCAGGCAGAGAGGAGGTGACAAGGACAGTGTATGGGATATGACACAAATACTACAAGCTTATATACAAACAAATACACACGCACGCACACACACACACACACACACACACACGCAAACACACACACACACACACACACACACACACGCACACACACGCACACACACGCACACACACGCACACACACGCTCACACACAACAGAAACACAGCCAGACAAGTTCCCAAACTTGCCAGAGGACAAGAGTGGCGATGTCTTTGACAGCAGTTATTCAAATGAAGATATAAACATGGCTTTAAAAAATAAGGCCATAAACAGGACAAATAAGTGTTTTATGGGCAAGCTGTTAAAAAAGAAAAAGTGCTGAGGCATGCTGACATAAAAAGCAAGATTTCTGCAAATGATAATGCACAAAGCCGTGCATCGGAGCAGAAAGCGGCCGATACTAATATATGACCATTTATATCATCAGTAAAGTGGGAAATTATTCATGCGCATAATCCAAATAAACCCTTTCTTGTTGAAATGTGCAGTCCAATTTATTCATATTGCAACACATACTGCGGCATGCATATTTATATTTCCGTGTGGGGGGGGTTTATCCTCACAACCCAGTGACCTTTGAGCATAAAGGCTAATAGACCCTCCACTAAGAACCAAACTCCATCAAAAACTTTCCGCTTTCTGTGCTACTCCCATCACACACTGTAACAGTCACTTTAAGGCTTGGTGCAGTGAGCATGCGGGTGCGGGAGAGCCAGAGTAAGTGATAGAGACAGAGTAGTAGTAATGTAGGAGTGGATGTGCGCATGGTGGACTGTTCTAGGTTGTAGCCTAGGTTCTCCAAGGGCTGTTATCTGGAAACTTGTGACGACAGAAGTGGCGGTGCTCTCATGCTTATTAAACTGCCTCCGAAGCGCCTTATGATATGTTTCCTGCGTGTTTCTCCATTAAAAGATAAGTAACCAAACCACCACATATCCATCTGTCCAAGAGAGCACCCACCTAACAGACTACTTCCATGCATCACAACACATAGCAGCAAAAAAGACCCTACAGTTTCATTTCTGTACCCCACATACAGCTACCGCACTAAAGCTATCATAAATGCAGCAGTGCTGATTCTGTATTACAGGAAAAATTCAGCTTCTTTAGTTTTGGACTGGAACTAGTCTGTACACACCTTGCATTAACATGGGTTTTGTGTCTGTATCATACTTGGATATACTTTGGCAGGATTCCAGTTACGCACCCTCAGCATGTCCAGATAAGATCCGTGCTCCCTTCCCATGTAAAACCCATTAACACAACATTGTTTCCGATTTACTTTTGCTTTTACTTTTGAGTTTAGAATCTGGAAAAAAAACTGTGCCATAACTTTTGCTCAGCCCACATTTTATACTTTACTTCTTCAATTTTAAAAACTTTTACACAAGACTTATAATCAGAGCCCTGTAGACGAAGAGAAACGACATACGTTAATTTGTTTTAATGACATTTTAAAAAGCTGGTTTCCCTTAAACTTTTAACAGGCAGCGCACCTTAATGTGCTGAAAATCAATGGACTATATTTTGCTTTTCCTTCTTTCCATCACAGTAGACTTTCCCTGCATCCACTCATTATTAAAATAACTGTACAGTGCAGAAGGGAACTTTAACCACCCCTTTACAATGTTACAGCCCAGCAATGGGGGGAAAAACACTCTTCTCCCTCCAAAGCCAAGTGTAACACACGCAGACACACACAACACACATCCTCTGACAGCTTCTCAATAGATCATGCTTTTTCTTGCTCCTCTTAGTGATAGGACATGACAGGTGCCCTTTTCTGCAGGCTGCCCGAGACACATGCTCACACACAAAAGAAACAGATGCCTGTGAAAATCAAAAGCACACATACACCCCTACACACACTCTTCACTTCCATCAACTCTCTCACACCTTTCCATCTCTCTATCTTAACTTAGATACATCTGATGCGTCTTTCTGTTGAAGATGCTGGCTGCGGTGAGAGAGCATAGCGTCTGTCTCCATCCTCTCAAATGTGTCACTCCTATTCTATTCGTTTACATCCATCTTTCTCTTTTTTCCTGCCCTGGGGAATCTTGCATCATGCTTTGAGTGGAGGCTTCACACAGATAGTCTTTTGCCAAGCGATCTGACCGAGCCAAACAATGCTCCTGGAGCAGGGATTAGAGTGTACTGGAGGAAGGAGTAGAGCAGAGATATGAATGTGGAGGGTATGCATGCATGTGTGTGCATTTTTCATGATTTTTTAGGACAAAATGTTGAAAAAAAACATGCAAGATTTATACAACATTCCAAAATGGACTAAAATTATTGACAGAATGTGAAGACGTATCATGAACATGTGAACATGCTGACCAGCAAGCCCTGGCCCTTCCTTTCTATAATACTACTTTGTACCCCAAGAGGCGAATGGGAGTCACTGTAGTAGCGATAGAATCAGTCATGAGAGGATGAAGATGTAGCACTGCCCCGACAGCGTATTCTAACCTCTCGTCAATCATGTTGAAAGTTCCGCTCCTGGTTAGCTCATTTAATGACTGGTAGGTAATAAAAGGAAGACTAATACAATGATTTGATGAAGCTCTTGGCAAACAAGCGATAAAATGACCCCCTGCGTCCGCTCACATCAAAAGTCCAGGTTTGAGGGCAAGCTAAGTAAAACAAATATTATTACTGGTGTTGCTTTCTCTAGCTGGAGATGCTCATGGCTCAAGTTTGCTGCTAAATGATTGATCTTTATCATTGATTAATGAAGTCATGGTTATGGAAGGAATTAGGTTAAGATTTAAACAATTCTTATCACATTAGTACAATATATGGACGAAAGTATTGGGACACACATCATAATCACTGAATTCAGGTGTTTCATTCAGTCCTATTGCCACAGGTCGATAAAATCGAACACCTAGTCATACAGTCTGGCTTAACGTGAAAGTCATGACATAACTTTGTGAAAGAATGGGTCTGAAGAGCTTACTGAATTCAAGTGTGGTACTGCAATAGGATGTCGCCACTGCAACAAGTTAGTTTGTGAAATTTGTTCCCTCCTAGGTATTCCACGATCAACTGTGAATGGCATTACTGAAGAGTGGAAGCGTTTAGGAACTACAGCTACTGAGTGGCAGATGTATATTTACAGTGCAGGTTTGAGTGCTGTAGCATGTAGCACATAATAGTCAACAACACTCCAAACTTCCGAACTACATTAACATCAACACAAAAACTTTTTTAACAATGAGCTAAGGTGCTCATATATGGATGACGTAGGTCTAAGTAGTGTATATAAGTAATGTTAATGTTTATTCTTTGGAAAGTGATCATATTATTTTTTAAAGATCACTATTGACTGTCAAAATAAAAATGAGTTAATCTCTTAGTAGAAAGTCCAACAATGTCCATGTCACATTCCTCTAAAGGACATGTAAACATGTAAACGTGTTGGTGCTCTAGACCAATGTTTTTTTTTGGATGATACAAGCAGGTCTAAAATAAACCATAAGGTATACTCAGGTTCATAGATGTACACTCCTAATCTTTGTTAAAAAAAAAAAGATATTTTGTTCAGAAATTTAGAATTCAAAAAAAGATTTACATGTTTATGTATATTTCAGAGCACATACTTATACTTTTACTTGAGCACTACATGTTAGTCATTATTGTTAGTCACTTCCGTTATTTTACTAGATTACTAGTACTTTTATGTAAGTGAGGAATGTGTGTACTTCAGCCATATCTGATCCCTACATATGATGTCATTACATATTGACATAGATTTAAAACAAACAACAACAACAAATAAAAAAGCAGCGTTGATGAGAACAAATAACAAACACTATGCCTGCAAGGCTGGACTAGTGTGCATGTTTGTTTTTCTTCTCTCTAGAGATAGAAGTTGTTTCAGGAGAGAAGGAACCTTTAAAATATTGTTCTGCTTAACCATAGCATTTACTGCTTCAGTTCTAAATCCCATCTCTTCCAGCACATGGATGAAGCTTAGCAGATATGACATGCCACTCTGTAAGTGTAGCAGTACTGAAACGTTGTTACATCACTGTAAGAGCGGTCAGTCATTTGTGAGATAGATCATGAAAAGGACAGCAGGCCCCCAAGCAGATTTCATCTTAGGAGAGTGTCTGCTTGTGTATGCTTCTCAACTTCGAGACATCCGTGTCCTTCAACCCCTTTTTCTCTATCCGAAGGCTACCCTACAGGGCACTGGGTCACTGTGGGTTCAGATCCCATCAAGCACTCCCTGTTGGATCCTCCACAAGGTCCTAACTCCTTATGGCCCATGTGAAACGATTACAACACCCCTACCACGCAAGACCACCACTCAACCTTCTGCTATTTGGCCAATACTATCGCTCCAGCAGAAAACTAATCAAGCAAACCACCAATCACCTGGAAGGTAGGATATGAAGAGCATATTTGGCCTAAATAAGCATTTTACAGATTACTTCTCCAAAGTACTGTTAAAAGCAAATTTTGAAACATTTTTGGCAAACAGCTGGAAGGTTTGAGAGCTAATGAGCTGACATTTTAACAAAAGGATGAACGTGTGGAGGTTGTTATTATACACATGACTGAACCATCACACATATTTGGGTAACATTTGTTACATTTGTTTAGCAATATAAACACATGTCATAATCATGTTAACATTACCTGTAATTCTCAGGAAGGACATCATAATATATGATATCAGCCCTGTTAACTAGGGTACATTTAGCAAACATTAGCATGTCAGAAACTGTCACGACATCCAACATTATGTCAGGAGAATAAAGGGTAACAGTTACATGGCACAATTATATATAAAAACTTTCAAAGCAACTCATGACAGTATACGACAGGAAATATGTTAATAGCATGCTTATTATTATGCAGCAGGGCTCTAATAGCACGCTTCCAATATGTACATTGATGTATAAGGGTACACATATAAAACACTTATTTTTATTTAAAAAATACCAGGATACTATTGACTATATAGAATAATACTGTTGCTGTGGTGCCACACCTTTTTATGTGTAACAAACACGAGCTAACAAAGCTGAAAATTAAATTTTGTGTTTTGTTTGTGTTACAAAGTACCTTTTAGATTAAGGAAACAAATAAATGGGAACCCAATTCATGTTACTGTGACTCTCCTTAAACAAGTTTTGTTTATATATTAATAGAAAGAACAGCAAAAATAGTGTGGACATTAAAAATGTTATATTTTATGTTAAACTAAAATAAATAGAAAGGCAGTGTGTGAAATTATTGCAAACCACAAAACAAAACAAGCCATTTGTATTATAAATATGTTGAAATGCTAGCTGCCTCCAAACTTTTGGCAGGCAATGTAGCACTAAGTCCCCTACAGAGTATTCACATAACTACAGGCTGGAAATATGGAAAGGCAATACAGACAATGCTACAGTTCAAAGTCTGTGTATCATGTGTATATTAAATGTCTCTCTCGCTCGTTCCCTCTCTCTCCACGATATCCTGCTAGCATATTTCATTACTGACCGACTGCTTGAGCAGCACTTCTCTCATCTCCATGCTGTCAAACACCATCATGTCGCACACTCCACACATACACGCTGTGTGTGCGCGTTTTTAATGGCCTTCCTACAATCCCATCCTCTCCACCTCTCTGAGTTCTGAGGTAAACTAATTACTAGCCCACTCCGTCTGTGTTCCTTTCAATCATACAGTGTGAAATATTAATCCAGTTCCAGTAGAAGGAGACTGTCGTGTTATTATTTTCCCTATATTTCATTACTTGATCCCTGCAGAGCGCACTGAAGCGGAAAGTACACAATCACTCGCAAAAGCAGATATCACGATTCTCATAAAATCTGTAATCTGCATCTCTTTTACTTCGTCTCCTACACCGTCCCACCAAAAATACATCTCGGTACTTCTCTTCCTAACTTTCTCAAGCGTGCACTTCTGTAAACGTCACTTCGCCCGAACAGGAAAGCACACCTTTCACCCTGAATTAGGCAGTTCATTAATGATCTCTCCATCTCCAACAAGCTGTGACTCAGCAGAGAGGCCCAGAGAGTGAGCAAGAGAGAGATATTTAGTGACTGTTCTTGCTGTGAGATCTCTAGCTCCTCTCTCTCTGTCTCGCTCTCATCCGCTCCTCACGTTACCCTCCGAGCACAACGAGGGCCCCTAATGAGCTCGGGCTAATTAGCTAACGCCACGGAAGCCAAAGCTGTGAATATGCCAGTTTATGAATACGCTAGGCCACCAGGCTAGGAGCACAGGCAACAAAACAAAACAGCTTTTCAATCTCTGACATTAGTACCACTAGCAAGTTTTCAGTTCGCCTGTGTGAAGGTTTCATAGCAAAACGCTTTGAGGTGCTAGGCTAAAGATCAAAGCCTCTCTCATCACACTTTCTCTTTTTCTTCAGTTTGAGCTGCTGACGAAATAGTGGTCTTGCTTTCTGTTCCTCAGTCAGAGAGATTTTTTTCCCCAAATGATTATTTTTTAAAGCATCTTTTATTGAGGTTTGTGCGTAACTGCTGAGCTAACCAGTGACTCAATGTTTTCTCAGTAAATGGCATAACAATAGGAGAGCTTTGTGTCTGGCTTGAATGCTGGAGATTACAGACACTGAACTATAGTTTTATCATTTGTACATACTTTTCTGGTAGTACTATCACTATATGCACTGCCTTTTCAACCCCAGGCTTCATGTTAAGACTTATTAGTCAGTGAATAATCTAAATTATTTGGTATGTACATCCAGTTCTAAGCAGTCTTTAGCCGTTATTGTGCTGCTTACAGGCCGTGTTGAGGTCTGGGGCGGCTTGAGCCCTCACCAAACATTTCCCCTGATTTACCAATATCTTCTTTATGCTTTTCTTTAGTTTGTTCTAATGAAAGTCTTACAAAAATTATCTGTCAAATTCATGAGGTGTTCTTAAACTAGCTCTGATCTTTGAGCTTGAATGTGCATAGATTCTGTTCTTATCTAAGAACAAACCCCACATAAAAATCTTCATGAAAACTGTGTAAGCTTTAAGAAGAGAATTCTTCTTAAGACTTTTTGGTCAATGAGGCCAACTGACTGGTGAGCACGCCCCTGCTAATAACCGAATAAGATGTCATTATACTGTAGTGTATATTTGTATAATGATAAGGAATAAGAATATTTTAAGACATTTATCTCAATTTTATTTTTGTTTTTTCCACATTTCAGGGATAAAATAAAATACCAAAGCCTTTCCTTGGTGGCCCTTTTCTTTACCAACAGTTCCAGAGAACACTGTATGAGTCCATAATGTGGTTGCAATAGTAACACTAGTCCATTTTGTGGTCTTGCCCATACGCATATCTTGACTATATATCATGCGCTGGTGGATGCTGATGGGTAATACTGCCTTTTCTCAGTCCTTGAGCTATTGATAAAGTCATTATTCTTACTTTAGTCCATGAATCTATGAGCTTCTCCCATTACCAGCCCCCCCTCCCTATTCATCATCTTTAATTACTCATTTACAGCCACAACACACACATGCAGCAGCTCTGAGTGTGCCTGTGTGTGCGCTTGGTTAACCCAAGTACTATTGTAGAGGTAAGCTGGCCACTGGGGGCTGAGCTAAATGTCAGCAAAGTGACAGACAGGATTATGATACATGGAGAGAAGAATGTCAGCAACAGCATGATACGAGTACAAATGTGCACATGGTGAAGATGATGAAATATAGGAGTTGAGGGGATATGGCAAAGAGAGAGAGAGAGAAAGAGAGAGAGAGGGAGGGAGAGAGAGAGAAAGAGAGAGAAATAGAGAGAGATCTATGCTTCTTTCACAAATGCATTCTTTTAGACCGACTGTTTTGAGGTTAGAAAATAAAATAAATTACCTTTATTCTATTTATTCCAATAGGATCAGCAATAAAGAAGACTGATCCAATCAGGCAATTTCTTATATGCAGGCATTTCACTGAATGATGTGTGCATACACAACAGCAGACTGAATTTAACAGAAGCAAGCCACGTACCAATGTTGTTGTGTGTGTCAGTGTTAAACATGCCAGTGTTAACACTACGTAAACTAAACTGTAGCAACAAATCCCGGTCTGCTGACCAAGGTAACATATAGCTTGGATTTGTTTTCAAATAAACTGTGTTTGAAAAAATAAAAATTATACACAGTACCACAAAATTCAGTCCTACATTTAACGAATTTACTAGACACTGCACAGAAATTAGTTCTGAGAAGATTAGTTTAAAAATGGGACTGCACCAAAACTGTGCAAGCTATTTTAAGCACTCATTTTCAAAAGATAGGAAAAAAATCAAGCTCCACTCTTGCTTCAGATCTGAAAAAAATCCACATGTGTTTTTATCCATCCAATGTAAGAAGACAACTCAACACTATCTGAGAGAATGTGCAGCTGTCAACAAACAGTTCCTGAGAATAGGAACTTCGCAAATAAAAAAGCTGCACAGAACAATGGACTCCAGAGTCCAGACCTTAACGTTAGTCTTACAGTCATTGGTTTTACTTGGATTGTGAAACGCAGAAAATACATCCAGCTTCTGAACCTCAGAGGTGTGGAAAAATATTCCTGCAGACGCAATATATTCCTGGACACAATAAATACTGAAAAGTTTCACCGACCAGCTATTACATTAAACCTACCTCCTTGTCTCTACACTCATTATCCATTTTATCAGGTCCAAATACTGCATAGGAGCACTTTGTAGTTCTGCAATTACAGACTGTGGTACAGATATGTTTCCCTGCATACTTTGTTAGCCGGCTTTCATGCCATTCTTTAGGGGTCAGGACCCCCACAAGACCACCACAGAGCAGATATTATTTGCATGGTGGATCATTCTTAGGATTGCAGTGACACTGACATGATGGTGGTGTGTTGTATCAGTTTGTAGATATTAATTCATATATGATAGCTCAGCTGCCGCTGCACAGTTTGTGTTTGTCATCCGGAGTCCTTCATTAGTGGTCACAGGACGCAGCCCAAAGGATGGTGTTGGCTGAATGTTGCTGGTTGGTGGACTATTCTCAGTCCAGCATTGACACTGAGGTGTTTAAACACTCTGCACTGCAACAGCACTGCTGTGTCTGATCTATTCACACCAGCACAACAGATGTTCCACCACCCAAATAATATCTGCTCTATGGAGGTCCTTTTGGCGTCCTGACACTGAAGAACAGGCTAAATGGGAACTAAGTGGAAAGGCTAAAATAGACAGTGAATGTAGAAAAAGGTCAAATAGACAGTGAATGTAGATAAAAGGTAAAATAGACAGTGAGTGTAGAAAAAGGCTAAAATAGACAGTGAATGTAGAAAAAGGTAAAATAGACAGTGAATGTAGATAAAAGGTAAAATAGACAGTGAATGTAGAAAAAGGTAAAATAGACAGTGAATGTAGATAAAAGGTAAAATAGACAGTGAATGTAGATAAAAGGTAAAATAGACAGTGAATGTAGAAAAAGGTAAAATAGACAGTGAATGTAGATAAAAGGTAAAATAGACAGTGAATGTAGAAAAAGGTAAAATAGACAGTGAATGTAGATAAAAGGTAAAATAGACAGTGAATGTAGATAAAAGGTAAAATAGACAGTGAATGTAGATAAAAGGAAATGGTATTCAAGTTATGGCTGATCGGTGTATATCTAGTTTTATATATATATATATATATATATATATATATATATATATATATATATATATAGTTCTTAAAATCTCTGTAGAATATGCCAATAAATGCCTCTTCCTTCCTGTACTTATTAGCAACTGAAACATGAATTGGTGGTCTCTGACTTTTGCACAGTACTGTATACAGAAACAGAAAACGCCAACCAAACCTTTTAGGTTGAAAGGCCTTTTTGACAGCGGTCTATAAAGCATCGGTGGCTGCAAACAATGTATTTGTGAGCCAAGCATGAATAGTTTAATTAAACTCCATCAGGAAGTGATTTCTTATATAGCGAGAGAGCCGAGAGAGAGCAGGGTCAGAACCTAGTGCAGCCTAGAATGTGTGTGTTTCTATTTGTGACTGTTATGTTATTGGACAATAAAGATATCAAAACCGATTGAAGCCCATAATAGAATTTTAGCCCCCAACACACACACGCACACACACAGTCTTTCCGCATCATTTCCTGCAGGATGACAGTAGTGTGTGTCGAGCGCTGAAGGAGGGAATATGAGAAGGTACGTGCAGATATTAAACTGGCCCACATTAGACACTGCAATACTGATAAAACTGGCACCTCTGTCACGGCTGCTACCCTACATATTAATCATCTCTTTAATTACAGCTGTAACACACTCTCCCTATCTCTCTCTCTCTCACTTGCTCGCACATACACTCAGCAAAATTCCCTGCCCACACAATACTCATCATACAACACCGCTTCACTTCACATTCATCACAACAGACTGACCTAGTGTGTGCGTTCTGCTACTCTAAATCAATCCATTACCAAAACTCACTCAAGGGTTCTGAAGATGGCAAAAGCTACAAAATGATACCTTGACTGTGTTACTTGACACAGTGTCCTCCATTTGCTCCTACATGGACTCTGCCTCAGTGAACAAAGCTAAAAAGCTACTAAAATAGAGTGTAGTACGGCCTCTGGGGTACAGTCAGACCAAAAGACTCCACACTCTCACTGAACCCAGCTCCAACACAGTCTGCTCCATGACTCATCCACCTGAGTGGTTCACCTGGGGCCACGGGTCTGGCCTGCAGCTCATTATATTACAGCACACTCATGCAGACTTTAGTCCCTGACCACCATGAGTGGCCATTGCCTTCTAAGTGCTTATAGCTGGTGCATGCCAAACAGATGGATCTTTCGTGAGATACCTGAACTTCATTTGCTATCTGCTTTAAAATAGACCCAAGTGTTTGCTTTCTGATTAGGTTGCTGTTGGCTGATGTGGTCCTAGGAGTGGGCAATTATGACATGATTTGCTTTTATAAGTATCATGGGTACTATAGGTACCTCTAATAGCCGCAAGTAAAAAAAAAAACAGAGATAGAGGCTGAACACAACCAGTATGCAGTGATTGCATAATTAGTAGCTGGATTTAATGTGCCATTATCCTACCAATTGTTGATTGCTTTCTCCTGTTTTGTCTTATTGTTTTAGCAAACGGTAAACTAAAAAGTTTTTCTATTGTTGTTTCTTTCCTAGTCTCTAAATGTGGAACTATTGTTCTACTGGTGGAGTTTATCCAGTCGAAGCTTAAACTAAATTGTGTGATGTATACATCATGAATCATGAAAATGCATTCAGGTATGGTCATATTATGAACATATCACTGATATGATATTACATAACCAGTTAAAGCTTTATGCTGTACTCCCTGGGAGTTCAGTATCTAATTTGTAATATACAATATAGTGGAGTCATATAAGACATTTAGTGTGCTTTGACACAAAATGATTTACTGTAGGAAAACCTACCAACTTAATTTTCTATATAGTGATGATAATAGAACCCAGATGTCAATACCTCTACAGCACAAATATAGCTATTTTATTTACTGTCCAACACCACCAGTGACTTTACCCATGTCTTTTGAGTTTTCTATGTATTGTCCACAACAGCACAACAATGGTAATATTAAAAATTAACCGTTACTGTTTTCTTTGGGTCCTATATTATACCTTGATTATCTCTTCTATGAATGGATTTGAAGAAATAAGTTTTGGCTCAAAATCTTCTCAAAAGTATCATTAAAGAATGGCTAAGGCAGCAAATTCATAAGCATTTCACATAATAACGTCCTGGGACCTTTTTTGAGACATTTTACACACTATGAACAATTGGTTCCCACCCCCATCACTGTGAACAATTTGAAACCACTCCTAACGACTGTGCTTAATCTTAACCTTTACAGTTTAGTTACACAGAAATCTGGAAAGTCAGTGAAATTCCATATTAGGGGGTTAATAGAAAACTGAAAAGAAAATGTAAATTATTACCTTAAAAATTCTTGTTTATGCCCATGGCAAGAATAAACTCATGTCAGAAATTGCCTACACATCTGCTTACTGTCAAGGGCCTCGCAAACCAGGGAATGCATCCCGCATACACACACCGCTCGCTCTCAAAGAGTAAATGCTAACATATGAGGCCTGTCGGGTCCATTTTACCGAAGTCAAACCTTTCCTACCCCTTGAGATATAACTGGCTGGCTGCCCATTCTGGGTCACCCACTGCTGAGCTTGGATCTCAATCTCCCTGCTGCTAGCGTGGATGCTAAGCTAACCGGCGCTGGCACTACAAAAGCATATTGATATCAGATCCGCTTTCAAGAGTGCTAGCTAGCAGCATGCTAATGACCCATCTGATTAATAATGCATATAGAGGCCCCCATCGGATCTGCCTAATTGCCATGATTTGTCTCTCCCACCAGTGAGAGGACAGACTTAAAGCGTAATCTATACCCACAGAGACGGCCACAGTTCACAATTAGCTAACACACAAAGGGACACGCGCATTTATAAGGGGACACAAGATGGAGATTACGCACAGACGGGGTGTATCTTTCTGTAATGAGCACTTAGTCAAGCACACATGAATCTCGCATGCGCACTGCCATGCAGAAATTCCGCGTGTTCTCTAAAACAGGGCTGTCCTGCTCACTCAGCTGTTCAAATAAACATGTATAAAGACTTATTTTAGTACATTTGCTCAAACAAAATAAACACTATCCATTACAGAACATAGGGTCTCGTAATAATGCTTCTTGCTAATATGCTAGTGGTGTCAGCTAATTCTAGATAAGCTAGAAAACAATTAATAATGATTATTAAAATAAAGTAAAACAAATAAATAATAAATAAGTTATCATTTTGACTCAAAAGTCTGCTCTAAGTGCTGGAAAAACAAAAGAACGCAGGAAGGAGGAAAAAAAATTGACAGGAGAAGTCGGACACTGAGCCTCTCAGGCGCCACGGAAACAAGATCCACTTCAGGTCAGGTGCGAGAGAGAGAGAGAGAGACAGAGAGATGGACAAACTCTACTTCTTACAGGATGCCTTGGAGGGAGACTAAATATATGCCACTGTAGTTCATCTGAAGGGATGCACACAAAACAAAGTCGATGTGGGGGTTGGGGTGTACCAACCACATTAACTAATGTACTTTCAGAGGTGACACACTGCTCACAAACAGTTAAGTTTATGACAGGGACAGCTGTGTGTCTTGACCTCATAAGAGATGGAGAGCACGAGGGAGCATTCTCTGGACAAATGAGGCCTCAGAAAGCACCTGCTCCTCTGTCTGACGTCCGCAGTCGGCCTTCTCCTCTTCATCTTTTTCTGTCCTCTCAGTAATCATCCAACCAGTCAGACTCAGAAAAACAGTCCAAAGCACTGAAAGCTGGATTATTGTCACAAGAGAAGGTTGTGTAATGGAATTAGTAAAGGATTAGACTGGATGATTTGTATGGGATAATGTATCTAAGTAATTTCCTAAATTACCACAGACAGCCTGGTTTAAAACGTCACAGCCCGGATGTTCATGTCAACATTACACAAGAGGCACCACACTAAACAACAATAACAACACGGCACACAGCCTGAGCAAGTTTTGCAGCTACAGCACTGTGAGGTCCTGACTATTCATTCTACTACTGATGGAGATAAATATCCTGGAGCGTTAACACAGATTAATACAGAATCCAGTTGTGTGCAGTTGCATATGTGTCTACAACAAACGCTTTGCGGGACTCTGAATGCGGATAGTATTCACAGACAGAACTGGAAATGGAATCTGTTTCATAGGAGAACAGATGTTTATGGATGTGCAGCAATCCATTCATAAGCATATACACAAAAACACAAGCATGTTTAAAGTCTGTTCAATCCATGTAGAGCATATCCCTGAAGAGCAGCACATTAATTATAATATTAAAGCAATTTGTTGGAGATTGTATATCTATAAAATATATCCTGCTGTCTACTGAGTCTGGTGCAATTCTCAGCTTACAGGAGGTGAAGCATTAAATGGAAGCACAGAACACAAAGAAACAGACTATTAAGTCTGTCAATATAGACCATTTTTTAATTTACCTTTTAATAAAATAATCTGTTTGAATAATTACTTGTAATATATAATAGAACCGCTACCAGCATGAAAACAAACTTTTTAGAACAGAATGTATGAAGTGAGCATACATTATCAAAATGTGTACAATGTATAAACATACAGTTCATTTAAAAGTAATTTACTCAACAAACTTACTCAACTCAACTTTTAATTAACCTTTCTGTAATCTTTAAATACAGTATATCTGTACTAAACAGTTATATACACTATTATATTGTAACTATTGTTCCTGAAGCAGTTATTAGTACATTCTGTTTGACCGGTATATACAGAATGAAAATAAATCATTTTATCTTATACCTTATTAAATTCATAGCTCTTTTGTAAGCAAATATACATAATTTAATATATTTAATAAGCATTTAAATACACACAAGGATCCAACTTTGAAATTTAATTTTGAGGCATTTGTTGTTATTTTTTGAGCTTATTAGGACATACAATCTCTGTCAGAGACAGGTCCGGACTTCAAGTCTAGCATTCGGACTCTCTGACTAAGCAACCAGTCTGCTGTAACATGTAGAATGTGACTTAGTGTTTCTGAAACAAGAGTAGCAGATCCTTTCTATCAGAACTAAATCTTGTGTCTAAATTCTGGTCATTTTTCTGTTTGGGCCTAATTTGAATGTGCACATTGCCCTTTACCTTTTCAAAATAAAAATAAACAAACTAACACTTTACACTGAAAGAAAGTATGTGTTTTCCTTTTATTGTAATCATTTTGAAGATACAAGGTTCTGTTCCGACAGCAGAACACTTTTTCTCCCCTATTCTCCCGCCATGACAGACTTTTCAGGCTTTGGAACGTTGTTACTAACAATTTAGATGGTCTGAGAAACATGGTGTCTATTATTTCCATAAACATTCTGAAAGGTTGACTTATCAGTTTAGAATACTTTCCACTACAGCGTTTCCATTGTGCATCAGTTCATTTCAGATGATCTTGAGCCCAGAGAAGACGGCAGCGTTTCTGGACTCTTTTCACAGAGGAGAACAGCACAGTCTTAAGTTGCATTTGTGAATGTAGCAACAAACAGTGGTTTTCAAAGCATGCAACTTTCTGGAATAGGCTTTTGCATTTAAAATAATTTTAAACTGTAAATTGCTAGAAATATATGATCAATGCCAATAAACCTATGTTCTATTTTACATGTTAAAATGGATACAATTGACATAACTAACTGACTAACAAGTTTGTAATAGCAGATTTTGGTGTTAGAAAGTAAAGTTTATTTAAAAATGTATATGCAAGGAAAAAATGCATGACTTTTGAACTTTTCTTTACATATGTTGTTTTACGGGGCGGTGATTTCTTCTTACTAACCATGGAAGGCCATGCACTCCCTCCATTAGCTTACCAGACGGACAAAACACTATGAGTGCCATGGTTTGCTCGCTCATGCTCATCTCTGCCCCCTCTCCCTCTCTTTCTCTCTCACTTCCACACAGTGCTGATGAGGCAAAAGGGTGACAGTGGGATGAAGGATGTGGCGTGTGGGGGGGTGGGTGAAGGTGCTAAATCACAGCTGTTGCTGTGCGTTTTGGGGAGCTTATGGCTGGAGCTCTCATCTGGGAACATGGCCATTTATCTCCCCCTGCTCAAACTCCTAATGACCACTCTCGGTACAAGAGACCAACACGCTATACACACTTTTGGTGTGCGGTACTCTTACATGGACTCATTGTTAGTTTGTAACTCTGTAGTAGAACTACAGGCAAACACTGTTAACATCTTTAGAGTAAACAATATGCAATTGAAAATACAACATTTACAACATTAACCACAGAGAATTAAGCACTGTACATAGACTAGAAAATCCTACAGACACACTATAATGACAATATTTTCTATTGTGACAAGGTTGCTAGATTCTTCAGAGTAGTGTATGTTATCATAGTCTGTCTGTAGGATTTTCTAGTCTATGTACAGTGCTCTGTGGTTAATGTTGTAAATGTTGTATTTTCTATTGTATATTGTTTGCTCTAAAGATGTTAACAGTGTTTGCCTGTAGTGCTACTACAGAGTTACAAACTAACAATGAGTCCATGTAAGAGCTTAATGGCAAGCCATTAGCAGTGATCAATTTACACCTCTCTTTGTCTCATATTTACAAATAATAATATGAAAAATAAAACACTTATATAGGGTTTGGTCTGATTGTTGTTTGATAGTTACTTTGGCTGCTTGCTCCTTAGCCAACATGTCAAAGTGTGATCCTTTACTGTAGTCAAATTCACTCGTCCAAGCAGGAATACATTTAGTTCCTCCGTACATTCGTACATGTAGATGTTGCAGCTTGGACTGGCTTGTTTTGGTTGGAAACAACATGAAACCATCAATAATTCAAACCAAAGTGTTCTGAATTCCCCTTGTTGTGAAGTTCTGATCCCACAAATAAGGTGATGAACTGATGTGGTTTTCCTCTGTAAGGGCTTGGTTGGGATGTTGCTCCCAGTGGAAGATGCTGTGTGAAACTGTGGTTTTGAAGCATACTGGTCTGGGTCTGGTTTTAGTCAGGGACTCACAACCAAGCAATAGCCATCTCAGTCACTCACCATGTGTGGGGCAGAGCATCACAAGTCTAACTTTACTGTGACCAGTACGGTGCTGATGTGGTTTATCAAAGTAAATCCAAAAGCTCCAAAAAGCTATGGTCAGCAAATTATGGTCAGCAGTGGTGCCCAATCTTGGTTCAGGAGTATAACTGTCATACATATTTTGGTGTTTATTGTTGCTCTAACATCAAGGTTTCAGTACAGTACATTTGAACACACCACAAAAAGTGTCTAGTAGACTGCAGAGGTACTCGATTTGAGATACAGTACAGCTAAAGTATCAATGCTTGTCTTCAAGTCAATCTTAATTTCAGTCGTTTCATTTGATTGTTGACTGATTCTCATAAAGCTGCTTGATGACAGAACCATCTCTTAGTCAGGAAGGCCAACTTAATCATAAACTTTGCTCAGAACTCAGCTCTGCTAGACGTCCATAAGCATAAACTTAATTCAATTATTTTTCAGCAAAATTAAGCTGAATAGATATTGTACCTAGGCACCCTAAAGTCCTTGAGCTAAATGGATTTGACTTTGGGGAAATAGACAATTACTCGGTAGGCGATTGCTGCACCTTTGTTGTGTACAAGGAGGAACGTTTGAGGCCACATCCAAGCAATCAGGCATGGTGGCGTGTGTAAATGGCATTCAAAAACACACACGCACACAGTCCCCAAGTCCCCCAGGCAATGGTTAGCGGACTCCCTTTGAAGTGCCTCCCCGGTCTTTCTCTCTTTTCTCCCCTGCCTGTCATTCCCTACTTTTCGCTCGTTTTCTCCCTTCTCTCTGTCCTGGTACAAAAGCGAAGCTGGGCTGTTGGCCTAGCCTCTGGAGGATGGCGGGAAAAAAAGGAGGGGTAGCTGGAGAGGAGTCGTCCTGAAAGTGTCGACTTTTATCAAGTCGTTCTCCGTGCGCTCATTTGAAGTCAAGGCTTTTTTTTGCTTCCTTCTCTGCTACTGAAATGCGCTTTGCAAGGTTTGGCTGTGGTTCACTGTAGATTTTATTCCAATACACTGCCAAACGGAGGGAGAAGGGCTGGGAGGAAATGAACACCCTGCTAAGCAGAATGTGTTTAAATGGGAAGCTGATAAAAATGTTATGATTTAAAATATATGAACGCATTACACCGTAACATGAGAAAGCTTTTGCAACCTTCATGCGCTATTTATCACTTGCAGAGTCACAATTACAAAGTCACTGCATGCAAGTGCATGGTTAGCTATTTAGTTGTATTTGGTTTTTCAACATGATTAGCTTGTCAGCCAGACTGATTTATTTTAGAACCTTCCTACATGATAAACTGGACAGCAAGTCCAAACTATTTTAGTATCTTTTTTACAGAATAAGTTAACAAGCCTATTTTGCCATCTCCGTATTGATCAGCTAGTTAGCAAGCCAGACTTCTGGTCCCATTTCTACATTGCTAACACATCAGCTAACCAGATATATTCGAATATATTCCTACATGTGTAGCTCATCGGGTAGCATGCTTTATTTTATTACAGTTCTACATAATTAGCCACAGAGCAGATCAGATTTATTATGTTATATTGCTACACGTAATTAAATAACTAACCTGATCTATTTTAGCTTCTTTCTTATTAGCAAGCTAACTAGCCTGATCTATTGTGGTATCTCCGGCATAGTTAGCTGGTCTGACTTATTGTTACCTTCCTATATGGTTAGCCACACAATTCTAGCTTAATTCAAGTTAGTGTCTTCCTACATCAGGGCTATTTAATTAGAGTCAGTAAGGCCCAGTTTGAGGAAATATCCTCAGGCCAAGGTCCGGACCGTCATAATTTCTAACTTGTGTTATGATTCAGTGCCATATCCTGTATATGTAAGTTACCTAATATCAGCATCTTATACCATCAGCAACTGAAAGACAAACACATGACACATACTCTTTAATTGTACTTCAACAATATATATTGTTTTAAATACAGAACTGAATTTATTATTTATAAAACTTTAATGTTTTTTCCTCACATTAAGTGAAAACAAGGGCTACAATATAAACACAGTAAATTTAAATCTTTCTTAATAGTTGATCGGGTTGGGTCCGCACCCTGACAGGACAACGTCTGGGTCCAAAACTCTGTACTACATGATAAACTTGATCACTATTCTGATTTATTTTGCAGTATTTCTACATGAATAGCTATACAGTTGATTTATTTTCTATCATCCTATATGATACTTAACAAGTCAGATCTATGTAGTTACCTCCCTACATAGTTAGCTGACCAGCTACAGCCCCATTTTGACATCTTTTGATCTCTTAATACATGTGAAAGCAGTTAGACTGTAATTGTGTGACTACTAAAAATAACCTGCTTTAAGAAGAATAAAGATTTAGCTACAGTCAATCAATGAAACCATCTCATGCTACTGTTAAGGTGAGTAGCACACTGGAAACTCAGGTATGTTCATTCTTAAGGCTCACAATTAGGAAGCGATACTTACATTCATTGAGCTTTGATTTCATTAAGGTTAAACATTTACAATCATTCCAAAAATACATACACATCCTGCCTTTCATTTACTTGTCTATTCTTTCTTTAATATGTTTTCAATATCCTCTCACTCTCAACTTCTCTCTCTCTCTCTCTCTCTCCCTTCATGTCAGAGCAGTAAATGCCCCAGGCCACAGTCACAGTAACTCAAGGGTCCAGGAGCAGGAGGAAGACATCTCAGAGGACAAGCTGACTTTGCACTTTCTGTCCTGCTGTATGTGTGTGTGTGTGTGTGTGTATTAGAATGGGTGTGTGTCAGGCAGTGTGTGACAGGGAGATTAAAGGAGCGAAAGCACAGAATATTGATATCAGAAACTGAAGAATAAAGTATAGGAGTGCGGAGCTATTTCTCTGTTGACGTATGTGGTGTAGGATGGGATTCAGTTTCTCACAGGATCTAAAAGAAGTTGCTCTTCACAGCTGATACTTAAAGCCTCCAGGCTGATATGTGCTGTGCGGTGAATAGAATTTCTGACAACTAGCTGAGACCCATTTCCCCGTAATGAGAGAGAGAGAGAGAGAGAGAGAGAGAGAAAGAGATGATAGAAAGGGTGAGTGAGACAGGAACAGAGGCAGAAAAAGAGCAAGAGAGAAGGAAAACAAAAACAGAAAGACAGACCGACCAACAGACAGAAAGAAAGAAAGAAAGAAAGAAAGAAAGAAAGAAAGAAAGAGGAGTTGAGAGATGGACAGGGACAGACAAGCAGACATAGAGTTGTAATGGCACACAGAAGGAGACAAAAAGAGCAAAAGAAAAAAAAAGCAAGCCAGATAACAGGAAAGAAAGAATAAAAATATGAGATGGCAGAGCAAAAAAAACCCAAAGTGAAACACCAAGAGAGAATGATAAAGACAATAAAAACAGAGGAATTAAAATAAATAAATAAATAAATAAAAGCTAAGACAATGAGATGGCAGAGAAAGATCAGAAGCAAGAAAGGGAAAACAGAATGAGAAAGAAAGAGAGGAAGAAAAGAGAAAGAAAAAGCAAGAAACAGGAATAGAGATGAGCGAGAGAGAGATATGTAAGACGGAACGTCATCTTGTGTTATAATAAGCAATATAGAATGAGAACTGACACACACACACACAAACACACACACACGCACACACACACAAACACATACATACATACACACACACGCACACACACACAAACACACAGATGTAATTTGTGTGCAGCTGTTGTGAAAAGCTTCTCTGTGTAAGTTTTGCGGATTGCCGCCCACTTATCAACCTTTAATGTGTCTCTCTCTCGCTCACTCTCTCACATGGTCAGAGCTGTATAAAGGTGGGGTCAGTAGCAGTATAAATGACTGTGCACTACACTGCTGTATAATAAGTTGTGTTGGATTGTTAGGAAGCTCTAGCAGATGTGCTTTGTTAGTGTACAGATTGTGCGCTGCTCAGGGGAACAGATGATCAGGAGCTTTTGTGAAGACACTTTCCAATTTAGGCAAACTCCAGCACATACTGAGCAAGTTCTCAGAGGAGAGAGACAATGTGAAGAGAAGGAGAGAAGTACAGATGTGCTAATCTCTGTGTCTGCTTTAGTGTGTATGTCTGTATCGGTAGATGTGAACAGTGCAAACACTTAACAATGAAGCTAAAGTTTGAACGTTTTTATTCTCTCCTGTAAAATGACTATTTTGGAGATTAATGTTTTTCTTTAGACAGTGATGATATATATATATAAACTCACACTCACTGTCCACTGTATTAGGCACACATATTTATCTCCTTTGTATCCACACTCACTGTCTATGAACACTTTGTGGTCCTATAATTACAGACAGTAGTCCATCTGTTTAACTGCATTCTTTGTTATTCCCTTTCTTCTTTGTTTTTGTTTAGACATCAGAGAGGACCAGCACAGAGCAGCTATAATATGGGCTTTGGATCATTCTCAGCTCTGCAGATGCTGGTGTGGTAGTGTGTGTTGTGCTGGTGTGAGTGGATCAGACACAGCCATGCTGCTGGAGCTTTAAACACCTCAGTGCTGGACTGAGAACAGAGGATGAGCAGCATATAATCTGTCGTCCCTCACTTTATATCTACCAACAAAGTAGCAGTGTCTAATAGAGTGGACAGTGCTGTGCCTGATTCACTCATATCAGTGCAACACACATTAACACACCACCACCACCACCACCATCAGTGTGACTGCAGTGCTGAGAATGAGTCATCCCCAATTATACTGCTGGTGGTGGTCCTGACCACTGAGGAACCAGGTAAAAGAGGGATCAGATAATATGCAGATAAGCAGATAAACTACAATCTGTAATTATAGAACTACAAATGCACCTATATGGTAAGTGGAGATGATATATAGGCCAATGAGAGGAGATAAACAAAAGAAAGTGAGGTTCCGGTCTCAGTTCAGTCGACTTCTTTACAATTAAAACAAGCACAGTCATTTTGGTGTCTGCACTTTGTCCACTGAGTTTAATGTAGGAGTTTGCACTCATTAAAGTTTAATGTCATGAAAAAGGAGTCCATTAATCTTAAGGAAACACAGAAGACCACTGCTGGTGGATGAGTGTGGATCAGCGTTCTTTGCATCTGAGATTGGGGGGCAGGGGTGATCTGTCAGACCACATTAAAAAGATAATGTGAACAACAAATCAACAAAATCAAATTCAGACAGTAAACTGGATTTAAGCCATGGCAGTTTGAACAAAGCCCAAGTGATGGACAGTCTGAATTTATTATATAACACGCTAGGGAAAGTTACAACAAACAATCATTTTGTGTGCTCATGTGTCTGTTAAATATGTGACCAATCAAAAAACACGAAGAACATGTATTCGTGCTCATGAAAGTTGGTGCCTTTAAAAAGTAAAACCAAATGAAGGATTCAATATCAGGAAAAAATAGCTAGACGTGAAAAAAGCCTATATTTGTCTATTAATGACACAGGCAGCTGTTCAGCAAGCCAGAAACACTCATACCCACAATATACTCAGACAAGGAAAACTGTGATTTATCACACTAACAGAAATATATCGTCATACACCAGCCCACCCATAACCTCTAGCCATTTTTTCCCCTCTGGGCAGGACAGCTGAAAAATAACAGATGACAAGTATAATAGGAGCTGTATTGACAGCGTGCCATCTGAGGTATGTGTGTGTGGTGTTCTACGGCAAGGTCATTCAGTCATAGACCAGCACTATCACACCTTCGAGGAAGCATTTCTCTCTTTACACAGCCTAATGCATGTATCACACACAATGCGGAACGCCTCTGTGTGCAGGTATTGTGTGTTAGCGTATTTGGAGGATCACATTTGAGCGCGCAGTAGTGTTCCCTTGAGGATGACTATTCTAGTCCATGCTGCACCGATATAGAATGGATCGGCTTCTCTGGAGTCTCTTTTAAACACTCCTCCCCTTCGCATACACACACACACTTGGATCAGGTTGCGCCACATTACCTGAGAAATAATGCCTCACTCTGACAGAGCAGACTGTGTAATTATACAGCTGTCTAGAGAGAGAGAGAGAGAGAGAGAGAGAGAGAGAGAGAGAGGATGGAGGAGAGCGTGACAACAAAAGTGACAGTTCAGATGAACGCTCTAAAAGAAGACACCAAAACCATCAAAAGAGACAGGGCGGGAATGAAAAGCGAAAGAGGCTTGATCAGGAGGTGTTTACTGAATGATAAAAGGAAGGTGGTGACTGTCTCAATATGTTTAGGAATGTGTTCACCCAAAACATACCAGAAACACTCTAGACTACAATTCCTCACTGTCTAAATTTACACTGTCTACACATGAGTACTGCTTTAGGGAGGGTTTACAGAAAAATCTAAATTAGACTTTAGCTTGTCGTCTAGACTGACCAGACGTTGCTGTTTCACACGTTTTTGGTGACATGTCCATGCAACCAAACTGTCATGCCAGCACATCCAGTACAGATGCATGTACGGACTGAGATCGCCAGAGCAACACCTTGAACTTGAAAATATTACCCTGCTGACAGAGGCCACTACCACCAGGCCATATCATAGCCATAAAGGGGTGAACCTGGTCCACAACAATGTTTAGGTAAGTGGCACCTGTCAAACACGAATGCCCAGATCCAATGAAACGTTGCCCAGAGCATCACACTCTCTCCACTGGGGATGGGTACGTCCACTGCTGACAGAGAGCTACCCACATGTCTCACTGTATTAGATCCAGTCAATCCAGTCATCTGGTCAAAGTGGCTCAAGACTCCCACATCCAACAGGCTGACTATGAGAAAGCTACTGTCCACTTATCATCTGATATGACCCAGACCTTATAGTTGTACACTTATTGTGTCTGCAAAGTGTGACTTTTAGACAAAGTAAATAAGCCATGCTACTGTCTTTATAGCTTTTCGCTTTCAATAAAAACTGTACTTAATATAACACAGGCCAAAATTCGAATAGAGTGTAAACATTCAGAGCAGACATAAACCAATTAGAATAGAGTGTAAACGTTCAGGTGCACCCCCTACATGACAATTCAGCTTTTATTGCCTATATTTTTATAGAACACTATGTCAATGTAGACAGAAATGTGGGTGAAAATAAAAAAAATTGGATCTGAGCTTGGTGTATTTTAATATTAATCATATAATCAAAGTGCACTCTTGTTAAAAACTAAATGTGTATTACTTTTATATACATATAAATGCCAGCTGACAGTTGCCAGTTGTGTAATCATTTCATGATGAACAGAAAAGTTCAGTAAATTACAATTAAGTTAAGAAGAAGCTCCACATAAAGCTTCTGAGGGTTCAACATCTCAGACAATATCTTAGATCTCTTACAGGTGTTTCAAATATGCATGAGTGATTCAGCTTTACATTATGATCTTAGAGGCTAGTCTGTATGTGTGTGTAAGTTACAATGCTGTTTGTTGTGTTGACAGTGTTGTTATGAGGACTGTAATGACCCAGTAGTCTGATTCCAGCACCTCACTGACCTAGATCTTAAGTTCTAGATCACGACCTGCAGGATTAACAAAGAACCAGGACACACTCAGACATGTTACACAACGGCACAGGGATTAGCAGGTGTGCACAAAACCACACATACACAAACTCCTTACACTACCGCAAACATGATGCGACATTGTCCACATGCTTACACACTGACGTACCGCACCATTTATCAGCATGTTAATACGGAAAACCCATAAAGACATTGCCATCTTTCTTACATTTTTCCATCCCTAACTCGTTTACCCACGATTCTACCTTCGATGCAAAGCCATGGCTGCATCCTGCTACACATTATGTCTATCTCCCTCAGCGCACAAGCCTGAGGCAAGTATTAACTGTGGCAAATTGGCCAGTCATGATTAGCATTCTCCCTCTCTGCTAAGCTTGAGGTTTCAGATTTCGCTCTCTGGGAATGAAGCGAAATGCTTCAAATAAAATTTTAGGTAAGGCCACACTGATGTACAGTAGTGCTCGAAAGTTTGTGAACCCTTTTGATGTTCTATATTTTTGGGTAAATATGAACTTAAACATAATCAGACAAGTCACACAAGTCCTAAAAAAAGATAAAGAGAACCACATTACAACATTATACCTGGTCATTTATTTATTTAAGACAATCATCCAATATTATCTGTGAATGACCCTCAATGATTAGGTAATTTGATAATAAAGTTAGAATCGGGTGTGTTCAAATAATAGGATGACTATCAGGGGTGAGTGTCTGCTGTATTTAAAGAATAGGGATCTATTAAAGTCAGATCTTCATAAGACATTTGTCGAAGTGTATCTTGGCAATAACACAGAAGATTTCCAAGGACCTCAGAGAACAATTGTTGATGCTCATCAGGCTGGAAAAAGTTATAAAAACCACCCATAAATAGTTTGGAATCCATCAATTCACATTCAGACAGATTGTGTACAAATGGATTAAATTCCAGACCACGGTTACCCAACCGAGATCACTGCAATGGCAAGGTGTGTAACAGACTGCAGGGAAACTCAGGCTAATTGGAAAGCAACTAAGGGCCTCTTTCACATTGGCTAACATAAATGTTCATGAGTTCACCATAGTGGTGTACCGGGTAGGGTTGCAAGGAGAAAGCCACTGCTCTCCAAAAAACATTGCTGTGGATAATGTAGACAGAAGGCTACTGGAAAAAGATTCTAATGTCAAATGAGAAAAGTACAATTTTTGGGAGCCATTGTGGCATTACAATATAATGAAAGAGTGAAATCAAAGAATTCAGAGAGTTCTGGGCAGCTTATGCTTGAAGGCCACAAGGCCTTTCCCCATCCTATGATGGTATTACTGACAGGAAGCAAAGGCAGACCATGCTGTGGCAATGGGGATAGCAAAAACTTCATCTCAGTAAAACAGAAGGTAGAGAAGTGAATTTGTAGGGCTGAAGGGAGGAAGGAGGCGTTGTATGGTCATCCTCTCTAATTTGGGCTATTCCATTGTTCTATTTTCTGCTGAGAAATAACAATAATATCTGAAATTTAACAATTAAAACAATTAGCACTGTAACTAAAACTAATGGACTTGCATACTCTATGAGCTGATATTATGAGCTATTTAATATGCTGGTGACAAGATATCCATATCCTAATTTTAAGGCCCTCACCTTGTTGGGTCATTTCACATACTGAAAAAAGTTATGTAATTCAAATGTGTACTTTGGGTCCACACCAATGTAATAACTTAAACTAAGCACTTAGGAAAAGCACATAGCAATAATATTGAGATAACATATGTAATTCATGTTGAGCCCAATAAATTTAAAGCAACCTATAAGCACAGCCTAACTTCATAGATCTCACTCAAGCATGACTCCTGCCAGATCATCAGAGAATCTGATGAATTTGCTGCTTAATGTGGTAAAGAATGTCTGACAGACATGCCAAGTACACAACCAGAAATCAAACAAGAGATCACCATTTTTGCGTAATGTGCAAGGCAATGGATTTTCAAAGCAGAGCTACAGCAAAAAGAAAGTGCTATGGAGTAGCAAACATTTAAGCACACTTTGCTATTGGCTCCAAAATGCTTCAAAGAAAACGGTTGAAAATTTTAAAAGACATGATGCTGTGAACTCACTCAGTAGCAAGACTATTGCTCAAAAACACTTCCATCAGGATCAATTAAATCAAATTAATGACATGGCCAGCTTAGCATGCAAAATATAACAGACAAAACATAAAGAACAGGCTGTCATTATATCAAAAGCTCATGTTTATATATCTGGTGGTGATTTTAGCAGATTTAATGTAGCAAAAAGCTAGATTGGTTGAGAAAAGCTTGAAGGAGGGTGGAAGGAGATGAGAAAATCTCCCTCTTTACTAAAATGAAATGTTATCAGGGTAGAGTCAAAGAATTCTTTTGCATCACATTGTTTCCCTTCTCACGATGCGCCTCATTCATAAACCATTCCAAATGTTAATTCCTCATTAAAGGTCTGCTAATGCTGGTTAAATAGACTATTCACTAGATTCATTGAAATTAAGCAAGATTATTAATTAAACACTATAATTACTATATGGACGCAGAGCTGGTCAAGGCTGTGATTAGAATAAACTTCACTGAACAAGCAACTTTACTTTTGAAACCTCAGCTCTAGAAGTCAATGGGGAAATATGAAATACTGAAACTGAACTGAATGCCAAGAAGCACTTCCATGCAGGTGTGCAGCTACAGTATCAGACTATGCAAAGCCTGTGTGGATTTTGGCAAGCGCTCCCAGTAATTTAACCGCGGAAGGTCCACATCATTGGCCATTGCCAAACAAATGTGCAAAAATGGGCCGCGCTGCACTTGCCTTCTCCAAATAGCACTGTCAATTCAACAAAGTGTGCTGAATCTCTCCTGCCAGAGACCAACACTTCCATTTATAGAAACACACACACATTCACAGTTGTCCACTCTAGTTCCATTTCTTTAGTCATTCATCCATCCTTACTGACTGCTTTAGAACGATGAGAACGAAATCCAAGGTTATTGAAGACAAATGGACAAATGCTGTGAGAAAAAAACAGAAGAGAAACAGAGAACGAAGTGAAAGCTTGCTAACAAAGACAGAATCCGCTTCCACAAGCTAGATCCACTAATGAGGTGTGCTTGTGCGTCTGTGTAACTAATTTATTTAGGCTGTATTTTTAGCACATCGTTCTACAGAAGCATTCAGAGTCTTCACTGCTGGAGACTAATGGGAGCAGTGTAGTGAATTTTAATACAGTTGTGAGTAAGAAAAAATGTCTATGAACTCTTTGGAGCAGATTATTGCATGAATGGCTTCTAAAATGCATTCTGGTGTTCACAACAATAAATTAAGACTAAAACAGTTAACAATCAGAACACACAGTTTGCAAGTGCTATATCATTACTGAATAAACTGCTCAAAGAAAGACTAATGATGGAAAAAAATCTGAACCTCTAGGGCCAGCACAAATCTAATTTTAGGTATATAGGCCTATCCAGACTGCATCCAGACTGAACTTTGACAGTCTGGAAAGCAAAAAAAAAAAAAAACAACACATAAATCATGATTCTTGCAAGTCAGACCCGAACCACATTTGAGGGTTGATTAAAGTGCGATGCCAACTAGATTTTTACAGATGCATGTCGGTCTGGACACTGGACGAACAACTCCTCTGTGCTATAGAAGAGAACAACAGTTCATGAACTGGAACATAACAGAGCGACTGTTTGAAGGGCTCCAACTCTCCTGCATCTGCATCTGAAAACCACATCACCAGCATAGCTATGCATTTACTGATGCCTACAACCTTTGCAGATAGGCTGGTTGTGTCTGGACACATAAATCCGATCTTATCACTTGCAAAAAAACAAAAAGATCTGATTTGAGAAACGAATCCAATTTGCCTGCAATCTGAACACAGCCAACGCCAGTGGTCACAGAGTCTGCTCCTAGAGATCTGCATTTCGTTTCATCCTGCATCTGGTATGCCTGCCCAGCCCCACAGTCTAATACCAATGTTCTAGTCAACCTGATCTAGAACTTCAGAATGTAGAATGTGATCTTCTGAAAACTTCTGCTCTTTGCCTTACCATCAAATGCTGCTGGAGCTCAAAAGATTGCAAAGACCAATGACTTCTAAAGACTTGGAACTACATTAGTCCACAAGCCACCCCTAAAAGGTTCAGTGCATGAACATGCTGAAGAACCCTTCAACAAGAGACAAGAGATTGTAACTTTTATAAGAGAACTGAACAAGAGTGGTGTTAACAGGAGAATGCACCATTCAAACCATCCTAAAATAAATCATTACTAAAGACCTCTTAGATGTTCCACAGCATTGCTAGAGCAAAGTTGTATCTGGACAGAAAAGTGTTTAACATTTTTAACTTTAATGTTTTATGTTTGGAGATAAAAAATGACAACACTGCACATCAGCACCAAAATGTAACGGTGTTGAGCCATTTTGCTGCCACACAGGGCCTGATGGGCTTGAAACAAGGTGTAGACAAGATGGCAAAAATATCATATCACAATACTCCAAGACATTTTAATGATCCACAATGTCAATCACAATAAGAAGTTATTTTTCTGATATGTAATAAGCTGGAACAAACAAAATAGAACCTGTAATGCCACATATAATAAAACACTATACAAATAAAAACAATAAATCTAAACCTACAATGATTTTCATGTTTTATTAACTGCTCTGCACTGAATCTAATTACATTACTTTATAATTAAACATGCCGTTAGTTTTAAAAAAGTGTACTATGATACAATTTATCATAATAACAATGCAAAAATCTTATAATCAAATAAACTCAAGAATGTAGCTGGAAATTATTCAACAAACTGGCTGACTGTGATTTTAACTCAAAGTCTTGCAACAGAACACAGGGGAAAATCAACAGGAGAGTAAACAGAGAAGACCGAACTATTTCTATGTTTATAGCAGCCAAGACAGGGGCCTAGACCTCAGATTCACTGGAAAGATGTAACTTGGCATGAACCAAACCATTCAAGCAAGACATCCCAAGAATAAAGATCAATTGAGTTTGTGCTAGTACCAGTGAACATGTCAAAATACCTCCTCATTGCTACAAAAGACTGAGGTTTTTACCAATAAAGACTGTTCCACGTAATTACTAAATACAACAGTTTACATGATTTTTCAATCAATAACCTTGCCTGTATAAACTATTTCTTCAATAGAGCCTGGTACGATTCAATGGTACTTTAAAAGAGCAACCATAGACAGTAACATGAATTTTCATTGATAATTTTTACAAAACAGAATTTCAAATCCTACCTCAATGGAAATGCTGGATAATGCTTAGTCCTATGTGTCCACACCAGAGGGAAAGCTTCCCGGAAGTTTTTTTCTGTGGAAAAAAAACATGCAATTTTTATAATCACATAAAAATTTATAATCATTTTATAACTTCTTGCTGTTTTGGTTAGAAACTTAAAAGTTAAACTCTTAACACAGCCAATGAAAAATTGCCTTCCAGATTAAAAACAAACAAATGGAAACAATCACATTTTGTATTATGATGGTACTGATCTTGTGAGGAAAGCCCTATATATAAAAAATATGGACTAACCAACTTTCAGTCACTCGTTAAAAAGAAAACAACCTTGTTGTGCTGTACTGAGAGGATAACCCGCAATCATATGAGTGCCGCATTTGATTTGTTTACATATTTAGGAAATGTTTATTAAAGGAGCAATGTGTAAGATACTGCAACCTGTCAAATTCATTCTCCAAAAAATAGGGGGCAACATATCACCAGAAAGAAATGGTGTCCTCTATCGTATGAAACAAGGAAATGCACAGTCCCTTCTCCATAATGTTAGCAGTAACAGCTAAGAGTCGATTAACATAAAAACATTGCATCAGTCATCATAACTTTACTTGTAAAGAGTGTCTCCAGCAGTGGAAAGCAATGACAATCTTAAATCTTGTTTATTTCAACCACATTTTTTGATTGCTGCTATATGTGGTTGGTGGCTACAATGGTCGCTTGCCAAGAGCTTTAACCAACATTGCATTTAACTCTTGCTTTCATTGGCTACCTCTCCTTAAATTATCTAACCAGCCATTGGGGCATTTTAGTTTTCTACTTTTAACACAACATTGTACTTATTATTCTTTTAATTCATTTTCTTTTTAATTTATTTACTGATGTTTGTATGACGGGCATTTTACTGTATTGTTTGGTCTTTTGTATTTTACTGAAACATATTCATGATTTATACAAGGTAACATACGATAACATGTCTGTTGCCCACAGAAAGCACAAAATGTATTTTAAAAGCTTTAAAAGATCATGTTTAATCAGTATCATTCAACACTAGATATAATTCCCCCCCACAACACCTCCAACAACACCCCCCCCACCCCGACAGACACACGTAAACACACACCAAGAGGTGACAATCACACTACAACCAACGAACCAATGAACAATTTCATTACAATATTAGTACCAGCTGGCCTGCACTTCATACTCCACCAGCCAAGTCCTTCAAAATGCCACAAGCACTACTGACCAAAATATGTTAGCTGCTAAACAGCACTGCTAACTGAGAGTGCCACTCTTGCTCTTCTGCACACACTCATGAGCACTCTAATTAAACATAGTTTCCACTGCCCAAAATCACACACGACCCTCTCTAGACTCTCAAACTCGCTTTCGCTCTCTGTTTTCGGAGCAGTTAACAGTAGCCGCAGCAGACGTAGCAAATTACAGCCACTTAACTGTTGCTCCCTGCTACTTCATTAGCCTAAAGTGGAGAGCCTTTATCACCACCGGAATCTATTAAAGCAATTATGCTATCAGCAGGAGAGAGCATGTCTGTGTGCATGTGTGAGTGATTGAGAGAGAGAGAGAGAGAGAGAGAGAGAGAGAGAGAGAGAGAAAGAGAGAGAGCGAGAGAGAGAGAGAGACAGAGGAAGTGAGAAAGTGTCCAGCTGCTCAAACTCAAAAGTGATTTTTGAATCATGTACTTAAGTACATGAACCAGCACACATACAAAATCATGCACATCATCAGGACTTAATATCACACATACTGACGCTTCCCTCATCAAACACTGCTTTGCTCTTTATTTCTTCCTTTTTGAGTGGCTATCTAACTGTGCTGATATTCCTTCACATTTCTTTCTTTTAGGCTCTCATTTGCTTCATTTATCCATAAAAATCTCCTCCTTTCCTCCTTTCTCTACTTTGTCCATTTCTCTTTCTTTCTTTCTCTCACATTTTCCTTTTTCTCCTCCAGTGTCGTTTTAGCTTTTGACGCTCTTGCTCTTCCCGCCCTTTCTGTTTTTCCACATGCCTCCTGTAGTTCCTTTCTCTGTCTTCTCTCTCGGGCTCTGTTAGTGGAGTTAGGTCACATGGTTGTGGAAAACCACTGATTTTCCAGGGGAGCTCAGATGATGCCACTTACCTATGACTAATGAAATAACACGTTTTTGAATTATGGCGGGGGGCGTTCAGCATGCTTGGAGGCCCACTAGCTACCTTGTTTTCTGTCGGTGCCTTTATTGTGAGCTCTCTTCCAAACGCAATGTTTTGAGATTTTCTTTTTTATCATCACCAGCAAAAATTGCCTTGGGGCGTCGACTCCGTTACTGGGTGACCTGGAGCAACAGGCTTTGTTCAGACTGCAGACACATCAGTTTTCTGGCCTGAATCAGACTTTCACACTGCTATTTGCAAGTGATAAAATAATGTGTCCAGATGTCACCAACCTCTCTGCATGGATCGCTGTGGTAACAGCATCAACAACTATGCAAGTCAAACATGCACACACATAGTACAACACTGACTTTCACACCCTTCGCATCATGTAGGAATAATGGTTCAGCTGTGGACACATGGTTTATTATTGGTTTTCTATTTCTTTTTCATTTCTCATAGAATCTTATTCTCTTTCTTTATTTCACCCTTTCTCTCTCTGCTGGCATTTATTTCTCTCTCTCTCCTGGGTTATTTCATTCTGCCTGCCTGTATCTCTTTTTTTCTGTGCGTCTCTCTCTGTAGTGGTGTAGTGTCAGTATGAGGCCATTAGAGTGGAACAGCAGTAGCTGAACTGCATAAATAAATACCCAGCACTTAATTAGCCCAGCACTGACAAGACCTGACACTGCCAAACACACACACACACACACACACACACACGGGACTGGCCATATGGTCTAAGGCCCTAGCGTCACCTCCCAGCACACTGTCTGCCAAATACCCCGTCATCTGGACACAGCTGGCCCAAAGTCTGCACATGCACACACGCCACAAATGGACACACTGTACAAATCCTAGCACAATGAGGGCAGAAAGGCATCCATACTAATTGACCACTTCTATCCTCTTTAGATTGTCTCTCTCTCTGACACACACACACACACACATCGTGTCTCAGTGGTACATGCGTTCGTGCCAAAGGGGGGCAGGTGGAGACTGGCGCTGCGTGTGATGAATATGTTGTTATTGTACAAGCCTGGCTGCAATGCTTACATTCTGCCTGAAACTGGATCACCTGCTAGACAGCAGAACCAATGGCCTGTTTTACAGCACACGCATAGGAACCCCCCCCCAATACGCCCATACACACACACACACACACACTCCAAAAAGCAAGACACGCTTGTATAGAAAGACATACAGCATACATTCTTAAAAGCCTTCAAATCTCATGTGAAATAAGCTGATTCCACTCAGAGGCATGCAGGGACCAAACATGTGTACACTGTATCTGGGTTAGTAAAGTGTGGGTTGTTAAAGACCCTCCCTCTTTATCCTATTTTTTGTTCCAGTATGACAAAATGTGAACACTGTACCCACCTTCAGAAAAAAACGCAGCAGTAGCAAAAAAGACTCAATTATGAGCTTAAGTACTGAAGAATCATTCCAGTCTGTTTTTAGTTAAATCTGTTCTGGCTAATTCCATCTATGCATGTTAACCAGGGGTGGGAGGTTGTCAAGGTCACAGCTCTTTGTCTCTTACAACAGGAGGAACAGAATTTGTTATAATGCAAACACTATGTTCAACATAACATACTATGCCATTCATACAGACACCATTTAATAAGAGGCACTTTTGTACCAACCTTCTCAAACTCATCCCGGCTGAGAGAACATAAAGTCAACGTGCCCCTTAGGGAATACAGACAATGTGCCCTTGCCCTCTGGCCCATCTTCAACAGCAGCAGTAAACAGGAATGTGAAGGACAATAGAAAAGCATGTCCACATTGTTTTTAAAAAAGCTTCTGCACCAGCGTTGTTAAGACTTGGCTTGGCTATTTAACTCTTCCTGCCACCTCAACCAGGCAATGTCTGTTTACCAACTATCTTAAACACTTGCATTTATCTACGTCACGGCTTGTATATTCCCAGATACCCAGATGTATCAACAAGTAGTGAAAAAATGTAAAGCTGTGGAAGCATTATTAGCAAGCTCTGGAAGATACCGGCAGAAGTATAAACACAGTATTTTCCACACAACGACGATGGTACTATATCCTACTTATCTGTAGCCACCACCACGTTTTAAGAGACCTGCCCAGAACATCAGTACTGTTACGAAAGGGCTAATGGTCCAGCCTCACACAATCAATCTTCACACTATCTGCTAATATTCACACCTGCTTCAGTTTCAAAGCAGCCACCCTGCTCTCCTGGGTAAGTAGACTTTGCATCCTCGCATAAATTGACAGATACAGGACTGCTATCTTCAGGTAACGATGCCTCTGCAGAACAATTTGGCTAGATTTCTTTGTATCTCAGGTAGTGAACCTGCAAGTACTTAGTTTTATTTAATCAATTAATCTGTTGACTATTATTTGATTAATAAACCAATCTAACAATGGAACAGAAGCCATATCTACCCCAACACTTCCTGCAATGTATTACATTCTATTTTGATGACTGCATGTATCATAACATTATAAAGCATTTCAGACCACTTTTTAAGTAAGCTTTGTGTCAGTTTTTCCCTGTAATCAACATGATTAACAGCTATCGATGTTTGTCAATCACTTGCTGAAGCTCTAAGGGACATTAAACATAGGCAGTCACACAGTGGATGCTATCAGGTAGACAATGTGCAGCAGTCTTTCCCTGAAGGACACTTGCAACAACAGCTACTTCCATGTTTAAAGTCTTTGTCAGTTTTTGTTCATTGTCATCACCATCTACTCTAGTTCTAGGTTTTTTAAGCCTTGTTCTGCTCCAGTCTAAGCTCTAGCTGTTAGGCATTATATTTTCTCCTAAGCTCAAAATTAAAATGGCTCATTTGCCCCCTCCTCACATTGGCCACACTAAAAAACTTCTCCACAACAAAGCAAATGATCCTGAACTTGCATCCTCCCTGTGACAATCAATGTAGTATTATTTACATATTATTTTTGTCATAACAAAGCCTTTGTTTGGCATGACTTTGTAACTGCTGACTCAGTCTCTTCAGCAGTGTTTAGTAACATATCTAAGAAAATTCTGTTCAAACCTAAGCACCATTAAGACGTCAAAGGGAACCATAATCAACAAAACGAAAGCCATTTCTTCTGATTGAATTAGTTGAAGTTTTATATTTGACAGTTTGGAGAGTTGCTTTGGTCAGAAACAGAGTGTCCATACATAAATGGAAGAATAAGTCGGGTCCATTTTTACAGTGCATGTCAGTCCTTTCAAGATTTCACTCTACAGGCGAGAGTCTTTGAAAGGCCACACACAAAAGAGCAACGGGTTGCCATTTCTTGAAATGACAAGTCTCCTTTTTTCCGCAGAAGAGTCAATACCACCTTTCGGCAACCAAGCGGCAGTTCACCCCTGGCTACATACTTTAAACATTAAAAAGAAATCCTGGCCAATGTGATTTAATAAAATTCAGCAGGAGGACCATCTACCCTTAGGCCTAAGCCTACGATCATTTGAAAAGCAAGTTAAGGTTTCATAATGTTACATTAGAGGCAGATCTAACATTATCTTTTGAAGACAGCTTTGCTACTTCACAACAAAGCAACTATGAGCACGCGGAATCACATTCTCCAGGTTTAGGAGAGGTCAATAACTACAATTGGGGTTGCATTTACAGCATGGAGTATCAGTTATGTTTTTATGTTGTTGCCTGTCGCCACATTATGGCATGTTCTGTTTGATGTACATTGGCAAATAAATTAAACTGGCGAATACATATATAGGTTTCACCCTTGTGTAGTACACTGTTGGCAGCAATAAAATCGAGTCCTTCACCACATCCTACCATTGCCCCACCTAGGTGTAGTAGTGCATACACAGAAATACTCTTGGGTAATAGCTAATCTTGGCATGCAGCGCTAAAGAACAGCTCTTACATATTTCTTTTTTTGTGAGATAATACTCAAGGGTATGCAGGGGAGAACGAAGCAGCTACTCCTATGCTATAATTAGTACCATGAGTCAATATTAGTGTTCCTTTCCACCACATCTCTCGCTGCACTACATTGTCAATACCACTATAAGTAGTTCCTGCAGACAGAGCACATTTATATTTTTGTTTCACCATTTTCAGAAGAAATGTCAGCATAACATCCATAAAAGGAACACATAATAATGATGAAACAGGTACAGAGAACTGCCTGAAAGTTGCAACATATATAAACCTATTTATAAGTTACTTGGTAAATGAAGCTAAACATTTACAAACAGCTGTTGCCTATTTCATCAGCCTGAATCTCTGCTTGGGTGAAAGTAGGATCAGGGTAGAGATTTGTGAAATAAGAAAGGTTTGGGGAAAAACTAAAGGATACATTTGTTTCGCCACTGATCACGATAAATCTCTATTGAGCTGTGCAAACGTACATACAGTGACCAACTAACTTAATGGAATCTATGACAAGCCTGGCCTCATGTTTGTCCTTAGACTCCCTGTCCTCCTCGCCCGTACTAGGCTGTGCATTCCATTCAGAAGTGATCATGCTTATGTCCTGCTCCCTACAAAAGGCAGTTTACAAAGAATGTTTGCAACCAAGAGGAGTCATTTTCATTGAACTAACAAAATTCCCACAGCAGACTAACTTTTCTCAGCAATTCGCTCAGTAACAGCTGCATTCAATGCCACTGTTCGCGTCATAGCCCAAATTACTCCCTTCAACCATATTCCAGTCTTTAATAAGAGTTATTGTGATAGTAACCTCACCACACACAACTTTATTCCTCTGTAAGTAGATATTATCTTACATGTTCTTTTACCACCGACAATTTTAAATGGCAAATGAGTCTTTGAGGTCGTAGTAGTACAGCCACAAGTTAAAAAAAAAACTAATAGACTCCTACACGAATCCACCACAGAACAATTATTATAACAAGTGGAAATATTATTATTACTTACATTACAGGAACAGTGTGTAACATTAAGGGAAACATATTAGCAGAAATATATATTTGTATTGTACTGTAACTACAAATTAATGCATATTTATTAGCTTAGAATGAGCCCAGAAAGGACAAACCATAATGGCTGTAGAGAGTTTCTTACAGTTTTCTCATTTTTACACTAATGCAGAAGTTTGAATTTGATGCACATGTTTGAAAATGCAGAAAGAAGAATAACTCCTGTAGCAGCAATTTATTGGTAGCTCTGTGTATAAAATGCCAGATATGATATGTCCATAGAATGTCCTTATTGTGAAAAATGTAAGATATTTCGATAGCCTAAATTAGCTTATCAGGATGTAAGTAGTAGCATTACGCTGAGTCTGTACAGAATTAACACTTAAAAAGTTACTTGAGTTATTACGCTGTCCCTATGATTATGAGTATGCTAGATAGAATGGAGGATGATAGTTTTTGGGGCAAAAGGCAATAAAAAAAAGTAAAGGAGGGACAATTCTCGACACAAAGAAGCAACACAAAACCAGGACATACATTGAGATTATGGCAGAAAACCTAAACTAAACTCTTCTAGGGCAAGGATAGGTGGGTCGGGTTCAGTAGGTTGCGATATATGAGGAGCAATGTGTGACCCATTTCTTTGGGCTTTTCCACAATGCCTCGCTGAGGGACCACTGGCATGTCTGGGACTCATCAGTCTGGCACAGAAGCATTTTCTGGAGTGGCTCAAGGCCTAATACTGACAAAGCCTGCTGTCTTCTCCTGCTAGCTCATTCACCAAGGGCAAGGTGGAAAAAATCAATTAGACTCACTCACAATTGCCTTCTCTCTCTCAGCCGATCTCTCGCTCTTTCCCTTTTCCTGTCTTACTCACTCCTGCCCCTCAGTATGGTCAAAGTTAAGAAGAATGGGAGGACAAGGGGGTCTACAGGGAGCTCGTTGGACCTGTTGGCCATCTGCTATGTCTGACTGCTAAGTCAGGGGCCAGTCAAAAGTAAATGCCGAAAATGAATAGTGTGTAAAAATGCAATACAATTAACAAACGGAGGATTTAAGGCTTGATTATCTCGGGGCCATGGTCCTAGAACACATGCATATTATTTCTGTTTCAGTAGAATTGGATAGCTACCAAAGCAGGAAACTTGCTGCTCAGGTCATGCTGGTACCATCAGTAAACCAGGGAATATTCAAAACAGGGAACTCTTAAGTTAGATTGAACCTAATGTTAAATCTAGCAGCAGACAGAGGTCTGTCATGATATGGTATTGTGTCAGTCCCCTTATCAAGTTTGAGTTTCACTTCACTGATTGCACCATTAATGCAGAAAAAATACATTTTGAGATTTCGGGGCAACATATGCTGCCTTTCTAGATGGCATCTGTTCCAAGGACGGCCATGCATATTTCAACAAGACAATGCAAACCAAGTAACATTGCACCTGAAATGCTTTAACTTGATGTGTTCAGTGCACAAAGGTCTTTTAATGATACAGTTGACTGCTTGACATGAATGAGGAAGTTTGTGATGCTCCAAATAGACACAATGCAGTTGTAAATGTTTATCAGTCTGTAATATTCTATATGTAATTGTTTTTTCTATGTCTATTTAGACCTACATATAAAGATATCCATATATGTAAGTATTTACATCACTTTAGATTGTAACCAGTAGTGATGGGACAAAAGGCAAATCAGTCATTTTGTAAATGGTCAATTAAATCCAAACTACCATTGTTGGTGATTGTTGTGGTAAAGTTAGATTTGTATGCATTTCCAGCTACCTGTATATAAATACATTTATACCAAGAATATATGTGTAGAATAGATCTATACTTTATGCAATTATTGTGAAAGGACAGGACACAGCCCAGGTTTTGGGGAAACCATCTTTACAGATGCCATTTCAAAGTATCTAGTATAAAAGCCAAGCCCTGAAATGATCTAGCCTTTGTGTCAGTGTAATCCAACAACAGGAAGAGATGGCTTACCACTTTTAGAACCCTTATTTATTGCTCATTTCCATGAAATGAACCCACTGATCAGGCCCATCTCTTTAGCCAGACGACAAGGTCAGGCAGTTTAGCTGTTGCAAATGTCTCCTTTTAATAGATGTGGAAAAAAAAAACTGACAACAATAGTGAAGAAACAATTGCCCGGTTTTGATTCATGCGCTAGACGCCCACCAACCCCAACCCCCTCCCCCCCCCCCCCCCCCCCCCCCCCAACCCCCCCCCCACGGGGGCAGGGCAATGCTGGTCGAGCCAACTTCCCGTCATTCAGACACCTTCCTCCCACTCCCTCTCTTTCCTCCATCCCTCGCTCTCAGTTTCTTTCAAGGCTGTGGACATCAATCCCCATTGAAACGTGCAGAGAGGTGAACAAAACAACTTAGAAACACATGCAAGTCTTAAAATGGCACCATGACGGCTTTATACAGGGAATTTGATTTAGTCCAGGAAGGCTATCCCTTATCTGGGCTACACTAAAACTCTCTTTCTTTTGCTCACTGGAAAGGAAACACCAAAGACACAGGAATTGCATGCAAAGTGCCTTTTGTTTCTTGCTAAAAGCTCCAGTCAGTATTTCATAACCGTTCACTAGAAAAGAGATTACGGCATTTACATAAGTGTCCTGAGAGTGCTTAGTTGATTGGCGATTAGTCTAATGTTTTCCAGAGAATAGCTTGTGTGCTGTGGAAATCTATTAATAAAGAGCCGCCTACTACTCTTCAAGGTGTTCTTTCAGATCGGTCCCATCAAGTCTCTGAAGATATTTGTTTAAATTAAGAAGTGATGAGAACAGATGGTCCGCTGTTTAACAAGGTACCATGAGAGACCTATAAGAACAAGCGGATGCTATGATATCTCACTCACTTTTAAAGTGCAACTTTCTCTCTCGCTGTCTCTCTATCTCCCTTAGATCTCAGGTAGAACAAGTTTAGCTTTACTTGATTGGTCTGAATGGAAGGGAAAGTGAGAGAATGAGGTTTGCTTGATTGGGCCCCAAAGTCTTTTCCCTGGAAGCAGACAAGAGAGGCAGGGAGCGGGAGAAGATGATAAGAAATAGATCAAAACAAACAGATGGTCTTTGTTTTTTTGGACACCAAAGGCTTTTCGGAGATGCAGCCCAGCAGCTTTCCCGCTAACAAAGGTAGTCTAAGAGATTGCTAATATTTAAAACTACGCTTCCCTGGAAAAAGTTTTGAGCCTTGAAAGAGAGAGGGATTAAAAATAGCATGGAGGCAATGTTTTGAGATTCCAAAATAAGTGTCTCACACACACACACGCACTCACACACACTCAGTGCTGGAGGTATATGGGTATACACGACCACACAGGCAAGACGTCCAGGGTCTCGAGAGTTTAGATTAAACAAACAGCTATCATTTTCCCACTCATTTAGCCTGGATATTGTACAGTTGAACCACAACTGCTCCTTACACATGTAATTATGGTAATTGGGGCAGTTAGGCAGCTGCATACACAAGCCCACATCTGTTTCCAGCTTCTGTAAGCGCAGCTATAGCTATGCTAGTGGAATGCATATTTCAGACAGCACTGAATTTAGTAAATAGCAGAGAGGCATGGAATGGCAGATTTTATAATAATATTGAATAATTTGGTATTCACAATTCACACACCACAATTTATGATTTATTTATAATCAAATTGGTGCAAAATGGATTTTGGATTATTTTTATTAAGTCAAGGCTTACACTCACACAACAACACGATTCCAGTCCTTTCTATAAGTCAAACTTATTCTCTTATTACTTTTTAATGGACCCAACTCGCATTTTAAATGTTTTTATTTCAATTAACATCAAATAAAGGGCTGCATTAAGAGCTATTAAGAACTATATAAACAAATACCTTTCTTTAGGCAAGTAAGACAGATGCAATGAATCACAATTATTACACATAAACAAGCAGTTAATTACAATTTTAATTGTCACAGACAGAGAGGGAGGGCCGGGAACCAAGCCAATAGGGCTGAAACCAAATATTCGACTACTCAGACATTAATTTGTGGGCATTTGGTTTTTAATTTGGAGATTTGGATATTTGTGTAGCTTATTAATAAAGCAGAATTGAAAAATACTGTAACAATTGAAGGTCATAGGACTAACTTAGATGACTCTAGGTTATGGTCTAACATCATAGCTGCAATGTATGTCCTTCGTACACCAATGTTAATCTGTGCATGCACTGTGATATTACTCCTAGCCAGTTGCTAAGAGAGGCTAGTGGGCCTGGTAGACTGAGCAAAGCCTTGCTGCGAGAGCTGCGGGGCTCTGAGAGGAGAGCAGCTAGACTGCAAAATCTGATTTTACAGCTGATGGATCCAGGATGGCTGTGGTATCACTGATGACCAAGCTTGTGATTTCCCTGTTGGCTGCAGCAGATAACAACTTAAAGTTGAACTGCAAGTTGATTTTGTACTGGGCCTTGAATGTTCATATTTGAAGTTCAGGTCTACACGGTCATGTACATCAAAAGCTAATTTCAATAACACCACAGTATGAGAAACATTAGCATGTCTAAACACATTTAGCATAAAACAGTGACTAATGCCATTGCCCTTACACATGAGAAGATATGCCACCACTATCAAGGCAACCTTGACACTTTGTTGCATGTCGTTGTACTGTGTAGCGCTACAATGCAGAACAACGCAGCGCAGACCAACATTTTTTTTTATGCCAACATGCGAATGTAGCAAGGCATGCTGTAGACCCAGGGCTTTATCAATGATAATTCTGAATCGCACTAAAATATACATTGCAATTAAATTAAGGTAAAAATTACATTTCTTGATACACTAAGACGCTAGTGCTAATACACAACAAGACAATGACTAACAGCCACACAACACAAGAGAACTAAAACTTAGCAAACCTGAGTACTTGAACCTAGTCTTCCTCGGTACATAGATACCCGTCTCTGTGCTATTATATTAACAACAAACCTGCTCGCTCTCTCTCTGGCTTTCTATCAATACCCTGCTGGGTAAACCCCTGCAGGTTAATGCAAGTGTGTCACTCTGTCAGCTGGCTATGGTGTGTGCTGGAGTGACTGCACACACACTCACACACAGAGTATAATGAGTCTGCCAGGCTTAATCACTTTTCACTCTCCACCAGTCCACTGCTCCATACAGGGGAGTCATGATGGATCAGCTCTGCAAGAGGACCTAACAATGTGTGTGTATTCGTTTGTGTGTGTGTGTGCGAATGTGGGGGAACTGATGGATCAGTTCAGTAACACAGTGTAGCAGTGCCACTGCAGCCTGCATTAGCCCTTGAATCCATCAGAACTACACTTTTGTGTGTGTGTGTGCGAGAGCGAAAAACAGAGAATAACAGATTTTTTTCATATTAGCATTCATATATATATATATATATATATATATATATATATATATATATATATATATATATATATATATATATATATATATATATACACATGTGCTAAAGCAAAACAACAAATCCCATAATGCATGTCACCTTAGAAAATTTATCATGGTATAATTACTCACAGCAAAACAAATACTTCTCAAGATCTTGAGTTATTTAGATTATGACATAACATAACAGAAAAACATAGTTCACACCTATCCCCATGCATAGAAAAAGATTGAGGAACAGCAATAATGAATTTCTTCTTTCTTTCAAAGCACCAGCTAATATAAAAACGTCAAGCACATAAATACAGCGGAATTTGAGTTCCTAACTTGTGATTATTAATTGTCAGAAAACTTTTTATTTTTCACAAAGTCAAGAAATACAGCTTAAAAGACTGCTGCCCGTCTGCTGTTCCAAACTGCCATAGACGTTATGCTTGTGACGTAGAGAATATGCACTTATGTTAATGCAAACTGGCAGAAAGGTGTTGTTGTTCTGCAATAATTCGATGTACAGTGAAACCCCCGTGCACAAACGTCCCAAAGACCCCAATATGTCCAGAAAGTGGACTAAAACTAAATTTCACGTATAAAGATTATTACAACTATGGGACGCAGGCTTACACAATGACTGGATCTTAAAAATTGTGCTTTTTCTTAAATATGGGCGTGTAAGGAAACCAGCGAGAGGTGTTCGAGAGCCTCCGTGAATTTGGAGGTAAACCGGGTAAGCACAGTTAGTGAGTCTGCTTTAGCTGATGTTAGCTAACATTAGCTTCGCTTGCTAAGTTCGGTGGCTGAAGTTACACTAAGCTAAAGTAGTTGAATTACGAAGATTTATAGTGTCTTATAAGTGCAAGTTCCACCTTGATCATATTTACAACAATAACTGTGCCTCTATATCTGAGTTTAGCTGCTTGCTAGGCTATTGTCATGAATAGCGTTCGTTATTTAGCTAGGCACTGTTTACACTCAGGATGAGCTGCTTTTGTGCATGTGGTTTGACTAAAAGTATCAGGACTAAGTGATATGGTGGTTTTATCTGGCTACATTACAGGTTCTTTCAAATTCAGAAATATCATCAGAATCTGAAGAACCAGGACTGGAAACTTTGCAGTCCCAGTCAGTCATAATGTTGTTTTCCACCAGTAATGTCACATGGTAGTGTTCAAGAATTTAAAGCAAATGAAGCAGCAAATTTCATTTTAAGTCATGTTTATATATTTTTAGTATTTCAAACAATATGAAATCACCAGGGGTGTCCATAAGTGGTGTTTTACCTTTAAGAACTGTAACTAAACAAAGCACATACTGGGTTTCTATTTGAGGCCCTCCTGCTTTGTTCTTCTCTCATTAAATAGAGTGTTCATTAGTGAGGAATGCTAATAGTTTAAAGACTAGACTGGTAAGAACTGAGAAGGGAGGGGGAGGGACTGTGTGTTTTTTGACTCTGTTTAGCTGATGTACATGTGCCCACTTATATGGGAAAAAGTGTGTTAAAAAAGGGCTAAAATAATGCTGTGTATTCCTGGCCAAAGGCAGAATGTTTAAAGTGTCTGACTGTTTTTGCTCATTAGCATGGCAAGCATATGTCACATGGTATCAGGTTTTGGTATTGGTGCACTTTTTAAGTGAGAAATAAGGATCACAACACTGAGACATCAGATACCAATAATGATGCATCTCTATAAAAAAAGGTTTTATCTTTGCGGTAAATGTATTGTCACCAGTAAGAACACCACATATCATTAGAACAGATGTAAATATACAAATACAACATGGATTGAATATCTCAATATCTAGAAAATATCCTGCCAGTCAGTTTAAAGAACAAAGTGTAGCTCTGGATTTCTTCTAGACGCTCCAGGCATTGCATGAATCACCAGCAATCCTGATTTAGAAGTACTGAGTAGTCAAACCAGGTATTAGATGATAACTGCAAATAATACTGGGTTGCTACAAGGAAAAGCTTGAAAAAGGTTAAATAAACACACTGACATGCACAACCACTATTTACTGTATAAATACTACCTGAATATTATATAAAATAAACAACTTGTGCTCAGTGTGACTTAAAATTAAATAAATGCCCCAGTACTATGCATGTGCATGTTTTCCTGATGCATGCAAAATACACCGCCATGACCTCTTCTGCCAAGACACTTACCATTAAACCACATTTTTTTGTGTGCATATATATCATTTATCAATGTATACATGCTTATGTATTTTGGTCATGGATTAGATTTACTGCCGATGCCAAACACTGAACAAATCTATGTTAATTCAGTGCATACATGCATGCTCAGTAGTGAATGTGCATTACCCAGAGCTTTTTTTTTCCTTCACTGCTTATGAACTGTTTACAGTGGCTTTCTTGCCTCCCTGGAGGTATTTAAGCAGCTCTGCTGACAGCCATTAGCTTCAGCCACAACCAGCCCTGCCTGCAGCGTCGGCCTCCACGGCCAGGGTAACCAGGCAACGGCCTGAATGCACACCAAAGGCCAGCCACAGTGCAGAGACCCAGTCCTTAGTTACTATCAACATTACCACGCAGGTAATTAGCAAAAGTGAGAGCAAGAGAGAGAGAGCGAGAAAGACAGAGAGAAAGCGAGAGACAGAATGCAGCAAAAGCATGACTTGTGCACATAGTGGTGACAGAAAGGCTCAGTCTTACCTTCTACAGAAGAGTAATGGTGTCCCTATAGCTCGTCTGCAGTCCTTTACTTCTATATTCAGCTCCACCAAACCTTAGCAGAAAAGAGAATAAATGAGACTGAATTAACTCATCAGTCACATAACCATGAAGGCCACATGTCATATACACAAGACTTACAGCAGCACAGCCGTTTTTGTTTAATGTTTCCAAGCGTGTGTCCCATATGTCCCACATTTATTTTCGCTTATGCTTTTCCAGCAAAGTCAGCACTAGTGTTTCTATAGTTCATTTCTTGCCTTTCAGTTCTATAATCAGCTGCACTGAAACTTGATGAATTAGACTTAATGAAAATAAGCACACCTCCTGTCAAATGATGTTTGTATATTTTAGGTGAAAACCTTTTAAAATCTTTTTTCAGTGCACTTCATTTCTTTCGTAATGCAAAAACGTGTAACCTGGTCAGGGCATTTAACCTTCGCTGAATATCGCTGTATAATGCCAGACACACACCGCCTTAAGTATCTGGAGGGTAGTGTCATTTTGATTTCATTCATAAAGCCAAAAAAGTTTTGGCAGTGCGCACCAAAGACAAAATAAAGGAGGAGGAGACTCATTAAATAAATAAGTGAAAAAAACTCGCAACAATGAACATGGCATCTCTTCAAAGGAAAACTAAAAAAAAAAGAGCCAGCTGGTTAAGTAGATAAAGTGTATTTGTAGAAAACAGAAAAACATGCAAGAACAGCCACTAAGAAGAGAACCCACCTACACACACAGCGGCATCTAACCTGTTCATATGAATGCTACTAGAGTGGCTGATGTAAAGCTCTACTCACGTATTAGGGATGCAACATGCAACACCAAATGACCTTCACCCAAAGCACCATTCACACCACACCCACACACGTGCGTGTTATCATCTCCTCTGTGTCCCATTCATTTCGCTCAATTTTACTCAAGTAGAGAGATGCACAGTGGTGCAATTTATCTTTTTTCCCAACAGAACAGATCAGAGGGGAGTCATCAAAGGGCTTCCAATGAGGATAAATCTAACACGACAGGCCGAGGGAAGGAAGGACACACCCATGCACGCACACACACAATAACACACTTTTTTTCCCCCACTCAATCCTCTTTGGAGGCTTTCTGATTGTGACAGAATAGGGGGAGAAAGCATCGTCTATGTAGCTGAAGTAGGTCTTAGTTAAATATGCATGGAGAATGTGACAGGGTCCACTTATTTCAGTCTGACTCACAGAGTCAGCCTCTCTCTTTCTCTCCTTCAGCAAGGTGACAAAGTTCTGCACATATAATTAACGGAGCACATGAATATGTATTGTGAATATGTGCCGGATAGGTGAAGGGTATTTTACCATAGATAACACACATTTCCATTTTTCTGTGAGCAGGATAAGGGCAGGATTAAAGTACAGTGCTTCTTCTATTTAACGTTTTCCCTCTGAGAGTGGGTCATACTAAGAATCTCAGTGACCCAGACAAACTCACAGAGTGGGGCTACTGAGTGCTGAGAAATGTAAAAAATCACCTGCTCTTTGATGCATCACTGACAACATAGTTCCAAACAGTCTCTGGAAGCAACACTGACCCAAGAACTGCGCAATCGATTGCCAAACAACTGTGCACAAGCCTATGCGCAATACCAAGTGTAGGCTGGAGTGGTGTAAAACACATCAGCACTGGACTCTGAAGTATTCTCTGGAGTACTAAATCACGCTTTACTATCTGGAAGTCTAAAGAATGGCAGAAGAAGGCTACCTACCAGAATGCATAGCAGACAACAGTAAAGTTTGAAGAAGGGAGTACTAGTGAATGGTGCCTTAGTTCCAGTGAAGGGTAACGTTAACACTACAGCATAAAAAGACTTAGGGCAAATACATACTTATAAATTTGTGGCAAAAGTTTGTGGAGGGTCTTTCTTGTTCCAGCATGACTGTGACCCTGTGTACAAAAACGAGGTCCATAAAAACATGAGTTTGTTGTGAAGAAACTCCAGTGGCCTGCACAGAACCCTGACCTTAATCCTATTGAACACCTCTGGGACAAACTGCTTTAAAACTCATGGTTTCTGAATGGGATGTCCACCAAGCTCACATAGGTACCACGGTTACCTAAATAAATATAAAATGTGCATGATAATTTGGAGGAAAATGTCATATTTAACTTTCTTTTCTGTGGAGCATGTATTGGCAAAATTCCCTCTTTCTACCTACACTGCTTTCTACTTTGGGGCAGTAAAAGCATCTTGACAAACTGTCTGGTGTGAGAACTGCACTACCTTGGACCACAGGACCCTACAGCAGATTGTGAAGACAATCTTCAAAAGCTTCTTCCCTAAGGCATTCAGAGTACTAAACACACTGATGTAGCCTAATTATACAATCCCTACTCTACACTGCACACCTGCACTTAAAATTCTTTACAATTTATTCATTGACTGCTGATGTGGACCCCAATTCATGTAATGTTCTGCATCATGTGTATTTATCATCCATATTTACTGTTCTAGGTGGCACAGTGGTGTGGTGGTTAGCACTAGACGATTCGTGTTCAATCCCTGGTCCGGACCGTTCTGTGTGAAGTTCTCCCTGTGTGGGTTTTTTCCGGGTACTCATTTATATCCTCCCTCAGTCCAAATACATGCACATTAGGTTGATCGGCCACTCTAAATTGCCCATTAGTGTGAGTGTGTGCATGAGATGGACTGTCCATGGTGTACCCCACCTTCACCCGATGACGCTGAGATTGGCTCCCGCCCCTGATTAGTGGGATACAGTGTAAGATAATGGATGGATGGATGGATTTACTATTCTGTGCATTTATTCTTTATATTAATTGTCGAGGGTATTTATTGTATATTCTGCACTTGTTTCACAGTGTTGTGTATCTACACTCCTGTATGATGTGCTGCTGTTGTCTTTTGCACCAGGGGACCTAAGGAATGACATTTCTTTACAATGTACACAAATAAAATGACAATAAAGAACATTTGGCCTGACTTTGGCATTGGCACAGCAACAACCAAGATAACAGGTCAACTAAGAGCCGTCTGACAAACATTAAAGAGATCAGCTCAAAATGTTTTATAGACCGCAAAGAAATATGTGAAAGCACTCTGAGTTTACCGTCTAGATGAGAAGGGTGAAACACTGTGTGCTCTTTTCACTATTCCACTATAGTAAGAGTAGCCTACACAAGTCACCTTTCACCTGTTTGTGTGAAGCAAAGGATATTAAGTATTCTGCCTGTGGTATAAACAACAAGTAAACTAAAAAATGCACTGCATCTATTATGTATTGCTGCAATGCAAAGAAAGTGTGTCCGCGTATTTAGCATTTTCATGTTGTTTAACCACAGTGGTGCCCGGTGGCAATGGCCTTTAGTTCAAACGCTTACTTCCAACTGTCTTCTTTTAAAAAAGCGAGGATAGCTTTCCATAATACTGGCCCTTCAAACTGCTGTGTGACAAGCACAGCCTTTTCTGCAGCACTGTCGAGAGCACATCTGTTCACCACGCTCGCTGGCGCTCTTCAAGGCTGACTGCTTTTCTTAAAAGGCCTTGAATATGGCAATCCCACTTTATGTCAAGTGCCTGAAGTTTAAAGATATTATACTCAACTGTAAGTATAGTATAATGCTTTTTTTGTGGCTGGGCGGAACATCTGTAATTGTGATTAAGAATTACAATACCAGTTAAACATCTGCAGGCCTAGTGACCACCACAACTAAACCTCAAGTCACTATCAATTATACACACACACACACACACACACACACAGGGAACCAATGAGACACTTTTACCGCAGACATGGAAACATGTGTTTACTGTCAGTCAGTGGAATACACTCATAGGTTTACCGGTACATACTCCACACAACATCTCTCACCATACAATCCAGAAAGCTCCTTTTTCACCTACAGGGCCCACAAGATATTTATACATGCATAACTGATATTAATAGCTTTTAACTATTGCTCCAGGAGCAGCTCACCTTACCCCCTTTACTGTAATCCTATCCATTTTGTCAGAGAAGAAAAAAAAATCCTGATCTGGCTTTAGATCAGCATTTCCTAATCCTGCTCCTGGAGTCTCCCGGCACTGCACGTTTTAGTCATTTTAGTGCTTTTCTGCCCTTTTTTGACCCAGTTTAACCTTTAAAGTGGTTCTTAAAAGAACAGTTGGGCAAAAAAAAATCTCACACAAATTTCCCCTCATCCTAAATCCTAAAACTGATCAGCCTAAACACGTACAGTGTCTGAAGCTTGCTTCTTTAGGTTTAAACTGAAGCTATGAGGCTAATGTACTTATGTAGCGAACATGAAAAATAAGCTTTACATCACTTTTCTGAAACCCCATGACATTTTAAATGTAGTGAAGCGTTTCAGCAGTGCAGTTAGCAAGATACCAAATGGCAGTGTACATGCTTCCATTTCTTGCTAGCCTTGTAGCTCCTCTACAAAATATATAAATATAAAGGTGCATTACTTTAGAGTTGCATATGACAAGACTAAAACGCTTTTTAGAGCTGTGTGATGCAAAATGTGCCATTATAGAGAATATTCACAGCAGGACACCAGAGGCCTCAATCATAAAACACTGTTACACACCCACCTGATCTGAGCATGATCACGCACAACATTTTATTGTAAAATGTGAATTTGATGACGTGAACATATAAGCAGAGGAATGCAAGTTTCCAAACTTTTTTTATAATAATCTGTATGCAAATACTGAGAACATCTCTTAATTTAGTTTCCTATTTAAGTTAGTTGCCAGTAGTAGACATAGAAACATTTTCATTTAGAAAAACAAACAAAAGACATTGACTATTTGTGTTCAGACGTTTGCAGAAGTTGGGAAAGGAGTTGAAACGAGTGTGTTGGGCTCAGGGAAAAAAAACATGAGAGTAGTGTTGTTCTACGTCAGTTCATACAAAGCCGTAACGGAAAACACTGCTTTAGTTTCAAAGAAACAGAGAACAGTATGCATTACACAGGGAAACAGTAATTACCTCCTCATCAACTTCAGCTAAAAGCAAAAACAACACCCACACGACCACAGGAGGAGTTCCGACATGCAGGGTTTGCATCAGTGACTCCCTCTCATTTACTGTGCTTCTCCCAGGCCCACTGCGTCGCATTCCCTACGCTTCCTGGCTCACGCCATGCATAATGCATCAGGTGAGAGCACTCCGACCCAGACAACAGTAGCAAAAAACATGTGAGTAGCCTTCTAATAGCACTGTCTTTCCTAGACATTGATGTCTCACGGTCTCATTCTTTTCCTCAGCCCGGCAAGGGTTTCTGGAATATTTCAACCTCCCTCATCATGTCAACAAGCTAACCACAAGTAGTTTATGCATGAGGCTATGTAATTACATTTAAAATGGCTTAGACTCTTTCCTACAATGCGCCTTCAAATCATAGATGCTTATCAGCCCCTTCCAAGTACATAAGATCTTAAAAATATGACTGCAGTAACTCTACAGCTGGTAAATAGTGTTCAGCCGTAAACTGGTTCTGTGCTTTGGCAACACAGCATCTGATGTCAATAAAACTACCTTGAATTATCCTGAAATGAACTGATCATTGACAAAACCTTGTTAACCTTCAAATGATCACTCAGCAGAGAGATGCTAAACAACATCTTATTTATTTTCATTTTATGCAATTTGAAAACATGAACTGCTAAGGGGCTCCTGAGCAGTGCAACCGAGTGTCGATCCTGCCTCTGAAAGATATTGCTCAGTGGTCCCCTTCATCCTCAACTCTCTCATCATCACTTGCAATGACTTGCATCCGTGGCAGTTCCAAATTATATTATGGCCAGCGTCTTAAGTCTCAGAGGAGATCTTTAGGAGGTGTTAGATAGGCAGTAAGACTAAAAATGACTAAATTAGATGGAAAATTGGGTTTAAAGAAAAAAAAGGAAAAACAACACAAATGAGTTGATAAAATAAGGCCAATAGATGCAATGAATAGTCTAACAGAAATATAATAACAAATTGGTCATTACAAATATTACAAACCTCAAATAAAAAATTAAGACCTTTTGTTTGCTCTAACTACTGTTACTAAGGGTGTGTTTATACTTGCCAGTGTTGGTTTGACTAAAATAAACTTTGGTGCGAATGCTCTGTTAGTGCTTTCAGCAGAGGAAATGCGCACCAAACTCTGGTGCACACCAAATAAGCTTCCAAATGAAGTATAGTGTGGTTAATTTGAAGTATGAACACAATACAAACCATCTAATCTAAACAAACACAGTACTTGAGGTCACAAAATACAACATTAAACATTCTGCTAGTGAACAGAGTGCAGTGAAAAGAAAAGCAGAGGATAAACCAGGAGCAAAGAGAAGGTAAAATGCCTCAGCATATGGTCTGACGAACAGCTGCCCACAAACTGCGAAAGTACCATAGATGTACAGCAGTGTTTGTACAGCAGATGTACAAAAAAACTGCGACAACAGTACATGCAGTTGTGTGATGCTCTGTGAAGAAGAGACAACTAAAATGTAACAAAGGGGTAAAATGTTACTAAGTATCATTTTTTTGTTTGGTCTGGACCAGAGAAACTGAACTAGCATAAACACACCTTATGCTACATACTATCCTGACTAATTCATATTGGAAATATTAAATTTGTTTCTGCTCAGTTGGAAAACTTTCTCAGCTGAAGGAACAGTCAAAGCATTTTACTTCAAGCTAAATGTGTGAAAAAGAGGCAGTATTGATCTCCTGTCCTGCTGAGCCAAGCCTATACATCATAAAGGCCTTACCGGACCTAACAGAGCATGCAACACTGCCATGATCATGATTACAACTACTCGTTGGCTCAGAGAAAGAGAGATGACCTCTGAAAGCTCTGGAATTTCAAAGTTTCGTAAGTTTCTTTTTTAAAACACTTGGCGTCTCGACAGCGTCTTTTTGGCTAATTTGATAAAGCCCTAAGGTCGAGAATCAGTTTCCCTTGCATGAACTCTACACTTAAAAATTGATCAAGGCACCTGCAAGTACTAGTCATGAAAACATCTACAACCGGCACTGCACATATTGCTGCTTTGAGCAATCCCAACTTTGACCTTGTGAGGGGCTGGTTAATTAGCTGGTGCCAATCAGGTGTGCAGGACTGGGGTATTTCAGGACCAGGATGGGGTTACACTAATCCACTATAACCCACATAGTAAACGTCAGAAAATAATAGCCTAAATTTAAATTACACAATGACATAAAACTCTGAATCTCATAAACAAGGCTTCAATCAGCAATGCTAGTCACGTACATCCACAAAGATTTAAGAATGTGATTAGCAACTCTTTGCCAAAGTGAGTAGCTATTTTCGATAATGAAAGAAGTCTAAACTGGCGCATGCTGAGCAGATCCACTTGGGAGAACTGTAAAAGCTTTACTAATTATCATCATTGCACAGCACAAAATGTAAATGAAAAACATTATTTTCTGCTTTTTTGTCAGTCCAATCACAGTAATGTCTGTCTATCTTTTTTTTCTCTACCTGGAATCTTGGAACACATATCTGGAAGCTATGGATTTCAGTTCTGAAACCCACATAAGCTTCTTCTGCTTGCTGCCATGTAAAAAGCCTGGCTCAGGCTCGGTAAACCTGCTGAACAGAAGAATGGATATGAAATTGCTCTAATGCAGCAACAATGGCTTGCTGAAGGCCATACAAGGATGCAAAACTTCTTACAAATTGTGATGTGCATCATTCAATATTAATTGCAATGCATCCTCCTCATCTCTGTGAGCACAAATGGAGGTGAATTAAAAAAGTTTGGAAAGTGGTAAGTTTGAGCGCATTTGGCTCAAACGTGACATGTAAAAAGAGTACTAGGAACAAAGGGGGACATTAATCAAAGTTTGGCTTCACAATATTGTAGAAGTATAGAACTGCTGGAATCTTACACACTCATTCTCCACAGACATCTGTCTATAAACACAAACCTTACAGGGCTAGTAGTGGCTTCTTTAGTCTGATTTCCTCTTGCAACTCTATCCTTTGTCTCTAGAAAGAGCACCTTTACTTCAGCCTCCTGAAGCCACCATTATTCCTCTCCAAAACAAAACTGCACTTGGCCCCAAGATAGGTCCCAGAGGAACTCCACAAGGACAAGGCACCAGTGAAAACAAGCCCAGTGCTCCCGGGCAACCTCACTCATGGGAACAAACTTACCACAAACCTTTCCATGTGTATGCTTCGTAAACTTAAAAAAACACCAAAGCAGTTTAAGGGAAACATTATTATTTTAAGCTGGAGTTTTTAGACATTCATGTTTTGACCAAAACGGTAGTCACACCTGATCTCTTGCATCTAAAATACGTTCTACAGTAGCTACTCCAGGTCAAGCTTGCATTAAAAGCCAAGTGTGAGGACTAATCCTCCAGAGTCTTGAATACACAAAGGATAATACAGCTCAGAATCACAGGGGAGATGCAGTAGTGAAAACAGTCTACACTGCAGGTAGAGAAAGTTTTTTTGAAAGAATATAAACATCAACATCAAATGTGTTGAAAAGTCAAACTAGATGTTTGTTTATGTTTTGTGGAGAGTGGTGCTAAAGGAAGTAGGGTAAGAGATGTGCCACCCTGAGGCAGAAGAAAAGCGTGATAAGATCTGTGACTCATTAGACCACAGACGTACGTGTGTGTGCCAGTACCCGGTGTAACAGGGTAGGTCTATGCTCGCATGCTCTTCATGTCATAGAAGCAGTATCGCTGCCACCAGAAGGACATTTCACCAACACTTCTCTCTCTCTCTCTACTGCATAAACGCATACACACATACATGCATGCACACTGTCTGCGCCATTTATCTCCATTTTTCTTTTCCTTTATCTCTCTCGCTCTCTCTTTTTCTATATTGGGTGTTTGTACGCCTTCAGGATAATGCAATGTCAAGTTAGATTTCGCATTAAATGAACCAAATAAATAAATAAATAAATAAATACATTCAGGGAGCGAAAGTTGAGCATGCTGACAGGAAATTAATGATATCTCCCGGTCTTTTTTCCCTCTTGATTTCTTTCTTCCTCAAGACGTGAGTGGTGTGCGAATGACTTCCGCAGGACATGAATTTTTTTTCTTTTTTTTTATGAAAATGGCAGAGGTGGAGGGGAAAACGCCTCCTGGTCAGCGATTATGTATAGGCAATGAATAAGAGAGCGAATGGAAGACAGGGGAAAGAAAAGCAAGCAATAAAGAAAGAAATGAAGAAAGAAATATAGAGACAAACAAAAAAAATGAGAAAACAAAATGAGAGAGAAAGAGTTCAATACGGACAGTGGGACCAATTGACTAAACAGTCCATTTTTCCCCCACCTCTCTTTATCTGGAACAGAATCTAGAGTCCACAATAATGATTTCTCACACATCAATCCAGATTAAACAATCGCAGAGATCCACAGATGACCCTTAAAGGTCAATTGCTCATTTTACGTAACAGCCTAGACTGACCATTATAAACACATTGGAGATCTTGTTCAAGGAAGTGAGATAAGTGAGGGAAGGAACAAATGTAGTAAGGTCGGGATATCGAGGTAAAGTTGTTTGGCATTGAGCACATCAGAAAAACTGCTATTAGAAATTAGGAGGACCGGTACTGCCTCAAACATGTAAACGTAATTCTTTTATGTCATACACAAAACATGAACAGCTTGGTAGAGGTTCTGAAACCATTGTGTGTGTATGTGTTTATGTGTGTGTGCTTTGTGTGGGTGGGTGTGAACAAATGTGATTGTGAGTAAACGTGATTGGAATCACTTCCTGGCAACCGAAGGTCCATAATCGCAGTATTAATATTAATAACAGTCAGCAAGGAGTTACCATTGCAATAACAGCAGCAACAAGGAGGTCAGCTATAATACATTGACTAAACAATGATGGGAAGAGGACTGTGTGTGTGTGTGTGTGTGTGTGTGTGTGTGTTGGTGCTGCAGTGCAGATAAACTGAGTGTTCAAATAATGATAGATGGAGAATCACAAAGGATAAAGGAGTGGCTATGTTTATATCACAAGGTTTTTATGCTTTTCTTTTTCAATCGATTCTGGTCTTTTTGAATCTTGGTGCAGCTTTTAATACTGTTGATAAAAAGGTTCTAATCCACCAACTTAAATACTGGGTAAACCTCTCGGGTACAGTTTCAGAATTGTTTACATCACGTTAAATTAAAAGACAGTTCTTGGTTTCACTGGTAAATCACTCAACAAACATTATAGGAGTGCCGCAAGGGTCAGTTTCAGGGCCTTTGCTTTTTTCCTTTGTCATTAGGAAACATAATATAAACTTAATTGCTATGCTGACGACACGCAATTATACATTTCCACTCGTTCTGATAATCAAGACTCAGCAGACGGACTTACACGCTGTGTGTCAGATATTTCAAGAAAAAACTGAAATACTTTTTCTTTGTACAAAAGAGCAGAGAGAAATGCTTTATGACCGCCTCTGTTCTTCAGCTACGAATATCAAATCTGAAATATGAAACTCAACTCTGAGCTTAGTTTTTGTTCGGATGTAAACACAGTCACTACAGTTTTATTATTCGAGAAATATATAAGTTCTACCTTTTTTCCCTCAGAATAATGCAGAGAAACTTGTTCATGCATTTGTTACAAGTACATTTGATTACTGTAATGTTCTTCCTACTAGGGCTCATAAGAAAATAATCCTGCAGCAGCAGGGATTCTGACAAGAACAAAACAGAGAGCTCATATCAGTCCTATTTTAAAAGAACTGCACTGGCTACCTTTATCTTTTAGACTTTAAAATTCTGTTACTAGTCTATAAAGCTCTAAATGATCTAGAACTTGCTTACATCACAGAATGTCTCTCTGTTTATGCTTCAACTGTGATTTTAGACCTGCAGACCTTCTTTTTAGACCTGCAGACCTTCTTTAAATGCCTTTCGTAACTACGGAAAACGTGGAGAGACCTGTCTCAGTTATATTTTTTAGATATATTTAACTGTGAAACTCAATTCCAACTTTTATTACACAGTCAGGCTCAGTGCTCACTTTAAAAAAAAAACATCTACAAACCACTCTCTTTAATTTAGCATTTAATTAAAATGCCTATCATTTTGATAAATTGAATCTACGTCATTGGCTTATTAAAACTAATTAAAAATGGCAACCATCTGTAAAGCACTTTGCTGCCAGTATAAAATGCTCTGTATATAAAGATGAATTATTTATTTGTTTATTTATTTATTTATTTATTTATTTTTATTATCATTAATGTCTGCATTATGTTCTGGCAGTGTTCAAGCTATTGTGCCCACTAACCTTTATATTTGTGGGTCCTTTTAAGCAAAGGTCTTCTCCTAGAAATGGTGTATTCCAGACTCAAGGCCTTTGTACCGACAGTCAAGTGAAAATTTGGTCAAGCAGGTTATCAAACTCAGAAGCTGTCTTGAAAACCAATCTCTGGTTCAACTGTGCAGTTAAGCAGACATATATCAAAGCTTTCCATTGGACATGTGACATGCCTAGCAATAACTGCTACTAGGCTTTGTAACTCAACCAAAAGAGCATTCTGAATGACCACTGGGGTGAGGCACCAAGAACTGTGTATACAATAAATGTAAAATTGCAAAATCAAAAACCAACCTGTAACAACAACAACTCTCAACCCCAAACAAGCCCAGAATGGATCCTGGATATAAACTTGAGCATTTGAGCCAAGCATGAAAACGTCCTCACAAACTCGATTGTAAACTGCCAATTTGAGCAACGATAAGAATTGAAGCTTGAGGCCTGTTATCTGAACGTAGTTAAACATCTAAAGAACTGTAAGTGAGCTTAACTCTCGTGTGGTCTCTGCTCATATTTGCATGTGTATGTGTTCATTAATATGCACTGTAGCTGATTGACTCGTTAAGAAGGAAGCATCTACGGTCAGGGATCACGACGGTTACCTTGACAACATTCGGTCGCTGCAAGAAGCCGAGCTGCTACATGCTCCATTTCACTTCTGGAACACCCTCCCACATATCCAACCATCCATCCATCCATCTAGCTATTAATTTAGCCACCCCTGTTTCAATCTGCAAACTCATCAGTCAACCTCCAGCAGCTCTTCCCCTAACCCTAAAGGCAGCCTGAGCCCACGTTTTAAAACATGCCTCCAGTAACATGACAAGCTTAGAATGTAAAATCACACTCAGTCCTGTTCTCTTTACGGCGCACTGTCCATAAAACAAAATGTTGTTGGCACGATTATTATTATTTCTTTTTTTTTACAATGTAGTACAGCTGTGGTCTGTGCCGCTTCATTGATGCGACGACAGGCGGATGGCAAAGAGATATACATGCAGCTTTATGATTGGGCCGAGACCTCAGCCGGCCCATAAATCCCAGCGGCGCGCCAAGGCCAATGGCGGCTAACTAAGCAGCGCTGTATAGGACGATGGATAGAAAGAGATAGAAAACAGAGCTGTCACTAGCAATCACATTTACATAGTATACAAACTATCCTTCTGGAAAGCTTTTCTGCAGAGCATAGCTCCAACCACAATTTGCCACACCTGCCCCATCCAATTAACCTCTTCCCAGGTCCCTGACTTGCTGGCTCAGATGTAAAAGAGTTAAATAAGGGGTGTGGCAGCTTATTGGAGACAGGTTGGGACAAAATTCTGTAAAATAGTATTGTAATTACAAAGAAGCCTCAACAATTAAACATAAAACCACATTAATATTCAATGTAGGCACTCTTTGCCTTTTTTACAAATTTTGTTTGACTTGCTTTATGTTTTTGGAAGACATCTGCAAGGAAATAATTGCCATGGCTCAGTCTAAGATGCTTCCTATGATCCAAACAATCTCACACACATTCTATAATGTTGACCTGGGGAGGCCAGGCCATTGCTCTGAGAGCATTAGCAGTTTCCTTGTTTGCTCAGAGAAATGTCTATCTATTTTTTATATTTCTTTTTCTCAGTAATGCCATCTTGTCAGCTTGATATCCTTTCAAACACACAGGTCTTGAACAGTCTCACGGAAGGATGGACAGAAAGTTTCTCTCTGTGTGCTTGAACAACATGTTATGAACTGTATCCATCCATCCATCCATTCATAATCCTCTGCTTTTTCCCACTAGTCAAGTTCACGGAGGGGGCTGGAACGTTATGAACTGCATATGAACTACAAATTTGCATTAGCATGATGCAAATCACCAAATCATTTCCAGTTCCTCTAAGTTTTCTAAAAAAAAAAATTAAAAAATGAATGTAATAAAAAGAAAACAGCAACGACAGTCACGCATATAAATACACTACAAAGCTCTTTTGTTTACTGTGAGGGACAACACTGTGATATTCGTTTTCCCATTTCTCAAAAGAAGGTATGGACCTATGTCAATACTCTACAACACACTACATTTCTCTCTTTCTCACACGCGCTCACACAATGAACTTGCTAAAGTGGAGAATAAGTGAAATGCCACTCCAAAAGTCAGCTCTATTGTAGATTTGCTATACAATCATCAGCGCTGGGTAAAGGCTTAACTCTCTGTATGCTTCTGTGGGGGAAAAAAGGAAAGTAAAGCATAAGCACAGAAGAATGAAAAGAACGGACAGAGCAATCAAAAAGCACAGATTAAAAAAAGCTGAAAAAGGGCCTGGCCACCTCCCCACAGACAAGTCCATCAATTCGCCGCCCTCTCCCGGGAGGCAAGGCAAGGCCTTCCCACAATGCCACTCTGCAGAAAGCCTGTTTCGATAAATAATAACCTTCATGTCATGACCATCAATTCACAAAACGCCTGCCAGCACAAAAAGGAGAGAAATGTATAAAAAATACTTCCTTCTGATACAACAGCAAGCGTTTCCCCTGCGAGACTCCAAGAGTCATGGATTTTTAATAATACACACTTTTTATGAGGAGCCGAGAGTCAGTCATCACTTTTAAATACTAGCGGCCTGGTAATGAGTTGGGAGGAAAGAGAATGCTCGGGTTTCTGCTGAGTCAGGCTTACTGCCCTGCAGGCTGGCTTGTGCTCCACACATTAGCTCTCACTGCCTCTGAGACATCCTCTTTATTAAAGAGGGACGGAGAGCAGAGATTGATCAGACTGGGCACAGTGTGTGCATGTGTGAGAGAGACAGAGGGATGGAGAGGAAGAGACTGAGAGGGAGAGATTGGGAGGGGAGGGAGGGGGAGAGAGAAAGAGATGGAGAGGGTGAGGAGAGAGAGATGAGAAGGGAAGGAAGGGAGTGGAGGAGATGGGGAGAGGAGAGATGGAGAGGGGAAAGGACGGAAAAGGGAGGGAGAGGAGAAGGAGGGAGAGATGGAGAGAAGAGGGAGTGGGGAAAGGAAAAGAAGGAGAGGGGAGGAAGGGAGAGATGGAAAGACAAGGGATTGGGTGAGGTGGACAGGGTAAGGAAAGAAAAGGGAAAAATGGACAGGAAAGGTAGAGGGAGAGTGGAAGAGATGGAGAGAGGAGTGATGGGAAGGGAGAGGCAGAGATGGAGAGGGGAGTGGGAGAGACTGATAGGGGAGTAGGAGAGATGGAAAGAGAGATGAAGAGAGGAGGGAGGGAGAGGGAGAGAGAGATGGGATGGAGGCAAAGGAAGACATAGAGGGGGGAGAGAGGATAAGGAAAGGGAGAGATGGAGAGGGGAAAATGGGATGGAAATGGAAGGAGGAGAGATAGGAAGGGAGAGAAACAGAAGAGAGGGGGAGAGAGATGGAGAGAGGGAAGAAAGATATAGAGAGAGGAGTAAAGGAGAGATTGAGGTGGAAATGGGGAGAGAGATAGGGAGAGAGGGAGAAATGGAGAGGTGAGGGAGGGAGGGAGGCAGCGAGGGAGAGATGGAGAGAGGGGAGAGAGGGAGAGAGGAGAAGAGAGGGAGAAGGAGAGATGGAGAGGGTATAGGGAGATATAGGAAGAGAGAGAAAGAGATTGAAAGGGGGAGAGAGAGATAGGGAAGGAGAGGGAAAGATGGAGAGGAAGAGATGGAGAAGTAGAGGTGAAGAAGAAAGGGAGAGATAGAGAGGGAGAGATGGAGAGGGGATAGGGAGAGATAGGAAGGTAGAGAAAGAGATGGAGGGGAAGAGGTGGAGAGGGGAGGGAAAGGTGGAAAGGGAGAGGGGGAGATGGAGGGGGGAGATGGGAAGAGAGAGGGAGAAATGTGGGGGGAATGGTGGAGAGAGGGAGAGATGAGGCTGGAGAGGGAGAGAAGCAAATAAAGAAGACTGGTCCTCATTATCAGGAAATGAATAGAATATGTAGGGAGAGGTCAGTACGGAAAATAATGAAAAACTGAGGTGTAATCCAATTCAGTTTAACATCCAGCCTCTACGAATTAGAAGGTAGAGAGACAGTATAAGAGCGATAGACAGAAAGAAGGATGAGAGAGAGATAGAAGAGTGGGAGAGATAAGGAGGGAGGAGAGAGAGTGAGACAGAGAGGAGAGAGAAACGGAGAGAGGGAGGAAAGACAGAGAAGGAAGACAGTGGGAGAGATAAGGATTAAGGAGCTTGAGATGTGAGAGTGAGATGGAGGAAAGAGAGAAAGAGATAAGAAGCAGACAGAAAAAGAGGGAGAACGAAGAAGGAGAGAGGAGACGTGGCAGAACATGGCAGAGGGAAGAGAGACAGATCGAGCTAGTTCTGTTTCTTCTACATACTTTTGCTATTAATGTTTGGGCGTTTGACAGGCGAGCTTAATTCAGTGCAGGCTGATGAATAAGACAGCACTGTGAGGCTATTCTGAGTAGATAATGAGGTAAAAAGATAACATACAGCCCAGCGTGTGTGTGTTTGTGTGTGTTTGTGTCATCAGTCATCGCTCAATTCTGAGTAAAGATACTCTTTGATCAATTTAGAACAAAATCTCATAGAAAGAAATGAAAAAAGTCTTCTCTTCTCTATGAACTGTAACCTCCAGAGTATGAGCTAAATAGGCTTGTGGACTCACTGACATCTTTCTTTTCAGGCCTTAGGGACACAGAGAAACATGCCCCACTGCCAGAACAATTCCTCTGCATCTCATAAGGAACTGAACTGTGACGCTTTTCTTGAATCCCTGCATTTCCATCACTCCGAATCTGACACTGTCGCTGTTTGTCATGTTACCAGTGACACAAAAGACAATTTGAAATCCGATCTGAGCAGCCAGTCTCTCCTTGGAATCTCAGCACCTTCAAGTGACGTTTCCGAAAATTACAATTACATGCTGGCCAGACTATCAAAAATCAATCTGAATACATTCCAGATATGCCAAACATCTGATTTGAGCTGGCAGTCTCAACACACAGAATCTAGCTCTAACTACAGTCTGCCAAACCTGCTCCAGCTAATTAACCTCTTGGCTGGGGCTGTGTCCCGAATCCAAGTCACTGGCTGTAGTGCTTTTTCCTACCAGTCCCTCCTCCTCTCTTCCTCGACCCTGAAGCTGATTTCATAAGGCCGTCTTGCTGGCTGTCTGAATACTGGAGTAGATCAAAGAAGCCACTTAAAACACCTGTAAAAGCAGCTTAAAACAGAGGATACGTACCAGCACACTACCCAGGAAGATTTATTGGAGATTTTGAAGTGATATCACTATAGACACACCCAGAGAGGCCCAATTCAATTACACCTGAATTCTGTGTTTTATTTGAGCTTATATTAAAATATGTCCTGTATGTTTGAAAAATGTTGGTGTAAAATTAAACTAAATGCATGTAGAGAAAAAAACACACAAACTTGAACAGGTGGCTCTGTGTAGCAGCGCAGGGCATGTTTCAAGAAAACCTTGTGACAGGCTCATCAGATTTAAAGAAGTCAGCTGTCCCATTTGCACACTTTATGCTTGTCCTCTTCACTCCTCATGCTCCTTTCCTCTTCCCAATTCCTACACCTTATTCTGAGTAGAAAAGGAGGAATAGGAAAAAAGGAGGAGGACAGGATCAACAGCAAAAGTTTCTGGACATAGCCCATGATTGACTGGATCTGATGTAACAGAGTAGGCTATGGGGGCAGTACGCATGTCTCACAGAAAACGCTACAAGGAGAGTAGGCTTCTCTTCTTTGCTCAATCACTTCTGAGATGTCATAAGTGAGCCAGTTTTCTGATGTACACGAAAAAATTATGATAATTTTTTTTTATTTTCCATCCTTCTTTTATTCCTTAGAAATAAACAGGCTGTGTTCCAACTGACTGCGCTGCACTGTGTCTGAACTAAAACACTTAACTAAGGTGTTTTACTACACCATTGTAAACTAAACTCGTGAACATATGGAAACATGCTGGTCTTCATGACACAGAATTTAAAATAGGCTGTTTATTCTGCTTAACTTCTACATATGGACTGAAGAGTGAACAGAACGTTTGTATGCTAAAACATGAACACTTTTTAGCCATGATGAACATATTCCATCAAATTATTTTGGATAAATGAAAGTGGAAGAAATGTTGTCTTTCATGATATGCACTACTTTAACAACCTGGGATGTATTACAGGAACACCTTAACTGGAAAGTTCCACATTTCACAAGCGTCTCCTAACTCCAAACAAGGAAGGAATCATATGAACCAAAGTTTTCTAAATACTGTCGAAACTTTAGTTTCTACAGTTAGTTGTTGACAACAGAATGTTATCACTTTCATGCAGCTGTGACAGGCAGCATAACAAGTTCACCAAGCCTAGCACAAAGGTGTTAGATTATTCAAACTGCAAATCAATAGTGATGTTCTTCTTTTTTTCCCTAATTCTGCAGTTCCAGAAATCCTGGGCACTGCAGGCATGGTCACCCCAATTCCTTTAAACACATTAACTTAAATGTGTAAATGTTGATGAAAACCTGCCAAATAAAATATTGCAGCAATGGTGGTGACTGATGAGAAGAAAGTGTAAATGTTCATTAGGATAAACAGTGTAAGTGCCACTCAGGAAATAGAAAAAAGGAAAAGAAAATTGAAACTGCAGTTGGGAGGATCAATAATGAAATATTTATACTTCTAATCCTGATGACGCTTCTGAGAATTTATCATTTTAAAAATACATTAGATTTGGGTGCAACCATTTTGCATATGTCAACAATGCCTATGCATCACGTTGCGGAGATATCTACTAAGGCTGGTGTGCTAACAAGCGAGCCCTGACACAGCTTTGAAACCCTTGGCAAGCGACCAATAAATTGACCACCTTCGCTGCCATCTGGCAAGAATCGACATTTGGCAGCAAACAACATGAGTGATATTAATAGAAGCAGAATCAGTGGTAACACTGGCATTGCGTCCACCGCTAGAGATGCTCCTCTTGGCCGTCAAATGGATTAAGGCTGAACTTGCAACATTACTTCTAGACTGGTAAGAATCGAAGAAGGAGTGTATTTTTTCTTGTTTATTACAATAGTGGTGAACTGGTGCTGTGTTGTTTCCTATTAGTTTGGAGTATGAATTTGACATCTTACAAAATGCTTCTGTAAGCAGCTAAATATTCTTTATTTTACTGAGCTGGATATATCTACGATGCTGAAAAAGTGGAAAATCACTGTAGTAAATAAATGTGTAGGAAAAGAATTACTTTTTCTTCCACCCTCTGTGTGTAACCATAGACACACAAATCAGCATGACATAGAGTGAACGCTATGTAATGACCAGTGGCATTGTGGCCATTAGCAATAGGCCTTCTATTTGGGCCAGAAATGTCAAAACTCTATGATAAAGCTAACTTTGCTAGCATTCCATAGCAGTTTGTTACCACTAAGCTATCTGTGATTCACATTTCTTGGGCATTCTATATTAAATACATATATCAGAAGCTCTCAAGACACTGAGCTTTACTTAAAGTCATGTATTATACCTTGAAGCAGTTTAACAGTGACTCAGTCGTGAGCTCTGTTATAGAGCTCTTTTCCATCATCCAACAACCCACTGATTCAGCTGCTGTTGGTATTCAAAGACATTCAGCCCTTCCAGAAGGCCTAGAGTGAAGTTTTTCCCTCATGAAATTTGTTCTGCTTATTGGAGATCAAAACATAACTGGGACTGCGTTTCAGCTCTTGACGTCCTAACCAACACAAACTACAATTTAAAAACACGCATTATGCTGCTGGATAGCTCTCCAGTTACCTAACATTTTCCAGATGTGCATGTATCATTGGATGTTTCATAAAAGACATAATTATTAAACACAAGTATTTGAGGAACAAAGATGATGCTATAAGAAAAGCTATGACTTCTTTATTAAGATATACTGTACGTCTGTACTATAAATGTGCAAAACAAATATCTCTACGCTGAAAGTTTTTTTGTAATTTGGCTGGAACTTCAAGGCATTCACTTAAAGGCACATGCTTCTTTAGTTCTTGCTGCACAGTAGAACCCTATCTATGTTTCTGAACCTCAAATACATCCCATTTACATTTTCGCTACGCTTCTTGTGGGGGCATAAAAGACTAAGCAACAAACCTTTTCAAGTTCTTTTTTTTGTTTGATTCTAAATCAACTACAGCAAGTGAGCAAGAGAGTTATCTGAGGATTTTCATTCAGGTTAGCGTTTTATGTTTGTGATCATTAGTGTAAAGCTCCTTTACAAAGCCCAGCTGGCAGTACGGTGTTTAATCTCTGAATGTAATTAAAGATGGCTTTAATTCTTAATTGTGTTATCATTCTCCTCTGGGCTCAGGTTCTCAGACAAGATTAGTCTGCTTTCTTGGGCTTGGGGTCACCTAAGCTAACAGTAAATACCGTTGATCAATATCCAATTTCCTATAATTAGGTAAGATTGCATAAGAAATGTAATGAACATATTCTTGTTTCTCCTGTTTTCTAAGTTCATTATGTGGAGTAAACTGCATATTAATGGTAATTTGTTTTATACCAAGCCTAGACCGATAATGCTGTTTCAGGGCTCTAGACTGGTGTGAAGGAAAGTCCGAGCACACTAGCACTATATTTCAAGTGGCATATAAATCTGTGCATAAGAAATTAAATATAAAACATGACCTGAGTTTTATATTCCAGAAGAAAATGGTTTACAGCATAGGCGCTGGTGCAGATATTGAACAGATTAGTCAGTCTTCTTTTCAGTCTACAGTTGTTTGTAAAGCCATTACTACCACCACTAACAGCTCCTAAATCAAAAGATCACTCCACAGAACTTTCAAAGCTTTCATACAGCAGACAAGAATCTATTCTACATGAATACAGGTAATTGTTCACATTGCCACAGTAGATGCTTTTTTCCTTGTCTGAATGTGTCTGTCTTGGGATCACTGTAGAACTTCATTTAAATTCATTCAATAAAAAGAAGCCGAAACAATAGAGACACTTTAGTGGAGATGAACATTTTCAATGTCAGCATCAAGACAGCACAGATACAAAAGCCAGAGGTGTTCTTTATATCCGTTAGAGCTGAAAAATCATCTTTGTTCCAATGTGCAGGAAGTGCTTGTTTCAGAGCAGACTTTCAGTGGGGGATATGGAATCACAGTCTGCATGAGTTCTGGTTCATTTGACTGATGAATGTCAATTAGGGACGTAGGGATAGAGACCCTCTGAGCCATATAATCAATAATGATAATGGAATGAATTTGCACCTTGTAGATGACAATGATAGTAATAAACAATTATTTTGTTTCTTCTTCATTCTAAAACAAACTCAAACTGTAATCCTTATACAAAGTGGAGTGAGCAGAAGTTTCAAATACTAAAAGGTGCAGATGCTCATATTCTTTTAAGGCAATATTCCAGCAAACTATCATTTACAGTGGAAACTATCATTTAGAGTGGTCTAATGTGAATTACTCACTTGGACTTTTTTTTTTTTTTTTACAGAGCTGGTAATAAAAACCAGGAGTTGTGAAGTAAATATAGTAATTTCATTTACTAGAAGAACAAAAAACAGCATCCTGCATGTACTTATTTTATGTACCTATAAACATATTTTTAAAAAATATTTTAATGGCCAACACAAAACAACTATAACAATGTTATAATAAAAAACAAACAATGACCATTTGAGCTACCACACAGAAGAACGGCTGGTTGGGAACCTCTATTCAATAGCCACTGATAATTGGCAGATATCAGATTAGTTTCAAAAACAGTATTTAACTGCAAGTGGCACAGTAATAGGTATGTTTGCCTTAGGTGCATTTCAAAGAACTAGACTCGTAAACTTCATCTCATTTCTCTCAATAATGTGAAGGAACCCTTCAGGCAGCAGCCAGTGTATTCCTACTCTCTGTGACAGATTTAGCAGTTTTATTAAACTCTTCAGACATCTGGTTTCTAGCAACTGCTACTGTGAACTAGAGATTGCACAGACTAATTGACTAGTTCACTAGTCTACTGCTCTGCAATGATGCTTTAAGCTTGACGTTGACTAGTCGCTTATCACAGGATCGTTACACTAACAAGATAGTGGCTGGAGACACCGGAGGTAAGAGGTGTGGTGATTCTGGATTTCACCTCTCTGTTTTTTTCAAACCCTAGCAAGGCAGGGAAGGGGTGCAACATCAGCTACTAGCCCATTAGAACCATTGCAAGACCCACCCTATTTTACTCAGTCCTGCTATTACTGCTTTGCTTTCAGCATGTACTGTAATATTTTGGTATACCATGACAGTGTACCTGTCATGGTATACCAAAATATACCATGACAGGTACCTGTCATGGTATTTGTCTCCAAGGCCACAGATAAGCTTTACAAATGTAAGCTTTAAGGCGGTCCAAACACAGCTGTTTTCAAACACAGCTGTTTTCCTCTTTTCATTTTCATTATACTTATAGTTGGTAATATAAGTTTGATTGAAAAATACGTAGCAGGTCTCAACACGACAGCCTGAAAAGCCGATGCTGAGCAGACTGTTCAGATAAGCTACTGTTTTATTCATGTCATGCATAAAGTTAACTTTTAAAGAGACAAATAATAAACTTATCTTTACAACAGCAGAGCTGATGTGACTTGAGTGTTGCACTAGGTGCAGCAGCATTTGGTCATATGTTTTCCATTTGCCGTTAATACGTTTTCAGAAAGGCAGAGGTTATGTCAGTGGTTATGTACTTCTGGAATGCCCACATTGCACATTATTCTGGTATGCGGTATATACCAAAGATAGCTCTGGCAGCATAATGGAATATTTTACCAGAGAAGTACATAATCCAGTTATCTTTGCCATAATGGCAAAATACATGTTGGCCACATAATACATCCTACTTACGATGCAGAATCATAACACCAACAGTAGGCTATTTCTAACACAGCCTAATATTTAGTAACAGAATATTTAAGTCTTAACTCAGCATTCAGTCATCTGTATACTCCTGATGACCATCATGCTCTGCACACTCTTGCACTTTGCCTACTCTAGACAATTGACCCAGCAAAACAGCAGCTTGTTAATTAGTAAGTGATTAGAATCAGCGGTGCTGGATGAGACAAAGTAAAAAGTAGTTGGGTTGCCAGTACATCACTGTGTCTATATCTTTTCCTCAATGTGCATTGAGATTATGCGCTCAAGTGTCACAAAAGCACTATAAACATGCAACTATAAAGCATGAAGAATTTGCTCATGAAGAAGTCATAAAAATGGCCCAGCTTGGTCTTTAAGCACTGGAGGCTAGTTAAAGCCTCCAATGCACAAACAGAACTGTCTGCCCATTTCTTCTCCCCGTGAAAGCCTTCCAAATCGAAGACCCACCAGTTGCACAACCGTCCTTGCAGCGAAATTCTTCATTTCACCCTCTCTTTGCAATGACGCCTGGTCGACTTTGATCAAGAGGCCTTCAACTCCGCAACCCTTCTCTCTGACAAAACAGAGAGGAAGCCCCTCAGGTGGCTCGGAGATCAATAGCAGCTCTAAAAACTCTCTCTGGATCAGATGCACCTGAGCCTTAGCTCCTGGAACAAAAACTCCAAAAAAACCCCTCCTGCTCCAATCAATATCATGCATCTAACTAGCTTCACTTATTTCCATTGATCATCCTCTGCCTGCGCTTTGTCAACTCTGACAATTCCATGCTCCCAGCTTGAATACAATTACACTGAGACGTGCTGACCGCCCCCACTAGCTGACGTGGGAAAATTAGCAGCATAAAAAACCATGACAGCACGTCCTCAACTTTTTGACTTCACTTTATTTGCGGCTACATTGTTGGGTTTTTTTATCCTCGTGCGTGTGTCAGTGTGTGCGTTTGCATTTTTCTTGCTCTGAAGCACTGTCATGGAAGTCTTTAATTAACTTGGGGAGATTGAAACTCAAAAGAGGAAGCGTTGGAGGATTTGTTCGTCTGTAAATGCTGTCACGGAGGTGGCGAGCCGTTGCAGCACGCAGGCATCACCCAGCCACATCCCCTCCATAACGGAAAGACGCCGGGAGTGCTGAACGACAGCAAACTCTCAGGACAAATGAGAAAGAAGGAGAGAAAAAAAATGTGTGCTTAATTGGATTGTGAAGAAGCAGTTTAAATCTGCCAATTATCAGTGGCTTTCCAGCACAGTCAAATGGCTCCCTTTCTTCTCTTTGTGTGAAGATTTTAGAAGATGGCCCTCTGCCCATTTTGATTGCCATGCATGGAGGTCTGAATCAATTTGCTGAATTGACTCTCTTGCCATCATTTCCATCTTTCCATCACACTGCCGGCTCAGAAAGTTCATATGCTGGGCTAGTACTATAGACTTGAAGGCAAAGAGCTGCTGAAGTTTTGCTCACATGGATTTTAGCATATTCAACAGTCTAAATGATGAAAAAACACAGAACCATTAAATCATTAAACTTGTTTCCCTAGTCAGATGCAAGTTGCAACTGTTAATATGTATAATTTTGCCAAACTAGTTTAAAATCAGAAATGAAAACAGTATCCAAACTTCAGCAGCTATTGCAGAAGTGGCAATATAAGGAAGGATTTTAAGCAGAACTAAAAATGCTGGACAGTACATTATTAAGAAACAATCATATGTATCAAATATAATAATACATTGCATTAAAACACAAAAAATGTGTTTTGATAGTGACTCAGAGACACATTTACTTTTTAAAAAATGGGTTCTAACTGCTCTCCATATGGCCATCAGGAACAGGGATGTTGCCAGAATCCTCAGCTTGCAGCTGGAATTTTATCTCCAACATAGTACAGAAAATGATCTGATAAAGCTGTGACTCAAAGCATTGTGCAGTAATGTTTGCAGTAGAATTAAAGCAAAAGGCAGACTCACTGTATTATAATAATAATAATAATAATAATAATAATAAAATAATAATAATAATAATAATAACAATAATAACAATAATAATAATAATAATAACCATTAGACACTGCTGAAATCCAGCTAGCCCACACCTTGTTTTGTGCACAAGGCTCCAAGACCACATCATCATCTGATGCAACTCTCAGCCAGTAAGAGAAAAAGCAAGGCAATCAGTCTGGAGTCCATGTTAAACTAAGGCTAACACCAAAAGGCCAGCCACTTCTTTATGTGGGCTGCCTCGAAAATAGAGGGGACAAACGAAACAGACTAGACTACATGAGGTGACCAATGTTCTCCTGCACTTTTATTTTCGTTTGAAACGTGACTAAAACATCCACGCTAGATTAACTGTTTGCAGATCATGTTATCTGAGCTTATTTGTGGTATACTGGTATAACAAAACACCTCAACCAGTACACAAGATAAACCAGTATACCTCACACTGTGATTTTCCAGTATTGTGGCCAGTGAAATTTGCATTTTGTACATAACACATGGGCAGAATGTGTTTGATTTATGCCTTAAAATGTCACAAGAAGTACTTCAGGCTTTTAGTCTGAAAATTGTATATAAGAAACAAATACTATTTGCGCTACCTATAGTTTTAGTAGGCAATATTCTCCTCATACAAGCTTATATAAGCAAAACAATAGCTTTAATTTCTGTGTGCTACACCAGACTAATTCTCTCTGGTATACAGAATAAAAAGCCTGTTTAAAATACAAACCCTTTCAGCCAGCTCCAGATCCAAGTCCTGATATCTAGACATCCTTACAGAACTCATCAGGAATCACAACCAATCAAATTATTAAAGATTTCCTTTCAGTTTAAGGCCCAGCAAATCAATTTAAAAAGAACAGCATCGTTTTAAAATGCAAACTAATAATGAAGACAGAACCTCAAGGTGTCAGGTCTTAGATTATCCATGTGCGTAGTAAACAGTGCGGTACACATCCACAATCTACAGTCCTGACACAAGGTTGATTGATTATGTGGGTTGGGACGGGAACTGTGACATTTTATATGCGGAAGGTTACAAAGAGTAAACCTTGGTTGGCCCTGTAAAAAATAAATATGACAGTGAGCAGTTAATAGAAACAGTGGGTTCAGATGGGGAAGCTGAAGTGAGGGTGGGTGATTTGGACAAAATGCACCAACAAAATTGTAAGACTACATTTACAAGTCTATAAAAACCTTTCAATACAGTATTTTAAATCTAATTTAGGCACATTCGGTGGGCTACTTTTTCTTATGCAGTTACAATACACTGCCTGTCTCAAGTGCTCTATAATTGACCATGTGCAAATTAAAGACTTGCACATCTCTCAGCAAATCACAAGCATCTCTAAGCACTATACTTCCTCCAAGGAAAGAAGAAACTGCATTGTGAACAGCACTGTCAGCAAATTATGAGGCTAAGAATGAGTAATAATATGTTTCTGAGGAAAGTTTAGACACATACTATACTGGTCATTTGGAAGATGGTCCTTTTTTATTTAACTTGATGAAAAAGATGAAAAAGTTTTGGATTAAATGATGTGAAAAATCAAACTCACACCGCCGTGTCAAAACTGATTGCTTTGAAAGAGGCTTGTTCTGGGCTGCTGTATTTGCTAGCATTCATTTTAATATAATGTCTGACAATAAACTACCGTAGCAAACAATGTAAAAATCAGTTTGTTATGTTTGCCTTTCATAATTTAGCTGTTCACAAGTAGCTTGGCGTTTGCATCATGTTGTTGTTTGTACCACTTCATAAAATTGATAAATAAGAAACTGACCAGTGACCTGTCCAGGGACGGGCTCCGGCACACACAGTTTAGATGATGGAGGGGTGGATAGATGGATGAATTAAAAACTGAGGAGGACCTTTAGCGTCTAGCTCCAAATTAGCTTTAACGTTGGTACGTCTGAAGGTGTAGCTTTTGACATGACAGCCCACATTTTTAATCTGGGCATACACTACATGACTACTACACCACATTAGCATCACACTCTTTATGTCAGTCTTTCAAAGAATTCCTTGTTAAACTAGGCAAAGAAACTTGTTACACATAATAAGTGTTGTCTAGGAAAGGCACTCAATCCCATATGCCTCCTTTTGTGACTTGATGCAAACAAAGTTAAAGTAGAACAGACATATTATTGGTTTATGCACATCGTAGCATAGAGAGCATAGAGCTAACTGGGGAGGAATATAGAGTTGATACGCAGAGGCAACACTGAGAGCTACAGACATATTTTTACTGACTTATGAAGTGACCCATTCTCTGTTTCTACTGTTGCAAACACACCATACTTGCATACTTGACACATTTTTTTAACTACACTGCTGACCATTTCAAATAACAGGACTTTAACAGGACTTATAAAAGATCAGTCACACTGTAAACCGCTTCTGATCAAGCTGACAAGATTGTAAATATTTGTTATGGGCAAATCAGTTCCATAATCAGGCTAAAACTGTGTTAAACAGGGCCGGCTTTAATGTGCAAAGGCCAAAAGATTTCTCTGGTTTAATTAATGTGAACATAGTTTTTTTTAACTGGCCTAAAATCTAAAACAAGCATGTCAAATATACTCCTCCACATGCACCTACATCCTTTGAGCTGCAGACGCTTTTACTTAGATGCTATCAGACGGCCCAAGCTGGAAGATTGAAAGACATGGTAACAGTAACTACAGGAGGTGGAACTTTTAGTGACACATGCAGTCGTTCAGTGTTTAGATGATCTTTGTGATATACACAGAAAAGCCTATTGCGAAGTAACTGATCATGATAATAATTCATCATAATGCCCTCCACTAAGATAAAGGCTAATTTTCCTTCAGACATGTACACAAACAGTCTCTTGCTGAGACAGGTGTTATCACTGTTTGCTACTTTTAATTATGCAGGAACCTCTGAACTGAAGAATCACATTAATTAACCAAACTGGCTCATTACCTGAATATAATGAATTTCAGTCTCTCTCCCATTCTCTCTCTCTCTCTCTCTCTCTCTCTCTCTCTCTCTTTATACATATGTCCTCCTACTTCCTCTGTCTCTTTCCTCTCGTTCTTCCCTAAATGGGCTAGTAGAGGCGTTCACATTAACATGCGCTGACTGTCTCGGTTTATGTGTGAGAAATATAGCTCAATCCCCCCACCAACCCCACCCCTACCTAACACACACGCACACACACACACACACACACACACACACCTACTCGAAAGCTCACGTCTGGCCCTCCGGTGCAGATGGCAGTGTAATCCATCAGAATGTCACTGGAGATATAAAGCAGGGCCAGGACGCGATGGCTTCTCATTGTGTTTATGTATTAATGACAGACAGCGCAATTCTCTTTTTCCTCCCAGCACTCGATAGAAAGTTTACATTCGTATCAAAGTCTTTCAAGACAAAGATTTCTCTACGGTCCTCCTCAAAAACGTCTGGAAAGTAGGCTGTGCTTTCAACAGTGAGCAGGTGCCTTTCAGGAAGTCAAATAACTCCACATTTGTAGTATGGATAGATAGGTAGACAGATAGAAAGAGAGAGAATAAAGGAAGAGACAGAGAGAGAGAGAGGGTAGAAAGAAAGTGACAGATAAAGAAATGAAGAAAGAGAAGGAAAAATGGGAAAGAAGAGACAGTGAAAAATACTGTGAGAGACAAAAAAAGAAAAGGAAGAGGAGAGAAGCAGAGAAAGACAACATACAGACAATGACAGGTGAAAGACAGCAAAGAGAGTGAGACATCGAGAGAGAACAGAGGGATTGAAAGAGAGAAAGAGGAAGATATAAGGCAGAGAGAAAGACTGACAAGAAGGGGAGGGAGAGAGATAGGAAGATAGAGAAGGGAGAGAAAGATATGGAAAAAGAAAGGAGGAAGAGAGACTGAGAAAGAAAGAGAAAGTGACAGATGGATAAAAAGAAGAGAAAGAAAAGAACTAGATGAAAAGACAGAATGAGAAAAGAAAGTGAGAAAGTAACAAAGAGAGTGTAGAGAGTGAAAGTAAAAGACACTGTGAGACAGAGACAAGACAGAGAGGAGAGAGAGTAAGAGAACAGAGAGAATGACAGGAGAAAGAGAGAGTGAGACATCGAGAGAATAGAGGGAGTAAAAGTGAAAATAAAAGAATTAAGAGAAAGAGCAGAGAGAAATTAAGAAAGCAAAAAGACAGAATAAGGGAGAGAGAAATAAGAAACAAGAAAGGTTGAGAGAGAAGAGATACAGAGAGAAACTGAGTGAAAGAAAAAGTGAAAGAGAGAAAGTAAGTGTAAGAGAGAGATGGGGAAAGTGAGACAGTGGGAAAGCGAGAGAGTGATAAAGAGACAGAAAGAGAAATACAGGGAGTAAGAAAGATCAAGGTCTCAACACCAAGTAGACGAGACCGCCCCTTCCCCTCCCCTTATCTATGTCATGGCCACTGCCGTTGCTGTGGCGACAGGCCGTGCATATGATAGATGGCTGGTTTCCCCCTGCGGTGCTACTGCACGACGCTGTTACTATGATAAATGAAACCTGAGGTAACAAATCTCTACTTGTCCCCACGGCAACGGACCACGGAAATACACAAACCACGCAGCGGGACGGGTCACGGCCCCCTCCTCTCATCACAACACGCTCCTCTATGCAGCCAAAGCAGGGGGTCAGCACCCCTCACACACAAACACACGCGCTTCTAGGTGTGCACACACATGAATATACCGCAGAGCAGCAGCAGGTATTACCACCAGATTCCTGCTCACAAACACACGCGTGATGGGATTATCATTCAGCACGAAGGTGTTACTGGCTCTATAACGAAGATTCAATCTGCACAAACACAAACGTTTGACTTACATTACTAGTGAGGACTTCCCTTGATTTCTATTGATTTTCATATTGCTGTTGTAAAGTAATACTACACCTAAACCCAAGCTCAGAAGCTATTTTGTGTTCATTTAACTTTTTAAAAAAGGTAAAAAAAAAAAAAGATGCAGTGAAACCAACACAAGTGATGACCAGTACAAAATGTTATGTTGTCCTATCACACACTTGTTTCTATGAATTGTGGGAACACAGACTTCTATTCATTCCCTGAAGACTTATCTAAACCTTAACCAGACCTACTACTAGCCTAACCTTAACCTTTACCCTAACCCTTACCTCTGACCTCTTACCCTAACCCTAACCTTCCCCTAACTTAAAAACTTTAATGATTTACATCGTAGAGATCTGTCATCCTTGTGGCGACCACAAGCTGGTTACCACAATGCAATTAATTGCAGAGTAGGTGACTGTGCAGAGGAGCGGGAGCATTCTTTATATTGTTTTTTTTTTTTTATAAGAAGCTCAGCACCTTGGTGTTCTCTCTCACTCCTAAAACGCGCCAAAGCTGTTCAGTCTCAAGCCAATGCTTTTTATACACTAGCTCGGCATGGTTACGAGTAATGCAGCAGTGTGACTGCTACAGCTCGCATACCACGTTCATTCATACACTGTAGAACTGTCTAGAACTGTTCAGTAGACCTGTGCAGGAAAACAACCGCAACAACCTTCCACATATTACAGAAATTACACACAGCGAGTCTCATGTCTGCTAAGCAAATAAAAAAGATGATGTGGTGTTGTGTTTGACTACAGATTATAAAGGCTTCATGCATGCTCTCTAGTTTTAGACGGCAGTATGTTCTAAAACTAGGCCAGCAAGTGGCATAATTGATTAGCAGATAACATCAGCCAGCCCCATCCGCTGGCCAGGACAGGCAGAATGTGAGACGTCAGCACATCTGCTCCACTGCCAGGTCTGTCTGTGGACTTTCTGAGGTCTTCTGGGTGGCCAGGTCTGTCTCAGGACTTTCTGGTGTGTTTTTAATTTACAGTTTAAAAAGGGACTGTCCAGGGACATTTCCAGGGACTGTCCCCAGAAAAATGGGGCTGCTTGGTTCATGTAACTCCAGAACATTAGCCACAGAATCTATGCTGACGTAGGTTACTTTGTTTAGATGTTTGGATTGTGCACTCAGCAAGTTGCAAAACTAGATAAATGACAGTTACAACAGTGTAATTTCTGTTCTGTTTCTAACAATCTGTCAAAAACGGTTTGCACTGCTGTTTTAGTAGCAATTAGCATGCTACAGCTTACAAAAACATATCGGGTGCATCTGTTTACTTTCAGTATTTTTCTGATTCTTGTGACTTGTGACTGTTCGCCTACTAAAAAAAACCTGCGGCACAGAATGTTTTCGTTTGTCATCTTACAATGACTTGAATTATATAATTCATGAAATGAACTACATGGTGTTTTGTCCATACATTCAAGATATATGAAAGAAATAAGTGATATAAGACTGAATCAATTGGAGCGGACCTGAAGTGGCTTTTCTCTGATGTGTGAGCGAGGGGTGGGAAACAGAAAACCAGGAGTAGAATTGAAGTACAGTGATTACAGAAATGTCTGATGCTCCACTCCACTCAAACACTCTGGGCCAATGCTAATCTTTCTACCTGCTTACTCCTGCACACTGCACTCACACACATCCGTCCAAACCCACTAACATCCTTGACACACATTACTTCACCTCTCTTCGTTACGCACACCACCTTACCTCACGCTTTCAATCACACACGCACGCACACACACACACACACACACACACACACACACACGCACACACAGTGTCATTTCTAACGAAGTTGCTCCTAAAAACCAGCCTACAGAAATAGAATGATGGATTAGCTATGTTTCCGTCTGGGGAATTAAGAGATTAAAAGGCATTAATTTCTTTTCTTCGACTGAAGAATCTCCAGGATGGGCTCGCCGGCCCACCCAACAAATCCTAGGTAGGGCTTTTTGTGGTTTCATTAAAAGAGCCCAAGCCAGCCTGCCAATCACTGATTGACAGCTCTGATTCACAAGTACTGTTGTTTCCGCACCTTCTATAAGCCTGCAGACATCTGGTATGGAGGAGGATTGGAGGTGGAGGAAAAAAACAACAACATCTATTTTGGTGACAAACATCTTCCAACTGAAGAACATGTTCTTCACACCGTTCTACATGATGAGGTCTGAAGCGGCAACTACTGTGGGCTAATCTCTTTTAGCGATTTTTAGCTCCTAAACCAGTGAGAAATAAATGACATTTACATTACACTAAAATAACATTTGGGAGGGAGCTTGATCACACAGCTTAGGTGCAAACGTGTGACGAGACCTGCTTCTAAAAGTAGGAGTGTAGATGCTACAGTATAAATGCTGTAAGGTTCTTTTTTTTATTATTTATTCCTCTTACGACAAAAGCATCTTTGAAGCTTCTTTGAAACGCAACCTTGACAACTCAGCATATGTTGACGGGTTCTGATGTGATCTGGTACCCTATAAACAACCCATGAATTTTTTTCCCCCATTACTGTCACTAGGTACATCATTTGGCAATGAGCTAAAATAAATAATTTTATATTTTAAAACTTTTTTCTCATTATGAAACTATTGCTCAATGTATCCTCATTCTAGCGTCATCAGGTGAAGGTGTATAGACATACAACCATAGACAGCCAGTCCATCTTATGGCCAACATCCACACAGATGGCCTGGACTGGGAATCGAGCCCTTGCTGTGAGGCAACAGTGCTAACAACTACAACGCCGTGCTGCCCTTCAATTTCATTAAAATATCTATATTATTGCACACCTATGCATACTTATTTTATCATGGTATCTAATGCATTTACTGAATTATCTCAGCTACAGAAGGACTCATTAAGGATGCTATATTTCATGTCATACAACAGTAAGTTCCGAAGCCACCATCTGATTGGTTGAGAGATGATCTAATTGGGCTAGTTGAGCACACCGCTCCAGGCAAGTGTGCTCACTGCCCCCTAGTGTGTGTTCACTAGTGTGTGTGTATATGTGGGTGTTTCACTGCACGGATGGGTTAAATGCGGAGGTCAAACTCCGCTGTGAACAAAAAACACGTGGCTAATTCGAGTGTCTAAATTCTAAAAAAAAAATATTTGTAATCTGCATTTCTCCACTACTAAGTCTGAAAACATAACACATTCCACAACTGCTATAAGATAATATTTGACCTGCAGTCCACTGGGTCAGATTCTAAAAAGGAGTGTGACAGTGGGTCTTTTTGGTCAGCAGCTGCGATGGCGGAACTACTAAAGAAGCTGGAACCAGAACTTAACCAGAATCTAAAATACACAATACAGAGCAAACTCAAGCAAACTAGCTGGAGCTACGCTGAGTCTGATATTGCAACTGCAAAAGTTTATGGCTTTCTTAGGCATCAGTAGTTATCTTGGACTGAGCACTGGGGTCCATCTCCACTTCTTGAAGTTTAAGTAACACCACTTTCCACTGCGTCTTTGGAAAATAACTATAAGTAATACAATATCTGATGCAATATCTGGCGCTTCTTCGCTTTTCCTTCTTTTATTTATTTTGGTAAATTATTATGTAAAAGCAAAGCATAGTCAAGGCTGTGTGTTACTGTAATAACATAATAAGGATGCAATATTTATTATAAATCTATATGTTGGCATTAAAGATTCAGGAACACCAGTGTTACGATACAGAACTGACCTGTCCATGCTCCACCCATAAATACTTTCTTAGTAACTGTTAAGAGATAAGCTTTATAGAAAGTTGGCAAAAATCTCATTTAGCTTAACTCAACACAATAGCATTGTTTCAAGTGCCTAATTTGAGAGTGCAGCATTATTGAAGAGTGTATATTGTCTCTAGGTGGTGGCACGGTGGTGTAGTGGTTAGCACAGTCACCTAACAGAAAGACGATCCCGGCTGTTCTTTGTGGAGTTTGCATGTTGTTCCTGATTTCTCCCCGACTGGGTTTTCTCCCACTGTCTCCCACAGTACATGCATGTTAGGTTGGTCACTCTGAATAGCTTGTAAGTGTGAGTGTGTGCACGAGTGTGTGTTGTCCTAAGCCCAGTATGTGGTGAGGGTTGTGTCAGGAAGGGCATCTGATGTAAAACACACTGCCAAATCTAGCTGTGGCGACCCCTGTAGAAGAGAAAAAGCCAAAAGATGTGTGTGCTTGTGTGTGTATATAGTCCCCAGGTTTTTTTGTGCAGTTAATATAAGCATGGTGGCCAATTAGTGCCTGCTATTTCCAAGATTATTAGTTTTGATTAGATACAACATGCCACAGAAAAGCATGGAGCACAGCTAAACAACACACTCTACAATTTCTCATTAGGTTGAGCATGTTTTTTTCAAACCAGTGGTTCCTGAACTGTAGTACGCCAAATGACGTTGGGGGTATGTTAAAAAAGTTTTGATATTTGACGCTTACAATCAATCTTCATCTTCAATAGCTGCCCGCACAATTATTTCTTGGGTTTCTGTAGGCTGGGTGATCTTAATTTGTTCGTTGTGTTGTCGGCTTGGGTTGGTGTGAATGAATTGAGAATCTTAAATGAACCAAGTGGCTGTTGTTCAGGCCTGTATGATCCATGATTAGAATGTTATTTGTGTTTGGCACTTCCACAGATAGGGTTCAGTTCAATTATAGCTGCTTGTAGCAAGATGTTAGCTTGCAGCTGCTGTGATCAGTGATTAGCCAGTAGCATTGTGGTTGCGTGTGTCTAGGGCTGGTTTAAGCTGTAGGGATGTTAAAGCTAAACAAGCACAGTAAAGTTGGGTTTACATTAGACATTTGCTGAAATGGGTAAAATGATCAGACATTTCTCACTCCTGAGAACACAAGCCAGGTTTCCATCCAAATGTTTCACAAATATTATGCACATTTACAAAATGTTCACTGTTTTTCCATCCACTACAGAACTTCAAATGATATAGTCTATCAAGATCAGGGGCTGAACTGAAAGAAGCAAGATAGAGAGACTGAACATTTCCGCTTTAGGTAGGTCATCTTTACAGCTTTTTATGGAATAACAGACGAAATCTCTGCGCCACCCAGACCACGTCAGACGTTGGCTTCTTATTTGAGTTTCTCATTTTGCTTTGAAGGAGTCCAAAATATAACTGCTGCACCATTTAAGATTGAACGCTAACATTTAGATAAGAAGCCACCTTTGTTTTACCCTTCACCTGGAAGCGCAAACCACCAGACAGTTCTGGAGGGAACCATGGAAAAGCTATGTAGCATGATTGGAACCTCTGTTGGACCAGTCGTTTTAAATCATCTACCACCTGTGCCCTCTGAAAAGAGAGAGAGATGGAGAACTGCCAGTGCGTGTGTGTGTAGTATACAGGGTATTGGGTAAATTGTTTGATGTAAGGGTAACAGCAGTTCACCACTGTGGATACGCTGTGCCAAGCAACAGCAGTAAAACAAAACCTCAGGACAGCAGAACACTGATGTGCTCCCCTTTAAGATTACCATTCAGCATATCTGATGTAAAGAGTTATTATAAACATGTCGAAACACTGGTCAAGGGCCTGAAGGAGAATGGGACTGTATGAAGTTTGGGAACAATTGTTTTAAACTAGTGTTAGATAGATAGACAGACAGACAGACAGACAGACAGACAGACAGACAGAGACAGACAGACAGACAGACAGAGACAGACAGACAGACAGACAGACAGACAGACAGACAGACAGACAGACAGACAGTTGCAAACAGTTTGCAAACAGTTGTGTAGCCTGCCAAGTAAACAAAAAAAAAAGATCAACGCTGAAATTTAAACACTAGTTTTGCTTGGGTGTGCATTTCAACGACAAAGACCACCAGTCATTAGCATGAAAACACAGACATATTGATCTACATCCTTACACTGACCCTGAAAAGTAAAGTAGGGCCCACTAAAGTGGAGCAAAAAGCAGCACACAAACCGTACTGATGGTCTGGGTAAACCCTTGAAATACTGAACTGATCTTTTTACGACCAAAGAGGCTAATACGCATTTAACAGGTTCAATCACTAGCCTACTATCAAATTTTCTGTGTGTTTACTGGAGTAAAAGAGAATAATTTATTTATTGCTAAATAATATATGTTCAAACGCTCCTTTTAACTGCAAAATGTATCTAACTTAAACTCTTCTGTGCATCCGACCTCTTGTATGTGTCGTTTCAAATTAAAAACCCTCTACAGATTCTGAAGCAACAGCAGCAATATTTTTATGAATACATATCTCTTGCAGGCCGCCACCACAACATGTATGTAATGGAAACTGTATAGTATTGACCTCTTTAAGCTCCTCCAACAAGCTGCACAGAGCATTAGCAAGAATCATGTTCAACTAAATGCAACATGGGATTTCGTTTGTTGTAACACAGTCTTTGCTTAGAGTCATTATAAAATGCGGGGCTGTAGCTAACAAAACCTGGTAGTTCAGAAATAACAACACTGCATTAGCCATCATGCTAATGCTACTGTGATTATACAACATACAACTTTATCTCATTTGTCCTAACAATTTAACCTCTACATTCAAACAAAATAAATATCATTTGAATCTGTAAATGTAGGTGTTCTAGGTATAGCGCACTAAAGTTTGTCCAACCTTGCAACAGTTGCTAAGAAAAATGGTGTTTGTGGGCGGAGCATGGATAGGTCAGTTGTTGCTGTAGACAATAATTCCCCAAATCCCAAATGCAGCAGGACTGGGCCTAAAGCAGGTCACCTCAGAGAGACGGAGGAAAACAAAATGAAACAAAACAGAGCGACGGGCGGATTGAACCTGATGTTCCATTAGCAAAGCCTGCTGGGAAATCAGAACGCCTGCTTTCTGGAGCACGTCGCATCCCGAGAGAGAGAGAGAAAGAGAGAGAGAGAGAGAAAAAGAGACAGAAAGAGAGAGAAAGGGGGCAGAGAGAGAGAGAGAAAGAGAAAAGAGGGAGAGATAGAGAGTAAAAGAACATGATGAGTGTCTAAGAAAGACAGAACGGAATAGAGAAACTGAGAAACAGAGAAAACATGAGAGAGAAAAAAGACAAAGACAGCTGGAGGCTGGCTTGGGGTGGCACAGTTCCACTCTGACCATCTATTGTGTTCATATTCATCTAAGTTTCACTCTCCCATGCCTTTTCTCCTCTCCTTTTTTTTCTCTCTCACACATCTTCTCAGAAATCACACACACTCACACACACAGACACACACGCACAGTTAACACAGCACAGTTCAGGGCTGACCTCCCCTGACTGCAGTTGGGGGGATAACGGGGAAGATTGAAACCATATGCAGCAAGTGTGTATGTGTGTGTGTGTGCGCGTGTGTGAGATCTTTATCAGAGAAATCTGGAGGGAATAAGTTCTCATCTCTGTGCTTTCAGGGTCTGAGGAACAGAAAGAGAAAGTGAGAAAATGAGAGAGTGAGACATATAGCGAGAGGGAGAGAAAGAGAGGGAGGACGAAAAGCACTGCTTCTTTTCTTCCTAAAAGAATGTGTCTGGACAACAGGCATCAGACTGAGAGTGAGCGAGGTGGGAGACACAACGGTCAAAGGTCAGTAACCTGTGGGTCTAGAGGAAGGGGGTTGAAACACTTCTGAACATGTCTGGAGAAGATACAGTACAAACAGAGACAGCGTATGTATGAGGTCACTGGTCTCCAGTCGATAGATTATGTCTGTAAGGCTCAAAAGATCTGGACTATTAACGTCTCTAAAAGCAAAGAGAGAGAAGAGTGAAAGAATGAGGAGAAAAGATGAGGAGAAAAGATGAGGAGAAAAGATGAGGAGAAAAGGAGACAGAGACACATCAGAGAACAAGAGAGCGACAGAGGGAGTGATCGCTGCTTAGACTACCCTCTCTGACCTCCCGTTTACCCTTTCTATGAACTGTTTGTTGCCTTCCTTCTTCTATGGTCACATCTCTCTTTTCTATCTTCATTCTGTCCCCTCACACTCCGCTCTCCCGCTGTGAGTTCCCACCCCCATACCCCTCCACTTCTGGGACAAATTGCTTTTGTCCATCTTTAACATGTAAAGTCAGCTCAAGCTGTTTCCGACACACTTTGGAAAGCAAACACTTTAACTGGATGCTGGAGGGACAGAGAGCAGAAAAAACCCACAGCCACGCCATTTGGCCAGCGGTCTGCATTGCTGGTCCAACCCCCGCCTCCCACCACCGCCATCTCCCCCCAACCCATCACTCACCTGTCAAGTCTTCAGTTCCACCCTCACAGGCTGATGTGGATTCTTTTGTGTGTCACAGTGTCGAGGCTACGGGCCTAAAGGGCAAGCAGACACAGATAAACATCACTCGATGTTGCAGAAAGGAATGATATGTACTGTAGCTTCACCATATGGACACAAAACATGCACTGTGACTAAATTTGTACATATTGTGATCCTTTTTTTTTAAAAGAAAGGGTTTGTGATGCTGAGTGGAGTGTCCGTGTGGGTTTCCTCTGGGTGCAAAAGTTTCCTCTCGGATGCAGTCAAGTGAATTGGAGATGCTGAATTGCCCTCGGGTTGGAGTGTGTTTGTGACTGGTATGTCTTTGTGTCTGCCCTGCAATGGACTGGCGGCCTGTCCAGCAACCCCCGTGAAACCATAAGGATAGGTGCTTTAGAAGATGCATGAGAAAGTGACTGAGTGTTTAAGGTGGCAAAGCAGACAATGTTTAAGTTTCTAAATGTTTTTTTCACGCTGCGGTCCATTTAGTCCACAAATGGAAACTGACCTGGAAATACAGTCGGTTTTGAATTTGCTGGTTTCCAAAACAATGCATTCAGCATATTCAGCCTACAGCAGCATACACTTGCTCATGCTGAAATAAGACTTCTAAATAAGATACAACACAGGACTCAACTACACATATGGATAAGTAATACAGGTAAGCTATGATCTGTTTGAACCCAAAGCTGTAAATAATACTTCAAACTTTTTTTTATCTTCTTTAGTTTTGATTTCTACTACACTGAAGTTGAACGATTCAATTTGCCTTAATTTGTAAATGAATAACGTTTGCATTGCTAAAGCAAAGTTGTAGAAACTTTAGAGTGGGAAGCAAGACTGCATCCCACTGTTCTGAATTAAATGTGTAGAAGTCTGAAAATCAGTGTGCAACATTTAAGAGTCCTCACTACCGAAAAACATATTGTCTACAATTAGTTTTTTTTTTTGTGTTTCTATAGATATATTATGGTTAAATTGTGTGTACAGCTGTTTAAAGCTATGTTTGGAAGTCACGGGCTAGCGTTTATGAGTTATGCTCATATGAAACATTTAGATTTAGAAGCATTATTATTAAGTTGTAAGCAATGAAATGGAATGTTCAATCATTTATTTTATTTTAATTAGCATAACTTAGTATCTTTCAAAGTAAAATGACTTTAAACCATTTGGTAGAATGATTATGACAATGATGATGATAATACACATATTAGCAACCACCTGTGGGGCACGTTTGCGTAGTTTTTTTTATATTATGATTGTTTTATTATTGAACAGAATTCTATGTTTTGAAGAAACAGTAATAAAAACAGCCTGTTTCATTTCCAGGAATAAAGAGAGGTTTGAAAGTCATCATGTAAAACAAAATCATGCCTGTTCTGCTATATACAACCATACAAATGTCAGAAGTGGACCTTTTAGAGTTGGTAAAAAAGGACAACGTAAGTGGCATATGGCCCCTTTAATCATCATAAATTATTTTGGCCTCATACCAGCCAAGAACTGAAATTTGTTGGATTACATAAATATCATGATTCATCAAAATCATAGTAACACAACTCGATCTGTGATTGGTCAAGTCGCTCACAGCACCAACGCTGATAATTAGTTTGAGGGCTCATTTGCCAGCATCAGCACTGCGAAAGGCATAAACAAACAATACACTGTTCAGCTCTAATGTGTACACTCCTTTAGCTTGATCCTCTTTTTCTCTGTTCCTGTGCTCTTTCAGTGTGGGCTGGAGCTGTGGGCCGTGACTGCCAGTGATTGATTTCAGGCGGCTGTCAGCTCCGCCATCCAATGTCATGACGAGAAAAAGAGAAAACTGGAGGGAGACGCATTTACAATTCTCAATCAAAAGAGCTCTGTATTCACTCTCCTTCTCTCTCTCTCTCACCTCCCCCCTCAGGTCTGAACTGAGGTCTGACCGGCATACTGATGTCATGCATTTGCGCGCCACATTTGGCCCAAACAGAATGACTTTCTGGCCCTCGGCTTGAACGGTCTTTCTTCCCTTTTTTTTTTTTTTTTTTTAATCGCAGCCCCTGCCAGTTCCCACTGCGCTGGGAGAAGCCTGAGAAAAAACAGGCCCAATTAGCAGAGCAGGGGGCTTAGCAGGGGCCAGACAACCACGCTACAAACACACACACAAACAAGGATACAAGGCTGGGGAATGACAAGTTCATTGAGAGCCACAGGGCAAAAACCATTGCAGGAACAGCAATAAAGAGAAGAGCTTAGGACGATGTTAGCGGCAGAATTTATGTCCTTTAGAGTGGCAGCTAATGACGGTGTGGGAACAAGGGCTGGAATGGATAGATAAAGAAGGAAGGAGAGAGAAAGAAAGAGAGATAATCTCCCCTCGCCATCGAACGGATCGAATCCAAACAGCGCTCTATCAATCATGCCAATTAAGATGTCAAGTTGCCAATCATGGGGATTAGGATAAGAGAGTTCATGCATATTCATTAGCATTTTAAAGCAAAGGGTGGGAATACATTAGATTACATTACAGCTAGCCCAGGCTGAGGCTTCAATGAGGAGGACAGACATTTTGTATATTGTCATTAAACCAAGGCTAAACTGGCCAGTAATCATAAAATAAAGATTTGTTATGATTTCCTAATATATAGGGTATGAGATTATATTTAAATTTGCAGTAATGGTGAAGGTAATGAACTCATGATTCCTAATTGCCCTTACAAGTATTACAAATTAGCATAGCCTGTTTTAAGTGGATACCTCTGTTCCTTTTCTTAAAAATAGACCAAATTAACCTTATATAAACACTCAGGGACTTCTAAACTTTCAGAGAAAGCCTAATTATTTCTAGAAAATATATTTATACCACCAAAACAGCATTAGAATGTAAAATGTATTTGAGTTGCAGTACTACTCTTGTTTGTTTGGAATCAAAGGGGTTAAATTCTTCAAATAGCCAGAGGAAAATAGGCCTATCAGGAGCTGTGTTTCTCTGTGGTGTCAGAGTAGATACAGCTAAGGATTGTTAACTATTTTCTGAGGGGAAGGCCAAACGTGGTCACCATCAGCACAATAAAGAAGTGACAGAGGAATCAACCACTAATTGCGACGAATTAGTCACTAGGCCTTCTAGAACAGAATATGAGGAGCATCAGCCTGACCAATGGGCTGCTAGACATGGAAACCAAGAGCAGTGGAGCTACAGTGAAACTGCTACAACATAAAATACAATACTGTAGTGAACATTAAGTGAGTTTTGTCCTCACACTATGGCTGAGTGTTGACATTTATGGCCCAAACTGAAAGCTTAGCTAGTATAAAAATATTTTATCGTTAGTTGGACAATAAAATATGATTTTTCAAGAATTAAACTTACTGTTTTATTATTATTATTTTTAAAAATGCGTTTTAAACTGATCATGTCAATTTTTTTCCATTTATCAAGACGTTCAGTACTGTTGGTAAACATTAACACTGATATAAATTAAATATTGTGCGGCACCATCCAAAGCCAAAACCCACTGCATGGTTCAGTACTGTTGTGGAAAAGTCCCAAGATCCTAAGTTTCTTTCTTAGTTTACAGTAATATGATTATTTTGTAAATGAATAAAATAACCTAAGTGCTTAAAAAGGCTTATACAATAAAGATACATTCACTAGAACAACTTACTAACTATGCTATACACTAATCTAAACAATAACCTATAAAAAAAATCCAAAGTGTCATTCAAAGCTTATGGAACCCCAACTCCAATTATATGTATTGTTGTAGCTCTAAGTCAAAAGAAGTTAATGCACCTGCTACAGAAAACACTTTTTTCCCCTACTATCTGTTCAATTTAACACAAGAAAGTAAAAGAATATGTGCAAAAAGCCAGAGCATGTCATCTGGTAGCCTGTACGTACTTGGAAAGTTTGACATACAGCAGTGAAATGGATAGCGTATGACAACAGTGTGCCAGAACAAGGTATTTTCTCTCTTTTTCTCCGCTCTGCGGCAGGCAGAGACATTGCAGTGACATTGACAGGAGGCACATGCTCAGAGATCACTCAATGGCCTGCCTTCAGCCTGCAGCCTACCATTTCTCTCTCTCTTTCACCTGCTGATAGTCTCTTCTAACACTCTCACTACATTATTTTTCTGTGTCCTATTCTCACTTCTCTTTTTGTTCTTGCCATTCATCTGCCTCTGCTTCTGGTGGTGCCCTGGTGCAAGATGTTTCTCTCTCTATCTCCCTCTCTCTCTCTCAACCGCCCCACGCACAGAAGAAAGTTACCCATCACAGATTAAATTAAATCCCATCAGGTAGAAAGCAGACACCACATGCCCAATGCAATATTAAAAGGCTGGCACCCACAGAAGCGTTTGTGTGTGTGTGTGTGTGTGTGTGTGTGTGTGTGTGTGTGTGTGTGTGTGTGTGACTCCCCCCCACCCCTTTCCTTGATTAATGTAAATCAATGTGGTAAGATGGCTGTTCTTCTGCTGCAGCTTCAGGGAGGACAAACAGAGCAAAACCACACACACACACACACACACACCTTCATTTCTCCCCTATGTGCATGTATCTTTTTTGTCCTCCGCCTCCCATTTGTCAAAAAATTATCTTAAAGAAAACAAAGAGGTCTTAAGGAGGGGCAACCATCTAAGAGATGGCCAGACCATCAGAAAATCTTGGGTTAAGTTGTAAGATAATTCTCCAGCAATGCCACAGCTATCTTTTAGCTGACAAAACTGGACAGAACTGGAAGTTGTGTTCTCCTTCAAGCGTGTTGAGCTCTCCAACAACATTGCATTGTCAGCAATTTAAAAAGACGTAGTAGCGCTTTCTATGCTTTGGAGCTAGCCTTCTCTCTCTCAGTCTTGAAGTCTTACATGAAAGGGGACAGAACTAAATTGTGAAATATTTCAAATAATTAAATACATAAATGGATGCAACACGATGAATAAATAATAAGGAATTAATATTAATTTAAATTTGATTTGATTTAATTAAATAAATATTAAACAAATGACTAGCTATATAAACAAATATGTAGCTAGATAGCTAGGTAGATAGACAGGACCAAAAGACTCACAGTTTATCAAAACATATCTGAAAGCTAAACATGACTGTAATTCACTGAGGAAAAAATGTCTAGCTAATTAAAACATCTAAATAATAAAAAAAAAATCAAACTAAATCTAAAAAACCTGCAAACTCAAAAAGTGACAGTGTGATTCCTGCAGGAGAAAAAAATATCCACCCAAAAGCTAAAAATAAATTCATGTGTGACCGGGTAATACATTTGGCGGTGGGGGGGCCGTTAAATTGAATTCAAGGATGATGGTGTAATACACTGAGGGGAAAATGCTAATGAATTCAGAGATGACTGAGAATAACACTCTCAGAGAAACAGGTGGAGTCAGGCTATGTAGACTACACAGGATCAGCTACAGCGTGAGAGCAGCCTCATACTCCTACTCCAGCGTGCGTTCATGTTCTGTGTGAGGCGCTTTTAATGAGCACTCCTGTTTCACACAACTACACAGGAGAAGCAATTAATGCTGCCCTGCCTCCTCAACAAGGCTGAAATTAATACAACGCTTAAAAAGGACTGACTTATTTGTTCGGGAGGTGGGAACTGCACAGTACGAGGGTAGGTTAGTATGGGCTAAACAGCAGCAGGCGACCCAGAACTATTTTAGCAAGGCAGTTTTATCCTCCCTGCTTTTTATCCGCTGCACTTTTAAGCTGCACTGCGGCTGCTCTTTTTATTTTTCTTATAAAGGCACTTGTTACCAACAGTCATCTTGTCCTTTGTTTTTTGGAGACACAGGCCAACCGCCTCAAATGTAGGGCACAATGACTTTTGGTCACACCATATAGCATGATCACTAACTACATATACAGTAGATCAATTGTTTTAGCTAATGCGCCCCTCCTAATCCAGATGAACATAAGAGTTTGTATAATTAAAAGGGAGCTACAACCATAAGCCGCTGGTAATACAGACACCATTTACTTGTTGCTGATGGAAAAATAGACATGCCATGCCTCGCAGCAGTATGCAACCAGTGGCAGCATGCAACCAAGCAAACACTGGCATGGTAATAGTGGGGACAAAACAAAACAAAACAAAACAAAACAAAACAAAACAAAACAAAACAAAACAAAACAAAACAAAACAAAGCAAAACAAAACACTAAAAACAATGGAATATTCGATTTTCCAACAGGTGTCCAATTTGGTTGTCCAGAATGTAACCTATAGAACATTCAATATAGGGGTGCAACAATATACACATTTAATGCTACTATACACAGTGTTTTGTAGTAATGGAATACATGTAACATCATTGCATAATTAAGATAATTAGCTACTGTCTACTGGTATTATAATAAGAAAGACAGTAATCTGATTAAAGGTACATCACAAAATCAGGGTGATTACCACACGATTACATGACCATTTAATGATAAATAAATCACATAAATCTTATGGATTAAATCGATAGGGAAACAAGTGATCTGACTAGAAGATATTACATAATCTAATAATGTAAATGCTCAGCAAGGAATTTGTTTACTGACAAAATTCTACAAGAAAAAGAGCACCTCAAGCAGGGAAGGGTCAACAATGTTGTGGCAGTAGTGGGAAAGCCCCATGCTGATGTGGAGATCTGTGCAACTGTGGTACCCAGAACAAGCCAGGAAATATCTCGTGTTGGTGCAAAAAACAAACAAAACTATGAGACTTTTGATTTTATCAGTAATTTTATCTTTTTAAAAACAGAATTTGACCTTAAGTATCTTGGTCTCTCCATATTTAAAAAGATAGAAGTCAGGTCTTGTATGGCTGAAAATAACTGTCTGGTGGTGTTCCAAAGATGGCTGGCGAATAGACAGACATTCCTATACGAACTCGTTCACAGTCAGATTTTGTGTTTTTATGTAAAGTGTGGCCTATAACTTCTGACTGAACTGAGTAAGAGAGGGGATTTTCTAACTGGAGACTCCTGGGCTCTCTACAACTGAGCAGAGGGTAAAGCGATAGTTATAAGCACATGTTTCCCCCATTCAGTGAATGCAGGTTTACTTCACTTGTGCCAGCTCAAGTGTGCTCTCACCGCTCTCCATTTCAAACAGCTTGGCTTATCAACCATCCAAATCAGACACTGAGTTTTTCTCAGGCACCAGAATGAAGCCGCTGTAACATTTAAGGAGGAATAATAATGTTTTCAGAGAAAATAATGTAACTGCACAATTACTATTTGCTGAATTTAATGTATTGAAAAAAAAAAAGAAACATAAAATAGGGTATGTGCAAAATGTATGACACATTTTTCCTTAATATGTTTTTTCTTAAATAAGCGAAAAGTGAAATTGTGCACTAAAAATTCCATACTAAAGCGTGTGCCCTGTGGAGGATGTTTTTCAACATGTCATTTTACGAGAAGTGTTCAAACTTTTGCATATAACTGCAGCTCCTCTACATGCAACATCACGGACATTCCCACAGGCTTAAGAGTCCTAATGCAGCAGTAAATCTGGTCCACTACATGACATAAGCAGGTCGCTGACTTTCATCCCATAGAAACTTACCACGTACGGAAAAAGGGCTCGATCTGAGACACACCCACTCTCTATCTCTCTGTCTCTATCTGCCCGGTAGACATGTCTGTCCGCAAACTGCCCGAGCATGCGGTGTCTCAGATGAATAATTGAGCTGCTTTCAGAGGCCGGTAAGATGAGCTGATGGTACTCGGGCGCCCCGTGGATCGCCGCCAGTCTGTGGGGCAGTTTAAAAAAAGAAACGGCAAACCAAGTGCCCCAAAGCGTCACGCAGCCTGCACAAGAACCTGTGCATGTTCTAAGATGTACTGCAAATGTTTAATAACGTCACCTTGTTCAATGAACCAGCTGTTTCTCAAACGCATGCTGACGTATCTTGACCAACATAGCAGTGGGAGGTATTCTGCCATAAAAAAGACATACTGGCGTGTCACTATATCACAATATGCCTTTTAATCTCTTGTGGATACCGTGATCAGCCCAATAACGTTAAAGAAACAGTAGCCCCCTCCTCTAATTTAACAGCCATTAAAAGAGCTTCAATAATTCTTATAAACTTAGCAGAAGTAAGAATTTTAACCTACTGTTTCAGTCTAATATCTACACCGCTGGTGCATATTAATACCTTGTTAAGGGGATCAAGTTTTCTTTTTTAATTTACTTTATTTTAGTTTTTTATTTTAGAGATAACATGCACTAGTGTTGAAAAGTAAAATAACTAAAGGACTAGATTAAGACTAGATATAAAGTGTTAAATAATAAAATAAAAACAATAACAGAAAATTATGAGTATTTTTTGTATAGCTTTGCCCTTATTTGCATAGAAAAAAATATTAATAGACTACAATACATATCAGACACAGCAGTGCTGCTGGAGTTCAAACACTGTGCCCACTCACGTCCACTCTATTAGACACTTCTAACTTGCTGGTCCAATGATGTAAAGTCAGAGACAACAACTCATCTGTTGCTGCACAGCTTGTGCTGGTCATACTCTAGTCCTTTATCAGTGGTCAAAGGATGCTGTTGGCTGGATGGTTTTGGTTGGTGGACTATTCTCAGTTCGGCAGTGACACGGAGCAAAAAACTTTGTGTCTGATCCACTCACACCTGCACAACACACACTAGCAAACTACCATCACATCAGTGTCAATGCAGTGCTGAGGATGATACATGACCTATATTTTACTGGCTTTATGGCCCATAGGGGGTCCTATGGGGGTCCTGACTATTAAAGAAAATGATAAAAGGGGATAAAGTACACAGAGAAACAGATAAACAGCAGTCTGTAACTGTAAAACTACAAAGTGCACCTATGCATGGTATGTGGAGCTGATAAAATAGACAATAAGTGTAGAAACAGGAAGATGGTTTTAATGTTATGGTTGATGGTTGTAAATATAAGATCATACTCTCCACCTTTAAAGAGACACCTCAGCCAAAATGAAACATTTTGCCATAGTTACATCTATAAACATGCCTACCTACTTCCAGCAGCAGTGCTGCAATAGTCATTAGAGTGAGATTTTCAGGTTTAAAGACTAGAAAAAAACCCTTCTGATTATGTCTTGAGGGTGGGAGGAACTTGGGCGTGTGCTTGTAAATGTTAGGCTGAAGCTGAAGGAGTTCAAATAACACATTAACATTACTGCTAAGAAACTGCAAATCACATCTGTATGTCTTAACCTCTACCTCAGTGGCTATGCTAGCAGTCAGGAACTGTAGACTTATTTGTGTAATGCATGCTGGGGATCAGGCCTGTGTACATTTTGGGTGACAGTGGCTCAAAAGGGGTAAAGGGCAACGTGAACATGTGTTCACTGTAACTTTATCAAATTACAACATTGTAATCATTTATATAACATTGTAATTGTGTTTTTGCCCACTGTGGGACTAATAAAGGATAAAGGTTTATCTTTTATAGAAATGTAATGTTAAGAGCATTTCCAAAAGCAGACAAAAATGCCAAAAAAATGGGGGGGGGCAGGATTCTTAATATGCAGGCAAGTACTGCACCAGAGGGGGCATCCAGAAACGATAAATCATGCCAATCCAAGCCGATGCACAAGTTTTATTCCCAGGTCGAGCCTTACCTTGCCTCGGTTAAAGAACAGCCGAGGTAATATAAAATATAATTATACACCAATAGGGCACTTGAACAGTCTCAGGGTGAAAGGGTAGGGGCTCAAGCCCCCCGGTGACATAAGTGTATATATGCCTGCTGGGTATTGTGGAGAGAAAATTGATGGACAAAAGCAAAAAGAAAAAATTATATATTATAAAATTGTGAGATTTTCCAAACTAACTGGGCTAAGATTGGCCCCTTAAGTTTCCCCTTTATCTTTAAAGCATCCACACTTAATTGTAATATATGTTTTCTATTAACTGAATAGATAAAAAGGCACCACAATGCCTAAAGCACAAGTACATATGACTGGACACACCTTGAGGGTGTAAGCTCCAAGAGTGCCAATCTGAGGGAAATGTGTATGGTGGGATGTGAGTCTCATGAATTGCCAGCCTGTCTCTGCCCCAAAGACCTGAAATTGATTCCAGGAGCAACCTTGAGGCAGTCTAACTCTAATTCCATCTACCCCGCCCCCCCCTCCCTCTCCCTCTCCCTCTCTTACCGTGCCAATTGATTCCAGAGCCCTTTCAAGCAACCAATTAGACCATGCTGGACTATTCCAGGAGAGCGATTTTAATGAATGCCTGTGTAGTGTGCTCAATGATAATCTCTCTTCACCCCCTCCTTTCTTTTTTATTCGCCCTCTTTTGCCCCCTGGGAATCTACGACAAATCATGCTGATCCATTGATCAATCAATCTTGCTGCTGAAGGAGAAGGAGAGAAGGAGAGAGAAAGGCCGAGATAGAGAGTAAGGGAGCAAGAGAGGGAGAGCAAGACAGCAAGAGATGGAGCGAGAGAGAGAGAACGAGGGAGGACTGGAAATGACTTGGGCAAAATCCAATCTCCGAGCCATGTAGCACCACTGACGGAGCTTATTTACAAGCAGACAGGACCCTATCAACACCCAAACAGAGCAGGGTCGTGCTGAAGAAATGAGAAAGAGATGGAGGGAAGGGAAAAAAAACAAATGAGGGAGGCAGAGGATAACAAGCAGTGGCTGCTGTGAGGAAAATGAGGTGAGAGGAGTCGTTCCAGAGTGACCTTCACAAGACACATCCTCCTTAAAACCAGGGTTCTTAAAGGCCTCTGCCATTCAACCATGAGAAGATCCCTGTTTTCTCTAAGTAGTTCCTAACAATTCCCTGGCATCTGAAAAACAGTGAGCTAAGACGGGTGCACTGTGCTGAAGTGACAGACCAATCTAACTCTAAAGAATTAGCAACAACCAAGACTAACTGATATTCGTCTTCTGGCACCTCAAATGGCCTAGTAAAAGTCACAAGTGAACACAGCAGACGGCCATCACAGATCTATGTCGGTGTAAAAGAAAATTACTTCTGTACCTATTAGGATAAGATAATATAATCCTTTATTAGTCCCACAGTGGGAAAATTCACAGAGTTACAGTAGAAAAAGGATAGCAGGCACTCAGTACAAAAAACAGCTAAATAAACAGTACAGTGTATACAATATAAATAATAAAAAAGTCAAGAACTGCACATTATGTAACACTGAAAAAAATCTATTTTCTGTAAGTTTGAGGAGATTTAAGTGTGTTTGTATATAGTCTACTGTGTATATGTGGTCAGCTGGGAGCAGTGCTGGTTGTAGAGTCTAACAGCAGCAGGAAGGAAGGACCTGCAAAACCGCTCCTACACACACTTAGGGTGAAGCAGCCTGTCGCTGAAATTTGTGGTGGCAGCTGCCTGTATTTTTGATTAAAGACTCAGTAATGTGAAACGTTGGGCTATGAGAAATTCTGGAATGGACAGTGAGGACTATTCCAAGTGATGGGAATCAATGAAGTCAATTCCAAAAGTTTGGACCATACTAGAAAATTCTACGGGAAATTGTAAACACAAGCTGACAGTAAAATACCAATAAAACTAACTTAGCAGTTCACCCTGTTCAAGACCCAGCAAATTACCAGCAGGGCTCACGTGTGAACAGAAGCCTATACGTTACTGTGAAAACAATGTCTTTTTACAGCCAACAAAGTCAAGTGTTTCTGGAAAGGTTTTGTTCTAACAGTTTTGAGTTTTCATTCTTTGTTTGTGAGGGTGTCATCCGAGTATTCTGTTCATTTCATTCATGATTTTTGTGACATACCACTCTAGAGATGCTGCAAGTCTGGCCTGTTGAGTGTACTTGGCTGCTACTGCACAAATACATTGTGTTTCTTCTCGTTACTACTAAGCAGGGCTGCCCAACGTTGAGTTGGTTTGCCAGAGAGCTGCCACAAACCCACCCCTTTATCTTTACAGAACATAAACATATTACTATGCCAGGTATCTACTTTTCTTACAAAATGTTTCTTATAAATTTGCATTTTTAAGTACAAAAGGTTCACAGCCTTGGAACTGGTTCTTGACTACCAAAAGCTGAAATTGGAGAATTAACTCTTTTTGGGTTTGATTTATAGCCCTAGTGGAAAGACAAACAAACCTAGCTAGTTTGCTAGCTATGCTCACTACTAGAGAGGGACCGATCGGCATTTCTGAGGCCGATTCTGATCGCCGATCACCTTTCAGCACGATCAGCCGATAGCCAATACTGATTGAGAATGGGGCTAAATGCCACAGTAGGGTTACATGTAGTTATTAGCGCAAGCAAGTCATGAAACCTGGTTGAAACTGGTTTATTACCATTTTTAACAAGCTCATGTGAAACAGCATAATATTCTTAACAAAATTAACAGTAAATAAACAAAGTAAATCAAACAAATATACCCAAAACTGCAATCATTAAATTTAGACCCTTAATTTAAAACTAAAAAAGCTAAATAAATAAATGTAGTCAAAACTGCAGTCATTAAATTTAGACCCTTAATTTAAAACTAAAAAAAGCTAAATAAATAAATGCAGTCAAAACTGCAGTCATTAAACGCAGACTCTGGTTATTTTAAACTAAATCTGTAATCATATTTTACAAAACGGATGAAATGCTTTCTATCAGTGCATGCTTTTCTCACGAGGCCGCAGCTTTATTCAGTCTGTAAAAAATGAAAGGGTATGTATTTCCACCTAGCAGTTTAGATAGGAATTGCAGGGATCTGCCCAGAAGGGGATTCATGGAGGGCTTCACTTACTGGATAAAACTGGATACAGAAATTAGGCTCATTTGTTTAACACTCAGGATCAGCTAAGTTGGAGAAATATCGTCCGATCACCCATCACATATTTTAATTAAAAATCGTCCGATACCGATACATAGCCGATCGATCCTTCCATCTCTGCTCACTACCATTTCTCTTTTTGTGCACTGAGAGAGCACTCAAGAAAACTTAGCCTCCAATGCCAATTTACCATGCTCAATTGGCTCAACAAACAATAATAAGTGCAGAGAAGTGCCAACAGTGGACAACATGCCAGAAATACTAGTATGATGGGGTAACAGACTCTCAACGGTGGTCCAGTGGCAGCTGATTGTGTGTCTGTGCCCACACAACTGTAATTATAAGGTGTCCTCAATTGTGCTTCATTCTTAACCGTTTTGGAAGGATTCTACTTGAAAGCATTAAGTCCTCTGAAATAATGTGCAAACTATACCTGAACCATATTTAACACTGTTGTACACAACCACAAATCATTCACATTAATGTCTTGTAAAGGAGAGGGCCTACAGAGCTAACTGATCAGCAGAGAGAGCTATATTTAGCAGACAACAGACAAAAGACTTGTACACAAGCCACTAAACAAGAAAAAGAGAGAGAGAGAAAAAAAATATGGTCAGTACAGCTCCCGTAAACAGAAGAGGCCAGACTAATTTTTAAACTAATCTATGAACAAGCAAAACACACAAGAGCCCAGAAAAGGTCTGCTTTCTAAAGTCTTTTATGTCATGTCTGCTTTCACATACATTGCCTAGCATGTGCACAAACACCACGTATAAACGCCACGTAATTACTTATCTTTTAAAACTTTCTAACTCCAACTTTTTTGTTTTGTAACGGTACAAGTCCATTTGCAAGACTAGATATTCGATTGCACATTCAATTAATTTCAACAGAGAGCTCTGCTGCATCATGGAGCACCTGATGGGCTGTTGACATTGTTTACATTGTTTTAGTAGGAGTTTTAAAGATATAGGCCTTGCCTAGGTTACTTGCTACGGTAGCCAGCTTGTGTGGACAACCTTCTAGCTTGTGTGGACAACTGGTGCATTGTGAAACTGATAAAAGCATAATTTAAATTAAACAAGTAAGTAATGACTAATTGCACAGATCATTAAGAAAACTGTTATTGATACTGTGTAGTTAAATGCATTCATACTTCTAATATTCTCATTGAAGCCTGTGAATTTTATAGCAATCGTATATATCTTTGGTAAAAATCACCAGAAAGATTTTGCAACACAAAAGTTATTTTATTAATCATACCTGTTAACTGATTACCAAGTTGTGTGTCTAAGTTAAAGAATGCATTTACAGGCCGTTTTCATACTAAAGTTCTATCTTGACCCAGTGCCGCTGACCCTGCAAGTTCAGTATGTTTGGTCAAGTGTGAAAGTTAGTTATGTGCCTGGGAGTGGTCCAGAGGTCCAATCTCAATCCCAAATTGGTGGTTTGCTATCGAAAGCTATCCACTCCTGTTACATGCAAAGTTACGCGATTGGTTAATATTATCACATGGCTGCTTCGACTGATCATGCCCTTTTCGTGTTCTATGTTGGCCTGTAATACAGGCCTCCACACAGTCACAATATGCAGCATATATGCTTTTGCTCATATGCTTTTAAAACACATTAGAAACCCCAGTAGCTGCTATCAACTCTAGCAGTTGCTGCAGAAAGGGGAAGGTCAAAGGGAAGTTGCGGTAATGGAACACTTATATCAGCTGTTGCTGGTCATTGTAAAAGGAGTGATGCATCAGTCTGATTTACTGTATATAGCTGCAACGATGCTGTTGCTATTTAAAACATCGGATATTGGCCAGACATGAGATATGATATCTGTATTTAATCCTGTTTTTAGTCATGACTGTTTAAAATTATAACCTTCTTTAAGCTTTTGCTGTGTGTTTTCTATATTTTGCTGCTATAAAACACAAGCCCCATGATGGAGCACTGGTATCCAATCAGTGCTCAGTATCAGAGTTCAAATGCAGGAACTGTTACTGTGAGAGAAAATGCTGGATCTGTTTATCTTTAGTGAAAAGTCACAATAATAAGAACTGAAATCACAAAGCCCATTTCAAATTAGCAGCGTAAGACATTATCTGACAGTGAGGGCTTAGATTAACGCTCTGTCGTATCTGTCCATACACACTCTCTCTATTTAACAGCTTTGTCAGCTTTGCACCACTTCCTTAAATTGTGTAGCAACTAGTCTGATTCCAAGGAAACTGTCCTCTAAACTGTAATTATTCAAATGAACAACTGTCACCGTGCACACCAGCAAAACCTGTCAATAAAACACACCCTTTCATGTAGCTGAATCACAAACCCTGCACTCGCTTCAGCTCCTCTCCTTATTTAACTCTTTCTCGCCACTTTCTTTTTAGTCAGACATGCTTGAGTCATCCACTCATGTCACAAACAGGATGAGCACTGTGAGGCCTACACCTGTGGTAAAAATAAATCACCAAAACAATTCAAATAAGTGAAACCAAAATGACACACTGGGTCTGTCTCAAAACCTAGCGAGCTGTATACATAGACAGCATTTTACATCATAGTATGCACGCTCATGTAGGCTGTCCCAATTCTTAGATACCTTCAACATGCTGTCTACTGAGGCACCTTATTTTGGCCCAATTGTAAGGAAGCAACAGTTCCTCGGCTTCAGCTAAGGCAATAACATGATGCAACGCAGGCAAAGCTATGAGGAGTGAAATCATTTTCAAATGTAGGTGATTCCAACTCTCTCTGGAGTTTCCATTTGTTTCTCGTTATATAACCACACAAAATAGCATTTTATTTGCAACTTTGCAACTAGTCTTGGACCATTTTGCAGTTTAATACATAGAGGGATTAGCATTTATGCAAATGGATTTTTAAGCCTCAGGCTCTTGTTTTGGATAGCCAGCTGGTAGCTTAGAAAGGTAGCCAGTAGCTGAACTAAGCCAAAACACCAGTCACGTGCAGTGGGTGGGAACAAGCCGTGATGCAGCTGTTCTCTAACTACAGTGTCTCAGTAATCGGTGGAGAAATAATGAGGAGAGATATCAGACTTAAACTTAAACATCTGCCTATGTTTTGTGACAGACCCATTGATCGTTCTACCAAATAAGCTAAAATCAGAGCTCAAAACACATTTCAGACATTTGAACCTGAACTTGAGTGTGTAAAAGTTCTGTTCACTTAAAAAAAAATGTAATACTTAATCATTTTAGTAGCCGTCATTAAACCGCAGATAAATACAATTAACTGCTTGTTTAAGTGGCGTTACACAACAGAAGGTTAATACTTGTGTTCAGTTGGTTTAGGTCAGTTTTGGACAGTCGTGCCTGAACACAAATTTCTTGGGCTGTATTTAGGTTTGGACTGACAATACTTTTGCCAATAACAGTATTGATACTGGACTGGTTTCAGTAAGCTACAAGTGAGAATTAGTAGTGAATTATACCTTGATTTTGTTACCACTGCCAACAACTCTTGACGTCTCTCTGTGCATGAGAATGTACAGTGTACAGTAGTAGCACCCCTCTACATTTTCTTGTCTTTTATTTAAACTATCCCAAATATCAGATTTCTTTGATTTAATTCAGCAGATCTGTTCAGCACATCAAAGAGATAAGTAGGCTACTGTGACTGGCCATAGTGGGTGGCAATTTGACCCCAAACTGGCTACAAATCTTCAGCATGAAACAGTCAGCTGACCCTGCCCCTATCCATTATTTACCAATCTGGCCAAGATTTGTCATCATTTATTAATGTTTAGTGTAACACCTCCTGTTGAGTTTTCAATCGTTCATGGTCTCGGTAGACTTATGTTTATGTGTTTGTGTGGCTGATTGGAAAAAAGTCATTGGTTTGACACCATTTTTGGCAAATGATACAAACATCTTTCTTTTTCAACCATTTCTTACTTCTACACTCTATTCCCACCCAAACTGCAAGCCCAGTGGGCCTACCTTTGCAGTTAAAATGCTGGTAATTAGACTTGAAATAAGCTGCTCTGTACTTTATTTTATGATTGCATAGCCATTGCTGTTGTTACTATTATTTTTATTATAATACATGTTCCCAGACAATTATTGCAAGTCTCTGGTCAGCATTCATTTAGCTATCCAGCTAAGCCGTTTCTCATGGTTGCTAAGCTAAATTGTCAAAAGTTGGGTAATTTTAGCCCTCTGACTTCACCTACTGCGCACATAACCTCAGCTACGTTTGCAAGGTAATTAAGCAGCAAGCCAAATTGCTATGGGGGATATATCAATTATATATCAAAAAATACTCCGATAATTTCTCCCAAAGAACAGCACCGCTGTGAATCATTACAGATTGGACGTACGTCCTAGGAGAGGATTACAGCTGAGAGGGAGATATAATGGCCGCCAAGTCAGGACCCTTCCACTGCATTCACATGCCAATGAACCCAATGACCCTTATCAGATTAAGTATGCATGAAGCTGAATTACGTGTGGCTTATCTCAGTAAGCCCGGTCTTGTGCTGGAAAGAGCTTGGCCAAGTTCAAGAGGAGGGGAGCGCGAGAGAAAGAATGAGAAAGGAGAGAATAAAAAGAAAGAGTGGGCGCAGTGAGGCGAGAAATGAGAGAGCTCAGGTTGGCTTGACATGGTGGTGCAAAGCCGCAAAAGGATGTGAATGGAGGTTTGGGAGGGGTGGTGGGGGCTGGAGCTTACCTGCTTTTTCTTATCTGTGTTTCACTAAGCCCTTCATTTTTACTTTCTCTCTTCCCTGTTTTTTTTTCTCTTTTTCTCCTCTCTTCCCACCCATATTACCATACCATGTCCTGTTGCACTGACTACAGGTTTGTGTGTGTGTAGGAGGGATGCATATGTGTTCATATCTTGACAGACATGCATGTCAGTGGTAGAAATATGTGGGAAACGCATTGAAGCTCAGGGAATTTTTTTGCATACTCATTAACTCACATAGGGCGCTACGCATTAGCATATATTTTAGATTTCACAAATTTACAGACACTTTAGGGGAAAAGCTTTGGTATAGAATAATCAAAAGATACTGGTTACAATCCAGCTTCATTCCAGATACAGTATTATATATGTTTTAGTTCTCAAATATTATTATGACTTTTCTGAACGCCTAGAAGGCTCAAATAGATCATCTCATGTAAACACCTGGCCTAACATTACAAGTTGTGATGATGTACTGAACAGAAGCAGTGAAGATGTTATGCAAGGTTCAGAAAAAAAAGAAGAAAATGAGCACAGGAGTGCTTCAGGAGAGGTTTAAAGAACATTTCCAACAAATTTAAAATGTATTTAAGGTACAAACTAAATCATTCAGAGTGGTTTGATGTGGATTGTCCTTCTAGAGAAGCTTACCAAATCAGTTGTGTTGATGGAACGAGACTAAAGAATTAAAAAAAATCTAAAAGCTCTAACCAGAAAGTTATTTCATTACGTTGAGACATTGTTTCAAAATAGTTTAGAGAAAGTATAGTTTTTTCAGTAAACATATTAAAACGATTTATTTGAATGATCTGTTTACATCTCAAGGTCTAAATGTTTCAGAAATGTAAAAAATGGGTGGAATTCCCCTATGAGCACAAGACACAGCAATCTTCTGACGTTGTTGTTTTTTCATTAAGTGAAGGTCATTTTTGTTCGAGAAGCCTGTTTATGTATTTATTTATTTAAACTGGCATCTAAAACATCCTAATTATATTGCTAACATACACCAAGCTCAGCGTCATCATTGTTAACACAGTCCGTACACAGGTTTATAAGTAAAACGAGCTGACCCCTAAGTGTGTGTGCGTGTCTGGCTTGCATTCCCGCAGTTCTGTGTGAAAGTGTCTCTGTGAGTGGTGGCTTAAGGCCAAGCCCTGAGTGATACACCACACTGAAAATGTTTATGTTGGCCTTCTAATAAGAACCAAGCTGTCCTCTCACTGAGTTCAGACAGGCCAGATTTCGCAAACAAACAAAGTTTAAATCAAAACACATCATTTCACATTAGTTCTTCTCCAAGTCTTGAAGGCCTATCTAAACTGTCTAGAGGTGGCCCCAACATGACACTAAGTATAAGCATTGGGCCAATATCAGCACAACCGCTGGATCAGATCTCAGAGAACAAATCTGATTCCATTCTGAAACAAAGCTAGCCTGAAAGAACCCAAAACTGTTTACTGGCCAACAAAGCATGAAGCGAAGTAGGCCATGAGACAACACTGGCCACACTGCCTAAACTGTACATAAGAATAATGAGAAGCTAGCTAACTATTATTCTACAATTACATGTTTTAATAGTAATTGCACATTGAAAATGATATTAATAATGCATATTATATTCATGTACAAATATCAAACAAAACATACATACAATTTCCACCTCCCCCGAGATTGAGACAAGTCTAAGAAAAAGTAATGCTGAGACCAAGACAAGGACAACAACATTAAAATTCACAGTCTTGGGACCAGTCTCGAGGTCAAGCAGTTTTTTTTAGCTCCAGCTGTGTCTATTGTCAGTTGGGAGCCACTGAATACTGACAGCAACGTGGAAGGACAGCTGAAGGGCCACGTCAGGCTTTTACTGTAATTGTTACATACAATGAACCAAAAAAATAAATGTATAATTAATTAATGTATAAGGCGTATCATTTGTCAGAGATCTAGAACTGTGCATTAACTATCTACTGCTCAGACAGGAATTAGTAAGTGCAGCACTCACACACTCTCTCTCACACATACACAAACACACACATCTACTTCTTTTTCCATTGTATGTAATGTGCGTTGGTGTTAAGCTGAGTGTATGAAAACAAGTTTCTGTTTTCAGTGGATTGTGGCAGTAGTGGGATCTCCCTGAAATGCAAACGCTTTCCGTCAAAGAGGAAGGAATAACAGGTTTTGTGTGCATGTCAGCAATCTTTTCCCATAAAAACACTCTCTGTCAACCTGTCATTATCCTTCTCTGAACTCGTCCCGTCGCTGTTGTGCCTACTTTATCACACCCAAATATCTCGTCTCTAATTGTCTATCATTTGACCATCAAAAGCACACATTCTGTGATCTGCAATGTGCTGTCTGCTGTGAAACGAATGTAACTGCAATTAACAAACCTTTAACCACACTCATTCATCAATCAAAAAAGCAGAGGGGAACCCTCAGGGCCTTCTAGGCATTTCAGAGAGGGCCTAATGTGTTTTGGGAATTTAAAAATAAACGCCTGTAATTTGTAGCTTATTTGTGTCTAAAAGAATCAAGCTTGTATACATTCTCAGCGGTAGTCTTTGCGGTCTGTTCAACAGTAAATTTTACAAGCAAAGAGAGGTGATTGTGATAACCAGCCTCAGCTGGTGCCAATTCCTCCTTGCTGGCTTGGTGTGTCTGGGCCCTAAGGGTTAACTGAATTTATTGAGCATGAAAAACAAGGGTTTTTTTTTTATTTTAGATTCATTTTTAGATTAACTGTGTGTGATTTTCTGCAGAATCTTGAAGAAAACAACTGCTAAGAAAGAGATAACCAGCATGTAATGTATTGGCCCCCGGCCAATGTCACAGCGGCTGTCTGACTTTAATATTTTTATAAAACGTTGAATTAATGGCAACTAATCGCTGATGAGGTAAAACCACAAGAGAAGGGAACATTCTACAATGCAGGGACAAGGGTTGTGCAATACTGACAAAAAATTATATCTGGATATTTTCTGTAATTTCTGTAAATTTCTGGATAACGATAATAAACAATATTTTGCATTATTTAAAAATGTGTTTGTAAAAGTCTTATATTTTACTAGCTTGCACTTCTTAAATTATATTGATATCCATCCCACCATCCATTATCTTCCGCTTTATCCCGCTAGTCTGGGTCTGGGCTGGAGCCAATCCCAGCATCATTTTTAAGGAATGACTCCGTTGTAGTTAGCTAAGTGTGTACTTCGCCAGACACCTTAACTGATTTATGTTTGTTTTGGAGAGCGGGCTCCCGAAGCGCTTCATATTCCTCATACTCGGTGAGGTGATTTGTTTGGAGATGATGGACAGGGGTGCGTTTCCTGATAACAATTGATCTTGGTGTTTTACGAACAACTTTAAGAACAATGCACTATTGCAGTTGCACAGAACAAGGTGTTTGTAAAAGGATCATTAGCAGCCTCTTTCGTTTTTGAGACAGAATTGCATGTAAACTTCAGGTTAAGAAGAATTTACCGCGCTATGAGTGGGTCAGACTACTCTGACATTTACAAACGACTTTACATACTACGCTAGTTACGAAGGCTGTCGGGAAATGTTTAAGAATGATCTTAAGAATGAAGTTACAAAGTACTTGGTGTTAAGAACGTTTTGGGAAATGCACCTCAGGTTAGAGCGATCTTTAACAGCGACCGCTTTCTTACAAAGTCTGCAAACTGCCGTCTCTTGAGCAACGCCAGTCTTTTTAAATTCAAACCAGCTCCACGCCAGTGAAGATGATCCTCACCTACAAGTTAAATCTAAGGCGGTAGACTGCGAGGCTGGTAGTGTCTGAGTTTCTACCCCTGGCGCAGTGTGTTCACTCATTTTCAGGTTTAGGTGTGCTGTTTAGGCAGCTATGCTAGCTTTAGCCTATGCTAGCACACAGTTTAGGCACTCTTAATGTGCACATGCAGCCTGTACTAAAGCATGTGTACTAAATACAGACAGTTGATACAACAAATATGTGGGTTTCAATTTAATGAAGTCTTTCAAAATGGCTTGCATTACTAGATTATAATATATATATATATATATATATATATATATATATATATATATATATACAGTGAGTCCAAGAAGTATTTGATCCCTTGCTGATTTTCTTTGTTTGCCCACTAATAAAGACACTATCCTTCTGCACTTTTAATGGTAGATATATTCTAACATGGAGAGACAGAATATCAAGACAAAAATCCAGAATATAATTTTAAAGAATATATTTTAATTAATTTGTATTTCATGGAGTGAAATAAGTATTTGATCCCTCTTGCCAAACACACTCAATACTTAGTGGCAAAGCCTTTGTTTGCAAGCACAGCGGTGAGACGTTTGTTGTAGTTAACCACAAGTTTAGCACACACACCAAGGGGAATTTTGGCCCACTCTTCTTTGCAGATCCTCTCTAAATCATGAAGGTTGGTGGGCTGTCGCTTGGCAACTCTGACCTTCAGCTCCCTCCATAGATTTTCGATCGGATTGAGGTCTGGCGACTGGCTGGGCCACTCCATGACCTTAATGTGATTTTTCTTGAGCCAATCCTTTGTTGCCTTTGCTGTATGTTTAGGGTCGTTATCATGTTGGAAGACCCAACCACGGCCCATTTTCAGATCCCTGGCAGAGGGGAGGAGGTTGTCCCTCAGGATTGTGCGGTACATGGCTCCATCCATCTTCCCAGTGATGCGGTGAAGTAGCCCTGTACCCTTGGCAGAGAAACACCCCCAAAACATTATGCTTCCACCTCCATGCTTGACGGTGGGCACAGTGTTCTTGGGGTCATAGGCAGCATTTTTCTTCCTCCACACATGGCAGGTGGAGTTGAGGCCAAAGAGTTCAATTTCTCGTCTGACCACAAAACCTTCTCCCAATAACTTGGTTCATCTTTCAAATGATCATTGGCATACTTGAGGCGCGCCTCCACATGTGTTCTCTTCAGCAGGGGTACCTTTCGGGCACTGCAGGATGTGAATCCATTGTTGCGCAAAGTGTTGCCAATTGTTTCCTTGCAAACTGTGGTCCCAGCTGCCTTCAGGTCATTTGCTAACTCCTGCCGAGTGGTTGCAGGACGATTTCTGACCGTTCTCAGCATCATTGCCACCCCACGAGGCGAAATCTTCTTTGGAGCACCGGGCCGAGGTCTGTTGATTGTCATGTTATACTCTTTAAACTTTCTGATAATTGCACCAATAGTTGTTACTTTCACATCCAACACCTTACTAATCTTTTTGTAGCCCATTCCAGCTTTGTGAAGGTCAACAATTCTGACTGTGAGGTCCTGTGACAGCTCTTTGGTTTTACCCATGTTGGAGACTTGAAATCTGTGTGATCTGTCTGATTCTGTGGACAGGTGTTTACCACACAAGTGATTAGTGAGAACAGGTGGCTTCAGGTCAGGTAACAAGTTGATTGGGAGTGTCTCACTGGTCTGTAAAAGCCAGAACTGCTAATGAATACTAAGGGATCAAATACTTATTTCACTCCATGAAATACAAATCAATTAATATATATTCCTTAGATTTATTTTCGGGATTTTCTTTTTAATATTCTGTCTCTCCATGTAAGAATACATCTACCATTAAAGGTGCAGAAGGATAGTGTCTTTATTAGTGGGCAAACAAAGAAAATCAGCAAGGGATCAAATACTTCTTGGACTCACTGTATATATATGTATTTTCCATCCAGCTCTTGTGCAAGGGTGTACCAAAAGTGCCATATACTGCCATGCCTGTGTGAAGGCTCTTTCCTTCCACCTTTACCAGCCCTGTTAGTCTGTTGCACATGGACTGAAAATGCTTTGTAACACATCCAATCATTTCTCTGCAATAAGCTGTGGGTGGTCCCATGTGACATCATCTAACAGGCTAGGGTTAAGAGAGCGTATCTCAAACAGCCCACACACCACCACATCACGATAAGCTGAAAAACCACACGCAAGCACTAGCAGGAAATACACACACCAGCTCCTGCTGATTAGCAAACACACTATTAGCAGGGTGAAGTGCTTCTGAATACGAAGAGCAAGCGCCCTGCTGTTCTGCTTAGGGTTGATGCAAGAGCACGGCCCAAGAAAAAAAAACAGAGGGAGGCCTTTTTCCTTTACTCAAGACTTTGTTTGCACCTAACAAAGCCAAAAAGAAAAAAGCCAGGGTCCGCAAAATCCAGGAAGCCGTCTCCCTTTTCGGAAGTTGAAATCCCGGATCAGGCCCAATCTGTTCCGCCCGGGCAGCCCCAAGAGCTGGCAGCAAGTTCAGCCCCTTCTCCACTCGAAGAAAACGAAAGGGGAACAGGGCGAATGAAAGGCAGAATTAACATACCGGCTTCACGATTTCTGTATTATGATGTTACCCTTGTAGATTCATTGGCCCTATCCACACTCCACCCACAAATCCAATCTTTCATTCTGACTGTTGGACAAGCTTCATATGCAGTTGGCAAAAGTACCAAAAGAATACGAATAATGTAAGTGGAGTGTTTTTTTGTTTTCTGATACATAATGGTTAGTTTCCAGATTCAAATGCAACACAACTAATATGTTGCTGAAACTAGCCAAACTAAAAAACAATAAATACTCTTGATTTGTCCTAACATTAAGCCTCTGTGAGCACTAGAGGTGGGAAGTTTCTCATGAGGTCAAATGGGATTTTTGCTCTTTCTGCAGACTCCCAAGTGGCCATTACACAGGTAGAACGCAAAATTTTTAATCAATAAAATGTTTTTTAATCAACAAAACGTCATGTCCTTGCCAGGTAAACACTGCTGGCTCTTTGTGTGTGGAATATTGTGACTGTGTTCAGCTGCTAGCAACCAATGAAGGCTGAAAATAAGGAATGTGCTTTACACAAAATGGAAAAGACAGACAAGAATGCACAACTGCGCCTTGCTTGATATAAAAAAAACAAACATTTTTATTTGCTTATACACAAAAACACTATTTACTGTTACATTTTTATACACATTTACAACTTCATATATTTCAGATGAAAAAAAAAACTGATTGTGTGAAAAAGGGGTTAAGCAGTTGTGGTCTATATGTAGTGCATACATTTTCCAGTTTCAGCCAGCCATGTGTGCTAAACGTTTTCTGGTGCAGCCAAATCCATCATCTGCTACTTTTCTAGTGCTCTGTCTTGTTCTTACACTATTTACATAAAAAGACTCCAGACAACCCAGCAAAACTGTACTCTCGATTACTGAAGAGCACACAGTGACCTTTTCAACAGGCATAAACACCTGACGACATCGGCAGCACCTAGCATCAAGCGACAGCACAATCTTTGACAGCTCTGTTAGCAGCACAGGAAACTGGAACACTCAGCCAGAGAATGCTTAGCAAGACCAGTCGAAGTGTACACAGGATGTGGTTCACATCCATTATAGATGACTGGTAGACCTATTGGTTGTTTCTGTCGTGCCCCCGTCTGTGTGGTTCTGAGGGAGCTGTAAGGGAGCGACAGTTCAGGTTTAAGGTTTAATGGCAAAAGGTCACCAAGGACAACCAGAAGCTGTAGCCTGGAGGGGGGATGGCAAGAGATGAGGGCTGGATGTGGATGGATGGATAGCTCGATGGATAAACAGAGGGATCAAGAGTAAGTTGAGTGGAGGGAAAGGGAGGGTGCATGTCTAGAGTGTAAATAATGTACGAAAACAGAGGCTGGAGCCAATAGATTTCCTCCCCTCCCCAGCAGCAAGGCCACACACACACACACACACACACACACACATACACAAACACATACACACACACACACGTGCACACACACACATACAGCAGGTGAGGGGAGCATATATTTTCTATTCCAGACCATGACCTCATAGCCATAATCCAGACAAGTTGTACCATTGCAGGGGATGTTTGACTCAATGAAATATTCACCAGGCCGTGCCTTAGCTGCAAAGCGAGAAGCACAGTGTTTGCTGAGTACTCTGTCTTTGCATGTACATACATAAGCCTTTGCATACCTTATTCCTTAAAAAAATAGAATTACATTCCAGAGCTCATTCTCTCTCATTCACATACACACAATCCCAGAGGTCTGCTACCCTACTCTGCAGGGCCCTACACAGCCACTGGGTTTTGGACCAAATTCGGGAAGATTTTTCACACCAGGCTTGGTTTGGGGCTGGAGTCTGTTTTACAATGAATGATTTGTTGATGTGAATGTCCATATTTGCATATTCTCTCTTTTTTGCAATGTTTGCATTGTTGAATTATGAATAGCTCTTCTCTAGAGTCTGAGGAGTGGGTGAATGTGCCCCTGAATGAAACCGTGGATGATGAAAAGGATGTGTCAGGTTAGAGGAAAGGTCACAGCAGATTTTTCTCTTGCTTGTTAAGCTCCCTTGAAATGTATCAAGCATTTTCTGCAGTTTAGAAAATACAGCACTAGCAAGTAGAGCATTAGTACAGCTGGGCTAACATTATCAGTTGAGTGGGGAAGCTGCTCTCTGCCAGGAACAAACAGCAAATCCACAAAATATACTGATAACAAATAATGTCAGTATTTTATAAATGTGAAAAACACCACTTTTTCTCAGCATGTCATTTTCTGTCCATCAGGTGAGGCGCTTGCTACAAAGAAAAACTGTGTATGTTATAATGTCTCTAGTGCTTGCAAGCAGGTATGTGTAAAGTTCAGGTTTCAAATACAGCACCATCAACCAGGTTGGCAAACATTCTGGTTTCAAATTCATACCTGTGCAGACCTTTAAACCACATACACTCTGTACAGAGCACAGCTTCTAATGTTTTAATTCCAACCTCTGGCACAACCAGCAATTTCTAAATACACAGAGTTAACAGCAGAGCTAAGACTCACCTAGCAGCTCAAACACAATAATCTCTGAACACAGAATAAATACCAATTTACCAACTATTCGTCTACTCAGGTGGAGACAGGAGCGCATATATCCCTAAAAAGCAGTGTGGCATGAACAAGACTGCTTTGTATGATGGCTTAAAGGCAGTTTTACTTCTTCCATCATCTTAAAGACTTTTGGGTCTAAGGCCAGAAAGTAAGACTCCTTGCAGGGCTGCTCTGCTGCCTTTATGTTTGTGTGCTTCACTGGACCATGAACCATGACTATATAATGCTAATTTCTGCAAGTACTCCCATGGGACTCCGGTAGCAGCTAAGCTAATGCTGACTGAACACTTTTTTGGCCATAGTAAATTAAATGTGAACTTCTTAAGTCTGTAAAACAAAATCTGTATGTTTATTTCTAGCTTGTAACATTTCCTTGGGTGTAGCAGTTTTACAGCTTCAATAAAAAGCTTTAAAAAAAGCAACTGACAGGCCTAGTTAGAGTATGGCTCATATTTACAGTGAGGAATGTATCTAAGACTGCTCCCAGAACTGCTCCCATCCATTGCAAATCAAAATGTGATTGGTTAATTTGACAATAGTGGTATCACAACACAGAGTTTAAATACAACAAGCATCATATTTATATTAGGTAAAAGTGAAGTAAAGATCTCAGTATACTGAGTATAAGAAGCAACAAGTTAGAACATCTGTGTAAAGTACGTTTTGTGCATCAGTGCAAACTGTATGAATTTTTTGACGCCTGTAGAACAAATCAGTCTGAAATGTGAGATTGGCAAGCTAACAACGTTAAACTCACTGAATGCCGAAGCCTGGTGGGCAAACCTGCACACCCCTTTGTCCTTACTTGCAGCATCTTTTTCTACTGAATGAATGAATATGAATGCGTCTGGACATGCGTAATATGTGTGTTTTTGTATACATGGATAAATTACCAGCTGTGTGGTCTCACACCCATGCATAGGCTTGTTTTCATGACGACATGGGGTCATACATAAATTACTGGATAAAGGTTTAAAAACACTACCGGGCTATAGTTTTAGATAACTACCAGTCAAAAGTTTCAGTACACTACCAGACAAACGTTTCAGTACACTACAAGTTAAACGTTTCAGTACACTACCAGTCAAACGTTTCAGTACACTACCAGTCAAACGTTTTAGAACACTACCAGTCAAAAGTTTCAGTACACTACCAATCAAACGTTTCAGTACACTACAAGTCAAACGTTTCAGTACTTTACCAGACAAACGTTTTAGAACACTACCAGTCAAAAGTTTCAGTACACTACCAGACAAACGTTTCAGTACACTACCAGACAAACGTTTCAGTACACTACCAGTCAGACGTTTCAGTACACTACCAGTCAAACGTTTTAGAACACTACCAGTCAAAAGTTTCAGTACACTACCAATCAAACGTTTCAGTACACTACAAGTCAAACGTTTCAGTACTTTACCAGACAAACGTTTTAGAACACTACCAGTCAAAAGTTTCAGTACACTACCAGACAAACGTTTCAGTACACTACCAGTCAAACGTTTCAGTACACTACCAGTCAAACGTTTTAGAACACTACCAGTCAAAAGTTTCAGTACACTTCTAATCAAACGTTTCAGTACACTACAAGTCAAACGTTTCAGTACTTTACCAGACAAACGTTTTAGAACACTACCAGTCAAAAGTTTCAGTACACTACCAGACAAACGTTTCAGTACACTACAAGTCAAACGTTTCAGTACTTTACCAGACAAACGTTTTAGAACACTACCAGTCAAAAGTTTCAGTACACTACCAGTCAAATGTTTCTGTACTCTACCTGACAAACGTTTTAGAACACTACCAGACAAACGTTTTACTACACTACCAGTCAAACGTTTTAATACACTACCAATCAAACATTTTACTACACTACCAGTCAAACGTTTCAGTACCCTCCAGTCAAAAGTTTCAGTACTCTACCAGTCAAACACTTTAGTACACTACCAGCCAAACGTTTTAGTACATTACCAGTCACACGTTTTAGTACACTACCAGTCAAACGTTTTAATACACTACCAGCCAAACATTTTAGAACACTACCAGTCAAAGGTTTCAGTACACTACCAGACAAACGTTTCAGTACACTACAAGTTAAACGTTTCAGTACTTTACCAGACAAACGTTTTAGAACACTACCAGTCAAAAGTTTCAGTACACTACCAGACAAACGTTTCAGTACACTACAAGTCAAACGTTTCAGTACTTTACCAGACAACTGTTTTAGAACACTACCAGTCAAAAGTTTCAGTACATTACCAGTCAAATGTTTCAGTACTCTACCTGACAAACGTTTTAGAACACTACCAGACAAACGTTTTAGTACACTACCAGTCAAACGTTTTAGTACACGACCAGTCAAACGTTTTAGTACACTACCAGTCAAAAGTTTCAGTACTCTACCAGTCAAACACTTTAGTACACTACCAGCCAAACGTTTTAGTACATTACCAGTCACACGTTTTAGTACACTACCAGTCAAACGTTTTAATACACTACCAGCCAAACATTTTAGAACACTACCAGTCAAAGGTTTCAGTACACTACCAGACAAACGTTTCAGTACACTACAAGTCAAACGTTTCAGTACTTTACCAGACAAACGTTTTAGAACACTACCAGTCAAAAGTTTCAGTACACTACCAGACAAACGTTTCAGTACACTACAAGTCAAACGTTTCAGTACTTTACCAGACAAACGTTTTAGAACACTACCAGTCAAAAGTTTCAGTACATTACCAGTCAAATGTTTAAGTACTCTACCTGACAAACGTTTTAGAACACTACCAGACAAACGTTTTACTACACTACCAGTCAAACGTTTTAATACACTACCAATCAAACATTTTACTACACTACCAGTCAAACGTTTCAGTACACTACCAGTCAAAAGTTTCAGTACTCTACCAGTCAAACACTTTAGTACACTACCAGCCAAACGTTTTAGTACATTACCAGTCAAACGTTTTAGTACACTACCAGTCAAACGTTTTAATACACTACCAGCCAAACGTTTTAGTACATTACCAGTCAAACGTTTTAGAACACTACCAGTCAAACGTTTTAATACATTACCAGTCAAACATTTTAGTACACTACCAGCCAAACGTTTTAGAACACTACCAGTCAAAAGTTTCAGTACACTACCAGACAAACGTTTCAGTACACTACAAGTCAAACGTTTCAGTACTTTACCAGACAAACGTTTTAGAACACTACCAGTCAAAAGTTTCAGTACACTACCAGTCAAATGTTTCTGTACTCTACCTGACAAACGTTTTAGAACACTACCAGACAAACGTTTTACTACACTACCAGTCAAACGTTTTAATACACTACCAATCAAACATTTTACTACACTACCAGTCAAACGTTTCAGTACCCTCCAGTCAAAAGTTTCAGTACTCTACCAGTCAAACACTTTAGTACACTACCAGCCAAACGTTTTAGTACATTACCAGTCACACGTTTTAGTACACTACCAGTCAAACGTTTTAATACACTACCAGCCAAACATTTTAGAACACTACCAGTCAAAGGTTTCAGTACACTACCAGACAAACGTTTCAGTACACTACAAGTTAAACGTTTCAGTACTTTACCAGACAAACGTTTTAGAACACTACCAGTCAAAAGTTTCAGTACACTACCAGACAAACGTTTCAGTACACTACAAGTCAAACGTTTCAGTACTTTACCAGACAACTGTTTTAGAACACTACCAGTCAAAAGTTTCAGTACATTACCAGTCAAATGTTTCAGTACTCTACCTGACAAACGTTTTAGAACACTACCAGACAAACGTTTTAGTACACTACCAGTCAAACGTTTTAGTACACGACCAGTCAAACGTTTTAGTACACTACCAGTCAAAAGTTTCAGTACTCTACCAGTCAAACACTTTAGTACACTACCAGCCAAACGTTTTAGTACATTACCAGTCACACGTTTTAGTACACTACCAGTCAAACGTTTTAATACACTACCAGCCAAACATTTTAGAACACTACCAGTCAAACGTTTTAATACACTACCAGCCAAACATTTTAGAACACTACCAGTCAAAAGTTTCAGTACACTACCAGACAAACGTTTCAGTACACTACAAGTCAAACGTTTCAGTACTTTACCAGACAAACGTTTTAGAACACTACCAGTCAAACGTTTTAGAACACTACCAGACAAACGTTTTACTACACTACCAGTCAAACGTTTTAATACACTACCAATCAAACATTTTACTACACTACCAGTCAAACGTTTCAGTACACTACCAGTCAAAAGTTTCAGTACTCTACCAGTCAAACACTTTAGTACACTACCAGCCAAACGTTTTAGTACATTACCAGTCAAACGTTTTAGTACACTACCAGTCAAACGTTTTAATACACTACCAGCCAAACGTTTTAGTACATTACCAGTCAAACGTTTTAGAACACTACCAGTCAAACGTTTTAATACATTACCAGTCAAACATTTTAGTACACTACCAGCCAAACGTTTTAGATACACTACCAATCAAACATTTTAGTACACTATCAGTCAAAAGTTTCAGTACTCTACCAGTCAAACACTTTAGTACACTACCAGTCAAACGTTTTAGTACACTACCAGTCAAACATTTTAGTACACTACCAATCAAACATTTTAGTACACTACCAGCCAAACATTTTAGTACACTACCAGTCTAACGTTTTAGAACACTACCAATCAAACGTTTTAGTACACTACCAGTCAAACGTTTTAGAACACTACCAGACAAACGTTTTAGTACACTACCAGTCAAACGTTTTAGAACACTACCAGTCAAACGCTTTAGTACACTACGAGTCAAACGTTTTAGTACACTACCAATCAAACATTTTAGTACACTACGAGTCAAACGTTTTAGAACACTACCAGTCAAACGTTTTAGTACACTACCAGTCAAACGTTTTAGTACACGACCAGTCAAACGTTTTAGTACACTACCAGTCAAAAGTTTCAGTACTCTACCAGTCAAACACTTTAGTACACTACCAGCCAAACGTTTTAGTACATTACCAGTCACACGTTTTAGTACACTACCAGTCAAACGTTTTAATACACTACCAGCCAAACATTTTAGAACACTACCAGTCAAAGGTTTCAGTACACTACCAGACAAACGTTTCAGTACACTACAAGTCAAACGTTTCAGTACTTTACCAGACAAACGTTTTAGAACACTACCAGTCAAAAGTTTCAGTACACTACCAGACAAACGTTTCAGTACACTACAAGTCAAACGTTTCAGTACTTTACCAGACAAACGTTTTAGAACACTACCAGTCAAAAGTTTCAGTACATTACCAGTCAAAAGTTTCAGTACTCTACCTGACAAACGTTTTAGAACACTACCAGACAAACGTTTTACTACACTACCAGTCAAACGTTTTAATACACTACCAATCAAACATTTTACTACACTACCAGTCAAACGTTTCAGTACACTACCAGTCAAAAGTTTCAGTACTCTACCAGTCAAACACTTTAGTACACTACCAGCCAAACGTTTTAGTACATTACCAGTCAAACGTTTTAGTACACTACCAGTCAAACGTTTTAATACACTACCAGCCAAACATTTTAGTACACTACCAGCCAAACGTTTTAGTACATTACCAGTCAAACGTTTTAGAACACTACCAGTCAAACGTTTTAATACATTACCAGTCAAACATTTTAGTACACTACCAGCCAAACGTTTTAGATACACTACCAATCAAACATTTTAGTACACTATCAGTCAAAAGTTTCAGTACTCTACCAGTCAAACACTTTAGTACACTACCAGTCAAACGTTTTAGTACACTACCAATCAAACATTTTAGTACACTACCAATCAAACATTTTAGTACACTACCAGCCAAACATTTTAGTACACTACCAGTCTAACGTTTTAGAACACTACCAATCAAACGTTTTAGTACACTACCAGTCAAACGTTTTAGAACACTACCAGACAAACGTTTTAGTACACTACCAGTCAAACGTTTTAGAACACTACCAGTCAAACGCTTTAGTACACTACGAGTCAAACGTTTTAGTACACTACCAATCAAACATTTTAGTACACTACGAGTCAAACGTTTTAGAACACTACCAGTCAAACGTTTTAGTACACTACCAGTCAAACGTTTTAGAACACTACCAGACAAACGTTTTAGTACACTACCAGTCAAACGTTTTAGAACACTACCAGTCAAACGCTTTAGTACACTACGAGTCAAACGTTTTAGTACACTACCAATCAAACATTTTAGTACACTACGAGTCAAACGTTTTAGAACACTACCAGTCAAACGTTTTAGTACACTACCAGTCAAACGTTTTAGTACACGACCAGTCAAACGTTTTAGTACACTACCAGTCAAACATTTTAGTACACTACCAGCCAAACGTTTTAGTACAGTACCAGCCAAACATTTTAGTACACTACCAGTCAAACTTTTAGTACAGTACCAGCCAAACATTTTAGTACACTACCAGTCAAACGTTTTAGTATACTACCAGCCAAACGTTTTAGAACACTACCAGTCAAACGTTTTAGTACACTACCAGTCAAACGTTTTAGTACACTACCAATCAAACGTTTTACTACACTACCAGCCAAACATTTTAGTGCACTACCAAACGTTTTAGTACACTACCAGTCAAACGTTTTAGTACACTACCAGCCAAACGTTTTAGTACACTACCAGTCAAACGTTTTAGATAACTACCAGACAAACGTTTTAGTACACTACCAATCAAACATTTTAGTACACTACCAGTCAAACGTTTTAGTACACTACCAGCCAAACGTTTTAGCACACTACCAGTCAAACGTTTTAGATAACTACCAGTCAAACGTTTTAGTACACTACCAATCAAACATTTTAGTACACTACCAGTCAAACGTTTTAGTACACTATCAAACGTTTTAGTACACTACCAGCCAAACGTTTTAGTACACTACCAGTCAAACGTTTTAGATAACTACCAGTCAAACGTTTTAGTACACTACCAATCAAACATTTTAGTACACTACCAGTCAAACGTTTTAGTACACTACCAGTCAAACGTTTTAGTACACTACCAGCCAAACATTTTAGTACACTACCAGTCAAACGTTTTAGTACACTACCAGTCAAACGTTTTAGTACACTACCAGCCAAACGTTTTAGTACACTACCAGTCAAACGTATTAGATAACTACCAGCCAAACGCTTTAGTACACTACCAACCAAACGTTTTAGTACACTACCAGTCAAACATTTTAGTACACTACCAGTCAAAAGTTTCAGTACTCTACCAGTCAAACGTTTTAGTACACTACCAATCAAACATTTTAGTACATGACCAGTCAAACGTTTTAGTACACTACCAGTCAAACGTTTTAGTACACTACCAGTCAAACGTTTTAGTACACTACCAATCAAACATTTTAGTACACTACGAGTCAAACGTTTTAGAACACTACCAGTCAAACGTTTTAGTACACTACCAGTCAAACGTTTTAGTACACGACCAGTCAAACGTTTTAGTACACTACCAGTCAAACGTTTTAGTACACTACCAGTCAAACATTTTAGTACACTACCAGACAAACGCTTTAGTAATCTACCAGTCAAACGTTTTAGTACACAACCAGTCAAACATTTTTGTACACTACCAATCAAACATTTTAGTACACTACCAGCCAAACATTTTAGTACACTACCAGTCTAACGTTTTAGAACACTACCAATCAAACGTTTTAGTACACTACCAGTCAAACGTTTTAGAACACTACCAGACAAACGTTTTAGTACACTACCAGTCAAACGTTTTAGAACACTACCAGTCAAACGCTTTAGTACACTACGAGTCAAACGTTTTAGTACACTACCAATCAAACATTTTAGTACACTACGAGTCAAACGTTTTAGAACACTACCAGTCAAACGTTTTAGTACACTACCAGTCAAACGTTTTAGTACACGACCAGTCAAACGTTTTAGTACACTACCAGTCAAACGTTTTAGTACACTACCAATCAAACATTTTAGTACACGACCAGTCAAACGTTTTAGAACACTACCAATCAAACGTTTTAGTACACTACCAGTCAAACGTTTCAGTACACTACCAGACAAACGTTTCAGTACACTACCAGTCAAACGTTTCAGTACACTACCAGTCAAACATTTTAGTACACTACCAGTCAAAAGTTTCAGTACACTACCAATCAAACGTTTCAGTACACTACAAGTCAAACGTTTCAGTACTTTACCAGACAAACGTTTTAGAACACTACCAGTCAAAAGTTTCAGTACACTACCAGACAAACGTTTCAGTACACTACCAGACAAACGTTTCAGTACACTACCAGTCAAACGTTTCAGTACACTACCAGTCAAAAGTTTTAGAACACTACCAGTCAAAAGTTTCAGCACACTACTAATCAAACGTTTCAGTACACTACAAGTCAAACGTTTCAGTACTTTACCAGACAAACACTTTAGAACACTACCAGTCAAAAGTTTCAGTACACTACCAGACAAACGTTTCAGTACACTACAAGTCAAACGTTTCAGTACTTTACCAGACAAACGTTTTAGAACACTACCAGTCAAAAGTTTCAGTACACTACCAATCAAATGTTTCAGTACTCTACCTGACAAACGTTTTAGAACACTACCAGACAAACGTTTTACTACACTACCAGTCAAACGTTTTAATACACTACCAATCAAACATTTTACTACACTACCAGTCAAACGTTTCAGTACACTACCAGTCAAAAGTTTCAGTACTCTACCAGTCAAACACTTTAGTACACTACCAGCCAAACGTTTTAGTACATTACCAGTCACACGTTTTAGTACACTACCAGTCAAACGTTTTAATACACTACCAGCCAAACATTTTAGAACACTACCAGTCAAAGGTTTCAGTACACTACCAGACAAACGTTTCAGTACACTACAAGTCAAACGTTTCAGTACTTTACCAGACAAACGTTTTAGAACACTACCAGTCAAAAGTTTCAGTACACTACCAGACAAACGTTTCAGTACACTACAAGTCAAACGTTTCAGTACTTTACCAGACAAACGTTTTAGAACACTACCAGTCAAAAGTTTCAGTACATTACCAGTCAAATGTTTCAGTACTCTACCTGACAAACGTTTTAGAACACTACCAGACAAACGTTTTAGTACACTACCAGTCAAACGTTTTAGTACACGACCAGTCAAACGTTTTAGTACATTACCAGTCACACGTTTTAGTACACTACCAGTCAAACGTTTTAATACACTACCAGCCAAACATTTTAGAACACTACCAGTCAAAGGTTTCAGTACACTACCAGACAAACGTTTCAGTACACTACAAGTCAAACGTTTCAGTACTTTACCAGACAAACGTTTTAGAACACTACCAGTCAAAAGTTTCAGTACACTACCAGTCAAACGTTTCAGTACACTACAAGTCAAACGTTTCAGTACTTTACCAGACAAACGTTTTAGAACACTACCAGTCAAAAGTTTCAGTACATTACCAGTCAAATGTTTCAGTACTCTACCTGACAAACGTTTTAGAACACTACCAGACAAACGTTTTACTACACTACCAGTCAAACGTTTTAATACACTACCAATCAAACATTTTACTACACTACCAGTCAAACGTTTCAGTACACTACCAGTCAAAAGTTTCAGTACTCTACCAGTCAAACACTTTAGTACACTACCAGCCAAACGTTTTAGTACATTACCAGTCAAACGTTTTAGTACACTACCAGTCAAACGTTTTAATACACTACCAGCCAAACGTTTTAGTACATTACCAGTCAAACGTTTTAGAACACTACCAGTCAAACGTTTTAATACATTACCAGTCAAACATTTTAGTACACTACCAGCCAAACGTTTTAGATACACTACCAATCAAACATTTTAGTACACTATCAGTCAAAAGTTTCAGTACTCTACCAGTCAAACACTTTAGTACACTACCAGTCAAACGTTTTAGTACACTACCAATCAAACATTTTAGTACACTACCAGTCAAACGTTTTAGATCACTACCAGTCAAACGTTTTAGTACACAACCAGTCAAACATTTTAGTACACTACCAGTCAAACGTTTTAGTACACTACCAGTAAAACATTTTAGTACACTACCAGCCAAACGTTTTAGTACACTATTAGCCAAACATTTTAGTACACTACCAGTCAAACTTTTAGTACAGTACCAGCCAAACATTTTAGTACACTACCAGTCAAACGTTTTAGTATACTACCAGCCAAACGTTTTAGCACACTACCAGTCAAACGTTTTAGTACACTACCAGTCAAACGTTTTAGTACACTACCAATCAAACGTTTTACTACACTACCAGCCAAACATTTTAGTGCACTACCAAACGTTTTAGTACACTACCAGTCAAACGTTTTAGTACACTACCAGCCAAACGTTTTAGTACACTACCAGTCAAACGTTTTAGATAACTACCAGTCAAACGTTTTAGTACACTACCAATCAAACATTTTAGTACACTACCAGTCAAACGTTTTAGTACACTACCAGCCAAACGTTTTAGCACACTACCAGTCAAACGTTTTAGATAACTACCAGTCAAACGTTTTAGTACACTACCAATCAAACATTTTAGTACACTACCAGTCAAACGTTTTAGTACACTACCAAACGTTTTAGTACACTACCAGTCAAACGTTTTAGATAACTACCAGTCAAACGTTTTAGTACACTACCAATCAAACATTTTAGTACACTACCAGTCAAACGTTTTAGTACACTACCAAACGTTTTAGTACACTACCAGTCAAACGTTTTAGATAACTACCAGTCAAACGTTTTAGTACACTACCAATCAAACATTTTAGTACACTACCAGTCAAACGTTTTAGTACACTACCAGTCAAACGTTTTAGTACACTACCAGCCAAACATTTTAGTACACTACCAGTCAAACGTTTTAGTACACTACCAGTCAAACGTTTTAGTACACTACCAGCCAAACGTTTTAGTACACTACCAGTCAAACGTATTAGATAACTACCAGTCAAACGCTTTAGTACACTACCAACCAAACGTTTTAGTACACTACCAGTCAAACATTTTAGTACACTACCAGTCAAAAGTTTCAGTACTCTACCAGTCAAACGTTTTAGTACACTACCAATCAAACATTTTAGTACATGACCAGTCAAACGTTTTAGTACACTACCAGTCAAACGTTTTAGTACACTACCAGTCAAACGTTTTAGTACACTACCAATCAAACATTTTAGTACACTACGAGTCAAACGTTTTAGAACACTACCAGTCAAACGTTTTAGTACACTACCAGTCAAACGTTTTAGTACACGACCAGTCAAACGTTTTAGTACACTACCAGTCAAACGTTTTAGTACACTACCAATCAAACATTTTAGTACACTACCAGACAAACGCTTTAGTAATCTACCAGTCAAACGTTTTAGTACACAACCAGTCAAACATTTTTGTACACTACCAATCAAACATTTTAGTACACTACCAGCCAAACATTTTAGTACACTACCAGTCTAACGTTTTAGAACACTACCAATCAAACGTTTTAGTACACTACCAGTCAAACGTTTAGAACACTACCAGACAAACGTTTTAGTACACTACCAGTCAAACGTTTTAGAACACTACCAGTCAAACGCTTTAGTACACTACGAGTCAAACGTTTTAGTACACTACCAATCAAACATTTTAGTACACTACGAGTCAAACGTTTTAGAACACTACCAGTCAAACGTTTTAGTACACTACCAGTCAAACGTTTTAGTACACGACCAGTCAAACGTTTTAGTACACTACCAGTCAAAAGTTTCAGTACTCTACCAGTCAAACACTTTAGTACACTACCAGCCAAACGTTTTAGTACATTACCAGTCACACGTTTTAGTACACTACCAGTCAAACGTTTTAATACACTACCAGCCAAACATTTTAGAACACTACCAGTCAAAGGTTTCAGTACACTACCAGACAAACGTTTCAGTACACTACAAGTCAAACGTTTCAGTACTTTACCAGACAAACGTTTTAGAACACTACCAGTCAAAAGTTTCAGTACACTACCAGACAAACGTTTCAGTACACTACAAGTCAAACGTTTCAGTACTTTACCAGACAAACGTTTTAGAACACTACCAGTCAAAAGTTTCAGTACATTACCAGTCAAATGTTTCAGTACTCTACCTGACAAACGTTTTAGAACACTACCAGACAAACGTTTTACTACACTACCAGTCAAACGTTTTAATACACTACCAATCAAACATTTTACTACACTACCAGTCAAACGTTTCAGTACACTACCAGTCAAAAGTTTCAGTACTCTACCAGTCAAACACTTTAGTACACTACCAGCCAAACGTTTTAGTACATTACCAGTCAAACGTTTTAGTACACTACCAGTCAAACGTTTTAATACACTACCAGCCAAACGTTTTAGTACATTACCAGTCAAACGTTTTAGAACACTACCAGTCAAACGTTTTAATACATTACCAGTCAAACATTTTAGTACACTACCAGCCAAACGTTTTAGATACACTACCAATCAAACATTTTAGTACACTATCAGTCAAAAGTTTCAGTACTCTACCAGTCAAACACTTTAGTACACTACCAGTCAAACGTTTTAGTACACTACCAATCAAACATTTTAGTACACTACCAGTCAAACGTTTTAGATCACTACCAGTCAAACGTTTTAGTACACAACCAGTCAAACATTTTAGTACACTACCAGTCAAACGTTTTAGTACACTACCAGTCAAACATTTTAGTACACTACCAGCCAAACGTTTTAGTACACTACCAGCCAAACATTTTAGTACACTACCAGTCAAACTTTTAGTACAGTACCAGCAAAACATTTTAGTACACTACCAGTCAAACGTTTTAGTATACTACCAGCCAAACGTTTTAGCACACTACCAGTCAAACGTTTTAGTACACTACCAGTCAAACGTTTTAGTACACTACCAATCAAACGTTTTACTACACTACCAGCCAAACATTTTAGTGCACTACCAAACGTTTTAGTACACTACCAGTCAAACGTTTTAGTACACTACCAGCCAAACGTTTTAGTACACTACCAGTCAAACGTTTTAGATAACTACCAGTCAAACGTTTTAGTACACTACCAATCAAACATTTTAGTACACTACCAGTCAAACGTTTTAGTACACTACCAGTCAAACGTTTTAGCACACTACCAGTCAAACGTTTTAGATAACTACCAGTCAAACGTTTTAGTACACTACCAATCAAACATTTTAGTACACTACCAGTCAAACGTTTTAGTACACTACCAAACGTTTTAGTACACTACCAGCCAAACGTTTTAGTACACTACCAGCCAAACGTTTTAGTACACTACCAGTCAAACGTTTTAGATAACTACCAGTCAAACGTTTTAGTACACTACCAATCAAACATTTTAGTACACTACCAGTCAAACGTTTTAGTACACTACCAGTCAAACGTTTTAGTACACTACCAGCCAAACATTTTAGTACACTACCAGTCAAACGTTTTAGTACACTACCAGTCAAACGTTTTAGTACACTACCAGTCAAACGTTTTAGTACACTACCAGCCAAACGTTTTAGTACACTACCAGTCAAACGTATTAGATAACTACCAGTCAAACGCTTTAGTACACTACCAACCAAACGTTTTAGTACACTACCAGTCAAACATTTTAGTACACTACCAGTCAAAAGTTTCAGTACTCTACCAGTCAAACGTTTTAGTACACTACCAATCAAACATTTTAGTACATGACCAGTCAAACGTTTTAGTACACTACCAGTCAAACGTTTTAGTACACTACCAGTCAAACGTTTTAGTACACTACCAATCAAACATTTTAGTACACTACGAGTCAAACGTTTTAGAACACTACCAGTCAAACGTTTTAGTACACTACCAGTCAAACGTTTTAGTACACGACCAGTCAAACGTTTTAGTACACTACCAGTCAAACGTTTTAGTACACTACCAATCAAACATTTTAGTACACTACCAGACAAACGCTTTAGTAATCTACCAGTCAAACGTTTTAGTACACAACCAGTCAAACATTTTTGTACACTACCAATCAAACATTTTAGTACACTACCAGCCAAACATTTTAGTACACTACCAGTCTAACGTTTTAGAACACTACCAATCAAACGTTTTAGTACACTACCAGTCAAACGTTTTAGAACACTACCAGACAAACGTTTTAGTACACTACCAGTCAAACGTTTTAGAACACTATCAGTCAAACGCTTTAGTACACTACGAGTCAAACGTTTTAGTACACTACCAAACATTTTAGTACACTACGAGTCAAACGTTTTAGAACACTACCAGTCAAACGTTTTAGTACACTACCAGTCAAACGTTTTAGTACACGACCAGTCAAACGTTTTAGTACACTACCAGTCAAACGTTTTAGTACACTACCAATCAAACATTTTAGTACACGACCAGTCAAACGTTTTAGTACACGACCAGTCAAACATTTTAGTACACTACCAGACAAACGCTTTAGTAATCTACCAGTCAAACGTTTTAGTACACAACCAGTCAAACATTTTTGTACACTACCAATCAAACATTTTAGTACACTACCAGTCAAACGTTTTAGTACACTACCAGTCTAACGTTTTAGAACACTACCAATCAAACGTTTTAGTACACTACCAGTCAAACGTTTTAGAACACTACCAGACAAACGTTTTAGTACACTACCAGTCAAACGCTTTAGTACACTACCAGTCAAACGTTTTAGAACACTACCAGTCAAACGTTTTAGTACACTACCAGTCAAATGCTTTAGTACACTACCAGTCAAACGTTTTAGTACACTACCAGTCAAACGTTTTAGTACACTATCAGTCAAACGTTTTAGTACACTACCAGCCAAACGCTTTAGTACACTACCAGTCAAACGTTTTAGTACACTATCAGTCAAACGTTTTAGTACACTACCAGTCAAACGCTTTAGTACACTACCAGTCAAACGTTTTAGTACACTATCAGTCAAACATTTTAGAACACTACCAGTCAAACGTTTTAGTACACTACCAGTCAAACGTTTTAGTACACTACCAGTTAAACATTTTAGTACACTATCAGTCAAACGTTTTAGTACACTACCAGTCAAACATTTTAGTACACTACCAGTCAAACGTTTTAGATCACTACCAGTCAAACGCTTTAGTAAACTACCAGTCAAACATTTTAGTACACTACCAGTCAAACGTTTTAGTACACTACCTGCCAAACTTTTAGAACACTACCAGTCAAACATTTTAGTACACTACCAGTCAAACGTTTTAGTACACTACCTGCCAAACTTTTAGAACACTACCAGTTAAACATTTTAGTACACTACCAGTCAAACGTTTTAGTACACTACCAGTCAAACATTTTAGTACACTACCAGTCAAACATTTTAGTACACTACCAGTCAAACGTTTTAGTACACAACCAGCCAAACGTTTTAGTACACTACCAGCCAAACGTTTTAGTACACTACCAGTCAAACATTTTAGTACACTACCAGTCAAACGTTTTAGTACACTACCTGCCAAACTTTTAGAACACTACCAGTCAAACGTTTTAGTACACTACCAGTCAAACATTTTAGTACACTATCAGTCAAACGTTTTAGTACACTACCAGTCAAACGTTTTAGTACACTACCAGTCAAACGTTTTAGTACACTACCTGCCAAACTTTTAGAACACTACCAGTCAAACATTTTAGTACACAACCAGCCAAACGTTTTAGTACAACAGACACAAAGTTTAATTTTTAGTCAGTGAAAAATTAAACCCTATTGAGGGTGCAGAATTAGCATGGACGGAAGTGACGTGTCCCCACCAACGTAATTCAAGAGATCAGGGACCAACAATTTGATCCCCAATCTCTCAATGTCTCTTTGCAGAAATCTGCAGAAATTACATTCTCTACTCGAGTTCTACCTCCCCATAACACTTATGGCCAGTGTGATTAGCTTTGCCTTTCCCTGCTGTCACGTGAGACTCTGTAGCTACGCTGGGAAAACAGTAAGGAAAACTTTCTAATCATATGCAAGACTTATTGTGCACAACTCAGGTACAATGTGGGAAACACATGGGTGTCAAAAGCGAGTGAGGATGGCAGCAAAAAAGAAGAAGGTGGACATAAAGCGTTGTTTTTCAAAGAAATGTGTAAGTCATGTTTAAGTCAAGTTCACTAATGAAATGATGCCATCACAATAACGTAGGCTTTGCCGCACAGCATACAGCAGACTGACATCGTCTGTGGCTATCAATAACATGGTTTCGAAAATTAACTGCACAACAAACTGACAACTGTCAGTTCTCGTACAGTCTCCCAGAGTGGCATGTCTAACTTCAGCTGAAACTCGCTATGACAGAGAAAACTGCAGCCTTGTGCAAGGATATTAATAGCCTACATAGGCTGTTAAGTTTACATGTCTAACGTTAGAATTTTGGTAACACACAATAACTTTTCATTCCAACGGTACTGACGAGTTCACTGGTTTAATTATTTTATTTGAAAGAGGCAACAGTATCTGTATCTGTTATATAATTTAATTGAAAGACTGACAAATCCTCCAGGTCAAGCAGTGTCAATTGCACTATGGCTGACAAGTTGACAAGTCTTTAGATGTAAACTCACTGTTTACTGGTTTGAAACTGGCTGAAAGAGCCTATGACTTGTAGTTTAATTGAGACAGTAAGAAAGATTACATTTTGTTACTTTGGTTTTGTGGACAACGGCACCAGGATACGCAGTGTTGCTTTAGATGTAAACTCACTGCTTATTGGCTTGAAAGTGGTAACACTATCTGGATGAAAACATGTCTTGTACGTTCATTGGCGCATTGAAAGAGATTTTTTTTCTGTGATTCTTACTTTGTGGGTTTTGTGGAGGTTATTGTAATTGTGTGTATATTGCTGATGTGTATGTGTCATGTGTTTACTTTGCATAATCTGTTGGAATTTACCAGGGCCTGCAAAATGAGGGAATTGTCTACTTTAATAAAATATCACTGCTAGATGTTTAAAATTGATTTAAAAATATTTTTTATACTTGGCGTCGCATCATTATCTACCAAATGATTTTATGTGTTCTTTTTCCATCATATCCCATGTTGTTACATTTCTCAAAAGCTGATCACTGATACACTACACTGGGTTCTCTGGACTCAATTCTGCTTAATTTCAACCAAGACAGCACCAGAGTTACTGATAAAGGTATACTGCAGGGATTAAACCATCCGAAAAGTTTACACGATTCTTTGAGCACCTTATAGTTATACGATGAAAATGTGCAGATTATATAGGAAATATCAAGCTGCCTGACAAATTATTATACCTGACTCAGAGTCAACATATCTTATTATCAGCCTATTGTGCGGGGCGCAGGGAAACTGAGTGCATTGTTCTAAGAAATCCTAACTTTAGTCATAATTTTTTTTAAAAAGGAACCAGGTTTTCTTGCCAGAGCAGCTGCATGTCATCTTGTTCCTGTTTTCAAGAGGCTGAAGTTGGTTTGGCCAGTTTCTTATTCGTCTTTTCCTTGAATTATGCACCAGTTACCTTAATGGTGGGCTGGCATCAGAATGTAACAGCAGTACCATTTAAGGTGAAATGGAAAATTTGAATAAGAAGCTGGTAAATAAGAAACCAACTTCAGCTTTATGCTCTTTTCCACAATGTTATGTGAAAAAAATGCTTTGGTTTTATTTTTGCTCCTTGTACTGTTTCAAATCATTATTGGAACTCTAATCATGAAGAAAACGTAGAACAGGGTGCAACAGCAATGCAAGACATGTTGAAAATGTTTTTGTGATTAGAGTTTGTGTTTACAGCAGCTGATGAGTAGCGCTGACATTGTTTAAAGTCTGATAATTAAATAAACTCACGCTTCCCTTTCCAGCTGTACACACGCCTCCATCAAAATGTCCCACGAGCCAAGCATTTCAACTCTGGCCAACAATCAATCTCGTCTCCCAGTTACGTATTGGATTTGAGGAATTGATTTTTTTGGAATCCAAACCATTATGTTTTATGACTATGACTACTGAAAGTCTTGCACCGCAGACTTTTTTCACAACTCACAAAATTAATTAGTCAGTCTTGCCACCTTGAGACAACTTCCTCTGTTCCTTTGCCACTGACAGTATTATATATATATATACACAAAGATTCATGACAGACTCTAAACACACTATTGTGCGGAAGTGTCAAGTTGTTGCTTTGCGAGTATGAGCATGCCACAGTCTTTTAGCCTTAAATGTCATACAAGTCTCAAGTACGTGCCGATTTAACAAGCAAGATTTTTTGGGGGTTAAGCCTTTTTACTTGTTTATTAACATTAACTACGTATACAAATCACAAGCATTTTCTTCTTTGGCTCACTGAATTGTGACATCCTTGAGACTTGCAGACATTATTGCTCAGAAGTGTCAACAAGTCATCATTTTGCAAGTATAAGCATGTCAAAACTTTTTAGTTTCAAACAAGAACAAGTCTCAAGTATGTCCCAATTCAACAAGCCAAAGAAGAAAATGCTGGTGATTTGTATACGTAGTTAATGTTAATAAACAAGTAAAAAGGCTTAACCCCTAAAAAATCTTGCTTGTTAAATCGGCACGTACTCGAGACTTGTATGACATTTAAGGCTAAAAGACTGTTGCATGCTCATACTCGCAAAGCAACAACTTGACACTTCCGCACAATAGTGTCAACCACAAGAAAAAATGTTTTAAGCTATCGCTGAACTGCAAGTGTGATTAAATCAGCAGACAACTTCAGTCATCATCAGAACAAATGCCCACTGAACCCTCGCTTGCCTACTGTACATTACCTAACACAGCAAATGTGTTCTCCACAGTGAGTTACTCCTTTTGAAATCTTGTTGGCTCAGCGGGAGCTTCCTACAGAGCGCATCACATTTTCGTGTGAATGTTAAGGGGAGATGTTAAAGTTGGCTTTTCTCGTATCTATTGCTGACGATCAAGGAATTTTTAAAAGAACATTTCGTGAAGTATGAGTGGACATGCACAATGTGTTATTTTATTATACACTGATAAAGCGGTTGAACAAAAATATGAAATGTTTAGGAATTCCAACCATTTTTCTACCAAGCCTCCTTATTTTAAGGGGCTCAAAAGTAATTGGACAAATTAACATTTCTGTAAATAAAATGTTAATTTTTAATACTTTGCAGGCAATGACTGCCTGAAGTCTGAAACCCATGGGCATCACCAAAGGCTGGGTTTCCTCCTTTGTGATTCTTTGCCAGGCCTTTACTGCAGCTGTCTTCAGTCTTTGCTAGTTTTAGGATTTTTCTACCTTAAGTTTTGTCTTAAGAAAGTGAAATCAATGCTTGATCGAGTTGAGATCTGGTGATTGAAAATTCATATGTTTTGGGTCACTATTCATCTGTACTGTGAAGCGCAGTCCAATCAAGCTTGCTGCATTTGGTTGAATCTGAGCAGAACGTTTATCCATGCAAACTTTAGAATTAATCCAGCTGCTTCTGTCACATAATCAATAAACACCAGTGACTCAGTGCCTTTGGAAGCCATGCATGTCCATGCCATCACACTGCCTCCACCATGTTTTACAGAGGATGTGGTGTGCTTCTGAGCTTTCTTCTTCCCATCATTCTGATACAGGTTGATCTAAGTTTAATCTGTCTAAAGAATGCTGTCCCAGAACTGGGCTGGCTTCTTTAGATGTTTTTGGCTAAGTCTAATCTGGCCTTTCTATGTATAAGGGTTAATTCATGGTTTGCACCTTGTGGTGAACCCTCTGTATTTACTCTCATAAAGTCTTCTCTTTATGGGAGACTTAGATACTCATACACATACTTCCTAGAGTGTTTTGTTCACTTGAGTGGATGTTGTGAAGGGGTTTTTCTTCACCATGGAAAGGATTCTGTGATCATCTACCACTGTAGTCTTCCAGTGGCCCTCAAGGCCCTTTTGAGTTCCTGAGCTCATCAGTGCACTCTTTTTCCCCAGAATGTATAAAACTGTTAATATGGCCACTCTTAACATTTCCGCTATATCTCTGATGAATTTCTTTGTTTTTTTAGTCTAATGACAGCCTGTTTCACTGACATTGAGAGGTCCTTTGACAGCATGTTGTGGGTTCACAGCAATAGCTTCCAAATGCAAATGCCACACCTGGAATCAACTCCAGACTTTTTACCTGCTTAACTGATGATGGATTAACGAGGGAATAGCCCATGCAGCCCATGAAATAGCTGTTGAGATAATTGTCCAATTACATTTGGTTCCAAAAAAAAAAAGTGCAGCTTCATATTAAAGACTGTAATTCCTAAACTCTTCCTCCAATTAGGATGTGAATACCCTCAAATTAAAGCTAAGGGGGTGCACTTGATATTGATTATATATATATATATATATATATATATATATATATATATATATATATATATATAATCAATATCATATATATATATATATATATATATATATATATATATATATATATATATTAGAGATGGACCGATCCCCATTTTTGAGGCCGATTCCGATCGGCGATCACCTTTCAGCACGATCGGCCGATAGCTGATACCGATCGAGGGCCACGGCAGGGCTACATGTAGTTATTAGCGCAAGCAAGTCATGAAACATGGTCTAAACTGGTTTATTACCATTTTTAACCAGCTCATATGAAACAGCATATTTCTTTAATAAATTAGCAGTAAATAAACAAAGTAAATCAAACAAATATCACCAATACTGCAATCATTAAATTTAGACCCTTAATTTAAAACTAAAAAAGCTAATTAAATAATTGCAGTAAAAACTAAAGTCATTAAACACAGACTCTGGTTATTTTAAACGACAATCTGTAATCATTAAATGTAGATCTTGACTTACTGCTGCTGTACTGTTCGTACCGGTCAGATCTGGTCTGCACTGGGTTATTATCTGTTCTGGGTTGTTTGTTTTGTGCTAGCTGTGCGTGCTAGCTCTGTTGTTTACTGATACTCACTGTATTCAGCTGCGTGCAGTGCTGTATCAGATTAATAGTGTTAAATGTCCTTGTCTCGGTTCCTCAACGAGACACGCTGATTTTACTCATTTAAAAACGTCCGAGATGAGTCTGTTAGTATGGTAAACAACTGCCCGATGGACATGCGTACTTTCAGTGCATTTTTTTCCTGCTGCGTCGCTGCTTTAGTCAGTCTGTCGAAAATTAAAGGGTGTGTATTTCCACCTAGCCGTTCAGATAGAAATTGCAGGGAGGGGGTTCTCCTGTATGAACACTGATGAAGGACTAGAGGATGACCAACACAAACTGTGCAGCAACAGATGAGCTGTTGTCTCTGCAAAGTTATCAAGGCCTTATCTCTGTACAAGATGATGTCATCTTGTAACACAATCCTAAGTGGCCACCCCAAAAGATGCCCCAACTGCTTAACCACTCAGACAGTTGACCAATCAGATCAAAACAGACGAGCTGACTTATCAGAGCTTGCTTATTGGAATACACAGGTGCTCTCATAGCGAAAGGGTGACTACAGCTGTACAGGAAAACACTTAAATGTGTAAATATATTCAAGTAGACCCCAAAAATAAAATGACAAAATTGGGGCATATTAGGCCTCCTTTAAGTCAAAAATAGCATCTACACTTTACCCTGGCTCTTATTCATCAAAATTGTCAAATCTGATAGTAAAATGAGCACATGCTAATTTCTTTTAAAGATTAAAAACAAGCTGCATAGAGAGCGACCAAAGACGGGCCCATATTCTAAAATTAAGCAACCATTTTTCAACCTCTTTCCTTCCCAGTGTTCTCCAACCATATTGTGCTGCTTTTCTGCAGAGTTTAGTTCCAACATGTATCCAATAAGCCGCCCCACCCCTTACTTAACTCTAATGCACCTTATTTAGTCAATCAGGATACTAGGTTCAGCAGGAAGGAGAGTTTGAGACCACTGCTCTGTCACTCAGTTGAATAGTTGTCTGTTGTTTAGGCGGTACTATGCCTTTAAGGCTGATGTATTTAAATAAGCTCTGTTGTGGTTGCCTTGTGTTGTGCTTTTTTTTTTAAAAAGTCCCAGTCAAAACACTTTTTATAAATTTAACACAAATGGGTGGGACTAAACTGCTATAGGCTAAATAGGTGGAGATATGTAAATAAGCTTGCTCTCAGGAGATCACAGAAACAGTCCATTTAAAACAGGCCAATTTTACAACATAGTTTCCAATACATGGACTTGTGAGTTAACTGTATGCCCCGACACTTGACAGAACGTTTACAAACTACATCAAAGTCTTACTTAAAACATAAAGAGGAACTTTTCATAATATAGGCCTTTAAGGAGAGTGATAAGAGAAAGAAAAGAAGGCAGTGAGAGACAGAGACAGAGAGAAAGAGAGATAGAGAAGATACACAGATAGAGAATTCCTTATTTTCCATCACTGCTCTTACATACTCATAACCAAATACAAACATAAGAAGCTAAATATCAGTCACTGAATTGCTCATGTTTCCGCCTTTGACTCAAACTTCCTTTTCTTCAGATACATTGAGACTAACAGAAAGAAAGGGACTATGTGTTGAGGTTTTGTATTAAAGCATTCAATACCAACACCACAGAAAAAAACACTGATGAGATCTAAAAAGAATCTTCTACATCATTGACATCTGCTACCCAAAAAGTTGGCAGTACTCCCTAAGGGTGCGTTCCGATTTGGTTTCATTAATACAGTTTGAAGTATTAATGCAATATAGACCCAAGACCAAAGACAGAACAATCCACCAAACATAGATTATAATCTGTATTTAAGTGCCAAGGTTTCTTTATTTTGTAGAAACAGTAAGCCACTAGAGGCTGTCTGAGGGATTTCACCATGGTTGCATTGTGCAAAATGTTTAATAGGCAAATTCCTGGTGGATGTAAGAAATTAGCCCGAATCCAAAACCACAATATTTTACAGGGCCATTACAAGATGTATTCGGTGGATAGAGAATCATCAGAGTGTGTAGAGGAAGAAAGAGCTGGTCATTTTCTTTCTTTCTCTGTTTTCCATCTCCTGTCTGTGATCTAAGGGAGGACTGTTTCCAACAGCTGTTTGCTTGATAAATGAAAGAGAATGTAGAATTTATTCCTCTCTTTAAACTGTCTTCCGCTGGAATGTCAGTCTTTACAAACACAGAGAGAGTGAATTTTGGCACATTAAAGGCTAGCAACTATGATGAGGCCAAAACATAAATCTACTGAGCTGACCTTATAAAAGAAGCAACAAGAGGTGCAAATAACTTACATAATCAATGAATCTATAAATTTCTTTCAGTTAATCTATTATTATAACTAGCATGCCTTCTATATAACCTCCTCTTTTTAAGTCCTGTCTGTTTAAAGAGCGACGAAACAACCAAAGTCAATATGAATCAATTCCAACTGTAGAGATAGATAGATAGATACTTTATTGATCCCGAAGGAAATTTAGCAGCCAGTAGCAGTTACAAACACAGTACAAAAAACAACAAGGTATATAAAAATTAAATAGTGTTTAAATAGTGTCCAGGAGTGCAAACGTACAGGATGTAGAGCAAAGTGTCAAATAGTGTCCGGGAGTGCAAATGTACAGGATGTACAGCAAAGTGTCAAATAGTGTCCAGGAGTGCAAATGTACAGGATGTACAGCAAAGTGTCAAATAATCAAAGTGTCAAATAGTGTATATATCATCGTAATCATAATAGAGTGCTCCTCAGTACTGTTCTAAAATCTAGGTCTTTCTGATTTATTTAACTTCCAGTCAAAACAGGCATTAAGTAGAATGTTTTCAACATCAGAAAAGGTTACACATAAATAATCTAGAAGTATTTAACTTGACCATGTTTTCAGTTACTATGACTGTGAGAAGCAGAGTGCAAACAACTTCCAAGACTAAACTAAATAGTCTTATAAAGTTGTTCAAAAGAAGGAAAGGGCAGATTTTTTTGGAACAGTAAATATGAGTCTCCCTATAAAAACATAAACAAAAGGTGGACAAACCACAGACTGAAACCGTGATATTGTATAAAGTTGTTGAAGTTTCTGTGCAACTGTCGTATCAAAACACGTTTTATGCTTTCCTAACACTAAAAAATGAATAAACTGCATGTAAATCTCTCTTTTTGTTTGCCGGATGAAAGATGAAAGAGTGGCATATTTGACTTTTTCACATTTTCTGTGATCAACAGCTTGTAGTTTTGAAAACATTTCTTGAACTGGGCTGATTCTGACAGCCAATGCAATCCTCAGATCCAGTCTGATAAATTATTGGCCTAAATTGAATGTCTAATTTATTTGATCTACATATCATACATACTAATTGTTCCTGGTCTTTGTTTTCACATCAACCCTATCAAGTTCCACCGTTTAGACTGCTGAGATTTGAACTGCCTAATTGGCTCCAGCACTGTGCTTTACACACTTTGTTTTCATGACCGGGCAGCCTGAGTTCTCGCCCCTGCAGTGTTACACCAAGTCATCTCGTGAATATTTAATGTCCCTCCCACACGATCCTTGCAAAACTGGAAAAATGGCAGAATGAAAACATGACTGTTGGCCAAGCAGTTACTGTAACCGACTGAGATGGTTCAGAACTTCAGGTGGCTGTGTGTGCGTGTGAAAGACCTTTCCCATGTTGAGTTAAAACCTTGCCAAGTGGTCAGTACCTCTAAAACTCCAGCCACCCCCAAACCACTGGTCCATATTGTGGGAATTTAGTAAGCAAATGCAAACACGAGCAAGACCACTGCAGGCCAAACTAGAGCTAGCTAGCCAGAGTAAACATGCCACTCAGAGCGTCCATGCCAAGGTAAAGATAAATATCCTCACACTCCTACACACACACACACACACCCCTGTATCAAAGAGAGTTTGTGAACCAACCATGATCTTCAATGCAAAGACTGTACGCTCCTTGACTATATCCATCACCCATCACTTCATTTGTGCTCAGTTGATCAAGCATGGATGCTAGAACTAGATGCCCTAAACAGTAACAACAGCTTTTTTCCAGGGCAACAACCAACATTATGTGTTCTGTGTACTTTGTTTTGTAATAGATTTGATCAAGATCTGATCTTGATACTAGATGTGAGATAAGACAGTCTGGTGTTTTTTGAACTTGCTGGTAGAAGCTCAATCAAAGTGGGTTCTAGTCCTGCTAGACACAGACAAAATAATATTACTAGATTGCTGTTGCTGTTCAGACTGTGAAATACCCCAATATATCTTTAGTGTCCGGAAAAATCTTGTAGGTTCACTTTTTTACCTTATCTGAAATGTCTAACATGTCTGAAAACTTCACAGTAAATGCTCCAAAATTACTGGACTTACTTGAAAAATTGTTTTTTTTTCCTTTTATATATTCATTTATATATTATATTCATTTTAATATGAATATACAAGGTTTTCCTCTGACAGTGGTAATTTACTAAAAAAATCCATGGTTGCACCCTTGATAATACATGGTTAGTAAGTGACTGTAGAGATGTAGTGTTAAAAAAATAACAACAAAGAAAACAACCAAAGCTGGTAGTTGTTACATTCAGAACCATCTCTGAAATCCAATTAGTCCCAAAACTTCTGCATCACCATTGGCTACCACCTTGCTGTAGGCTTGGAGTTTGTGCCTTTAGGAAGAGTGTTTTAGATATGTAAGCTTTAAAAACTCAAAGATCGCACTGTTTTAAAGTTGTGTGATCAACAGATACATAAAAAGGTCTGAAATGACTCTAAGAATATGTTTATTTCTTTAACTTTCACGGCAAGGTTTGTTCTATCTCCTGCCAAGTTATCATTTTGAGATAGCGTTTTGTTCTAACAGCGGTCATAAACTGTGGTATCAGTACTAACAGGCCAACTTTGACTAACAAATAACAATATCTTATGTAACCCCAGCAGTTTCTAATATCACGAGGAAAAACTAACTAAAACCAGTTTTTCCTGCACTTGTCATAATCAAACTATCCTGATCTGAATGAGGGGTACAGAGACCCTCCCATTCCCCCAGTAACAGCAACCACGTGTGCGCGTTCAGTTAAGACAGAGAACGACAAAGTGGACACATCGGAAAGGCCAGATGATGTAGCATTGCTACTCCACGGCTCCGCCAGCAAAGCAAGTGCAGGAGAGAGAGAGAGGGGGTGAGCAAGCGAGACAGAGAGAGAGAGACGGGGGGGAAAGTAGGGCATGTCACACGAGCCTACCTCACACACAGCGCTGCAGGTCCAGTGTTAGCGGTGTAAGCTGGACTTGGAGCAGGTGGTTTTTTGTCCTGCTTGAGTCTTGCAGTGGAGCCCCCAAAGCAGCCAGCCGAGGGAGCACAAGAGCAGAGAGGGTCACCGTCCCAGTCACGCCACCCTCCTCACTCTCTCCCACTATCTCTCTCTGTCTCTCTCCCAACTGTCGTGCACTCCTGCTTACAGGACAGAGGGTGGAGGAAAAAGTTTTCAAACAGCGAAAAACGAGAAGTTCTCAAAGCACTTTCAGTTTCTTTAGCTCAAATGCATTTCCTCCACTTCTCTCTCTCTCTTTCTAAAAGGAAAGCTTTAAGTGTACAGAGAGAGAGAGAGAGGGAGCACTGGCTGGAGCGGGACATTGAGAGCCATCTGTTGAAACATGCCTGCCTCTTCGCCTTTCTTACGCACTCTCTCGCTCGCTCACTCGCCCAGCGGCCGAGAGACAGAGCAAAGGGGGGGCTTTACTCCCTGCCAGTGCCCAATCTGAACACACAACACACTCTCAGAGAGGCACAGGCGGAGCCTGTCGAGGGAGAGAGGGAGAGAGAGAGAGGGAGAGAGAAAAGGAGGGGTAAGAGAGCTTGGCTCTTGTGTGCAGTATTAATAGCTATTCATGTGGCATCTAGGCCTGTGTTAGCCACAGAGGCACCGGGGTGAGGGGTTGAAAACTACTGTTTAGAAACAAGACTCAATCACAGTCTTCGCGCGCACACACACCCTCAATGGAAAGATACAAACCCCATATTAAACCACTCAATTGCCTAAACACAACATGCTCTCTACAAAGTTCATAAACAAACTGCTGCACGCTCACTCGCAAAGCAGAAGTTCTCCAATTAATGACCATCAGAAAAATTAAAAAAAAAAAAATGTCTGTGCTGTACGTCTACATATGCACATACAGTCCTATGCCAAAGTTTGTACAGGATCTGAAGTTTTCCACCCCCTAGTCTAACTGCATGGTTTGTTGATTTGATAGTAAGTTAACACACATCTTTTTTTTGGAATTAGAATCTAGAATAGATTTACAGGCTCCAAGTGATCTGTATTTACCCTTTGTCTGAAACAACCCATCACAAGCCTGCTTTGACTGGTCTGTTCTGATTGTCAACAGCCAGAGAAATGTCATGCCTTGGCCATTCTTACACTTGTGCCAGCTCTACCGTATCCTATTGAGCTAGAATCCGATCCTGAAAGTCAGGCACAACAAGTTGGTGGACCTGATTCACCTTCGCAAGCTAAACTTAAGCAGGATATTTCAGTGGTACATTTTACTCTCAGTGTATTGTGTGAGGGCGTGCCAAGTTTGCAGGTAGACAGCCAATAAGGACTGTGTTATGAGATCATATCACCTTGTAACAGGGATAAGAGATGGAATTCCAGTGTGACCAGGCGGCTGGAAAAAGTGGTTTCTGTGGAAAAGAGTTTCTCTCTCTGACTTGTACTCAGCAAATAAATAGAAAGTGTATGTTAAAATTTGCAGAACAATCAATTTCGTTACTTGTATTATTATACATGACTGTACTTTTATATAGGGGCCTCCCATCAATGTATCAAGACTTGAGTACTCGGTTAACCGCTTAAGGTGCCAGTATGTGAATACTTAACGCACTGGTTGAATATTTATTGCTCGTATTTGCAAGTATGTTATAATTTACCAATCTAAAACATGTGCACCTGAACCCTTTGCAAAATATTAATTATTAAAGACTTAAAGACTACTCTTGTTGACATACGCTATGTTAAAAAACAATTATGTATCTGTCAAATTTCATGTTTGCACCTATATACACACAGTGCAAAGCTTTTAGGCAATTAGGCAAATTGTTAAAGGCATTCAGTTCAGCTGTGAGATTATAACAAAATAACATATTATATTAAAATAAACACAAATACACACAAGAATAACAAGAATTGCTAGTATAAAGAAAGTTGTGATGGTGTGATCTGGTTAGAAGAAGAAATGTTTGGTTCCAGATTCCACAAATAATACAACGCAAACATAAGATAACATAATAACATAATAACATTAAGTGAAAATACTAAGACACATAAAACCACTATTTACTGTATTAATATTCTTTTTATTTATTCTAGTGTTGGTGGGGTATTTTCCCCCCAAGCTAAATTAGACTTTTGGTCCAATTAAAAATCTTTTTAAATGTATTTTTTCAAGAACCACAACCTAAAAAATGTGTATGTGTGCTGGCTGTCACTGAAGTTTTCTAAAGTCTTATGTGTTATTTACTTTATTAAAAACTCTTACGCCTACATAGGATTGCAGATCAGACGTGGTCTCGGATTGAGAATACATGCCTGAGGACCACTTGTTTGGTGCAGAACGGTACACCTACTCTAAAACCCACCTCTGAATCCCTCAAGTGTATGCTCTTGTAATGTCCAGAGCAAAATCAATAACACAAGCAAAGCAAGCTTGACAGCAAAATGCTATCGTTAGCTCACCTTCATGCTTCAAAATGAATGTTTCAGAGATGCCCTTCTGTTTAGCTTTGTCAGAAGTGTGCTCGATGCACAAAATCGATTCTGTGAAACTACTCCAAATACCTTGTTTGAAGACAATAACTCAGGAGAAGAGAGACTTGGCTTGTCTGTCAACGCAAAAATGATGATCATGGTTGTACATCCATTGCTCTCAGTACTACTGTTTTTAAATGCAAAGGGCAGGTAACCGCACAGACATGGACAAGAAAATAGCTTGCTGTGGACAATGTTTATACCATTTCTTAGTGTTGAGCGCATATTATTTATGTAATTTTAATGCTACTGTTGTTCACTATGAATAACCAGTGTTCATTTTCAGTGTGATAGCACATTACTTAGCTTCAATATAAATCTAAGAGCTAAACTTTATTGAACCATGGCTGCAAAAGCTTTCTACTACTTTATATTTTGCGCAGCTACATTTAACACAGAGACTTGCTTATCGGACTGTTTTTTGTTCCTGTTGCAGGAAATCATGTTTAATATTTACCACATACAAACAGACATCAATATGATTAATTGTCGTTGCATTGCAGCGATTACACATTGCATTACAATCATGAGGCCAACAACAGACTTGGGCAATGCTGATAAGCACATCATTGTCAACTAAATTAAGCTCCCTTCACAAGCCATTGGATTAGTTTAGAAATTCCAGTTTGTTTGTCTACCATTGGCTACCTACCCCCTCAATGATCTAACTTGTGGCAGAACCTTCAGCATGATTAATAAACACTGTTGGATCAGTGCTACTTCGTCTCTCTCTCCTGCTGAACTATCACTGTATGAGAAACTATCTATGAGCAACAGTCATTCTAAAGAACAAAAAACATCTATTGCATCACTCAATACCGAGTTCTAGAACTGTAACTGCCTCTAGAAGGAACATTACCTCAAGACCTGCCTCATGAAATGGTTTTCAGACTAAGTATCTGCTCACAAGCCTAAAATCACTTTGTGCAATGCAAAGGATTGCTGGGCTGGTGTCATTCTTCACTATATTGCAGTCTGGTGAACAAATCTGAACACTCCCTACCAGAATGCATAGTGCAAAGTTTGGTGGAGAAGGGATAATGGTTTAGGGCTGTTTTTCAGGGTTTGGTTACGGCCCTTTAATTACTGTAAAAAACAACATTAATGCTACCGAACATGAAGACATTTAAGACATTTATATTCTTGAGGAACTGCTTGAGGAAGGCCTTTCCTGTTCTGGCAAGACTAAGGCCCTGGGCACAAAGTTAGGTCCACAAAGACATGTTTTGATGGGTTGTCGTGGAAGGACTCCAGTGGCCTGCACAGAGCCTTGAACTCAAGCCTACTGAACACCATTGAGATAACTGAAACATGGATTGTAAGTCAACACAAGTGTCTAAGCTTACAAATGCTCTTTTGGACTGAAGGCACACAGAGTACTACTTGCACAGTCCAAGATCTTGTGGAAGACCTTGCCAGAAAAGTGGGGCTGTTATGGCCACAAATGGGGGCATCTCCCGATAAAAGCCCATAGTTTTGGAATGGCATGTCCAACAAATTCGTACAGAAGTCACTGTCAAGTGTCTACATAATTCTGTACAGTGCCATATAGTGCATCAAGTGAAATATGAACTTATTCAATTACTAAAAAAAAACAGTTATCCAAATAAAGCCCATTGAATTTGGCATGAAAACACCTTATGCCACTAAAAGGAAATGTTTCAGCTGTTTTTTTGTTTATGTAACAAAAATGTTTTTTGCAAATAAAGTGGTGGTCTTAAAAATGTGTGCACAATGTTAATATAAGGTGAACACTTTGTTGACACTGGCATTTAATTGCACAAAACACTGCATGTATATTCTACATTAAAAATACTGCCAGACGAACGGGATGCTTGGGACAAGCTATTAGCCTGAGGTTGCCGCCTCCAGGTGGCCTGTCACGTAGGCTGACTGACAATTGCCATATAAAGTATTTATTTACTCTTTGCTGCCATCCAAATAGGTTATACCCCCTCCAAAACAGCAAAAAAACATCATAAAAAATGTTCGGTTTTATGGATAATAAGTATGGTCAGCTTATATTACAGTGTTTAAGTTATAATTGTGATAGGCCTACCAGCTTAGAGTTGTGAAGCAAGGAAACAATGTTCCCTGGAGTGATGCAGCTCCATCCAATACATTTAGGTTGAGCTGTAGTAACGCCAGCGATCCAGTTCCTGAGCGACTGTATGCAACCAAATCTTCATAGCAATGGTCCCAATGAGCTCATTACTGATAGTTCATAAGAAATGTCAGGCAACTGTCTACAGACCTCTGCACAGAAACAGAAGAGGGCAGAAGAAAGAAGCAGAGAGAGTATGTGTGGGAGAGAAAAACAGCTAAGAAAAAAAAGATAGAGTGTGAGAAAGAGAAAGCTTGATACAGGAATGATGTGGAGAAGCCTTAAGGTTATCCACTGCCTGCAGGGCTTTTCTGTGTTTGGAGCAGAACTAAGCCTGGAATAAAAAAATCAAGGATTCCAGCTGTCAAAGGAAAGAAGTTTTGGGGGAAGAAAGGAGGGGCAGAGAGAGCGATAGTGACTGCTTACGGCCACATGATGCAGATAAAGATGAGGGAAAAAAGCAGGTTGGGCGATGTGTCGCTTTTGTGCTTCTCCATAACCCACCTTGTCAGAAGCAAGAGGACTGCAAGGTGTGCTGCAGAGAGCAGGATGTCAGCAGGATTTACGTTACAACTCCCAACTAAATATTCTCTGCTTTGGTTTCATCTAGCTTGCAGTTCAAAGCTGCACTGCTTCTCTGTATTCTAAATAGCCTACGAGAGAAAGGGAATTGTGAAAAAGAAAAAAACTTCACAAAAGGCAGGATAGGCTTCATAGAGGGAGGGATGACTGGGCTTGATAGAAGGAGGGATGACTGGGCAAAGATGACAGAAAAAAAGATGCAGTGCAGAGTTATGTGCTACCATTAAAAAACGCTGCCTGGGAAAGGGATACAAGGACCTAGACATGTAAGCCTACCATTCGCAAGACTCGCAAGTCTTGGGAACCTGTGCAGGGGGAACCAGTGGCAGGAGAACCAGTGCAGGGGGAAACCTTGAAAGGAGGTTCATCAATCTGCCTAAAACTGCTTCTAAAAAAAGACTTCACAATTTTACTTTGCGGAACAGTTTTAAAAAATGTTTCACAATGTAAAATTGTGAAGAATATGGATATTCTACCATCTAAAGTACATCTGGAGAAATTCCTATGCGCAAGGGACAAGGTAGATTCAGTGTTTATGACCTTCAGGATCTCAGTAACAGTAGTGCATTAAAAACAGGCATGATTCTGTACTGGAAACCACTGCATGGGCTCAGTAACACTTTCAGAAATTAGTGTCTGTGAACACAGTTTGCAGTGCAATTCACAAATGCAAGTTTGTATTGAGGCAAAATGTAAAACAGTTCTGTGGTCTGATTAATCAAAAACTGAAATTCTTTTTGGAAACCATGGGTGCCGTTTTCTGCGGACTCAAGAGGAGACGGACCATACAGTATGTTATTAGTGCACAGTTTAAAAGCCTGCATCTCAGGAGCAGCTAGAAACCTACAAAAGATAATAAGATGATAATAAGTTAATTGATAATTTTCATGAAATATTAACATGTCTCACTTTCAACATCTGATATGTGCTCTATGTTCTACTGTAAATAAATTATGGGTCTATGAGATTTGCAAATCATTGAATCGACATCGGATTATTCAAATGAAGATCGATTTTAATCTAGTATATATAGTTGGGCTCACCTTAATGGACAGTGTTGAACCCCCTAATAGGGGTTGGTCCCTTTACTACTCAGGAATTACACAGGGTGAGAGGTCGGACACTCACAAGCCCCTAGCTGGCATCTGCGCAGTTGGAGTTTGTCTTTGTGGACAAGAGGGTCACCGTAATACAAGTTAAAATCAAAGGGAGGAAAAAAACTGACTGTTGTGCGTACTCCTTAGGAGCAACTGAGTTCAGACCTAAGACTCTAGGAGGGCGATCAGGGAGAACAGCCTGCCAGATCTAAATCTGAATGTTTAATTGTTATTAGACTGCTGTGCTAGTCATTGGTTTGTACATAATAAACACAATTTGTGAACATAAGTTCATGAGCGTACTTGGTAGCACAGCTTCTTAAGTCAGAGGCAGGGAATACCTCAGAGGACTTCTGACTCAGCTGACTTATGATGGGCAAAAAGGCAGTACGGACAAAATCCAGAGCGTTTTGAGATTCCATAGAAAAAGACTTTCAGCTGGTTTCAAAGAAGTACTAGCAACAGTCTGAGTCCTTAGGGATGGTCAGAGTGACTTTAGTACCCAGCAAAGTCTGAGAAACCCTGACTTCGAATTAGGATGCTCTTGGTTGGTGGAAGGAACACTTTGAGGAACTTCTAAACCAAAGAGACATGCATCCCTTAGAGGAGTCAGACTCCAGTTTACCTGGTGGAGGTCGCGGAGGCAGTTGGCACGGCACCAAGGCTGATAGAGATTTGACGGAAATGCTTAAGACTATGCATGTTGTGGGACTCTCATATCTATCATATCTATGCGATGTTGAAAGGACCTCAGGAACACTGTTCTGGCAGAAGTGAATAATAAATGGCAATTTTCTCAAAAAAAAAGTGTTTAAGTGTTTTAATAAAAACTTCTTTGTTAGCTGAGATCATTCTATTTATATATCACTGAAAATGTATAAATGAAAAAACAACAGTAAGACTTAAAGGTTAATGATTTCCTTTGTGTTCATGAAACTCTGAAATGATGTAAAAGATAAAAACAAATTTCAAACCTGACAAAACTGGAGACATGCGGTTCAGGTAGGAGGATGATGATATAGCTAAAAAGAACATTTTCTTCCCACACTCTCTAACTAAAACTCGCTGTGTTTCTTTCTCAGAGTGAAACTGGGGCCTCAGGAACCAAATGTTAAATGTATCCATCACTGTCCATGCACTAGTCAGCTGAACAGCACTCCTGCATTCTTTGTTCAAGGCATTTCCTGGCAAAAAAGGCATAGCTCCCTCATGTCCTCACGCACAGCGCACGATAAGAAGATTACATCTGGAAAGCGTGGCCGATTTTGCACTTTAGCCAATCCTAATCCCAAATCGTAGGGCTAGAGTGGGAAAGGGAGGATTATCCCTAATCTGGATGCCCTGCTGAGATGGTGTGCAAAAGATAGGCATCAAATTGACAGTCTGTTTTATTTAAGGAGATTCTGTGGGAGTGTGTCTGAGAATTACTGGCCGTTCTCTGTAATTTAATCCAGATTCTATTATTTACAGTGAAAAACAAAATGTGCTCATTGCTCCTCACACTGGTTTTTGCACCTCCCTAAAATGAACACACATCCATTATAGGAAGAGAAACTTAACACGGTGAAGACTGTTTACTGTACACTGCACGCAAGATGAATCACTTAAACAGCTAATGAAGCATGAATGTTCTACAGTGACTGGGCTACAATTTCAGCAAAACTTCAGAAGTACCAGTGAAGTTTTCTTAGATTCTGAAAAGCTGACACAGCAATGTAACATTTCTTACTGTGAAAGTTCTGTAGTGTTTTTAAAGAAAAACAAATCAATGTAAAGAATTAAAGCATATTCTAACAACGGCTGCTAATTCACAGAAACAAATTATCACCTTTACGCAGTGAAAAAAGGTCACACCTGCACGCCACTTAACCTCCTGACGATACTAGTGACTGCACAGATTCAAAATTCTAACAGCAGTCATTGATGTTTGTGGATTTGACCATTGATGGTTCTGTGGACTTTTCACTGTGATATGCTCCCCACAGTGACTGATCTTCACAGATCTATTCTTCATTGTTACACTGATAGGCCTCTAACAGAAATCATTGGTTATTATTACTTTATTAGATATAAAATCCTATCCTCTGTTCATAGTGCTCAATGTATTATTTTGCTATTGATCAAAGGAGGACAGGTTCTCCCTTTGATCCTTGCTTCCTCTCGAGGTTGTTTTTTTCCTGCCATCGTGGTTTGCTTACTGTAGCTTGTGTTAATTTTGACAGCAAATTTTGATTTAGTCTTAGTCTTAGTCTTTTGACTAAAAAATCACTTAGTTTTAGTCATAATTTAGTCATCTGAATAGTTTTTAGTTTTAGTCTAGTTTTAGTCGACTAATTATCATAAGAATATAGTCGACTAAATCTACTGTCGATTCAGTCGACTAAAATATAAAGGGTGTAAAATGTAATGCTTTTTCTTCAGTTCCCTTCAGTTATTTAAGTCATTATATATACTTACACGAAATTAAACATTTATTAGCCAGTTATGGAATATTATTCATGTTTGAAAGACCAATACACACAGATTTAACAAACCGTCCGTAACTGCAAAGTGAAAAAGAGAAAACTTTTTTTATCCTTGTATCACCTTTTTATTTATCTCTTATTTATTTAATAATTGTTACTAGTGCTGTCAATCTAATTAAATTACATGGTTACCTAATCTACATTAATTGCATTTATTACTTTTTGCTATGAAAATATTTTTTAATTGTGCAATTCAAATACATTTTAGCATAGCAGTAAATCTCTAGATCACAGTGTCTACTGGAGACACACACTGCACATTACGTGCACTAATAAATTGTAAATAAAACTAGCTAATCGGTTTTGTGTACTTTCTAGTGTGTACGGAGAGATTTGGGACATGATCATCAAACGCAGATGGCTGGAGTTACCTAGCTAGTCTCTCGACTCTGGCTCTGCACATATAGCGTTTTAACTGCTCCCCACATACCTGATCAACTAATCTGACCCTTAACACCACCTTACTGAGTTAATACAGCGCTTCACCTGCTTCTCACATACCTGATCAACTAATCTGACCATTAACACCACCTTACTGAGTTAATACAGCGCTTCACCTGCTTCTCACATACCTGATCAACTAATCTGACCCTTAACACCACCTTACTGAGTTAATACAGCGCTTCACCTGCTTCTCACATACCTGATCAACTAATCTGACCATTAACACCACCTTACTGACTTAATACAGCGCTTCACCTGCTTCTCACATACCTGATACAACTAATCTGACCATTAACACCACCTTACTGAGTTAATACAGCGTTTCACCTGCTTCCACATACCTGATCAACTAATCTGACCATTAAACACCACCTTACTGAGTTAATACAGCGCTTCACCTGCTTCTCACATACCTGATCAACTAATCTGACCATTAACACCACCTTACTGAGTTAATACAGCGCTTCACCTGCTTCTCACATACCTGATCAACTAATCTGACCATTAACACCACCTTACTGAGTTAATACAGCGCTTCACCTGCTTCTCACATACCTGATCAACTAATCTGACCCTTAACACCACCTTACTGAGTTAATACAGCGCTTCACCTGCTTCTCACATACCTGATCCAACTAATCTGACCATTAACACCACCTTACTGGGTTAATACAGCGTTTCACCTGCTTCTCACATACCTGATCAACTAATCTGACCATTAACACCACCTTACTGAGTTAATACAGCGTTTCACCTGCTTCTCACATACCTGATCCAACTAATCTGACCATTAACACCACCTTACTGGGTTAATACAGCGTTTCACCTGCTTCTCACTTACCTGATCCAACTAATCTGACCATTAACACCACCTTACTGGGTTAATACAGCGCTTCACCTGCTTCTCACATACCTGATCAACTAATCTGACCATTAACACCACCTTACTGGGTTAATACAGCGTTTCACCTGCTCCCCACATACCTGATCAACTAATCTGACCATTAACACCACCTTACTGAGTTAATACAGCGCTTCACCTGCTTCTCACATACCTGATCAACTAATCTGACCATTAACACCACCTTACTGAGTTAATACAGCGCTTCACCTGCTTCTCACATACCTGATCCAACTAATCTGACCCATTAACACCACCTTACTGAGTTAATACAGCGCTTCACCTGCTTCTCACATACCTGATCAACTAATCTGACCATTAACACCACCTTACTGAGTTAATACAGCGCTTCACCTGCTTCTCACATACCTGATCAACTAATCTGACCATTAACACCACCTTACTGGGTTAATACAGCGTTTCACCTGCTTCTCACATACCTGATCAACTAATCTGACCATTAACACCACCTTACTGAGTTAATACAGCGCTTCACCTGCTTCTCACATACCTGATCAACTAATCTGACCATTAACACCACCTTACTGAGTTAATACAGCGCTTCACCTGCTTCTCACATACCTGATACAACTAATCTGACCATTAACACCACCTTACTGAGTTAATACAGCGTTTCACCTGCTTCCCACATACCTGATCAACTAATCTGACCATTAACACCACCTTACTGAGTTAATACAGCGCTTCACCTGCTTCTCACATACCTGATCAACTAATCTGACCATTAACACCACCTTACTGAGTTAATACAGCGCTTCACCTGCTTCTCACATACCTGATCAACTAATCTGACCATTAACACCACCTTACTGAGTTAATACAGCGCTTCACCTGCTTCTCACATACCTGATCAACTAATCTGACCCTTAACACCACCTTACTGAGTTAATACAGCGCTTCACCTGCTTCTCACATACCTGATCAACTAATCTGACCATTAACACCACCTTACTGAGTTAATACAGCGCTTCACCTGCTTCTCACATACCTGATCAACTAATCTGACCATTAACACCACCTTACTGAGTTAATACAGCGCTTTCACCTGCTTCTCACATACCTGATCCAACTAATCTGACCATTAACACCACCTTACTGGGTTAATACAGCGTTTCACCTGCTTCCACATACCTGATCAACTAATCTGACCATTAACACCACCTTACTGAGTTAATACAGCGCTTCACCTGCTCCCCACATACCTGATCAACTAATCTGACCATTAACACCACCTTACTGAGTTAATACAGCGCTTCACCTGCTTCTCACATACCTGATCAACTAATCTGACCATTAACACCACCTTACTGAGTTAATACAGCGCTTTCACCTGCTTCTCACATACCTGATCAACTAATCTGACCCTTAACACCACCTTACTGAGTTAATACAGCGCTTCACCTGCTTCTCACATACCTGATCCAACTAATCTGACCATTAACACCACCTTACTGGGTTAATACAGCGTTTCACCTGCTTCTCACATACCTGATCCAACTAATCTGACCATTAACACCACCTTACTGGGTTAATACAGCGTTTCACCTGCTCCCCACATACCTGATCAACTAATCTGACCATTAACACCACCTTACTGAGTTAATACAGCGTTTCACCTGCTTCTCACATACCTGATCCAACTAATCTGACCATTAACACCACATTACTGGGTTAATACAGCGTTTCACCTGCTTCTCACATACCTGATCCAACTAATCTGACCATTAACACCACCTTACTGGGTTAATACAGCGTTTCACCTGCTCCCCACATACCTGATCAACTAATCTGACCATTAACACCACCTTACTGGGTTAATACAGCGTTTCACCTGCTTCTCACATACCTGATCAACTAATCTGATCATTAACACCACCTTACTGAGTTAATACAGCGCTTCACCTGCTTCTCACATACCTGATCAACTAATCTGACCATTAACACCACCTTACTGAGTTAATACAGCGCTTCACCTGCTTCTCACATACCTGATCCAACTAATCTGACCATTAACACCACCTTACTGAGTTAATACAGCGCTTCACCTGCTTCTCACATACCTGATCCAACTAATCTGACCATTAACACCACCTTACTGAGTTAATACAGCGCTTCACCTGCTTCTCACATACCTGATCAACTAATCTGACCATTAACACCACCTTGCTGAGTTAATACAGCGTTTCACCTGCTTCCCACATACCTGATCAACTAATCTGACCATTAACACCACCTTACTGAGTTAATACAGCGCTTCACCCTGCTTCTCACATACCTGATCAACTAATCTGACCATTAACACCACCTTACTGAGTTAATACAGCGCTTCACCTGCTTCTCACATACCTGATCAACTAATCTGACCATTAAACACCACCTTACTGAGTTAATACAGCGCTTCACCTGCTCTCTCACATACCTGATCAACTAATCTGACCATTAACACCACCTTACTGAGTTAATACAGCGCTTCACCTGCTTCTCACATACCTGATCAACTAATCTGACCATTAACACCACCTTACTGAGTTAATACAGCGCTTCACCTGCTTCTCACATACCTGATCAACTAATCTGATCATTAACACCACCTTACTGAGTTAATACAGCGCTTCACCTGCTTCTCACCTACCTGATCAACTAATCTGACCATTAACACCACCTTACTGAGTTAATACAGCGCTTCACCTGCTTCTCACATACCTGATACAACTAATCTGACCATTAACACCGCCTTACTGAGTTAATACAGCGCTTCACCTGCTTCTCACATACCTGATCAACTAATCTGACCATTAACACCGCCTTACTGAGTTAATACAGCGCTTCACCTGCTTCTCACATACCTGATCCAACTAATCTGACCATTAACACCACCTTACTGAGTTAATACAGCGTTTCACCTGCTTCTCACATACCTGATCAACTAATCTGATCAATAACACCACCTTACTGAGTTAATACAGCGCTTCACCTGCTTCTCACATACCTGATCAACTAATCTGACCCTTAACACCACCTTACTGAGTTAATACAGCGCTTCACCTGCTTCTCACATACCTGATCAACTAATCTGACCATTAACACCACCTTACTGAGTTAATACAGCGCTTCACCTGCTTCTCACATACCTGATCCAACTAATCTGACCATTAACACCACCTTACTGAGTTAATACAGCGCTTCACCTGCTTCCCACATACCTGATCAACTAATCTGACCATTAACACCACCTTACTGGGTTAATACAGCGTTTCACCTGCTTCTCACATACCTGATCCAACTAATCTGACCATTAACACCACCTTACTGAGTTAATACAGCGTTTCACCTGCTTCTCACATACCTGATCAACTAATCTGACCATTAACACCACCTTACTGAGTTAATACAGCGTTTCACCTGCTTCTCACATACCTGATCCAACTAATCTGACCATTAACACCACCTTACTGAGTTAATACAGCGCTTCACCTGCTTCTCACATACCTGATCAACTAATCTGATCATTAACACCACCTTACTGAGTTAATACAGCGCTTCACCTGCTTCTCACATACCTGATCAACTAATCTGACCATTAACACCACCTTACTGAGTTTAATACAGCGTTTCACCTGCTTCTCACATACCTGATCCAACTAATCTGACCATTAACACCACCTTACTGAGTTAATACAGCGCTTCACCTGCTTCTCACATACCTGATCAACTAATCTGACCATTAACACCACCTTACTGAGTTAATACAGCGTTTCACCTGCTTCCCACATACCTGATCAACTAATCTGACCATTAACACCACCTTACTGAGTTAATACAGCGTTTCACCTGCTTCCCACATACCTGATCAACTAATCTGACCATTAACACCACCTTACTGAGTTAATACAGCGTTTCACCTGCTTCCCACATACCTGATCAACTAATCTGATCATTAACACCACCTTACTGAGTTAATACAGCGCTTCACCTGCTTCTCACATAACTGATCAACTAATCTGACCCTTAACACCACCTTACTGAGTTAATACAGCGCTTCACCTGCTTCTCACATACCTGATCCAACTAATCTGACCATTAACACCAGCTTACTGAGTTAATACAGCGCTTCACCTGCTTCCCACATACCTGATCAACTAATCTGACCCTTAACACCACCTTACTGAGTTAATACAGCGCTTCACCTGCTTCTCACATACCTGATCCAACTAATCTGACCATTAACACCACCTTACTGAGTTAATACAGCGCTTCACCTGCTTCTCACATACCTGATCAACTAATCTGACCATTAACACCACCTTACTGGGTTAATACAGCGTTTCACCTGCTCCCCACATACCTGATCAACTAATCTGACCATTAACACCACCTTACTGAGTTAATACAGCGCTTCACCTGCTTCTCACATACCTGATCCAACTAATCTGACCATTAACACCACCTTACTGGGTTAATACAGCGTTTCACCTGCTCCCCACATACCTGATCAACTAATCTGACCATTAACACCACCTTACTGAGTTAATACAGCGCTTCACCTGCTTCTCACATACCTGATCAACTAATCTGATCATTAACACCACCTTACTGAGTTAATACAGCGCTTCACCTGCTTCTCACATACCTGATCCAACTAATCTGACCATTAACACCACCTTACTGAGTTAATACAGCGCTTCACCTGCTTCTCACATACCTGATCAACTAATCTGACCATTAACACCACCTTACTGAGTTAATACAGCGCTACACCTGCTTCTCACATACCTGATCAACTAATCTGACCATTAACACCCACCTTACTGAGTTAATACAGCGCTTCACCTGCTTCTCACATACCTGATCAACTAATCTGACCATTAACACCACCTTACTGAGTTAATACAGCGCTTCACCTGCTTCTCACATACCTGATCAACTAATCTGACCATTAACACCACCTTACTGGGTTAATACAGCGCTTCACCTGCTTCTCACATACCTGATCAACTAATCTGATCATTAACACCACCTTACTGAGTTAATACAGCGCTTCACCTGCTTCTCACATACCTGATCAACTAATCTGATCATTAACACCACCTTACTGAGTTAATACAGCGCTTCACCTGCTTCTCACATACCTGATCAACTAATCTGACCATTAACACCACCTTACTGAGTTAATACAGCGCTTCACCTGCTTCTCACATACCTAATCTGACCATTAACACCACCTTACTGAGTTAATACAGCGCTTCACCTGCTTCTCACATACCTGATCAACTAATCTGACCATTAACACCACCTTACTGAGTTGATACAGCGCTTCACCTGCTTCACACATACCTGATCAACTAATCTGACCATTAACACCACCTTACTGAGTTAATACAGCGTTTCACCTGCTTCTCACATACCTGATCAACTAATCTGACCATTAACACCACCTTACTGAGTTAATACAGCGTTTCACCTGCTTCTCACATACCTGATCAACTAATCTGACCATTAACACCACCTTACTGAGTTAATACAGCGCTTCACCTGCTTCTCACATACCTGATCAACTAATCTGATCATTAACACCACCCTTACTGAGTTAATACAGCGCTTCACCTGCTTCTCACATACCTGATCCAACTAATCTGACCATTAACACCACCTTACTGAGTTAATACAGCGTTTCACCTGCTTCTCACATACCTGATCAACTAATCTGATCATTAACACCACCTTACTGGGTTAATACAGCGTTTCACCTGCTTCTCACATACCTGATCAACTAATCTGACCATTAACACCACCTTACTGAGTTAATACAGCGTTTACAGCAGGACACGCTCTGAACTGTACAGGGCAGTGTGCTTTCAGGACTAGGATTAAGCAAGGCTACGCTAGCGTTAGCAGCAGTAAGCTAGCGTTAGCAGCGGTAAGGTGCTGGAGGGCTGATGTCCAGCACGGTGGTGATTTTCTCTAAACACAAACGCTAAACTCTCTTTCTCTGCTGACATTGTCTAGATAACTTAGTTCCATCATGAGTAGCGACGGTTCACAGGCTCGTATGGTCTTCATGGGTTCAGACCAAATTTGTGTAAGTGTGCGTTTGATAGACGGCTAACTGGCTTGTCCCGCCTCACCATCGCCGGAATAGTTATGATTGGATGTTTTCCTAACTTGTCCCCGCCTTTCACAAAACAAAATTAATTCTGATTGGATGTCGTCCATGCCAAACATGTTCGTCTCGTTTTATTTGTTGACTAAAGTGTCAATCAATTTCATCATAGTTTTTATCATTTCTGTAGATTTTATTTAGTTATCGTCTCGTTTTCGTTATGAAAAAAAGGTTCGATGACGAAAATAGTTCGTCAACAAAATTAACACTGGTAGCTTGGACCCAGAATTTCTGTAAAAATGGCTGTTGTAAGAAGGGCCATATAAATTTAACTTTAACTCGATGTTGATATTAATAATGCTTCCTAGGGCTCAGCATTCATTTTAATAAAGTATTTGTAAGAAGTAACTAACAAATTGCAAACAAAAAAATGGCCAAAAAAAGCACTTTGGCTAAAATTATACCTGCAGATGTGCATTCCTGATACACGGGTTGTGTAGGGCTGGGCGATATGGGAAAAAATCTTATCACGATAATTTTTTTCATATTAGTCGATATTGATATATATCACGATATAAATCAAATCACTATTTCCCTTTTACTTTAAGTGAGATATGAAGGTATCAAAATTAAATTTTTTTCTTAAATTGTTTTTTTAAATCGTAGTGGTGAGTCGACTCTCTATCGGCTCAAATGGTGAGTTCGTTTAGCGATTCTGTTTCGGTAGAAAATAAAGTTTCCCTGCTCGGGTTTTTGGATTATAAAGTCAACTTTGCCTCAGCGTTCTCACTCGAACTCATACAGTATACATGTTTATGTTTATTGATTACGAAATTACGTCGATTAGCATAACGTGCGTCGATGCGTAGCAAAGGTGGCCGCGCCCACTGAAAGCATGAATTTATCCAGAGCGCAAGCTGCAGCTACAAACAATCTCTCACCTGCATCTAAAGCTGTGAGAGTGTTTTACACAGAAACACAACAGTGTGGTGCTCTGTCAGCTCTGCACAACACAACAGTACAGCTGCTACACACCAGCACTTGAAGCTCAAACACCCTGTAGCGCTTCATCAACACAGCAGCAAGACAGCACCTGTTTACTTGTTGTTCTTATTTTAGCAGATTATTTTAAGATTACTGACACATGTAACATGTTTCTTTTAGTAGTATTTAACGTTTTCTGTCGTTGTTTTTTTTCTTATTTCATTCTCTCTGCTCGACTGTGGTGTCTGCAGTAACTTATTACTAGCGCGTGGGTTAAGCTGTCGCTACGCCTACATTCTGTGCTGTGTGCTTCAACCAAACACGAAGTGGCTGGAACTCCAGTTCAGCCACCTGATTGGTTTGGGGCGGCGCTATTCTCATTCTCATTGGCTGTTCGTGTTGTCTCTCAAAACACGGATGGAACTTAATTCTATCGACTTTCTATCGACTACGTCTTAAAGTTCTATCGAGGAAATGTTATTTCGCGATAATTATCGCTATCGTTTTATCGCCCAGCCTTAGGGTTGTGTGAAAATATGCTTAGTTATTCAGAAACTCTGCAGATTTTAAGTTGTATCAGTAACAGTGGCTGCTTCTTTAGAGAAGCTAATGAACTAAAGCTATTCATCTGCTGTTGAGGACCCTGTGTTTAATAAAAGGTCTTTGTTTCTCAGTAGACGCTGTACCAACATGTTATTTATGCATCTAGCTCTGGCTAACATCAACTAGAGTACTGAAAAAAACTAACCTTACTTTAGATTTGTACACCACTTTCCATATGAACAGAATATATTACATCAACAAATTTTTCTCTTTCACTTTACTCACTTTTCACAAGAACTGAGTCGATGTGGCATATCTTATTCATGTGGAACTGATTAATAAAACTAAAGTAAGTAGCGCCAGTCTGGCCTTGCTACATCTTCTCAGTAAAAATCCTCTGCGTTCTCACTCACATCCTTAACAACACACCCTCGGTAGCACAAACCTGTTCAGGCACTCCTGTTTCATAATAGTTAAGTTTAATATACATACTTCCAAAATTAGCACATTTCACAGTCAGTTCAAAACATAAAGTCACCTTCTTCTCTGAACTGATCATTTTTGCTTGTCCCTGTGATGGAACGTAGCCAAAGGCAGAAGTTATGGAGGGAGGAAGAGGGGGTTCTGCCCTCCCCCACCTTCCTGGGAACATAATTATATAATTTCAAATAATAAAATAATGTGCAGGAAAAGAGCGTGTGCCAATTATAGACGCAAAACTAATTATTTTCAAAAGATCGCATCCCACCCCTCTTCATATGCCTCACATTGGTTTGGGTCACTGCCTACCATCCCCGAACCACAGACATACATACAGAAATGAGTCAACGTCACAGTCGTACAAAGCAGCAGTTTAAAAAGGTACTGTCAAACATGCTACTATTTCAGGAACACTATACTCTGAAAGTGCGATAGGATTTTATATGGAAGGAAACGCTGTGATCAACATTTGTAGATATGACCATGTGGTTGGTGAAACTCATCTGTGTGACTGTTTTTTCTTCTGGTTTTATATTAAGCCTTTTACTAAAAAGACTGAAGAAGTAGTTGTACTTACTTATTAAAAGAGATTGTTAATGCTGAATAAGCACTGCATTAACAGCATTCCATAATCCATATAGATATACACATTAGATTAGCAACCTAGATTAATTTATGTCTAAAGATTATAACAAAGCACTTGTCAGTTAGGTAATAATAGTTATGGTGAGGTTAATCCTTAGAACTCATCATATCTCAGTATTTGTTAGCAAGCAGAGTTTGCCTGCTCCAACATGGTGAACGCACATGTCCCCCTCAGAACCCACACTTGATTTTATTTTCAAACAAAAAACTTAAATACCCATGGACCTAACAAATACAGTTGCAGGGCTTTCAGGATTCAGGACTAAAGGTGCTTAACTACCTGTGCACATCCCTAATAAAATACCAGGAATATCAGAACACTTTTCAAACAAAACTTTGGAAATTATTCAGATTCTTTTTAATATGTCTAATATCACAGAACATAAAATCAATTCTAAATTATTTACAGCACATACCTCTGTATTTAAAAAAAAAATATATATAAATATAAATATTTATTAAACATCACTTAAATATATTAGAAAATGTATGTATTTCTGGACAAAACAACATTTAGTACAAACTCCAAGTAGCTTGTAAAATTTGCGCACTAAAAACTTTATTTGCCACGCAGCCCATCCCCCCTATATGTGACAATCTACATAAACCCTCTATTCCCACGCCCACACACAGTATTGTGAAACAGAAACAGGAGGAGCTGACCACCCCCATAGGGTTAGCCCAGTGGACCAGAACAGCCTCTTTACAGCATGGGCAGTTCTTTAACTGCCCTGTAAGTGTACTGGCCTCATCTCTCTTCATTCCCTCTTGCAGCCTTCCCTCCCTTTTCACGGTCTTCGACTCAGGCCGGGGCCTGCGCTAATAGTGGCCTAATCATAATAAATGGCTCTTCTGTTGAGCTCTAATACAGGTTGGGGTCTGGCAGCCTCAGGCAGGAGCATGCTCTCTCTGAGCCCACTGCATCCATAATGAAGAATTATAATCACAGCGCCAAAATCACTCAACAAATTAGCAAGCTGAAGAAGGAAAGGGAAGAGACAAGCCTTAGCGGTGCTTCTTCAGTTAGAAAGAGATTGCATGGACCTCTATACACAACAAGCTAGATTTATATGTAAGCGTTTTGTACAGCTCAGTTTGTGATTGTCTTTTTAGCTGTGGGTGTTTGTGAGCAAAGGAAGTGCGTGAGTAGAGACACGTATGTGAAACTTGAAATCTATGAGAAACGACAACATATAGCAATGACTGGCAGACATGCATGTGTGTGGTCACATATTAAGCTCTCTGTGGTGACTAAATGTCCCCAGGATGATGGAAAACATGAGCAATTTGAAGTCGTGTGGACACTTGGATGCTCCTTACTGGGAAAAAAATCTTTCTTTTTTTTGTCTTTATGAGAAACACATTTTTTTGGCACTATTAAGAAAAAGGTGTCTCTAGGATATGCAATAGTATTAATTCTCTGTATGATACAGCTGTATGATATAGTACAATAGTGTTGACTTTTGTTGAATTTAATAATAACTGAAGGGTTTCACTGCAAACTGCATTATACACCACCTTCAAGAATGTTTATTATTATTATTATTATTATTATTATTATTATTATTATTATTATTATTACTACTACATGTTGTATATTGTTAGGAGAGGCATTTACACTAGAAATATCAAAGATACATTATATGCAATACCACCTTCATATTAAAAATGTGTTACAAGACATTAACTAAAACTAGACTAAATATAGAAATTAACGGTTGGAGGATTTTTATTATGGTTTGAATCATTGTACACAGAGTAGAATAATGATGTTAAAACTAAAAGAAAGCCATAAAAAGTGCAGATTCTGGTGAGAATATAAATTGAATACAAATGTAATTCATTACATTACTATAATTAGTTATGGCATTACATAATTTCATTAACATAAAGCAGTAATTACAAAAATGTACATACTCTAAGGGAATTTTAAATATTTGATTAAGTGCTATGATGTAAGATGTAAAACTTGCCTGCTTTGATTTGTTTACAGTCGTCATAATAGAAACCACAGTTGTGCTAACTACAAAGCAAAAAATATAATAATAATGTCTATCTATAATAATAATAATTTCTATCTAAAATGGGTGGACCTACAAATGTGTTTTGAGTTTTTACATGTACTGTTCAATAGTAAAACTGTGGTCTAATAAAATCTAATAAAATAAAAAAAAAATCTGTTTTTCTAGTGGATTGTTATTCTATACAACCCATAATTGAAACCAAAAGCTTCTCTTCTCTATCATAAAACAGCGTCTCAGGTATCAGGATGCATATTCCCAACCACAGCATGTCATTGAAGTCACTTCCTCTCACCACCTCTTTCTGAATGGCTCTGAATGTACTTTGTTTTATGTTAACATTTACATTATACAGGAAGTTGAATCATCACTGGAATGTCTCTTTAATTTTGCTTGCCAAAGTAAATGTCTGAATTGACCGCACCAGGTATTTTACAAAGAGCAAGAAATTGGGCCTGAAGCAGTTGAAGGCTAGTAAAGGCACTGTAAAAGCTAATGAAAGGCGATGGGAACGCTCCACAAAGCCAGAAAAACAAACACGTGAACATTTGTATCTGTAAACATGTTGTCTCGTAGTAAGTTGCAGTACAATTATTTCATTGGATTAAGTCAGTTATTACTGACAGGCTTGAACCCTCTTCTTGGCAGTAATCCACTAATTAGTCAAATAATCCTCTCATCAATATGACAGCTCTCAAGACAGCAGCTCAATCCAAAATCCTGCCAGTGAGAACCAAAAGAAATAATACCGCCGCTCAGTTACTGACACATCCATCATGCTGCCTCCAGGGCTTTCTGTCATTCACTCACTGCCATAGGGGGAACGCTGTGTGGTGCCTTCACCAGGAGGCAGATAAGAGTAAAAACGCTATGCACATCTGTAGCCGTGTTCCCTTTATCTGGAACACAAATACAAATCATAACTGGAGGCTTAGAAAATAACTGGTATCACCAGAGCAAGAGACAAAACGGAGAAAAGTCTAGGGCTTCATGATACCAGCTAAAATGATAATCTATTTTTTCCCCAATACTTAATTTACAATAGTTTTATTCAGCTGAGTAAGAAATAAAATAGTTTTAAAACAGCTTTCTCTTTCTCAGTGTTTATTATACGTCTGTATTTCTTCAAATGCATGAACCTGTAAACCTAAATATTAGCAGTAAGTAAACACATTACGTTAAGCTTGCAGGACTTCTTAACAGGACAAATGGCTGTAAATGTGAAATGATATAATGCGTGGATAAAAACGGATATAAAGTTTCTGGAGAAGCCATGGCGAAGTGAAAAAGCGGTGGTGTAGTTACACTTTACTGGAAGCAGCAATTTACTGTAAAGTGTATGCAAATGGGGCCTCCCGTTTACGAAACTGAAAGGAGTGAAGCGCAGTCATCTAGTTGTCGACCTTAAAGGAGAAAAAAGAAAGAAGCCACACGCTGCTACCACAGTCTACTTTCCACTTACGAGAGAGGAAAAGAGCAGACAGGCACCGGGCTCTCAGCAGAACAGCACTATTAGGAAAAAACTGTCACTGAGAATGTGCTTTTATAACTCGTCACTGTCTTAAAACTGACACGGAGAGAAGACCACCTGAGAGAGAGAGAGAGAGAGTGAGAGAAAAAGAGATATATACAAACTACATGAGAAAGAGTAAATGAGAGTAAGAGAAATGGATCAAGAAAAAGACAAAAATAGAAATGACAGCGTGATCTAGCAAGAGAGGGAGACAGAAAGAGACAAGAGTGGCAGAGTAAGAGGCAAAAAAGAGAGGCAAAGAGAAAGAAAAAGAAAATAAAAAAGTGACAGAGAAAGAATAAATTAAGAGACAATGAAATATATACAGAGAGAGAAAGAGAAGCAAGAGACATGTTAGAGAAAACAGTGACAGCAGTAGAGAATACAATGAGATTAGAGAGAAAGTGAATAAAGGTGAGACTAAGGGGGGTTAAAAAGTAAAACAGACAGAGAGTGAGAGAGACAAAGAAAGAGAGAATGAGAAAGAGAGAAAGAGAGAGAAAAGGGACAGAGAAAAGTGGAGTAGGCGAAGATGGCAGACAGACGGAGGTGGAAACATGGAAAGAATGATAGGAAGAGGCGACGAGTGAAAATTGAGCTGCATTACAGACATAATGTGACCTCTTACACACATATACACACTCAAGCACTCATTTAGTCAAGCAGACCTACCTGGGTAAATAATTAAAAACGTGAATGATTATTTTTAATTTAGTAACATTTTCTAACAAATTCTCGCTAACATAGCCGAGTAACATTAGAAGATGAATCTGTAAACAGAAACTTTTCAATACAGTTAGTTACTGTATTACTTCTTAAACCAGCAGCACAAGATCATAAATTGTAACTGTATCTGAATTATTAGAAATTAACTTTTTTTTTTTTGCTTCTCACTTTGACACTGACAGTGCGCAGATGGCAGCGTTATGATCTGGGGTATGTTTTCGTAGCATTCTCTTGGCCCACTCATCTATGTGGAAGGTACTCTCAACCAATTTGGTATGAATCCATTCTTGCAAGTCACGTATGCAAGCGGATTGTCTTTCCTGGGGCGGATGGGATCTTCCAGCAAGACAATGCAACATGCCATAAGATTAGAAATGTTCGACACTGGTTGGAAGAGCATGACCAAGATTTTCAAGCACTGCTTAATTTGTGCCGGATCTTGCCGGAACAAGATCCAGCACCTCTCGTATTTCGAGTACCTGCGTTCCCTGACTTATTTATATGGATCCAGCACCTCTGTGACGTTTATTGTTTTTAACATGGGGATTTATTTATAAAGTAAATTAAAATAAATCACAAGTGTAGAGTGTGAGCAGGTTTCTCCAAATTAACCTGATTTGCCAGTCACAGTTATCGTCTCTTCTGTTTATGAAACTTGTTGGTCCACCGCTCGTACAATTTAACCCTGTGCCCGTGTGCGATCTTGGATTGTTAAAGGACACTGAACTGCCACAGACAAGCTGAGCAAATTGCGAAATCGAGTGGAGACCGAGGATGCAATGACTGTGTAGTGGAGTAATTATAATAATTAGAAGGTTAGGCAGTCTTCGTATATGTATTGTTGTTTTTGTGCAACATGAAATGGTTTGGGTTTTTTTTTGTTTGGTTTGTTTGTAGGACACCGTGTTCTAGGAAAAACTGTTCCTCCAGTGGCATCTCTGAGATTTCATGGTTGCAGCTCCTTACTGCATTCATTAAAGCTAGTTCTATCTTATTGCATAGAATGCTACTATGTTATGTGGACACTTGAAGCAATGTTGTGTTCCAGGACCTTTTCCTTCACTGCCCACTTGCTGGATCACTCCACCTTTAGTGTTCCTTTACCTGATGTTTTACAAATTAAGCACTGCTTTCAAGTACTAACCTGGACCCCTTATTGCCCAGACCTGAACCCAATTGAGCATCTGTGGGACCATCTTGATCGCTGTGTAGCTCCTCCAGCAGGATGTGGGATTTTACTCCTTTACTCTTTGCTCTTATGTCCTATTATTTCGATTTAAATATTAAAAACATATATATAAAAAGAAAAATATATTTAATTAAAATGTATTCACTGCATTTGCCACTAAATTTGACTTTGCTTTAACAGGACCAGCCCACTTCTTTATTTCTCTTAAAACATAAATATTCATAAATAAAATTTAAATGAATGAATAAAATCTTTTATGATTGGAAATATTTTCAGATGTGAAAAAAAAGGCATGAAAATAAACAAATTCACAGCATCGTCCACTTGGAAATAATAACATCTTGTCTTCATCGGGATGAGCTTATTAGACTACTGCATTTCTCATTAACCATAATAAATAACTCTTAAATGAATAATAATAAAAACAAATTAAACACCAACCAAGCTGTGTACGAGGCTGCCGGTGGAGGCTGCCTTTGTAAATAGACTTGCTGTCTGCTTTATATTTATATATACAGTAAATCAGGCCAGATATTTACAAAATGACCGACCTGTTGAACTGCGAGTTCTTTAAAAGATCAAAATGACTTTAGACATCTGAGACATGACTATAGCTAGTCCAGCTTCCCAACCACATCAACTCTCCTCAGTTAAACACCAGCACAGGCTGTCACATGGACTTTTTTTACCAAGTGCATTAGACAGTAGCCCAGCTAGAACAAAAAAAATATATAATCAGAATTTTCCTTATTAATGATTCCTCACTGGAATGTTATTCCTATTCATTTTGTAAGCTTCTGTTTGTTTTATCCTGACTGGGGAGAAAAAAAACTTTCTCAACGGCTCAACTTTAAATATCTCAGTCAACTGGCGGCTCTCTGGCAGCCCTACAATGCTTAATAGTCCCCAATTAATGACAAACACAGCTCAAGCTCAAATACACAAAGATCACTTTTTTTTTTTTTTTTACTTTTTTATGCTGCCCGTTAAGTGTGCTACAGCACCAATCAGCAGTTAGAACTCTTTTTTTGAGACTCATAACATGTACAAAATAATAGTAGTCAACATTAATAACAGGCATCAGGCAATGTAAAAACTAGAACAACACCTGAACAGAGTCTTAGGAATTTCAGTACATGGAAGGCAGGATGCTACACTGCAGCTGCAGGGCCACCTGACCCAGCCACTTGAGCAGTGCTACACTGCAGCTATGTGGCTTCCTGGGTGGGCCGCTTAAGCCATACAATACTGCAGATAATGCTTGAACTGGCTGGTTGAGTGATGCTACATCACAGCCATGTCGCTGCCTGGGTGATGTATCAGCTGCATCAGCTGCTTAAGCCAAGCTACATCAGAGCTAGGAGGCTGTCATGGCTGGCTACTTGAACAATGATACCCCCGCAGCTAAAAGCTTTTTTTTCAGGCTATGAGGCTTCCTGGGCCGGCTGCTTGAGTGAAGCTGCACTACAGTTATGAGGCCCCCTTGGAATTACGAGGGACCTTCCCCCGCAGCTAGAAGACTCTTTCTGGCCACGCTAAGTGACCCTATAGTGTCGCATGAGGAGGTTTTGTTCTACCGTTGGGTTTTAAAAAGGTGCCATAAAATTAGACATGATGTTGTTATTAGTAATTTATGAACATTTATGAACTGCAGTAACCCTGATATGGACTGAGGTCCTTTTGCTAGTAAATCTGATCAAGTTGTTTTATTAATCAGAGTTTTAAGAAAACACAATGAAGGACGAATGAGAAAGACTGTGTGACAAGCTCATTGGCTTTCACTGAAAGTCTTGTATCAAAACTGTGTCAGTGTCACATTGCTAGTGAAACGGCGTGGTCTGCGCTTGTGTAGTAATGCTAGCCACGAATGCCATTACAGCAATGCATTATACATGACTGGTCTCTTTAACATGTGTAGCCCTGGCTATGTAATCCAAACATACCTTGACTGCACATCCAATGCAATGTATTATTCATAGATGTAAATGCACTTGAATCACATTATAAAGTGCATACAGCAAGTGTCTGTACATTAACCTCTTGTGAGGGCTTTTTAGAACACCTTCATGCTCACTTCAGCAATAAACTTACAGGAGTTAATGTAAGGCCATACAATTTAGATTAAGGTCATTTGAATTGATGCCAAATGGTCTGCTCTTTCGCCAGCGTGCTGGAATGATATACCAATATCTTATGAAGAATTTAGTGATTCTTTATGTAAGAGAAGAACTTACATAAACTAACGCCTTCTGGATCTATCCTCATCCTTTTATTTCATCTAATGCATAACATTTAGGATATTAGGCCACACCACAGACATAAATAACTGTGTAGTAGGCCAGTAACACATTAACAACTCCTCATAAATGTGTTTATGTCTTTATATATCAACAGATATCATCTACGAATCATTAGATGGCCAGACTAAAGTTAGTTGGTGCAGTGTTAGCTGCTGAGGATCCGTCTTCTTTTACACACAGTCTTCTAGCAAACCTCAACAAGGCTTGCACACACAGGAGTGCATTAATATTCACCTTCAAACAGAATGTATTAACCGCAAACGTGAACAGTCCTGTCTAATCTGACTCATTTATTTAGCTGTCAGCAAAGTCAACAAAGCAGAGCAATGCCAACACGGCCAGCTAACTGATCTTCACAGTCTGCAAGGTGATTTATCAGTAGACGTTATATTAAAATGGATGTTAGCAAATACAGTAATCTAGATTAAGTTTAGCTTACTTCAGAGCTGCTTGTACATATTTTTGTCATTGAGCTGCAAGTATGGTCTTAACCCTTTTTCAGCTTCAGGAATAAAACAGCTCCATCCTCCAGAAGCTCAGGATAGCAGGTTTCTGTGTAAGACCTTTCTTAGTAGGACAGTAGTACAGTGATTAAGTTACCAAACAACAAACATACAAAGCTGCAGCTTCTCTTGACATTAACGTCACAGGTATTTAATTAACGTAGGTTAACTCCTCTCAAAGGTCCAGTGAAACATTAACAAATACAGCAGCAAGCGTTGGAATTCAGCCTCCTCCTCCGAGACCGATTTTGAGCGACTGTAAATGATGGAAATCACAGTAATTTTGAGGGCTTGTGATAGTGATAGTGTAGAAAATCACTTCCTGCCCTCCATCTACAGTTTGCGCCACAAAAACACAGTGACATCATTTGCAAACAACCTAGTGTCTGAAGTAGAACTGCTTTGAGATTATCGATAAGTAGTGGTAGTTAAGCTTTTTCGAAAACTGTCTTTATTACTGACTTCAGGCTTGTAGCGCTGGTAGTATTTTTTAATGGACTATAAAAATATCCCATATTAGGCTTTCATGTGCTATCAAAGGACATTTCTATAAGTGCTACCTTATCAGACCGTCATCTAGCCCGCCTTGTGAAGCATTAGGTTACAGGTAGCAATATTGGTACTGCGCCTCTTTAACAAGCCCCTAATTATAGAACCAGGTGATATTCAGGAGATAAATGAACACACAACAAAACGTACTGGATTCTGAACATTTATATCAATTGCAGTGTGTGATAGAGGTGATTTGTCCTCCTATAGGCATAATACGGAATACACAATGACCAACAACTACAGGGGTCTGTAGCCACCAAGTTGATTTCTGTTACTGAATGTAAGTATACGTGTGAACTCCTATAATTGAAAACATTGAAAGTGTTACTTTTTAATGGTACAATCTTGTGAAAATACCTGACAGGTTGCTGTGAAAACTTGCAAATGATGCTGCTGACCAGAAGCACAGTCTACTCAAACCAGTTCAACTACTTGAAACATCAAGGCTACTGCTTACCCCACATTAGGTTAGGTGCTCCACTCTGTCATGCACAGTGCAGAGCTAGACTAAAAGCCTATCAATAAATACATTACAATCAATACACTAGGACATGAGTGTATGCAATCAGTATGATACAGAATATGAAATAGGACAATATTAGCTACCAGAATAGCCAAGACAATAAAATCAGAATGTTATTTTTATGGTATATATGACCAATCATGATTGGTTCAGAATTGCTTATCCATTTATTTCAAATGTTCCATCCAGTCTCCAAATACACTGACTAGACCCTCACAGGATTATCTCAGACAGATTATGTGAAGAAAACCTTAAGTGACCTGAAGTAAGTATCCAGGACCAAATTTGTGAACAACAAAGGCCTATACCACTCTCTACCCCTCTCTCTCTCTCTTTCCCTTTCTCTTGCACATGTCCCTTCCCTGCTGTTTGGTAATAGCATTACGACGAACCCTAAATCACCCATGAATGTTCCCGACACACAGCCCGCCAGAGTCCCTACAGACAAACTGCCTGCCTCTTCTAAAAACGAGAGAGCACTGTGCAAATTAGAGTGACCCCCATTTCGACACCCACTACCCCCTACCCCCTTTACTTCTCCTTTATTTTCAATCCATCTTATTCCCCCCCCCTCCTCCTACTCCTCTCTTTCAGGGTTGTTCTTTTTGTGGCCATGTCATGTTGCTGAAAGAGGAAGTCGGCGCCCATCGGACCACCCTCACGTGCAGACACCCAGTGAGTCACCATGGCAACCTGCCCAGCCCCCGAGAGAGGGAGAGAGATAAATACTAATCGCTATACAGAGAAGCACAATGCAAATGAATGAGGGATGGACAAGGGGAGGGATAAAGGGAGGGGAGGATTGGGGAAATGTGTGCAGGGGGGCCTTACTGTGTGTGAGGATTGGACATGTCCTAATTTTGCTAAGCTGGAACTCCTTACATGTGAGCTTTGAAAGTTTTAACTATTTGGCTAGGATACGTTTTCTGGATACAATCTGTGTCCAAATGTTTTAACACCCCCAGTCAAGATACATGTTTTGTTGATTTTGTAGGTGGAAATAAGTTGAAAGTGACAACACATCCTTTACAAAGAACAACTCAGATACAGCTTTTTTTCTCAAAATTTTAGTGCACAATTTAAATTTATTACTCAGTTTAACATATTGGGGGGCCATCGAAAGCATAAAATGTACCATAACCTTTGCACCTTTGAACCTTATTAGATATTAAAATCATAAACAGTAATTGTGCATAAAAATGAAGCTCAACAAAACAAGCAATTTGACCAGGGCATCCAATTTTTGTATACAACTGGGTGTGAAGTAATGATCTCGTCGGACATCTGTAACATTAATGAATTGAATAAGATATAACTTGTAAAGTACAAAGCCAGAGCCATACACAATAGTACAACCGCCCACAAGTACAAGATTTGTCCTAATGTTTTACAGTCTTTCTTATTTCAACCTCCAATCCAACTAGCTCTCTTCAGAGAACGCCATGCTTTGCATTGTGATTAGCTTGAGTTCACAGCCAACTATCAAAATCATTAAAAAACGACAACAACAACAGTTTACATATTTGGGCTGAAGGGAGTACTACAATATGTCAGAAAACTCTTAAGAAATAAACTTTAAAATTCCCTTAGCATATGATGAAATATCTGATTATTTGGTCTTTATATAATGCAGGGTTACTGTACATCTCAATTTACAGTGAGCAAAATTAAAGAAACTGAAAAGAGACTTAGTCACATCACTGATTACTGAAATGATTTTTCATAGCTTTAAATAATGCGTAGAGAACCCCATAGAAATAAATAAGATAATACTGAGTAACCCAACAGTTACTAAGACCCACTTAACCTGTAGTGTTAATACACACAACTGCAAACAAGTACGTTCAAGAGCTTCCTCTGGTGTAGATTCATAGAAACTTCCACGCTAACAGCTCCCCCTGCAGCACAGCTTTTAGACTGCAGGTGATTTTCAAATTCTGCTCTAGATACCTTAACAAAACCTGTCAGTACTATATTTCCACAATATCATTCCATTTCTAATATTATAATTTGACATATAATAATTTGACAGTCAGTTTAACTTTGTTGTTTTACTGCAGCAAGGCACACTAAAGAGTTTTTAAAGATCTGCACTCTCCCTCGAACTCTCATAATCTCATTTCCCAGCATATTTAGCAAGCTGTTTAAAGTTTAAATTAGTGTGATAATAATTTTCAATCAATGTCATAATCACAATCGTTCTCATGACACTGGACTTCTTTAAAAAACCTCCAGAAACAGCAAGTCTGACACCAATTGTAAGAATTTTTTTCATAAAAATGACTGACTGCACCTAATGTAGTTATTTGCTCTGATGAAAGTTTAAGTTAAAGTAGCATTTATTGGAACAATGTTTCATGCCTAATACAGTCTCAAGTTATGCACATACATGCCTATATGGTATTTGCAAAGTTATGTTAGGGCCATGCTAGAAGAAGTGAATATCTACATTAAACAAGGACATATAAAGCCTGTAACATTCTGTTAAACTGTTTTTACTTTTTACATTGTAGTGTATAGACCCTCTACTGGAGAAAAGTAGTATGAGTATCAAATCCAGTGTTCTGAATGTGTATTAAAAATACATATATATCTTTAGCTTATTTTAAAGTCTTTCGTTTTTGCTGATCTTTACCAAGCGCACTAATTCTTCTAAAAAATCACATCAGCCAGGCTCGGAATTACTGTCCCAGAAAACACTGAATTAATGCTGGTGACATTTTTCTGCTCTCTGTTTTGCACTGGGCTAATTTGACAGCTGGTTTAGCAGAGCACACAGAGATAAGACAGAGTTAGTGCAGGGCCTGCAGGTGCGGCCCAGCAGTTATTTGTATTGCTTTTAATTAATAAACACTAATTCGCTCCGTCTGCTTGGGGTGAAGAAGACAACAGGTCAAAATGCCATTCGTGATTGTTTGCCCCGTGGCTTTGTCATTTGTTTATTTATTCATGGAGTGTTTATTCATTCTAAATGTCAGCGTCTTTGCCTGCCTTCACTTAATTTATACTGATAGAATGGACTCTGCCGTGCAGACTCAGAAATTAAGTGGTTTAATAACTGACTGAGATAATGTAAAATAGCTATACTACACTGAGAAAGACAACACAAGTGTGTGTGTGTGTGTGTGTGTGTGTGTGTGTGTGTGTGTGTGTGTGTGTGTGTGTGTGTGTGTGTGTGTGTGTGTGTGTGAGAGAGAGGACACAGTGGGAAGTAGAGAGAGGAGAAAAGTGAGTAGGAAAAGGTCTAGGATAAACATAGATACTGAAAGACAGAAGAAAAAAGGCAACAGAGAAAAAGAGAGAAGTCAAAAAAGGCAGGTATAAAAAAGGAGAGAAACAGAAGAGAAGATATGGGGAAAAAAGAGATTGGACTAATGTTCAAAAAAAGATCCACACACTACAGAGATAAAAAGGGGTGGGGTGGGCGACGTCCCTGATTGTCTGATCGTTTCTCCTTACACAGCATCTGTCCAGCTTCAACAGAGGTTCCATGCTGCTTTCCTCTCGAAGCACTACATGACTCACAGCGTGTCTTTGATCTGTCTACCAGGCCCACTAGCCTCTCTTAGCAGCAAGCCAGTGGACAGCACAAGTACTCTCACATAACACAAATTCAACTCTTACATAGGGTTTCACTAATGCCTGAAACTATTTTTGATGTGTGTCTTGTCTCTACTGACTAAGAGCTCGGCCTAGGACCTCAAAGAGGGGGACAAGCATGGGATGCTTGAATAAGGGAACAAGAAACACTGTATCAGGAACAGAAAATGCTCCAACAGCAGAATTAAAAGCATTAGTGGCCATTACACAGTGTAGGCTCCTCCCTTGGAAGTCGGCAGAGTGCTTGGGCAGAGTGCTCTTTCACAATAAACTCCATGAGCGTTCATTATTCTCAAGGACAGAGAGATTTAGAGTCAACCCTACCTTAGCTGACTGAAAAAAGTGGTTTTACACAGCTTTGGTAAAAGGTCCTCTTACCAGCTCTTGAAAAAGTCATACTCTCTAGCAGAGAGAAGTTGTCCAGTCCCATCCCAACCCTCAGGAACACCAGTAAAACTCCAGATATGGCACATACGTCTTCCAGATAAAGCATAGGTAACAAAAACCACTGAGGAAGCACTCAGAAGCACACACATTAAGTTATCTGTCATCCTCTCAGACCTTAAGCCCCAGTTGTTTATCTCTGTACCTGATCGCCAATGCACCACACTTAAGTCAGTCAGATCCCTAAAAGTTCTTAGGCCTTCTTTGTGAAACCAGTCACAACAATCAACTTTATTCATCTAATCCCTAGCGAGTTATTTTCTCTTTTCCCTCTTCTTCTTAAACAACCCCCAATAATCTAGCACAGCATGACATATAGTATAGCATGACAACAAAAATGTGTTTATCATAGCCCATTCCACCCAAACCAAATTCAAGGGACACGGCCCTCAGGGAACAGCAGCTCTGAGCAGCCCGCAGCCTTACAGTATTCATTCTAGCTGCAAGCTGGATTAGTCTTTGGCTCCCTTCATCCAGGGGCAAACACAACACTCCAGATGGGAACCAATGGTGCCCATGCCAAAAAAAAAAACTACACAAGTCTTCTGAATATTGTGTAATGGAAGAGCGGGGGGATCTAGTACCATCAAGCGATGCCACATACTCCCCCAGTATGACAACTGGGATCTGTTCACTGCATATACACCTCCAACTCCAAGCACATTGAACCCTTCCAAGCTTAAGGGACACTGCTGGGCCTGTCTCTGTTCAGGCCACTGCCTATTACTACAGTCGAATATTTTTTTAACAAAAACTACAGACACACACACACACACAGAATGGAACTGAGAAGGAAACAGGAAAAGAAAAAAGAGAGAGAAGGAGAAAAACAATACATAAAAGAACAGGGAAAGGCAAAATTAATGAATGAAAGGGGAAGAAAGAAATACAGAGAGGAGGAAAGACAGAACATAAAAAGGGAGAGCTCAAATAAGAGAAGGAGAATGAAATGAGAGAGAAGGAAAGAATGAAAAAGAAATAGAGAGGTGGGTGAAGAATAAACACAAAAAGAAAGAGAAGGGGGAGAAAGAGATTGCAAAGAAAATGAAAAGATAAGAAATAATGATAAAGAAAAGCAAAGAGAAAAAGAAAGCAGAATTAAAATTAATGAAACAGAGCAGAGAAAAGATAGTGAAGAGAAGAAAAACTGAAAGACAAGAGAAATGAACAGAAGGAAAGTTAAGAGTGAGAAGAAAACAGAGCAATACCAAAAAGAAAAGGAAAAAAGAAATAGAAAGAAGAGAGATAAAGACACCAAGAGTAAAAGAGAGAGAGAGCGCGAGTGTGTGTGAGAGAGTGTGCGTGCATGAGAGAGAGAGCAAGAAAGAGAGCGTTAGTGTTTATTGAAAATTAACTACAGATGTGGCTTAATTCAACAAAACTGAAATATGTATATGACACACTTCTTAATATGCAAATCACAGCCACAAGTCCATTCCCTTAGCGTCAGCGACGCAGACGCAGGCAAGTCTGCACACATCCATACATCCACAGTCCCGTCTCCACACATACCACGTCTAAACACCAGGCAAGCATCATCACCTGTCCTGCATTATGAAACTGATATAACCTCCACCTCTCCACTCCAAAAGTTAACATGCATGCTATCACCGCCCCGGGGCAGGAGGCCCATCCAAAATCAATCTGCACACCCTGCCACAGCCACAGACAGGAGTGTGGAATGTGCATTCTTCAGCCCGCACTGCTTCCAGCACTGATGATTTTTAAACACAACTTCCACGTTTATTCCAAAACTGCAGATATTTCTGCTCATATGAATAAAACATGCTAAATATATACATGAAAACACTGACAAATATGAATTGGCAGAAGCTCTGAGCTAAATGCTAAACAACGTCTTGTCACAGCTTTGTGGGCAATAAACTTGCGGAGATGTAGATGAGTTTTAATGAGAGCCAGAAAGTGGACAGAATGTAAACTAGAATAGACAAAAACCTCATTAGCTATGTTACTGTTTTTGGACATGTCTCCTCTCTCGTTCTCACCTGTCAAACACCTGCACACCACATCAGGACCTGGGCTACTGTCTAGGCATCATGTGAGTTTACTATACACGTCAGGGACCACACTTCATTTATGTAATTCCATTCAAAACTAGTTAAATATTAGTGTTTTCTGCATTAAGAATAATAACATTTAACAAAACTAGAAACTTGTTCCACAAAAAATGACACAGAAGTTTTAAAGACAATATAAATATTAAAGTGCCTGTTCCTGGTTAGACCATTTAGGAGCAGGTAGCCAACGAAAGTAAGAGTAAATGCAAAGACTGCTTAGAGCAGGGGTCACTAATAGGCGAACCGCGGTCCGGACCCAGACGTTGTCCAATGCGGACCCAAACCGATAATCTATTGAGAATGCTTTAATTTAGACTGTTTTTTTTTTAAGCGGCGGAGCTTTTCTTGTTTTTACGGTATACGGGCTTTATTTGTAATTATCTGTAAACTTACAGACCAATCGTGTGCGTTGTAAGATCACTGAAGTCGCTCCTCAGCCAATCAGATCTGTGCACATTGGGGCGTGCGGTTCGCACACAGGCAAAGCGAGAAGCAGCAGCCGGAGACTAAAGCGAGTAAGAAAGAATAACAAAAGAACAGAAAAGTCAACAGTAAAAACTGACTATTTAACCAGGAACGGTTATGGAATGGACTTGCTCGTCTAGTTTTGGAGAATACTGCTGTGTAAAACCAACAAGTCAATCTGTGAAGCTGAGTTAACGATAAGACACATGTTTTCGTCCATGAAATAGGTTATATGTGTTTGTTAATTGTTCTGATGATACCATTATGTACATGGAAATTAGTCAAAATTAGACTTGGCCCCCTGATAGTCTGATCAGGAGAGAAAACAATGTATATGCTTATGTAATTACCTAAATGTTATAAGAATGTAGAGACATTAAGCCTTAATGTTTTTATACCTTTTGTTGTTTCTGACATTGTAGGTTAGTCTTGTCTGTCTCAGGCTTCCTACAAGCGATAAAGGCATTCTTGTCCTTAGAAATGTATGAAAACAAGTAATCACACACACCCCAGTATGTATGCACACACAGCATCAAAGCCCCAAGTGCTGCTTCTGAAAGTTATTTAAATGTGGAAAGGAGATGAAATGGAAGGCCTCAATCAGGGATGCCACCTGCCACGAACAGCAGCTGCCAGCTCACCTGGCAGAGCTGCCCAAAACCAAACACCCGCAACACACCCCACAAACCAGCCAAACAAGGCACAGGCACTGCTCTGCGTCTCTGCAGAATACCCACTGCTGCCAGACTTTCTGTAACGCCTCAAAACAAACACACACACACACACCTTTCCACAAACGCACATTTATACTAGTCTACACACACGCACACACATTTACACCAGTCCACACAAACACATATACACATTTATACAGTTGCAGGAAAAGGATTGTAACCTTTCAAAATTTCCTGGATTTCTGCATTGATAACACCAATAATATAACAAAATGTGGTCTGACTGTTATCCAATTCAGAATTATAAAAAAAAAAAAAACAATCTAAAAAATGATCTAACTGGGTCAATGTCTAGATGTGACTCTATAACATGTCTCCTGAGGTTATCTGAAAGTTATTTGCACTGAAGCATGGTTCATCTGTTTCTTAAGAAGAACTTTTGTGTTTACTTAACGAGCAAAGCACCTGTGAAACTCTCACTTCCCTTCACATCTCCTTAAAAAACGTTTTGCCAGTCAGCTCTTGTAAAAGTCATTAACACAGAGGTTCACTGACTTTTTCTAGCTTGCACTGTGGATGTTACTCTATGAAAAGCATGAAACCCACACGCACATGTGTGTGTGCTGCCAATTAGTCGGTTAGTTAGATTGTGTTTGTCTATGTTTGAGACTTAGATAATGATATTATGACAGTCCACACACACACACACAGTCACACATAAACAAAAGCTAGAATTCATGTATCACATCAAATCGACTCATCAGAAAAGACGTTACTATGGTTTTGTATGTTATTTGAACACGACAGCTGTCCCTGTTTACCTTGACTTGTAGTAAAAGTCTCCTGTTACTATTTTGGAGATACTTGTTTTCTTTGAAAAATATACCAGTTACTGCCACAACAACAACATAAGGATGGAAGTGATGTGTCCCCAATATCCTGCGATTATTGAATAATCCCCACCAATAAGATGATCCCCTCAAAAAAACTGTTAACTCTTAAATCTGGTAACGTTTCATTAACCTTGAAGTACAGAAGGGGTTAAATCACGTTCTCTACTCGAGGCCTACCTCCCTGTAACGCGTATGGCCAGTGTGATTGACTGCGCTTTCCCTGCTGTCACGTGAGACTCTGTAGCTATGTTGGGTTGTTTGTAGCGTCATAATTGGAAGGAACACTTCCCAGTCATATGAGACTTACTGTGCAAGACTTACTGTGCAACTTGGGAGACACATGGGTTTCAAAAGCGAGTGAGGATAGCAGCAAAAAAGAAGAATGTGGTCATAAGGATGAGCTTTGGTTGCCGGCATACAGCAGGCTAATGTCTATAGCTATGAATAACATGTAAAGTCACAGCGTATTGGTTAGAGAGTCACATTGACACACTGAGAGAGATTTTCTTTTCTGTGATTGTTACTTTGTTGGTTTTTTGGAGATTATGCAGCTCCATCTACTTTTATTATTGCTGATGTATGAGACCTGTTTCAGTTGCGCTATAGCTGAAGTAAACTGAGGTTCAAACTACTTCTTTGTCAGTCATAAGTTTAACATTAATTTAACATTAAATTTTAAATTGTTATTCAGAATAGTTTAAAGGCATGTAGAATAGCATATGTAGCAGATCAGTCCTTTATTGTTTTATCATGGAGTAAAGAGAAAACAACAAAAAAAGGCAATGGGCATAAACATTAACCTTGCTTGTTGACAGTTCTTTGAACTAGAGAAGTGCCTACATCCCCTTCACAGCCTGGAAAGGTACATTTCTGCATGTATATTCTACCAAAGCAGTTGTTCTACTATCTTTGTTTTCTGTTGGGCAGGAACATGAGCTAGTATAGACATTTTGTGAGAGCTATATTGCTGTTAGGGAACAGTCAACAGTTTTGGAATATGTCTGTTATACTAGTGTGTCAGTTCTTAACTATGACAATGTAAATACAGTTTTTCAGTCTATGGCACATTTAAGATCCTGCGGTCTACACTGAATTTCATGATCAAGTGAAATAAAACTTTTGCAGCTACCAAAGTCCTTATCTAAGTGTCCACATGACAGTTACAGCCACGACAAACATATACACAAGCTTTAACATTTTAAACACACATACATACGAATGCTTACCCAATATTATTCTGCTGGAATCGACTTCCAAGCTTGACAGGCTTTCAATGGCTTTTTTTGGTCTATGTGCCCAATTCACAGTTATTTAGAACTTTATTGTTTACAAAAGGGCTTAAAGTGCTTCAATTTCTTCTTTTTGCTTTGAACAAATGAAAGGTTTGTAAACATGAGAGGCAGTAAACTGAATATCACAAGCGTCTGCCTGTCAAAAGCCCAAATGGATCTCTCCGACGTGTAGTTCCAAGGCTGTCAGCATGTCCGTGAAATAATAATACAGCTCTTTTACGTGTATACAGTGTGTCACACCTACGCTGAAACCTTTGAGGCCTCACTGGACACCTTCGCGGTTCCAACTCATCATGAAAACATTGCCTAAACTATTGACTTTGCCTTGTACAAATGTTTATGTTAGTTCTTTTCTGCACATCAGGCAATTGGATGGGCAGCACCTCCGCTACACAAGATGTATTTTGTTTATTCATAAGGACCTCACAACTTCCAGAGCCCAGGAGTGACAGAGGAACAGCATTAGAAGTAAAAAGTAGAATAGGGGTAGGATCTCACATAGAAACCAGAAATCACAAATCTAACCTTTTTGTCTCAACTTGGAGTGCTGGGTCGTGGCGGGTAAGGGTAGCTAAGTGTGAACAAGGGCGGCTCGTTGAGGACATAGCCAGCTAGCAGCAGGCAAGGGCAGTTATGGGTAGGGTGGGTAGGGTGGCTGAGGACTGGCCCATGTTTAACAGACTTTCACACATCTATGACTATATTTATAGTAATGACAGCAACCACAGCAGCCTGAAAAAAAAAGTTGCTGTGTGTCTAAAAATACTGGGATGTTACCTAATGAAAGGATGCTGCTGAGAAGTTCCTGTGGCTCCGTGTCTTTGTTTGCATTGAGAATTACCTTGTGAAAACTTTGTATGGGAATTCAGCTCACTCACCACCTCCACAGTGTCTGAACAGTAGGAGCTTTTCATGACAAAGGTATCTTTCTACTCTGCTCTATTTTGGGTCTTTTATTTGCCAATGTAAACTATTCTTATAACTAGCAAGGCATATTTTATTACCTGACATCAATTACAAAGTACTCTGCCACAAACTGTGGCCATGTGATGTCACCTTGTACCTTGTAAACAGGGCTGCCATGATCACTTGACCTTGAACTTAAGAGTAACTGACTGAAATTTAACTACTCAGTGAATCATCAATAATTTTTTTGTAGTTTGCATGATAATATTGTTCTGGCTTTATCTTTGTGATCTCACCACATCAATGTAGAATATCGTCTGGCATATAGTGTTTTATTCTCTTTATTGAAATCTTTTCGGTGCCATCCCAGTGTATCTACATTTTTTCCAAGTGTTTTTAAGTTTTCCACAGTCATAAACATACACAAGTGAACATATACACATGCTGTGACATAACTAATTAAGAAGAAATTAATTAAGAAGAATAAGAAATATATCACATATCCTGCAATAAGTAGATTTTAAATTGATGGATATTAAGAAGGTGTCTCATCCTCCTGTGTAACAAAGGGATTTAACCACAAACAGACTGGCACAACTGACATTCTAGCCCAGCAAACCAACAACAACAAAGCAACAGCAACAAATGGAGGACTATCTGGAGAAATGCATCTTTCCAGACAGTGCAGGGGGTGTCAGCACTTTTCATACCCTTTCCAAGGAACCAAACCGTCAACAGGCATGATTGTTGCTCTTCTGTGAACGAGGCTGAAGTTCACAGAACTTCAATTCCCACATCTTTAACAAGATCTTGGACAACTTTAGCAGCTTCACACAGCATTTGACACTGAAGAGACTGAAGAGGGGAGCAATTACACCTTTATTAGCACTATAACCTTAACTGAAACACTGTTGATGGTTGAAGCCAGATCATCTTGAAAGTTTTATAGTGTGCTAACAACTTTAATGTTCTTTGTGTTGTATGGCATATTTTCTATGTAGACATTGGAGAACAATTTAAAATGTTGAACAAATACATTCCATGGCATCTTACAGGCTTCCATTTAAAAACGTTTTTTTGCAAGTAAAGATTGATATAAAAAGCCTGACCAGAAGCTGTCCAAAAAAAATTATATATTTTATTCCACACAAATCTAGAGCTTTTCTATTGTCATACATTGTAAAGAGTGGTTGCTGTGATCAAATGATGTAGGCAAACACATTTAAGAGCATTGCCAGAATATATGAATGTTTTACCCAACATGACCTGAATCTATAACAGTTTTTGTCACCAGCCAGTTGAATCAAATAAGCATGACATGGTGTTGTCTATTTTAGTCATTTGATCTTTTTTAACTGATTACTCTGAATTACCAAATATACATGTTTATTCTATATAGTTACAGCACCACAAGCAATGAGTCAGTTAAATAAATAATTCAATCTATCATGACCATACACGACTGTCACCTCAGACTCAACAATAACTTCATGTAACAGTGTAATATAACACCACAAGAAACACAAACACACAAACACAACGTGTGCAGACACCTATAGCCATCAACACAAAGCACGTCCCAATTATATCCATTTAATTCATCTGCCTATCTCTGATGACAGGCTGCCATTTCTGCAGCCAACTCACACTGCTCTCATGTGGGAGGTGTTTTGCATTAACTAGATGTGTCATGAGTGGTGTCTTCATTTTCGAGCTAAGCCTGGGCATGTGTCAAGGAATCGAACATTAGGCGAAGTTGAAAATAGTTGCCTTAGGAGGACTTTCTCCTGTGGATGGGTTTCTATGCATCTTTCTCTTTTTCTCGCCCCCCCATCACTCATCCTCTCTTTAATTTTCTCTCGTTCTTTCTAGCATCTACCCATCATCTTTCCTCCTGCAGACTTTGCCAGATGTAATCAGAGAATGTCAAGCTCTTGGGTTTGCACAAATCCTGTGACACGCAATATATTTCCTGGGATTCTGGAGCCTGATATATAATAACTTAAAAAGTTCCACGAAACTTCTGACACTAAGAGGAAAAAAAAAACAGCTTTTCACTTCTGCCAAGTTCCAGGAAAAGGCCCTACTGTTGAGGCATCTTGTCTGTGTGCTATTCCTTTCTCTTATAGCTTTTATTATTATTAAATACATTTGGTTGAAGGCACTGCTACCTACGTGCCTGAATTCCCACACAGACACTGTGCATCACTTTTACACAAGACTAATTAGAGAGTCAGCATGCTTTTGACAGCCTGTAGAAGTTAACTTGAATTTATGCCAAGCTGAACAAAATGATACTGGCGCTTTGATGAATCTCATAGCAGATCTAGTTAACAAAATGCATGAGAAAACAAAGCACTCTAAACATCTCTTTCATACTCAGGGGGGATGGTGCCTTCTGAAAACACCTTTGAGCGCAGCCCACAGTCTGTCATCAAAGCCCTTGCACTTAAATCACTCTGTTTATCCTGAAGGGATCACTAATAGTAGTCCATGGGGAGAGAATAACAATCATGTCTACACTGTTGAAATGCAGCATGTCCTACAGAGCAGCTGTAAACAGAGAGAGAGAGAAAGAGAGAGAGAGAGTCAGAGAGAGAGAGAGAGAGAAGCTTGTCAAAGTGCATTATTTTTTAAATAGCACTGGGAAATATGACAATGATTTCAAGTGATGAGTCAGCAAACCTTCCCCGTCAATATTCCAACCCCATACTGATTCCTTTCCATGCTACCTCAGATATAAACCTCACTGCCTAACCACAGGGATGATAGGATATTCAATTTCTTAACCATTTCTTTTTTGGATTCTTTCGCTGCGTTTCCAGTCAGATTTGATTGGCTTTGCGTAGCTAATATCATATGTGGAAGACATAAACCTTTTAAGCCACTTTAACTGCTTCACATTCAGCAGCTTGTGTGGTGGTGTTTACAGAACTGACACTATAGGGAACATCAAAGACCACAGAGCTATGAAGCTCAGAGCACAGTTTATCATTTTGCATTTAGGGTCATTCTCATATCAGTAACTTAGAGGCCCGCTACTCAAACTCTGTCCATTTCTTACAACAGAGAAAAACTGCTTTGATCTATCACCAAGGGGAAGAAAGTGAAAAGCAGAATGGGCGAGAGAGTCAAGCCAGTACATATAACCCAGGATAGAAGCCTACAACAGAATAATAGATGATAGAACATGATGCTTAAAGTTCTTTGTTTTTTTTAATGAATTTAAAAAAACTTGACTCTTTGAATTCTTTGTAAAAGTCAGCATAGGTTTTAAACATGTTTTTTAGACAGGGCTTGTTGTGAGCTTGTCAGTCAGAAACGAAATTAGAGATGGAAGGATCGATCGGCTATGTATCGTATCGGCCGATTTTTAGTCAAAATATGCGATCGGCTGATATTTCTCCAATTTAGTCGATCCCGAGAGCCAATCGATGCCGTTAAACAAATGAGCCTAATTTCTGATAGAAAGCCGTCTGTCTGGCAGTGTTTTACCGTATGTGACGCAGACTCATCCAGGGCGTTTTTAAAATTTGTAAAATCAGCGTGTCTCATGGGGGAAACAAGACAAAGACATTTAACACTACTAATCTGATACGGCACTACACGCGGCTGACAGCAGAGCTAGCACGCACAGAACACCGTGCAGACCAGATCTGACCGGTACGAACAGTACAGCAGGAACCATTCAAGATCTGCATTTAATGATTGCAGATCGTTTAAAATAATCAAGAGTCTGCGTTTAATAACTGCAGTTTTCACTGTATTTATTTAATTTGCTTTTTTACTTTTAAATTAAGGGTCTAAATTTAATGATTGCAGTATTGGGGATATTTGATTTACTTTGTTTATTTACGGCTAATTTATTTAAAAATATTATGCTGTTTTACATGAGCTTGTTAAAAATGGTAATAAACAAGTTTAGACCATGTTTCACGACTTGCTTGCACTAATAACTACATGTAGCCCTGCAGTGGCATTTAGCTCCACCCTCAATCGGTATCGGCTATCACCCGATCGTGCTAAAAGGTGATTGGCGATCGAAATCGGCCTCAAAAACGCTGATCAGTCCATCTCTAAACGGAATAGTTCGGTAAATACTGCTTTTTGTACAAACTGTGGTTAACTGGAAAATAGGTATTCCTTCCAAAATATACCTAAATAAAAATACCCTGTATTAAAAGCCACACATTCACAGTCCCCATTACAAACCAAGTTACCAGCAGCACTCAAGAAATGAGCTCCAAACAACATTGTAAATACGGATAGATGTAAAAATCTCTGCCTTGGGCTTTGATTTATCAGGTGTAACATGAATATAAAGGAACTGAAGTGTATGTATATTTTCAAGATGTGCCAACAATTTAAAACTTTGCTGTTGTTGCTGCTCCAAAGTATTGCCATAACTAGGCCTTTTAGAATTATCTTCCATCCAATCTCTAGTTTTGTCAAATAACACACCAAGTATGTCTGCAGAGAGTGGAAACTGCACACACACACACACACACACACACACACACACACTTTGCCCCTGTCATAACAATGCAACTCATACTAATAAACGGTCAATTATAAAGAAAGGGTATAGTATTACTTTTCTGGTATCTACTGTGTTAATTACAAGAAAAGTACAACCAACAAAAGTTAAAAAGAGGAGTGTTTTTCCTACTGAAGTTGCCTGCTATCAAGGCAGTAGATATAAACAACTACCTTGTCCTTCAATCATTCTTCTACTCAAAACAACAAATGAAAGCAAACAAAACGTTCGGTTGACCTTGGTCCGGCTCCACGATTGACTGTCATTATTTTTTTTTTCTTTTAACTTTCCTGTGGATTAACCTGACAACAATTGTCCAACATAATGGCATCTCACAACCTTAGTGTTACAGTTGTTTACTTAATGTAGACTAACCACTAACATCTGGTGATACTGTGAAACAAGATCAAGTTGTTGTAGCTCTTTGCAGTTGCAGGACAGGTGTATTTACATTTGCCCCTTGGGTTGCTTGTAGGTGTTGTTTTAAACCTATCACCAGCTCACAACTACAGATGAAGTGTGCAAAATACAATACTCCACACTTCTCAACCACACAAAGCTCTAAACAGATTCTTTTATTCCCTGTTCCACCTTAAATGACACAGCAGGGACCAAAACGCTTAACAAGAAAAGGAGAAAAGAAGCTGGTGTAAAGAAAATTCTTGTCCCCATGTGAAAGTCTGCAGGCCATTTTTGTTTGTGTCTTTTTTTAATTACACTTTTTGCCTTTTTCCCTGTTGTGAACAATACATTTTGCTGTTTCTTGCGGTTCTCCTTCTGCAGTTCATGGCACAGCAATGTAGTGACGTAACATCATATGCAGACAACTTATTACACTATGTGGTCAAATATATGCAGAGACCTGATCACAATCCTATCCCATCCGAATGAAATATGACACTACAGAGAACATGATATCACTGCTTCAAAGTCTGGTGGCGACATGCTTTATACCACTTCAGCTGACGTTCGGCATTGTGCAGTGATCTTAGGCTTGCGTGTAGCTGCTCTGCCTTGGAAACCCATTTTGTGACGCCCCCAACACAAAGTGCTGAATGCTGCTTCCAAAGGCAGTCTAGACTGGCCATCTGTATGATTTCAAATACACTTGTTAGTACTGAGTATGGCTGAAATACCTAAATTCAATATATATCATTTTGTGTGTGTATGGTTTACATTTAAACATTCTAAATAGTACCAAGTTATTTTTATATACATTATATACACCAATCAGCCGTAACATTAAAACCACCTACTTGTATCTACACACATTGTCCATTGCATCAGTTCCATTTACAATACAGGTGCAATACAATGTAGTTCTACACTTACAGACTGTAGTCCATCTGTTTCTCTGCATACTTTGTTAGCCCCCTTTCACCCTATACTGGACCCCCAAGGGCCCCCAAGAGAACAGATATTATTTCGGTGGTGGGTCATTCTCAGCACTGCAGTGACACTGGCGTGTGTCCACTTACTGAAAATAGCACGGCTACTTTCCTGGTCCACCTTGTAGATACAAAGTCAAAGATGATAACTCGTCTGTTGCTGCACAGGACACTGTTGGTTGGATGTTGCTGGTTGGTGGACTATTCTCAGTGCAGCAGTGACACTGAGGTCTTCAAAAACTCCAGCAGCACTGCTGTGTCTGATCCACTCACACCAGCACAACGGACACTAACACACCACCACATCATATCAGCGTCACTGCAGTGCTAAGAATGATCCACCTCCCTAATAGTACCTGCTCTGTGGTTCTCCGGTGGGGGTTCTGACAATTAAAGAACCAAGTATAACTGGATAAACAATGTATGTAGGAGTCAGTAGTCTGTAATTGTTGAACTACAAAGTGTTCCTATGCGGTAAGTAGAGCTGATAAAACAGACAGAAAATGTGTGTAGATATAAGAAGGAGCACATATATAGATTTTTAATATGAGCAAGTGTATATATTTTTCTTTTAAATGGGAAATCTGAGACAGAATTATTGACATTAACTGGCAAGAGTTTACGGAGAAACCTGCACCAGACTAGATGTTCCTTATTTTAGCCTTACAAAGCATTATATACCCAGCAGAAGTGTGTTTGTGTGTGTTTAATTTGTTATCTAGCACGTCATGTACGAATGCATGAACTTACTGTAACTGTATGAATGTATTAGATATTTGTACTTATATATATATTAAGTAAACTCTTAACATTGCAGTGGTTACAAACCTTTGGTAAAATGGTCTATGTGTAAACAGGAAAACATGTCACACTCAGAAACAACAACAAAAAAACTACCCCCAATCCTTTTTGTCCTACTGTCCTCTGTATCAGTCTCTCCACCATTTCAATCAATGACTACATGTCAAAGCCATTCTCCCTTACTGACTCACCAGCGGGTTTAATTGAATTAGTAAGCACATGAGTCACTCTTTGGCTTTTCATGGCTGCGGCTGAAAGAAGAGCACGCTGAGCCATTCTGCAGACTGTCTGCTAAGGAGCAGAAATACGTAGACCCTGGCTTTCAATCCCAGCCCTTCACTTTTACTCTGGGGTACCTCACGTCACTGAACTGTCCCTCAGTTAACAGATAGCTAGTTAGCCTAGTAGTTCGCTCTAGTCCTCTTATGCTGCATGTGCAGAAGTACTCAATATGAGACACAGGGCTTGTCTTGACATCTAACAACATTTTTGAAATATTTTCAAACAAGTTGAGGTGTGTACGGCACAGGACATCAGCCATGGTGAAATATACAAAAGAGGAATGAACTCTCATACACACTCCTACAAGTACAGTACTGAGCAAAAGTCGAAGATTACCCAACAGTACAATAGCCATCAGGTACAAGTGTATTATTTTTTAGGGAGCTATTTATCTGAGACCCATTTGTATAAGAATGAAGAAAGATATAGAAAAATACAGGAGTTTCCAAAGCTGGTGTTCAAATCATTGTTACAATACACAGAGAAAGCTCTGTAACCGGGTAGATCACCACAAAGCTTCATCTAAGCTTTCCTCTGTGTGAGACAGAGAGAGGAAAATCAAGCTGGACTCTTTCTTCAGTTTTTTTTTAAATCCACAGGTGCTTCTGTCTATCCCTCTATAGTGAGAACACAACTCAGTGCTATCTGAAAGGATGTGTAGATGTTAAGCAGCTGTTACTGAAAAAATAAATGAAGAAGCTGCTGGTGTTCTCAGAACAATGTACCACCCCAGAGTCCTGACCTTAACCCTATTGTATTTGTTTGGGATAACTTGCATACTAAGAAGCAAAGAGGGCAACCAACTTCTAAGACAAATATTTCCGCATCAAGTTTCCTGTAAACAATGGCAGCTGTACTAGGGTGTAAAAGGGTGGCCCCCCTGGGTGTTTTCTCTTCTAATTTTTTTACCTGGTGCAAAAATAACTTATAGTCAATGTCTTTTTGCATGGAAATCAAACAAAGGGTGGCTTCTTACTTCTGCACAATACAATACACCAGCACGGAAATAACCACAGACAAAGGGTAAACAACATCCATACATTCCACATTTTTGCCCAATGAAATTTAAGTACTGGCCCAATTTCCTCTAAAATAATTGCGAAGTCAATATGAGCTTAGAAATGAAAAAAAAGCAAAACAATGTCAATCAATGCTATTGTTGTACTTGTGAAACAGAAAGAAATAAATCTTTGAATGTAAAACTGGCAGTTTCAGTTCATGCTGTTTAAGTATTACAAAGAAAACACAAACACAGAAAACAGAACGCAAATAAATATCATGCAATATTTTTTGTTGAAGTTAAATTGCCAGTTAGTATTCAAAGTTTAAATGCTATATGAATATTTTACAAATGTACCCTAAAGATTATTATTTTATAAAATTAAAAGTCCTAAACTGAATACAAAACACAAAAAGACACAAAACACACACATACACACTCTTTCACTTCTAAAATCACATAGTAAGACTAGATCTGCAGAGTACACTGTTAAAGTCTCTATATTATGAAAAACTACATTCAGATACTCAGATACATTCAGATAAATTTTCAAAGCACGCCATTTCCTCCTTAGTCCACATACGGAATTTAAGTTTCAAAAACATTCAATTTCAGAAGTATCAATTTGGTAAAGTCATGGAAATAAGCATATTTTCATATATTGGCCAACAATCAGAAGACAGCTGCTTAGCCCAGACATTTAAGTTGTAAGCGGTGTTTCAGCCTGAACTGCTTTTTGAATAAGATACAATACAGGTCAGCTAATCAGAACAAAGATCATTTACTTATACTTGTCTTAAAGATACAGCGCCACAAGCAGTCCATTCAATTCTAATGAATGAAGAGAGGGTGGAAAACGGGAATGCAAATGAATGATCACTGTTTTTACATAAAACCACACAAACACTACAAGTGGATCCCAGGGGACCAAAAAATGAAAGTGTGAGTGAATCTCAATGAGAGCATTTGCAATACTGATACTGCAGAAGAGTTTAAACAATCTCAAGATGTTGGTAGATGAATGTTACATTGAAACATCTGTAAACATTTCACAGGTTTATATACTTGATATTGATATATGTACACTGTTCAGGGTGAATGTGGAGAAAGTTCAGAGTGTGTAAGTACTATCTCACTAGTGCCCTGGAGTGTTTGAGACTGGCATCTTTAAGTGTTAGAGTCTGACTTTCATTGCAAGACTCTCAACCTTTATATACACACACACACACACACACACATACATACACACACACTTCAGACATCACAAAATCAGTCCTTAACTGCCTTATTGCCCAGACTTAGTGTCACCAGACAGTGGTCTGCTCATCCCTAGAGCAGCCTTGTATCCCACATTATAAAGAGAGTATTGTATGAATGGAGGGTAGAGGGTGGGGGATTATTGAGAGTGGTTCAAATCACCAGCCTCACACACAAAGACATCTCTATTTCTGCCTCCAATCACTTTCTTTTAAACTGCTTCAACTAATGTCTCCCTCATCATAGAGACAAGGATGTGTTTATAGCAGGAATGAGAGGAAATACTTCCTGACTTAGAGACACACACACACACACACCAACACACACAATATAAAATACTTATACACACCAAATTAAGTTCTTTCTAATGCCAAAACATTTTTCACTCAAATCTAATCGCAGTTTTAATGGTGACGGGATAGATGTTAAAGCCCCTGGGAACCAAAATCTAAGTTTTCTTTCTAATTATGTGAATCTTGTTCATCCCAATATACATGGACAAGGTTAGTCTTCTCATATCTTCCTAAATTCTTGAATATTTCCCCAAAGTCCAATACATGTCTGCTGTATTGCCTCCCTAAAAGTGCTGAAGCTGCTATCAGTATTCCTCTGACTGATCAGTAGGCTAACATGGCTCTGTCCTCTGTTCGAGTCTGAGCAACCCAGCAAGCCATACCTAACTTAGTTCGCATTTTAGTAAGCTAGCTATCTATTTGGTTATACATCTATCTATCCCCATGTGTGGGATATTTGAGGTTCATTAACCTAGCTAACATTATGCCAACATTCCCTGTGTGAGCATTTTCTGGATGCTAATTCAGCAGTAAAGTGTATAAGAGCCTTCAATGTTTAAAATCTTGTTAAGCTGGTTAGCTCGTCATGGTGGGATCTACAAGTACAGCACGTCACTGAGGACAGCTTCAGTCATTTCACACAGAAGACTATAGGTTGTGCTAAAACCATTAGCTTGAAGGCTGGAGCTGAACCTACTCTACTTCTTCTCTCAGATGAACAGAGGCTGCGGTCACAAAGACAGGATCTAGATTTTCACCATAATCTATACGGTTGTATTTGTATTTCTTTAATAGTTTAATTTCGCTTTCCATTGGTCCAGTGCTTCTTGGCCTTGTTTTCTGTTTGGTGCGTGAGCCCAAGGACTTGATTTGTAAAGGTTTTTCAGATTATCAGAAATATACACACATGCTGACATGACCAGCTAGATGACTGAACAGACAACCAACAAAAAAATGAGACATATGATGCAGCTTTCCAACTTGATTAAGCATGCTAGATTACCTCTGGTTTGGTTGTCAGCGTTCATTCGCCTAGTTTTTCCTACTCAGAGAGAAAGAGACAGTGTGTAGTTTTATTAAAGCTGTGAGCAGGACAAGCTTTACCCAAAATTTAGACTGATAAAATACATATGCAATGTTTACAGACATGAAAGTCTTTCATAGGGTGTACATGTATATATCCCACAAGACAAAGATTAACCTAATAAGAAGAAAGAAGAAGAAGGGAAGGGTTTATGCTTTACATGCACCCACAAGCAAACAATAGTGCTTTTACTTAAAGACGCTTATGGGTAAATTCTTCACGTTTAGGGGTGTGTAACGAAAATCAAAACGATTCTTTATCTCAGTATTGAAAATTGCATTAAACTTCAAATGTCTGTGACATAAATCCCTACTGCATTAAAACCAGTGTTATAATAAACCTATCAAAATCTACTTAGATGAAAATAATATTAAAAACACATAGTATTCATTTATCTTAACACTGAAATTAAGTCTTAACATATACGTGTGTAGGCAGTTATAAATGCTTTTTATGCTATAAGTAGATCACCTGACCCACAGCTGACTCTGTGTGACCCTGCAGGCCGTCCAAAAATTAACAAGATCTTGTCTCCTTCCTCCACATAAAGGGCTGACATACACAAAGCTTCAGGTACACCCTTTATCCCAACATGATCCTTTATCCCAACATGATTTTTTTATATATACTTCACTCAAACAACATTTCCTACACACTGTTAAAACACAGGTGGCCATGATCAAATTGTCCTTAACTGCTCTGGCACAATCATTACAACAGCACTGCTCTCATGTGAGCGGTTCTTGAATTAAATTATAGAAAATTGAATTTGAACACGCTAAAAAAATATATATCTGAAGGTCAGCCCAGGACCAAGTATCTTTGTTAAACATTAAAAGAATTCAATGTCCAGCCAAACTTAAATGAAATATATTATTTCAGATTATGTGTTAATACAACAGCGCAAACCTACACAGTTTTACACAGTATGTGTCAGTCCAAAATTGCAGGTCTAATATTTCACCACTGTGGGTCTTAATAGAACAGTATGGGTCCTAATTCAACACTCTGGATTTGAATTAAATAGTGTAGGTGCTAAATTACTCCTGAGAGTCTTACTTCACCACCGTGGGCCTTTTGTACTAAGCCTTTTGTGCGTGTTATGTATGAAACTGGCACACAAGCCTAAATATGTGGTTTGGATGCATTGTAGTTAGATGCATTTCTTCCCCTCATTCGTATGTATTTAAGGGACGGTTGTGCAAAATGTGGGTGAATTGTACAAAACTTCATTTTCTAGAATGTTTTCGTGGAAAAGAACTTCTTTTATTAGGCCTGCTATCTCTTCACCACTGAACTTAAAGCTTTTCTTTCAGTTGACAGTTCCTTAGTGGCTTTTAGTAGGCGGGACTGATGCCTTAGTGAATAAAACGTTCAATTCAGGCATATTGTAGGCAGCTAAGACATGTTTTGCAGTGTGCTTGTACATTTGGCCCTGTGGGTCTCAATTCTATACTGCATATTACCACACTACAGGTCTGAATACACCACTGCAGGTTTAAATACGACACTGTGGGTCTTTATTCATTATTGTAAGTCTTAACTGAACAAAATGAGTCTTTACTAACAGTGCAGGTCTTGAATCAATGGGTCTCAATTCACCACCAATGGCCTTAAATCAACACTGTGGGTCTTAATTAAATGCTAATACAGATCTCATTTTACCACTGTGGGTTTTAATTCAACACTGTGGGTCTTCATTTGACACTGTAGGCCTTAATTCAATACTGTTGGTCAGAATCCAATGCCATGGGTCTTAACACAACATTGTAGGACTGAATTGACCAGTGTGGGTTGTAATATGACACTGTACATAATAATGCAACATTGCAGAACTAAATTCAATGTGGTGGGTCTTCCAGCACTGCTGGTCTTAGTTTAACTCTGTGAGTCATAATTCAATACTTTAAGCCTTAAAGGAATGTTGTAAATTATTATTTTATACTGTAGGTCTTAATTCAACATTGTGGGTCTTAGTTCATTATTATCAGGTTTAATTCAATATTGCAGTCAATACCAAGAGATTTAATTGAACACAGAGGGTCTTAATACAACACAGTGGCCAATTCTATTAATTTTGTGAAAGAATGATTATGGTTATGATACAGAGCTGCCGAGGAGAGAAAGACTGCCTAAAAGGAAGTGTATTATTCAAATAATTACAAAAATAAGTGTAAGCAGCGCAGGGCTGCAACAACTAATTAATAAAAACTCTCTGGCATGAAATCTTGATATCAATTAGTCAGTCATGATGACATTAGCGCTTCCAATTTACATCACCTGACTGAGAGAAGTAAAACACATGGCAGAGACTGTTCAGGGTTATTCGTGTCAAAAGTATAACTTTAACATCTGCGCAGCTTTGACAGCAATGTGGTTGTCATGCATGTGGATCTAGAGAAAAGATATTCATGGCAGAAAATAAAAACTCAGCATGGAGAGTAAACCACACTGTAGTCAAAAGGCAAAAACAGCATGTCGGCTGATTTTCAGAGAACTCTGATCTGCTTTTTTGTCTAAACTACACAAATGCACCTTGACAGAAGGATATGCTTAGTTTTTGAAAGCACATTTTCTGTTTTCTACGTTTTGGTCTATAGCTCGCATGAAAATTGTGTTTTACAAGATTGTGAAAAATGTTCTCTAGGGTGATGAACACACTTTATGGCCCTGCATGTCTACCATGGATGTAAACTGGGCTGCTTCTGTGTGCTCAGTTATATTAGATTTAATGACATGACCATATATGATCATAGAAACTAATTAATGTATGTTTGAAAAGTAATAAGTAACAGTATGAAGGTCCTATATAAAGAAACAGCCCCATAATAGTACTTAGAGTGCTGTTGTTGTTGGACCTTAATCATTTTCAGACATTTCACAATAAACAAAATTGTATTTTTCAGGTCAATGCAAAAAGCAATGTGGCATTGCTGATTGTAGTAAAAGTGTGATTTGAAAATAGTGGAGGTGTTTATGTTTAAGGCTGTACCCAAATTCTGTAGAATAGAAAATTTGACTACTCGTTCCATTTTTTTGTATTATCTAGCAATCAGAAAATACATCACATTAAAAAAGTCACAGGAACATATTTTGTAACATGTAAAAATCAGTAACAGGCCACTGGATTTAATGCAACATCTGAATTGCGGTCTAGTTTTAATTACTTTTAATTAATTATAACATTGGGCCACTATTATGTATTTGTGGAATAGACAGACAGCACACATGCTGTCTCCCATAGCCTAATTAAAGAGTAAAACTGAAGTGTAAATAAACTAACAAATGAGACGGTTTAAAATAACTATACATGCAATAATTCCCTAAACAGCTGACGTCATTTCATTAGCTGGACTGGCATACTTTATCATCTCTCTTCAAACATAAAAACAAAAAATTAATAGTCTGGATAAACTACTGTATCTCTCTTAAATACACAGAATAAATGAATAAATAAACATTTTTTTAAATAAAAAAATAAAAATAAAAAAATAAACAAATGAAATCCATGTGATTTAAACTGATCAGCCAAGACTGTGCTGCTATGTAGCAGTAGCTAGTGGACATGTAGGCGTATGCTGTTGCTGGCTGCTCTCTGCCCAGTGAATAGACTTACTGCCTTCCTTATATGTATATACACACACTATAGTAAAGCTTTCAAGTGGATGCACGTAAAATGCCTAAATGCCAGAGTACTTTAGATTTCTTTTGGGACCTGGTTACAGTTAAACTACATTACCAACCAATCCAACCTTAGGCTTCTCTCATCAGTTAATCAACAGTGTGCATTGTCACATGGATTTTCTTGACAAATAGCCTTGAAAAAGTTCACATAGTGCATCTTTAGGTTAAGACACCATTATTAATAACAGTGTATAAGAGGCAACTCCTGGTGAATAGATCCACAAACCTGCGTGTGAAAGGAAAAAAATCAGTTTAGAGAAAGGACATGGCTCGGTCGGTGAGTAGTAAAATACTTGAATGTGCTGGCAAGTGAGGCCAGAATGGTTCAGAACTGAGAAGCAAGTCTGGATAAACTAATTTTAAAAGTAAATGTGGAGTGTCCTGGTTCATCATCAATGCTAACTAACGTCTGAAGGATTGTATCATCTACCTCCCTGCTACAGATGTTTTTGTCAGCACAGTTTAGCATGCATGGAAACATGGAAAGGGAGGTGGAGTGCTGAGGCCAGTTTGGACAAAAATCAGTACCAGCCCTTGTAAACATAGCTACAGTAACTCACAATCTTGGCCTCTGGCTTACAGTGCTCTGTCTAAAGCAATGGCTCTATGATGGGGGGCAATGGGTTCATGTATTCACAAGCAATGGTGCAGCCAATGCACCTGTATCTTTGCTTAGGGAAAAAGAGGCCCTCTTTAGCTTCGGCTTGAGTAAACATACCTTGTGAGACAGGAACTGTGGCAATTTTCATTACTATACATCCACTAAAATGGCTGCATAATTGACTAACAGGACAAATGGACAATAAGTGAAATTAGAATGCTAATGGAGGAAACGAGGGAGCAGGAGAAAGGAGACAGAAAGCACTGCTTCAATGAGTTAATTTTCATCTCATTCTTCCCAACAGGAAAAGCTCTTAAAACAGATCAGGGTGTCAGAGTGCACTTGCAGCCTGCAGCGCTAAGCCAGAACACCCACAACAAACATTAGCATCCAGTGTATTTGTGCCGACGGCATACACCACAGTATTCAGTTCGCCTCACCACTTGGCCGATTTTCAAAAAGAGGACAAGCTTAGGTGAAATGAGTGAAATAAGACCTGTTTTGCTTTCAACTAAAACTACCTTTGAATATAATATATTCTCTCTCTCTCTCTCTCTCTCTCTGTCTCTTTCTCTCTCTCTCTCTCAAAATGGTAGCCTAACAAAGTTTCTTCCTTCTTCCCCAGCATCCTATTGAGGGTAGTTATACAAGTGCAATTGCATAACACTTCCATCACGCTATAGCAGGCACATGAAAAAGCAACACAGAGCCTATATAGGGCTACAGGACAGTTTTATCAGCCCTCTCCACCCCCATACACTTAGCTATTCACCTGAAGGGAATTTACAACAAGCCAGTATTATAACCTCATCGAACACCACAGCCGTAGTTTACGTTCAGGCTTTTCAGCATGAGCCTAATTTAGTGCTTGTTTGACTATGTGAAGTCATGCGCTAATTTGTTAGGCATAGCTGAGCCCTTGTTTGTTATTTACTGTGGAAGCTTGTCTGACAGAGGCCAGAGTCGCAGGCTACGGATAAACACAGTGCATAACTCACTGGACAACATACAACCTGCAGCAGTTGATTTCAAGCTGCACAGCAATTGCTCTATTAGGAAATTCTGTTTCTGAGACCCTCTAAGCGACCCAAGTCCTTTAAGACTTCTAAGCTGTCAGTCCATATTTTAGCCCCATTCTAGCTCTCAGCACACCTGAGGGCCCAGAATAACTGAAAGAAACTGTAAAATATGTTTCCCTAGGGTCGACACTGCTGAAGCCAACTATCCCATTTATCACACGAGGGCAGATGTGATTCTGCCACAGAAATACACATCTGGGAGTAATCATAAGGGCGTTAGCTTAACTCTGACATTCACAATCTGATATATGAATGTAGTGAAACCTAAACACAAATGTGACAATCTTTCATTCCGAAAAAAATGGTGTCCCAAAATGTCCAAAAACTTCTTTTTTCCATACATATTGTGTACAGATGCTGTTCCTTGTCAGTTATGACCACAAGCATTAAATGAATTACAGGTCCCTCAAAGAAGATTTTAAAACGGTTAAACACTACAATTTATATAAACTTTGAACTTAAACAAGTTTTAGTAGCGATGCATCAATACCACTTTTTTTTCAGGTATCTGATACAGTGCATATTTGCCAATACCCAGAAAAATATCACTGATATCAACATCTGCTACCATCTGAAGCTATGTAACATAAGCCTAATCTACGCTTCTGTGCTATTTCACAAACAGCTCAAGCTACCAGTGAATGAGGCTCAGCTTGCACAGTGAAGTGATGCTGACACTGTGGCAGATAGTAGCATAGTTACTGATAACTTCAAACATTCCACCTTGACATAATCCCACAAGCTTTTTTTAATCACATTATTACAACTACAGGTAAGCACATATAGGCTCTACATGGTGGCAAAAAGTCAAAATTTGCTCTATCAAAGTCTGTAGACTTTTCTCTGTTTGACGGAACAAAACTCTGAGGTATCATCACTAATGTTGATTTTTTAAAATTGTGTTAGTACAATGGACTATAGAGACTGTACTGTCCTATGATTGAACATGACTTGGTTTTAGTGTTTAGTGCACAGTGTGATACAAGTCAAAGCTGCAGTGTGCTGTTTTAAATAAACAGTTTTTTTGGAAATTGTTCGTAGACAGAGCTGTCTGTGGGGGCTGCATTTCACATATAGCATGAGCACCTATACTCAGCATGTTAACTGGACCAAACATCTTTGTGCAGTGTGAGCATTATCATGGTAGATGTTGTCTGCACACAGTGGTCAACACAAATGTACAGTTGGAGTTGTAACCAAAGGGCAAGTTTTCAAAAATACATAAACTGTGCATGACATTCAACTACAACTCAAGCAGCCAATCAAAAGACACAAACAACACAAGCATCTACAAGTGAGCTGGTCCCTCAAATGGTTAATCAGTTACACAAAATGTTGTTGAAAGAGACAGATGAGGAGCACTGGATCAACACACACTCTTCTACTCATAATAAAGTAACAGACAGATTATGCACATTCAAAATGAACTGCTAAGCTACACTGCATTCATTTACACTACCAACTACAGCAACAACTACATTATTCCAAGTTGGTTAGAGAATACAGAGAATAACAAGTACAGCAATTAAATTATAAATAAATAAATAAATACAATCATTAATTAATACATTAATTAATTAAACAAATAAATAAATAACCTAGGGGGTACAAATTATCAAAAGAAAAGATGAAACACTCATATTTAGTGACCAAATTATCAGAAACCCCTAACATATATGTGCGCTTCATGGGTTTAATGTCTGATTATAGTTTATCAGTTGCTGAGAGAGAAAATCAGTGTAACATAATGTGCAATTCTATTCCACCATTAATAAAAATATTTGTAAATATTCTTAATGACTTTTTATAATTTATATTGTGTATATACTGTACTGTTTATCTATCTATTTTTGTACTGAGTGCCTTGCTCTCCCTTTGCTGCTATAACAATGAGTTTCCCCACTGTGTGACTAATAAAGGACTGTCTTATCTTATTATAGTACCTGATATTCACTGGGTGGCGGACTAATGTGAATGACGTAAACCACAAAATTCCAGTTTCCACTGGACCTCTTCTAATTATCTTTGTTGTTGAGACTAAAAGTGAAATCGTTCTAGTGTGTAGATATGATTTTAGAAACAAGCTGTGAAAATGTACCCTGCTTGTGTGGAAGGCAGCACGGTCAGCACAGCAAAATGTGTGTGAGGATTTTGTTTTTACTGTTGAGTTTTCAGCTCCTGCATGGGAAAAATATGGTGGGATTAGAAATTCATAAATCTGAAAAAATATGAAATTGTTTACTAAAAATACCGTTTAAGGGCTGCATTTGTGAATTCATGTGCAATGGCGTAAACTAGCATGGTTTTAAAAACCCCATATAAGATCACAATTAAACATGCAAATGTACATGCCGAACACTGGACACTTTGGGGGCCTGATGCAGATTTGGGGGCTGGAAATACAGGACCCATCTCAAAGAAGTCTCAAAAAACATTAATATAGGTGAAGATCATTTAACCACATATTATATTTGATAATTATATATAGTTATATCTCCTACTGTGTGTGTGTTTGTGTTAAATTGGATGTAACACAATTAGTCAAGGCACCACTTACTCTGACCGGTTGCCACTCAGCTCACTTTTAGAAGGTGTGTCCAAAACTAGACAGCAGAGTGATGCGTGTCAGCAGTTTAATGTCAGTATATATATATATATATATATATATATCATTTTTTGCTTTACTGTATGACAAGCTCTGTTTAATGTAAGTTAAAAGCTGCATGACATCACGCATGCTGCTTAAAATGTCAGTGTCCCCAAATTAAAACACTGGTGTCCCTGACCTCTGCCTTTTAAAATTATGGTAATATAGCCATGTGAAGTAGAAAGAACTGCTTGCTACGTTTGCAGACAGTTTCACTGCCTTGACATTTTGAAATTCACGGTGTACAAATTCAAGTGAACAGAATGCAAGCTATGTATTCTAGTTCTGTTACAACTTCAGATTCAGTAAATCCAAAAGTTAAACTATTTTTTAATGCTCAACATGTTTTATTCCTTACCTTTTTACAGAAAAAGTTTGATGCAGTGTGTTATTCTTTTTCAAGATTATAGATATATCATATAACACCAGCCCATATAGTCAACATGCTGCAACAAACACTGCAAAAACTATAAATGTAAATTTTATTAACTAGTTTTGCTATGTCATCGAAATCAACACATTTGTTTATACATACCTACATTATTGGTTTAGCCCCAGCCACTCATGATGAAGTTATAAGGCGTCTCCGGCACGGGCTGCATTTCAAAAAAGAAATGCTTTTCTGTTTTTTCTTTTTCTCTTGCCAGTTTTTTGCGCATGTAAATGATCTATAAAGTTGAATAGCCAAAAAGAAACAAAAGTAAAAGTTTCCACGCAAGGTGACGTCATCTCTTAACAATTCTCATAACCACCATACCGGCTAGCTTGACATTCCCTCATACATTTATCAGAGAGCTAAAACAGAAACAACTACTTAAAAAAATGTCCTGCTCCAGTCTAGTTGCGAAGGTGGATTAAGTCTACCAACTTGGTCGTATAAAAATTAATTATGGTTTATTTTGATTATTGGTTCTTTAAAATGGAGAGACCAGAGGAATTTGGACGTAGGTTATTAAGACAAATCATGGGGGCATGGCTGCCACCCACTATTCCATTTTGTATTTATTCGTTCAATCTTATAATTTTTTTCACAAGTTATCTCCAGACATGCGGTTGTTACCAGATCACATCTAGCCACCTGAGGCTAAAGGTCTATGTAATTTATTTTCATCAAAACCTCTCCTTCAAAACATTGCTGCTATCAACTCACAAAGGATAAAGGTTGGATACCAAAACTGTCTCCCATATCAAAATGGAAAAGAAAAAAAAATTAAACTGCTCATGAATGTCTTTAACTCATATTCAAGACATTCCATTTGTCATGACTATTTAGTCATGGGTTCTTTAAAGTATGGCTTAATTTGGGGTTTGCTTGTACTTTTAAAGCTCCAAACAAATGTGTGTGAACGTCTCTGTGTGACAAAGTTGCATTGTTGGACATCCGAACATCTACAGTGTTCTCCCGTCCTTGTAAGACCACCGTTTGTATTCATGACTTATTTATTTACAGACACAATGCTAATGGAAGAGCCTTGTTGTGGCAAAACCTGCCGCATCAAGACGTCGACTACACACAGCAATGCTCTAAAGATACATCCATTACAAGAGCACAAGAGGCAGAGAGCATGAGAAAGAAAGTAAAGCTGAATTCAGAATACATACAGTAGAAAGCAAAGAGATGAAGAGAAAGAGAGAGGGATGAAATGGAGAGTAAAGATGCTAGACAGAAAGATGCTAAATGCTAGTGTTTTATTTTTTGCCACTCCCACCAGTCCACCACATTCCTTTTTTCCTCTTTTCTTTTCTCTCTGCCTTCCTATGGAGAAAAGAGGAAAGTGCCATTCATCTGCGGGCCTCTCATTTCTCCAGCCGTCCTCCATTCATTCAGGCTTCATTTGTGTTGTGCTACTCTTTCACCCTGACTGGCGGCTCGCGCAGACCTGACCGCCATGCTGAACGGCTGGGAATTGTAGTCCTGAAGAGCAGGGGTTGATGGGGGTCGTGGGCCAAACATGCTTTCCCACCACGCTGAAAAGAAGCGCTTGACAGATCGGGTGGCTTGGTCTCCACGGCGATCGGCCCTGACAAGGTCATTCACTTTGACCTGCGCCCAGTCGCCCTGACGATTCTCTCTCTGGGCTGAATGTGTGTGTGTGGGTATGTGTGTGTTTGTGTGTGTGGGGGGTGTGAGGGTCAGTCGCTAAGCTTCTGACTAATTAATGAGGGTGTTTGCTGTCATGCCATTTAGCGAGGCTTTGACTGCAGCTTGCTCTCTTTGTGAGAGGCTTGTCTCTATAGGCTGCACTGTTCGGACGTTGCAGACAATTTCTGACAGTTTGCTTTCCTGCTTTAACAAATGAAGCCGTGTATGTGAGCTTCTTCAGACGTCACGCACTTTAAACCATACACTGGACTGGTGAGAGTAATGAGAGCATGAACTGGGCTGAACTCTACGCAAGGGCACACAGAAGAATGCAGGAATGTACACTCAAACGCATGAAAGCATGTGTGGGCGCCCACACAAACACTAATGAAGATGTCGCTGCATTTACTTAAGTAGGGATGGGCAGTGTCTGATTTTAATATTCTACCACTGTATATAATCCAGTCACAATCATTAAAGTGTCTAAATCTCTACAGTCTACTGCATATAAACTCTGCAGTAAAAAAGTAGTGGTGATGACAACAATTTTTGATTTCTCTTCCTCATTTTTGAAGGTATTTAAGTAGAATAAAAAAGTATATCAGTATTAAACCAGTAGGCAACTGATTCTTATGTGTACTAGTTACTGGTTAGGATATTTGTTTCCTTGTGTCAGCGATTCTACTACAGAAGTTTAAAGAGGCCCAGATTCTCGCTTACCTCGCATACCATTTACAAGTAAAGCACACTACTGATACAAAATAAAAACACTGAAAAATAAAAAGAAACAAAAACTTGGTATAAAAATGAGCAATACATACATGACCGTCGAGCATGAAAGCTTTCCAAACCTGCTTCTTTATTAGGCCTATGCACAGCCTAGTGAAACTGACAGACTTTTTTTCTATTTTGCTCTAACAGATTTAGGAATGTTATACATAGTTACATGCGTACATAACTATGCATTCTTTATCACATTCACCCAAACCTGCAACTTCTTATACATGCTTCACCAGGCAGTCAAGCTATTAATACTGCTCTCTCGACTGGAAAATGTACAACAGCTCAACACACACAGCCGTTGCCTCAGTTGTGATCACACACATCTGCCCAGCCCTGCGTGATGTGTGAGTGAGATCATGTAACTGGGCCTTTTTACTGGAACTAGGCCGTTTACGGTAATGCCGAGATTCAGAGAATTCTCAGTATTGCTCTCATCGGAACATCTGAGTATGCCGAACCTGACCCCATCAGCAGTATGACTCATCAGAACCGATCAGGGTTATGAAAAGTGTGTGTGTGTGAGAGAGAGAGAGAGAGAGCATGTCTGTTTGAATATGCGGTCAACTACCATGCATGCTGATTGCAGATTACTGAAGGCTTGGTAAGCCCTGGTGTCAGTGGGGAGCATTGATGGGCCAAGTGCCTCTTACCCAGACCTGCCAAAAGATATGTCAGAAGACTATAAACTGCTTAAAATACTAACAAAAACTTAAAACATTTTAAATAGGACAGTCCTTGAATTGTGCAGTGTACGTGGTTTTCCACACATTTTCAAAGTCAAAGTCAAAGACAAAAAAAGAATAACATTTTTTAAAAAGTGTTGTGTTATCCTCTTGTCTGCGTCTTCAAATGTCTATGCCTGTGCATCAAAGGTAAGATATAAATGGTTTATTAACATTTTTCAGGTCAGTCATGGCAGCACGCTTCAGCTAAGGAGGCTTCAGAGTTTTCTTTTCAAGTTTCCTTACATTATGAATGAATCAGCATTGATAAGTGGAGAAGTTCAATGACAAAGCATATACAAGATAAAGCATATTTTAATAAGTAGTAGTATTTGTACTACTGATCTTTCCTAATGTAATTAAACAAGCCTGATTGTCTATTTATAGGCTTTTCTATTTGCGTAGTTGTCTTTTTACGTTATTCATGCATTTATTTATGTGCTTATAAGAATTAGTCCTTTTTTGTGGTTTTGTGTGTCCTAGCGTTTTAGAGTCTTTCAAGGAATAGATAGGTGCGGTTTAGTTAAGTAATTTCTATTGTTTAGCCCCGTAAAACATTACTTCATTAAATGTTAAAATAATCAGTAGATTGCTTGATTTGCCAACACAATCAATAGCGGTTTTGGGACAGCGCTTGTTTTGAGTTTCACCGTTTCAACTCATGACCTTGTTACGCCAACCTGCCCAGAAAAACCACACTGGATGATCATCAGCCCTAAAAATATCTGAAGCACAAACGCTCAGGTTCCCAGGAATATAAAAAATGAATAGTAGTGCAGTGTTGGGAGTACATCACAGCTGGAGTTAAGAAAGTCAGCCCTAATCCTGAGCGCTTAAATGGAACAAAAGGTCACGCCATACAACCACAGTGAGACAGCGAGTCTCAAACCCACTCTGAAAATCAATTGTTCAAAAACATACACTCTTTTACCGTAAGTGGCTGAATACAATATGAACTCATCAGCTGTCTGGTCACTGCTCTATACTGTTCTATACAGAGATTTAACATTCTAAAATCTAACTTCCAGAGTGCATCATACTCTAACTAGTTATTTAGAGCTGTTAAAAGGTTTTTACACGTTTTATAATACTACTTTAAAAGCATTGTTCAAGTTATCTCTCCCTCTTTCATTCTCTCTGAACTACCCTGTATGCCCAAAAGTAGTCCGACAGCCATTGTTGACACATGCGTTCAACTGTGTGCACACAAAGCTTTTTATAATTGTCATTAAAAAGCACTGCTAATAAAAGGAAACACCCTGGAGCAGACACACAAGCCAAGTGTTGGCTGGCAGGATAAAAGCCCCTCAACACTGGGCTGTGTGGGGAACCGTATTCTGTGGACTGATTACGTACCCTCTAATACCTTTGGGATGAGCTGGAGTTTGGATGTATGTGATCCAGAATTGACCATCCAATATCAGTACTTCACTCATTTCCTTAGGACGAAAAAAGTTATCAAATCCTAACAGAATTATGTAAAGCAGTTCCATGAGATTCTTCTTACAGTCAAGAAACTTCCCTCGATTTTAGGAGAATTGTTAAATGATAAGGCCTCTACAACATGTGAAAATTTATCTCTAAAGTGCCTTTCAGACCGATATCCAAGTATGTCAACTAACGCCTTGAACAATACAGAGTACTAGCTGTTTCTCAGATTAATGCCTGTAGGAACCATAATTCTTTTGAATCAAGCCACACAAGACACTCTGCTCAGTTCCTTTTAAATGTAGTTTTCTCTGGATTTCATACAGACACACAATTTGGATTTCTGTTTGGTAAATCACACCATATTGCTTCAACTGTATTCTCAACAATGTCATTTCTATTTCACAGCACTTTTTTTTCATTCATCAGTGACCTTAACAGACGTTATTAAAGAAGGTGCAGGCACCATACTAGTCAGAGGGCCATGTGGGATCTCGAAATTTCTCTTATATTTCAATAGTGAGTACACATGTGCAAAGATCTTTTAGTGGGACACACTACAGTCAACTAGCTCTGTTTGGTGAGAAGCAGCTAAGACTTTGGAAACAAGATACAATTTCAATCCAATACACTTGGAAAAATACAGTGTTTGTACACATCCGTGGCTCTAAACGGAGAGAAAAACAACACTATTCAGGTCAGTGAGCAACAATGAGCACAAAACAGGAAGAAGCAGAGGGGCTACATGCAGAAGAAGAGATGGCACAGAAACTGTCAAAGAGGATAAGATCTGAAAATCAATGATTGAAAAAGATTCTTGGATTAGGCGAGGACAAAGTGTGAGGTTAATATCAGTGAAGCGCGTCAGTGAAGAGTTTTCAAAGAAGCTGCAGTTGGCTTCATATTCTCCAGCTTCTTGTTTGAATTTTCCTGTTCTACCTTAGATTTTCAAGGTAAAACCTCTAAAGGAGCATTGAGAGGAGTGGTGTATTGGTTTTGCTGTTAAACATTAGCAGATATCAGCAATCGTTCTTCAGAATCGCACACCGGCTCCTTAAAGACAAGCTAGATTTTTTAAGTCATAACATCCCTCGCTTCAAAAAAAGAGAAGGCTGCACCAATGGTCTGACTGAGACCTATCGGCCTAGGGACACTTCCTTTCGTCACTGGCCAAACCAAAATGACTGCTCACAGACAAGATTAAAATCCTAGCTTTATCAATAACAAAAGCTTTGAGGCATTTGCCAAGCATTGCTCCCTGCAGAGTCGTTAACACACTCCCAAATCAAACCCATCTACACTTCTTAACGCTATACATCTCTCCACTTGGCTATGCTGCTGAGTGGCACAAACATTTAAGCACTGGGCCAAGCATCAGATGTTCAAATTCCCGTAATTGCGCAGCTGTTCAATGGAAATGATTCCGAGAGTCGATTCCACGCTACAAGCTCAATTCCAGAAACCAAGACACAGAGGAGGAAATCAGGCAAAACCAGAGTATCATATTTATTACATCTGACCTGGACTAAAAAATAAATAAATAAATAAATAAATAAATATATATATATATATATATATATATATATATATATATATATATATATATATATATATATATATATATATATATATATAAACTGTATAAAAAAGGTGTTTTTCATGATACACAGATCAGTAGTCCAGCAGTAGTCCAGGTCAGATGTAATAAATACGATACTCTGGTTTTGCCAGATTTCCTCTGCTATATAGCAGTGTTAGTATTTGTTAAGCTGTCCAATGACATATTACATGTTATTAGCACTGTTACATATTATTATCAGTTTGCAAAAAGATGCAATGGCTGCTTTTACACAAAAAAACACATGCAAACACAGAATCTCATACCGACGGTGATGCATGAAGGTAGGTGAAAATGTCATGGTTTGGGAGTGCTTTGCTGCAGCAGGAACTGTCCATCAGAGAATACACTATAAATTCCTTATTCTATTAGAGACTGCTTGAGAAAAATGTGATTATATGCAATGTGATAAATCTTGATTTTTTTCCACATGACTATGTGGACTATGTGAATCTAATATTATACATGGCATAATGATCAACTATCACATGTGGTCTTCTGCAGGTTTGTTTCCTACTGTGGCCCAAATTATGGGCCATACTTGTTTTAGGGTCATTCCTTTTTACAGTGTGAAATTTAAAGTTCAGCTCACGTGCATATTTCTTAAATCAATTCAGCACCAATTCCAGCGCTGCTAGAGCTCCTGAGAGCACAGACTGCAAGCTAGGATGAACTGCTTCTTACCCACAATGCCTCTTATCCACTGCAGCAGGAATATAATATGTACCCTTGAGAGGCGTGTTTTTAAAAATGTTATTAACTTTTTAAAGCTCTGACCACAAATAGCTGAAACAGCAGCGGCCATTGCTCACTAGCAACCACTTGTAACAGACCACTGCAGAGCTGACTCTGTCTTCACATTAATGAGGGAAAACATGCAGTATAAATTAGCAGTCCTCACGTCTCCGCAGCAGTGGTGTGATGGTGCATAACTTCTTAGCTGTTGTTGGGTGGCTGCGTGTTAAGACAGCAGTATGTAGATGATTTCCTCAGAGACTCATGTTGCTGTGAAAAATTGCAGCCAGCCAAGTCATGCTGGCTGGATAATATTCACAGCACAACACTACTCTACTCTTATGATTTCATGTCATTTACATGAACATGCACTCCTGAGACCAATCATTCACTATTCAAATACAGCTGGTAAGTGGAACCAAGCGGTTCTTTGGAGTGACGCCACAGAAGAACCACTTTTTGTTTCCCTAAAGAACCCTTACATTGGTGCAACAAAGAAAAGGGTTCTTACTATCCAGTCTGATAGCTTTTTTTGTAACTTTGACATATTATTGTTTTTTATGTCCCCTATATTTTCTTGATTTTTTTCTCCTTGTGGTTACCTTAAGAAGAATTGTGTGTGTGTTTGGTACATAAAACAACACAAATGTTGTACGTGAGCATTTCTCAAACTCTCTTTCTCCCTCAGAATGAAACTGTTTTTGGTTTGATGTCTTTGAGACTGATTAAGGTAGACTAGCTCTGTTCTGAGTGGTTGCTCTGTATTGTACCTCATTCAGAAAAGCACTCCTTAAAACGAGTGTGTCGTGCTAAACTGCTGTAGGTTAAATAAGGGGATATGTGTAAAGAAGTTTGGTCCTGTACATCCCAGAAACAATTCAATCAAAACAGGCTCTTTTTGCAGCAGTTTCCATATATGGAGTGTATATACTGGACACTTAACATACTACTTCAGTCTCCTATTTTTCAAAAAAGTTTTCCATGATATGGGCCCTTTAATAGCCTCACCTTCCTCTCTTCCTGACTTTCTGTATGTATCACTTCAACTGGATGCTGTAGTTTTAGAAAAGGGCAGAAAGAAATAAAAAATGGGGGGAAAAATGCATCTCAAATCTCCTGTGTTGAGGTGAGAGGTGTCAGGTAATGAAGTACAAATACTTTGTTACCTTACTTAAGTAGAAATTTTGGTTATTTATACTTTACTGGAGTAATTATTTGTCAGCTGACTTACTTCTTACTTCTACTCCTTAGATTTTCACACCATTATCTGTACTTTTTACTCCTTACATTTTAAAAATAGCCTCGTTACTCCTGTTTCATTTCGACTTGTTTTCATTCATGTACATTTACTCAGTAGTACGTATATATGGTTCTTTAATATATTTGCATTGTACTAAAATGCATTTATTTTCAATGGGCATATATTCGGCTAAAACAGGAAGTCTAGTGCATCCCATCATCATTAACAGTTTAATATAACATCATAGTCATTATGGCTTTTAGAATAATAATTTTTTGGGGGGAAGATGGGCTAGTGCACTATACTTTAGCTATAGCTTTGAAAGCAGTACTTTTACACTTTTACTGGAGTAAAAAGCTTGAGTTAATACTTCTACAGAAGTATTTTTGAACCCTAGTATCTATAATCTACCTGAGTAATGAATGTGAATACTTTTGAGACCTTTGGCTGAGGTACAATTTTAATCATCATCACTGATAATAACCTGGCCTAAATACAGTCATGCAAAAACACCTCTCCAGCCAGACAGCCAACCTAAACCAGCAAAGCTAAAACTTAAAATAACTGTCATTTGCCTCTTGCATTGGGACATTCATCTCTACACGTAACTGACTTTTTTGCAATTTTTTAAAAATGATTTTTTATGATGAAAATGTTTTTGCTGTGGACAACCACGTTAGGCTTAGAAGAACTGGCCCTAACATGGTCACAGCTTACACCAACAACATGAAACCAAAAAGCTATAATTAATAGGACCCATTTATGAAACACTTGCAGTGTGAAGTAGTATGTGTGTATAGTTCAATCTAGCAGCAGACTGCAGCTTGATGACCAGCATGCAAGTTTTAGTTTTGGTTCGAGTTAAATTTAAATATGCCACCCACATTAATAAATGTGACTGAATTTTCATTTCCGAATGTCAGAAAACTGTCTGCTAAACTGTGATCTTACCTGCTGTTATGTCCTCAGTAAAAACATTTGTGTCAGACTTGGTTGGTGCCATTTTTATTGCTTAGCCCAACGTGCAACCAATTTCATCAAGGGGGAAAAGGCATCACTCTGGGCCTTCTTGAAAAAAGATAGGTCAATGACTGCAAGTGAATATGAGTGGTAGCCTAATCAAAGTGTTTCAGGCAGATAAGTATTAAAAATGCAAAACAGTGGCAGCTGTTAACTTTACTGAGCCACCATAAAGCTGCCAGAGAGCCAAATATAAAAAAAGACAGTTGCAAGCTTTTGCAAGCTTCAATTTGTGTTTAATCTAGCCCAGCCTAAACAATGTAATGTGAATTGCTATTAGCTTAGTGCTAACATACTACTATAATCTGAAATGTTATTTTTGTTTTTGATCAAATACGGCCAAACCTTAAAGCCTAAAAATGTATCACCTACACATTTACCCTGTACTCTAATTTTCAGACAGAAACTTGACTAGTGTAGGTCTATATAGAGTTTAAGCATATCTAATTACATTACACACATTACACCATATGCATGACTGTCAAATCAAATCTTTGGCTGAAATTAACTTTCATGTAAATAAGTGCAATACACATTTCATAGTCTTTCATTGTTTTTTCATGCCAGATTGGATGGTTAGTTATTTTGTTCCCTAGCTGTCAATACTTAGCAGCCCTAAACTGACAACAGAAAAATCTGGAATGAAAGACATGAATTTGCTTCAGCTCCACTAAACTAACAATGAAGAAACATTTTTGTTCAATGCAACATAAAAATATTAGTGTGAAGCCAACAAAGGCTGGAAACTTCAATTAACTGCGCATATTTAGCTTTTGTTGTTATTTTCTGCAGTTTTTACCAACAAATATGAGCGCTAGAGATTTAGAAAACAGCACACAGACTGATACTTTCAAATTTGGTAAAATCTGTGTAATTACATTGTATCATATCATGGTATGTAAAGTATTTACACACATAAAATCATCAAAATTCATTTAACATGTTAAATTTGAAATGAGGACACTAAGGATTTATTCATGAAATAAAGTTGAAAATAAGGCCATGTGCTTGGCTGGAAGACAATTTAGAAATAAATTAATTTATTAGAAAATGAAGCTAGTTCATACATACTAAGCTGCCAGTATTTGGTGTGAAAATGAAGTGTGATATTTACAGATACTGGTCTGCTGCTCTGTAATGGAGGTAAAGGCCATCCTACAACAAAGCCAGCAGTTAAGTGCCATATAATTCCAACAGCACTGCTCATTTCACTGTTCATTTTTTATATCACTAAATGCTGTTATATAAATGGCTATTGTGTGCACTATTATTATTATTTCCCTATTTTTATATATAGCTCCATGGAGTTTAAATACTTTTAAGAGGGGTAGTCAGTTCACATAGCTGGTGAGAGGGGGATGTTGTTCATTAATTGTTGTCATACTCACATTTTGACTTATTGGTGCAAAAAACATTTGAGAAAAAAGAGAGAGATCCCTTATATTTTTTGTGCTTGTACTGTATTTACAAGGCCTATGGGTTCATACAGAACAATGAATTAGGCCTAGGACTATCTGATACCGGGCTCATTTACTCGTACTTGTAAAACTGCACAGATACCACTTGATACTACGTAACATAGGCCTAATGTAGGCTACCACACTAACAAATGAACAACTTAAACTGCCAATAAACAAGGGTCTGTCAGCACAGATTTGCTGGTGCCATGTCAGTGCCTTAACATACTTCTGCCAGCCATACATCACGCAATTGTAGGCACACTCAGTTACAATTACAAAAGAGCAATATTTGTTATATTAAACTGTGGACAGGCGTTTTAACTAAATGCATATAGTATAGTATAGTACAGTATATTGCATACTATTTTAAATTAAGCAACATAGTAACATTAACAAAACAAGAAGAAAAAAGTGAATGTCGATTTCACTAGTGAGACGATTTTAGTATTTTGTTAACGTCCCCCTCAAATCCAGTCCCATGTATAAAGTATTGCCACATCTTAATATTCACTCTAGACAACATTTTCAATCTTAAACTAAAAGATCATTTTAGGGTTCATGGGCAGTTCACAAACCTTTCACGGGTGTTTAACTGAAGTACAGAAGGTGGTTTGATCGCTCTGTGATGATTTTTTTAAAGTGTTTTTATGGCAGCAGTGGAACGGCACTGCAGGTGGTGCAAATGACTACTGCGCTGGTTAGTGGCTGCTTACGCAAGTAGAATAAAAAAATATCCTATGTTTAGATAGAATGAGTAAGACCACAGATGGGTCTGTTTATCCAGCCTAGCTGCCTTATTAATGCGGTTAGAACAGTGGACAGTTATGAGGCATTGTACTGCAATAGGTCTGCTACGTTCACTGTGCCTGTGTGAAAAAAGGTGTTGTGAAGGCACTGTGTGATTTGACTACAACGCATTGCTCTGCATTTGTCTAGACAAAATGCAACACTGGTCACAAACTAGAAACTTTACTGATTGGAAACAGCAGGCAGGGGAGTCCCTTTAATGATGCAGCCATATAAACACTAAGCACATTCATTAAAAAAGCCTGCTCTCAAATGCCAGGACAATTCCACAATGGGTGTGTTATATGGGTGTGTAAGTGGGACAAGCCTTCCAACAAGCCAGCACAGAGCTCATAAAAGCAAATGTGTGTATGTGTGGAGAATAAGAAAGTGAGTTAGTTTAAAACCTCATGACTTAAATCACCTGTCATGAGAACTGTAGCCTTAATAAACGTGAAAGAGAATGTATTTAATGCATAGTGCTTTACAAAAGTCAGTGAGTCCCGTTTAATCTACTTAACATCCAGTCAAAACAGCCATTAAGACATTCGTTTTTCACTGAAAGGAATATATAATAGAAAACTATCTAAGACCTCCAATACTATGTAAAACATACAATCTACCAGTATTTAATATGTCCACTCTTTACTGTTTTGCACCCCACATACACTCAGTTTAGCCGTTTAAGTGACTAAAGGAGATATTTCTGAAGAGATAAGACAAAAAGTTGATAAAGCTGTTCACGCTTTTGGTTGGGTGTAGTAAGTCACCATGTTCTCTAGGGGGCAAAAGGTGGCAAACCTAAGTAGCCCAGGCTGGCTAGCAGAAAAATAGAGTCTAAGCTAGCCAGTGTGCTGCTTCGTGTTTACCCCTTTGCTGCATGCTGTTTTAAGTTTCCATTAAAGCTAAGTTATGGACTGACATTTTAACATTTCCAAGTTTGTTTGGTAACTGTTTTGGAATGCTTTGGATTTAATTTGTATGCTTTAGTTACTTGTCTTCCAGGTGGGAAAGCAGGATTCAATACCAGCGCATAGAGGCTTCTAATGGTTTGTGCTTGTAATGTAATGGTGTCTCTCTGCCACTGCATGTACAAGGTAATTAAATCTGTTCTGTCATTGTTGCTCTATCAATGTGTTTATCATTGAAATTGACATCATAATGTCAAATATAATATATAATTTACTGTACAGCCCCAGCTGCCTACCGTAGTGAAAACTTGTACATAGACACATGGAATTGTTCAACTGATCCACAGTTCAGCATGAAACCACATGTAAAATCAACAGAGGTCATAAGAGACACTTCAATGACAATTGAGTACCGGTTTCAAGCACCAAAACAGGCGGCTACTGGAAATGGGCAGTCATTTATAGAAACTTTAAAGCGACTGCCAATTTCCAGTAGCAGTCCTAGTTTTAAATATCCTAACCCAGTTCCCTTCAGATTAAATTTATCTAATTTCTTCTAGGTGCGTTCACATCTTGTCTTTTTCGGTCCATTAGGTAGGAAAAAGGGTTCAGAGGAAAGACTATGAAAAACGACCTATCCATGCTCCAAGTTCTGTCTATAACAACTGACTGCATTGCATAGCTTAATTTTACAGTGCATTAGTGTAGCATTAATACAACTTAGAACTCAGAGGGAAGAATTTTTTTTATTTAATAATAAAACAATAAATCTAATGAGATAAATAAGGTCAACAATGATCAGGCTGACTACAAATGATTTTTTACATTCTATACTGGTAAGGTCACACTGTTTTTTACTAATATTACCAGGATGGGTTATTTAAAGCTGTTTCCAACCTGGCTAGTTTTGTTTAGCTACAACAACACAGTCTAGCTCTGGTGGCATAGCATTTGAAACCAGAAACTCAACATTAAGTAGTATTTTTTTAAATCTAATTTGGCTGAAAGGGATAATTGCCAACGTATTGTAAAGCTTATCCAACATCTCAGGTATTTTGAAAGAATGTAATTGTGTATTAAGTGTGGATAGTTCAATTGTGATGTGAAGGGTGGAAAACAATGTGGTCAGTCAGGTCCCATGAGTATTTCGTATTTATGTGTATATGTGTGTGTGTATGTGTGTGTGTGTGTGTGTGTGAGAGAGAGTGCAAGGGAGAGATCTAAGGTAGAAATAGCAGGGAACTTACACCAGGCATCGTCATCAGCCTAATATCAGCAGAAAATGTTGGGTCAAATATTAGTGAAATTAATACAGAAAGGATTTAATCCAGTCCTGTAACAAATATAGCTTGTACACAGTCAAGTCGCCAGTATATTTCAAACTAAAATGACATCATCCTGGTCAAAACAACATGGGGAGTTCACCACACCCTAATCACAGTATCGTCTCTTCTAAGATGTTCCCCTAAATGTGATTTTCCATCATGTCACACAGTTGTCTAAAATACTGCAAGGACTGGGCCTCTAAAGCAGATAAAGCAGAGACATACACCATAAGGCTATGTTTAACAACATGTTTGTTGGTACTTGAGTTTTTTTTTTCAATTGCTAATTTAACATATTGGAAAAAAATACCATTAACTGTGCCGTTACTTGTCGTAACAAGACATTCAGCAAATAACAGTAATTGTACTCTAAATGTGCATAATCATGCTTTCTGTGCCAGGTGTCTTGATATTTCCCCTTTGAAACTATGTCCTTTCCAACATCAGCACACTACAAATGCTTTGTTTTCTTCACATGATCATCCCCAACTTCTCCAATCATTCTGTCCATTTCTGGTGAAGTCCATTTACTCCATTTTCTCACTAGAAGGTTTTCCATCTGGTTCGATCTCCACCTTTGCCAAAGCCGGAAATCCAACCACAGTACAAACCATTACTGCAAGCCACGTATGTGAGTAACAAAAGAAAAATAGTCAGCCAAATCCACCTGCCCCTCCTCGCTCAGGTATTTCCTTCCCCTGTAACCCAGCCAAAGCCTGAACTAAAAGACATGAATGTGAACAACTTTCACCCACAGTACTGGCCCTGCCCTCCCAACACTGCATTAAAACGCTCCATTGAAAGCTCTCCTTTTCATTGCTAAAAGGGCCAAATTACTTACAAATAAAAGCATGAATCAGAAGAATTTGTGGGGTATTTCCACTGGGCAATGGTTGATAACTGCTCCTGAGCTGCACCACCCTACCCTAACCCTAATCTCAGTAATCAAAAGGAAATCTGTGGGCTCTTAGGTTTATTGAGGGTTAGATATTTCTTTTTCTTATTTGTACCTAGTCCCCCCACCCCCAATGGTCACATGTAGGTCTCCCCCTATAAAACAACACTATCATGCTGGGAGGGCTAGCATGCGCTTCCTCTTATTTATGTAAAGCCAGTCACTGTATCATTTTATGCTAAAGCTGAAGCAACGTTATTCACGTGCTCAACATGTTCACAGAATAATATAGTAATAGTGCCAATTCCATTAAATCAGTTACCAACGTGAGGGATGGAGAGCAAAGCAGTTAATTAAATAGCAATAACCAAGTAGCATGTAGTGTTACAGCAGTAAAACAACACGTCAAAATAAAAGCCTCAATATTAATTTTGTTGTAACTCTGTCATCAATTTCATGACTATTGTGGACAGGCTTTTCTGTTAGTTAAATGAATGTTTATTCAAATTTCCATATCGATTCAGTAAAATGATGACATTCTCTTAAATATATTCTTTCTTTATATTTTGCTGTAGACCTAATCTCTTTCATTGCCACCAATAGTAAACTTCTGTGTGTGTTTGGTTTGCAGTTTAAAATTATTTTAATTGTACACTAACTTATAATAGGGGAAACAGCATCTCTGCCATACTAACTTCAGGCCCAGAAAGACTGCTAATTAACTTTGACAGAAATGCATAACGCTTTAAAGAACCACACATCAACTTTTGGGTCTTCAGTTAGCTATAAGAAGCAGCTAATTCATTATTCCCAGTAAAGACATAATGGCTGAGGCTACATAAATAGGCTGAAGATGACATTGTTGGAGGAAGCACAGAAAAGAGAGTGACCGAGCAAGAGACTGGATAAGAGTAAATCTCAGACGGACTTGTCGACAAGATGTAACAAGAAAACAGTAAAAATCTGACAGCAGAGTGTACAACCCCGCCAATGGTATTCATTAGAGATTGCAACATAGGCTATAACCTTATCCATGTCATCCCTGTCTCACAGGATTTTGTTGTTTTTCCAGATGCCTAAAGTCATCTATTCTTTACCAGATTTCAACAGTATTCCCAAATGTACTGGTAATTAAAAAATGGTTCAGTTAAAAGTACCATTAGAATTCCACCTCAATAAATAAACCACTAAGAACAGTGTTTACTCTATTTCACCAAAACCATAGCATGCTGATGCAAAACAGTAGTTTTCAATAAAGAATGACTTGATTATGACTAGTCCCCTTCAGGTGAAACAAGAGTCTATTTTTCTCTAGCATCCAACATGTCTTCTGAGAGAAAGCCTGGTCGACTAGGCTCTGCCCAGTCTTAGTCTCAGAATAAACAAGGGCGTGCATACCAAATTGTGTTTTTAAAAATGGAAAACAAACAGGTAAACATGATAGACTGGCAAATACGACCTTACATTTCAGTTTTCAGATGTGTCCTTACAAAGCACATCAGCAGTGTCCTACTGGAGGTTTAAAAATTTTTTCAAGCAAGCATTGACAGTGCATTTATTAGGCTTTACAGAGCCATCAGATTACTAAAGCAAAACAAGTCAATCTTATCACAACCCTAGAGTCATAATCTGGCCTAGCTGGACAGAGCAACCTTCTGCAACCTCTACAGACACCAGCAGCAGCAAGCTTTTACAGATTCACAGATAAATCAACCTTTAGTCCTTCCAGCAGGAACTTGCTGCCTGTTCATTTGGGCTGCACGATATGAATATAAAATACAATGATCAATAAAGCTGCTTGATATCAAAATTACAGATTTTGCTGTGTGAACAGAAACAGAACTTCTCTATTAAGCAAATAGCATAACAAAATGCACAAGCACTATTCACTATTTTGCTAAATAAAAAGAATAAAATACTAATAGCTATTTTTGTAGTCAAGCCCACTAGAGGCAAGTCTGAGTTTCCCCCAAGACCTAGACACATAGAGTATTTATATACACTTATTATTACGTTAAACCATTCCAATCTGCACAGTTAAACCATCACGGACAGGATAAATCAGATTCTTAAATGTGAAGATGTTAAGATAAATTCAAATAATCTGTGAGCCACTAACCAGGTGGTCTGACTGGCAGAAAAAAGTGTCCCATATACTTAATCAATGCTTATTATTATTATTATTATTATTATTATTATTATTATTAGTAGTAGTAGTAGTAGTAGTAGTAGTAGTAATAGTGGTAGTAGTAGTAGTAGTAGTAGAAGTAGTAGTATTAAAGTAGAAATAAATAAATAATTGAATAATTGACCCTTTAGCATTTACATGATTAAATCAATCAGTAAAATCCATCAGTGGTACTGCATGGGTGCTTCTGGTCAATGCAAGTTTTGGCAAGTGAAGTGCTGGAAATAGACAGCAGGTCATTTTTTGTTCTCAGGGAATTCATTTGACAGTTGATCAGGTACATAGCAGACCTACAGGCTGGTAATTTGATGCACAGTAGAAAAAAGGCCTGTTTTATTCTGTTTATGGTTTAGTTGATTACTTAATAATGACAAAAAAGTTTCAAATTATCTTAAATGGCGGCATTTCAGTCAGTTGGTTTTGCCAACTTTAGCAAACGTCCACCTTAAGCCCTAAACCAAGACAAGACCGAAACTAAAAAATGTCAAGACCAAAACAATACTAAATGAGGTCTAAACTAAGGTAAAGACTGTTAATTATTCTTAATTGTTAATTGTTCTTGAAACTGACTCAAGCACTACAATAGCAGAAATAGCAACTCAGCTAGTCAGAAGTGCAGGTACATTTCTGTGCACTGCGAGGCTGAACAAGGAGACACAGCATCCCTTGTGAAGAACTTGTAGCCTGTGAACCGTGAGTGATCTCCATGAAGGGCTTCACTCTAAAAACAGTCAGGATTCCCTGAAAAGCTTGTCCTATTTGCGCTTGAAGTCTAGTTTTAAATAGACTAACTGGTGAAGTCATGCTGTTTCATTTATGTGTATTCATTTTAAACACAACACAGAGACACAAAATTCATCACTTTTACAGCACATTTATCGGCTGGTAGTTCAGGGTACAATTGTTTTTGAACTGATCTTGTAAGTGTTTTGTGACTGCCCATTTAGCTGAATGGCTGAGTTATTTGCTCTCTGTGCAGGAAAGCAGAGTTCAAGTTGAGTGCAAGTAAGTGCCTGTTGGGCTTCTAATGCTACATTCTGCCAATCTAATTACACTGCTGTGTGTGCAAGGTAATTTGATCTGTCACTGCTGTCCTTAATGATGTGTTTATAGAGGAATCCCATATCGCAATAACGATAAGAATATAATCTATCGTGAGGCCCCAACATTTATTCAGTATCTGTCAACGGGTGTGTCAACTGTTGTTGATTTTTTTTTTTGTAAGTATAAATGAAGGGGCAAGGCAGGAGAGGAATTATTAAGCATGGATCCATGGTGAAGCTCACAGCCCATCTGAGGGGCTAATTAAGGCTCTGGTCAGTTGTGCACGTGGTGCTGTGCTGGCAGACGGTGGACACACACATCATAATGAGAAGCGTATGTGAGGAGGCCAGGAGGAGGTGAGACTTGCTACACTCTAACAATCCACTCTAATTAAAGGCTAGCATGCCTCTGTGTATGTGTGTGTGTAAAGCAGAAGACACATTCTTTCACAGCTAATAAAGTAACACAGTTTTGAAGCTGCAAAGTTCTCAACATGAGCATGACCACACACTTACAGGTAAGTCAAGCAGGAGAAGAAAAGGTCAGTGTGAATTTATAATATAACGATACTCTAGAACGTGAAAAGCATTTGTCCCTGTAACCTTTCAGGAGCCACTCTCAGACCAATTATTGACAATCATTAGTGCTGGTATGGATGTGTGTGTGTGCGTGTTCATGTGTTTAACTCTTTGTAGCAACTGGTCTCCACAGAATATCTTTTTTTTTATTATTATTATTTTATGTACCTATTTCCTACTGCCTCCTGAGGTTAAGGCTGGTTTAGTCTTGGGACAGATTTTATTTTAAAACACGAATATTTGTCCATAGAGAACAACAACATTTAAAGGCTTAACATATTCATTGATTTGTCGCCTTTAAAAACAGAGATGCACGAAGCAGACGTCTATTTTAATCTATTTTAATCTATTTTATCTATTTATCTATTTTAATCAGGGTTTCAGTTCACACCAGCTGTCAGTCAAAAGGCAAAGCTTTTTTTGGGAATGGATAGAACAAGTAGAGGGTCAAAATGAGATTTTCAAGTAATGTCCTGCATCATGTCATGTCCTTCAAGACTAAAGCTGCTTTTAAGTGGTTACAAGTACCCCACCGGGAGGGACCACGTGAATGGCCTTCAAATGGCCTAGATAATCTACGATGATATTTTTAATATAGCACACACTGGTCAGGTTCTGACATTTCATCATGGCGGAGAGTAGAAGCTAAGTTTATTAATAGAAAATCATCAGGTAAACTGTACAAATATAATAAACTGTAATGGTGAAGTGAACTGGGAAATAACCTATACTGTCTTTCTGACTTTTTTGACAATCACCAGTAAAATGCTAGCTTGTTCAGAAATTACAACACTTTTTCATTTTGTTCATCTCTCAGAATAACCATATGTACTCTTCTATTAGGTGAACTCTTCCTCGGAAAAAACTACCACCTTTGCACTTAAAGGCAAAAGCTTGGCTTAGATAAAACATGGCATCATTTAACTACAGCAGACCAGGAACCAGGGGAAATAATCAGGATTTCACACCAAGACAGTATTTTTTAAACTTCTGAAAAATCATCCAATCAAGTACAGTGAGTATCCGAACCCCAAAACTAGTGACTATAGATAGTATGACGCAGACGAGCTACCAAACTGTGGAGACAAGTGAATTTCTAACATGTACACTGAAATATTTCAGGTGTGGAACTAGAAGAGGTAGCCATTCTACAGTGTGCAAATGATGACACTGAAGTTCACTTCCTACTCGTTACCAAGGTGAAATGAAAAATTCTAAGAAGATGCCAACTTGAGCCTTGTCTAAATTACTGCCAGAGCAATAAGCGTGTTTCTATTCTCACAGAAGTCCTGCAAGATTACCTCTCTGGGTCCTGCACGACAGTGCACAGTGAGTTCAGCACTACTTCAAACATCTTGTACAAAAAGAGGAAGAGACTGCTTTTCCAGAAAGCTGGAATGCTACTCCTTGTGGAAAAAAAACAGAATATTTCAGCACTGAACACAAACAGTACTGTCTTTCTGCTACATTTCTTCTGCCTCAAAGTAATGTGCGTTGATTGCGTTATGTCTATAGCCTACTTAGTTTAGTTTATTGTCCCAGTCACCTTTTTGTGTCTGAACATGCAGTTTATAAAAACAAATTGGGGCATGTAGCTTCTGCCCATGAGGCTGTGTGTTCACTGCAATGTTATGTTTGTCAAACCAACTGTTTGCCTGCGTAGCTAAGTGTCATGTCGCCCTGTCCGGCTAAATCAGCGATCGGTATCAACCTCTTAAAACAGTGATCGGTCCATGACTACGTAATACAACATCAAAGAATTTCATGATGTTCTATAGGGAACTGGTCCCAGCCCTTAGAAAAAACAAAATGCTTGTGGCTAAAGTGAGGCCTTAGGACTTATGAAGTCCTAAACAACAGGGAAGTTTGTTTAGCTGTATCTAACTATATACATAAAGATCGGTCAATTTCCCACTGGACATCAAGAATTACCATAAACAAAATGGAACAATAAAACGAAAGTAGTACTATAATACTTGTATGACTCAACTCATTAAAAATGACTATTTTATCTCACAGAAATGATCTGAATCATCTGCTACTCTGTGGAAGTATGGAGGCATTTGAAGAAACACTTTTGTTCTCTGTGGCTTAAAATCAAGCTAATATGTTATGTTTTTACCTCAAGTGTACAACTGAACATGTAAAAATAAAAATGTGTGATTTTATTTAGTAATGTAGACAGCCGTGAATTAACAACAAAGCTAATGATACTTTGTTCACAAGAGGCAGCAAGACACATGACAAGACCAAACAGAACAAAGGCATGTTTTTGTATGTCATTTTATCTTTCCTGGAGAGATAAGGCAGTGGGCAGAAAAAGTAGCCACTCCCATCTCTGTAATTCACAGCCAGATTTTCTATATCGTGCGAACTGGTCATAAACATTACAGATGTCGTGTGGTAAAATTACATTACTCCACCTCCCCATGGAAAACTAATCCTGTCTAAACAGTGCTAAAGAAATACAAAGAAATGAAACCTGAAGCTGGTGTGTGAACCAGAGCATATTAGAGTCTGAACAAACAAAAGAAAGTGTGTGTAAAAAAGGAAAAAGAAGATTCTTCACAGTTATAAATGTGATGGACTCATACGACTGATTTGGCCTGAACAGTGTACTTATTCCACACTTCAGGAGGAAGACCATTTAATTAAAACAGCTAATTAAATTATACATAGCTTTTATTGAAAAATGCTTATGCATCCTTTATGCAAAATTTCTGCGTCAATGGCTAAGGTCGGCTAATTAACTCTACAAGGAGCTGAAGCTTTATCAATTTAAAAGGCCTTGCTCATGAAAACTTTGAGTGGAGGGAGATGAAAGGCAGAGGACGAGTATGTGACTTAAATAAAGGAGAAACCTTGAGCTTTCAGAGTTTGGCAAAAACGCAATTCAAAGTCAACACTGAAAATCTGAAATTTTAATGATGAAATCAATAAGGACGATCAAACAACGAACAAAGGAAAGAAAGAAATGTAATCACAAGCAACCAATCATTATAAAAATGTCTCCCATACTGTTTCATATTTTTTAATTGCATTAATTAAAACCTATATATATTTGTCAAAACTGAAACAATACAATGAATCTCTGATTTCGTCTTTTCTTTCCATCACATTGTTTAAAGCATTTATAATGAAAAGACCAGTAAAAAGTGCTTCAAATAAAAAAATCTTTTCATCTTCTTTAAAGTTACCACTTTGGAAACGGTTTTATTCTGACAGCAACAATATACGCTACGGAAAGAAACATTTTTCTTAACCTATATAACATACTTTATATTTAACTCTGCACTCTTTCAAAGCTTTTGCTCCCACACTCTGCAATCCACAATTTAAACATTATAACACTGAGACAGCGACATTTTAAAAAGTACATAAAAAAAGTATTATTATTAAACAAAGTGCAGAGATTAGTGGGTTATACTACAATAATCTTTATAAATGTACTCCAAATGTAGAAGTTACAATAATAATAATAATAATAATAATTATTATTATTATTATTATTATTATATAATATACTGTAATGTATAATATATTGTAACAGTAATGCATTGGACAACACACACTACAAATTTTGATGCTCAGAACATTTTAAATATGATATAGTATTTTTATCAATGCATATTTAATGTGTGAAAAATGTGAAATTCTGAAATTGACTAGACTGCAATTCTAGTCAACTCTAATTCTTAGTAATACTCTAGCATTAAACTGCATCAAACAGCAAAATAAAAAGAATCTTTTAGACCATTTCCTGATGGTACTATGTAAACTTAACTGCTGAAAAATCTTTTCTACCACGCCATGTATGTAACTCTCCATCATCATTTAAACAATTTTAAAGAAGGATATTTAAACCATCATAAAACAACAGGCATCAATCAGTGAGTAGTAGCTTTCAAAGGCCTTAATTAGAGCCTTAGACATCCTGCTTAATTTTACCAAAATTTTAATCATTTCTTTAAAATGGAACATTTTACATTAAACCTATATGTACTAAATGGGCTGTATCTGTGTCTGTCTGTGCTCTCTGCAACAACTATTAGGTGGGTTTAGCTGTGGATCTTGCACTGGTGTCATGGCACATGTTAATTTTTCCAACAAATATCCAAAAATTACAGATTCTACAGATGTCTACAGGTTTCATATCTGGCATCCTGGATATCTAGCAGCTGGATCATCTCTGAGATGCTGCCCTAAAGATGACATTTAGCGCAGAACAAAACAGCCAAAATATGGCTTCGCACCCAAGCCCTTGAGTCAAGAAGAAGTATGAATATGATGGGGGGAAGCATGTGACTATCCAACAATGAGTTAGTGTCTTAGGATGGCAGTGTATCATGAACAAGCGCAGCATGGCGCCAACTTGTTTGCTAGCATCTTTGTCTCAGCCCACTCTATTTTGTAAAAGCAAAAAAAAAAAGTTACAAAATTGAATCTTTCAAAGGGTTGGCCTCTGTAGAGCAACAATATATCTTTCAGTATAAGAAATAGCATCATAACTTCAAAGAGGGGCAATATCGTGACGGGCGTTTCCACGCTGCACATAAAAACTGGAGCCTGCTGAGACAGAGAGTGAGAGAGTTTGAGATAGAGAGAAATAAGTAGGGAGGGAGGCGAGAGCCAATTCAAAAGCTGCATCACTCATTTTTATTCAACACAACACCCTGCTTTTTATAGCTGCTTTCGGCCTCAATCAAAATGTGCAGAAGAGAGATCCAGGCCTGCTGAATTACAGTCAAGATCCCAGAGTGTGCCCTCCGCTCCCTTGCACTCTTCAATCAGTCTGTGCTTAAACCATGCTCTGCATGAAAATCTCCACTAGTCCACTATCCATCTGGTCAGTTTACACTTTCTATGTGTCCCACTATACATTAGGGTTGTACCAACCAATTGATGTTATTGATAACTATAAAAAATTCTATCCCTATTTATATCCCTTGAATGAAAGAAGGAAAACACAAACGGCAGGCGTAGTAGTATTGCTAACAGCAGTATTTATAGTACTGGCAGCAATAGTGGCAGCAGTAATAACAGTAGAAGTACCAGCCCTAGTAATATTAGCTGCTAATAGTATTTTTAGCAACATTTAAATAAAAACACAAAATCACAGGCTGCTCCAATATACATGAATTCCATCACAGCAACTCTACATGTGACTCGGTAGTGTGTATGGCCCCCGCATGCCTGTATGAACTCCCTAGCAATGTTTGGGCATGCTCCTGATTAAACGACACATGGTGCCTGTGGGGATTTACTCCCAGACCTGGATCAGGGCATCACTGAGCTCCTGGATAGTCTGTGGTGCTTCTTGCTGGTGCGTCGCAAAGGTTCTCAACTCAAAGATTCGAGTCTGGTGAACGTGAGGTCTAGTCAAAGGCAACAATGCATCTGTCATCCATTAACTGCCTACAAACTCTGACCACATGAGACTAGGCACTGCCTTGCACCAGGAGGAGCCCAGGTCCCACTACACAAGTGTAAGGTCTAATGTTGGGCCCTTATGCCACTTTCATGGAATCTGTTTCTGTCAGTTTGGTCAAAAGACTTGCACACCGGTAGCCCACATTAGATCTTGTTTCAGAGCTCTGGCAGTGCTCCTCCTGTTCGTCCTGTTTTTCCTCACACAAAGGAACAGATACCTGCTGGGTTGTTGGTCTTCAGTTGCCCTGTCTAGCTCTCCTAGTTTAACGGCCTGTGTTCTGGTATTTCCCACATGTTCTTGAGACGGAGACGCAGGAGACTCAGTCTTTTTGTGATGGCATATATGGAGGTGCCCTCCTGGACAAGCTGGACAAGGTAGTATCTGAAGCAACTTGAATGTGCCTTATGCTACCAGTCCCTGACTTTGATTAACTGACCTAGTATTTACTGCAAGAAATGAGTGTTCCCATAATTTTTTGGAGCAGTGCACTTTAGTGTAAGTTAGCACAATGTAGATTAAACATTAGCCGATTTACAATGATGTTTTAGCTAGTTAAGCTATATTAGTTACCTTAAGGGGTGTTGCAGTGAAAATACTTTACGAAAACACTATCCATGCTGTTTCATTCTAAACTACACGCTACTTACCAAGTCCTGAACAAACACTCAAACACTGAGCTGCAGCAGCTCAGCTAACACTGTATCCTAATATGCCCATGGAACAACAGAACAGTCACCATTCTCTGTTTATGTAGTTTGGTTATAGAAAACAGAAAGGAGAAATGTTTATATGGGTACTTTAGTTATGGACCAGGCTCATGGCTCTGTGAAGTTTATTATGGACTTCCCTTAAGCTGCCATTTTGTATAGCTCAATGCAGGTAAACCACAGCAGTCACATTTGGTAGAATTTGGTAGAAAATGCTGACTTTTTTTTTTCACCTTTGTTTTGCTAGCCATGTCTCTTCACACTGCTTTCTGTCTGGCCTCCACAGTGTCAGTAACACTTCTCTGCGTGAGAAGATCCTCCTCCAGTGCCAATAGTCATTAAAGATCACTGGTACGGCGGCATACTTATGTCGCAGGTATTGACATGTTGGTACAGAGGATTTTCACAAGTATCAGTTAATAAGCATAGAATTGGAACACTTTAAAACCGATACCCTACAAAACAGTAAATGAAAACCACCTCATTAAGGAGTTAGGAGTCAGGATTAAGGAGTCAGTAAAACAAGTACTAGTATGCTTCCTCAGGGTGCAGGTCAGGTTGTAAGAAGCAGAGACATCAAAAGATCTCAGGAGGAAAACTGATGATAACACTATTGCTTACTTCATTCACAAAGAGAATAAAAAAACGCATGCTGTGTGTGTGAAAGGCATCTTCTCTTCATGTCTCTGAACAAATCTGGGCTGAATTGTAGTGGTTTGTCTTTCAGAACTACTGAAGTCAAAGGGACTTTCTTCTGAACTGTCTGCAAGTAGAAACACACATTTGTTTCTATGGTGTAAAAGTAAAAAAAATAGAAAGTAAAAGTACTTAACTAAGTAATATAACTATAAATATTTTTCCCTGTGACTTTCATCAGAATAACTAGGACACTGTTAGCTCTTTGTGTGTTGTGACTATGTGTTAAGCTGCTAGCGAGCATTAAGGACCAAAAAGAAAAGGAGTCCCCAGACAGCTGTGGTGAGATTAAACATGCAGCAAAACTGCTACAGTTTTTTTTAATGTTGACTTGTTTGTTCACATATAAAGATAAAAATTCAGTTCCCTTTTGGTTTTTTTATCAGATTCATTTTCATGGAAAATATGTTCCATCAATGTTAATGAAGAAAAAGTTCAATGGAGGTAACTTCCTTCAAATTAGGTAGAAAATATATTTTATGGTTACTGTGGCAGTAGTACCTCAGGTAGTAGTAATATTAGTATTAGCATTAGTAGTAGACCTTTTTTAATTCTTTTGCACTGTATGGAACCCTATATGCCAAGGGTATACTGAAAATGTTTAACTCCCAATCCTCAGCTGCTGCATTCAGATCAAATAAGTTTCATCACTTCTAAAACTCTCTTTATCGTCTGCTTGTTCCCATAGGTCATCCCTAAGAATTAGATAAAAGAAAGTGTGATTAGGAGAATGACAATCAAATGTTTTGCTTTGCATCAAAATCTCTACAGATTAAAACTTTCCCTGGACGATTTCATTAAAATGCATGTATCTACCGGTGTATTGCTATTTATGTCTGGTCATAATACTAATGCACATAAGAAAGACCTCAGAGGGTGGTTGGCCCATTAAGAACCTCTCACACACACACACACACATGCATACTCTCTTACAGACATGCTTCTCAGTTCCTGAGGTTGATTTCCTCTCTGTGTGATTGTTCTCTGGAAGCCATAGCAGTAATTTACAAGAGCAAATGTCGGGACATGCAGTTCTTATCTGTGCTTGTTCCCTGCATTTGGATGGCTACTGTCAAAAATAGTCTACAGTGGCAACTGTGCATGAGTTTGCACTTTGTTTCCAGACTTGCAGAGATTCGGTGCCCTGGTTTTTCAGCTTAAGGTTATCCGCTGGAACATATTACTGGAACATTCCTGGTTCAGTTAGTGCACCCCAAAGAGATTTGTTCTCTTCTAGCGAAAGTGCCGCTTAGTGCCATTTAAGGATTCAGGTTTGAGTCCCAGTTGTGCACTGTGTTGGGTCTCAGAGGACATAATTGGCCTCCCTCTACCCAAGATGGAAAGGAAAGTGGGCCCCTCTCCTCCTCGCTACTAGTCAGCCCAGTAAGCCTCCATCACATCCATGTACCATAGAGCGAATATAAATAATTACAGTAATGTCAATGCAAAGTCAATACATTTCTCTATACATACTCTATTTTTTTTCTTAGGGACTATTAAATCACATTAGTATTCATCTTCAAAAGGAAATCTGTATTGCATTTTTTTCAATGAAAGAACACTTTTTTTAAACACTGCTGCAAAACAAAGTACTCCCCGGTTCATACAGTCCGTATGGTCTGTACACCGATCAGCCAGCACATTAAACCACCTTCTACTTTTTACACTCGCTGTCCATTTTATCAGCTCCACTTACCATATAGATTCACTCTATACAATTACACACTGTAGTCCATCTGTTTCTCTGCATTCTCTCCCTTTTTTATCCTGTTTGTTTCAATGGCCAGGACCCCCAAAGAAACACCAAAGAGAAGGTACTATTTGGGTGGTGGATCATTACCAGCACTGCAGTGACACTGTTGTGGTGGAGTGTGTGTTGTGTCTTGTATAAATAAGGCATTAATGTTGGGTTAGAAGGCCTGGTCACAATTAAATTCAAATTAATCTCAAAGGTTTTTAGTAGGATTGCTGTTTGATGTGTTTTAGCACATGGTAGCACCAGTTTCTAAGGTCTACCACTTTATGGCTGAGACGTTGCTAGACAGTTCCCTTTCACGTTCCCTTTTTACTTACAGTTGGACGGGGCAGATCTAGCAGATATTTCACAAACTGACTTGTGACGTGCTGTGGTAGTGACACATTTGAAGTATAGGCAATGCTTGTCTAGGGAGACTACATGGCTATGTGCAAAATTGAATACCTGCTAGCAATGGCTAACACAATGAACTCAATAAACAGGTCAAGTTCAGTTAATCACTTCCACTTTGTTACAATACCACTGACATGGGATTGTGAAATATTTAGTAGCAAGGAAATTTCACGACTGGACTTATTGCACAGGTGGCATCTTATCACTGTACTTTCTGTCTTTCACTAATGTTTGTAAAAGCAGTCTGCATGCCTAGGTGCTTGGTTTTATACACCTGTGGCCATAGATGTGATTAGAAGACCTAAATTCTATGATTTGGATGTGTGAGTGAATACTATAAAGTGTAAATACTGAAAAGGACCTGAAATTTCATTTACTTATATTGTGATACATATTTTGTGTCATACAACCAAATACTACATAAACCCACACAAACATATACCTAAAATAAAAAATAAAGTCCAACACAAATGAAGAATATGGGCCCTTTAATATTTGTGTTCTTTTCATCACCAAAAAAAAGTTTAAGCGCCCCAAAAAAGGTTTAACTACCCATAAAAAGATCCATTGAATATAAATAAAAAGCTCCCATTCTCTAATGTGTTTTTCTCATTTGCTCGTGGCTATGACCTAAGCCTAATTAAGTCTCGCTAAACAACATAATGTGTTTTCTTTGGCTGACTCACTCAGGTTTGTTAGCGAGAGGGACATTTGAAATAAATACAAAGTGTCACTATATTGACACATGGGATGGGGTCTGTAAACACCGCCTTTGCTACATCTTAAAATTATGACACAAAAAGAAACTGTAAAAGGAAAGAGCTGTCTCACTCAGTGACTAATGATTCTTCTTACCCAGCAAAACACTGCCAAACACCCATTTTATACTTACACTCACTGGACACTTTATTTTGATATGGCTTCCCTGCCTTATACATCTACAATACAGGCAGAAGTAAGCGAAGTACACAATTCCATTACTTGAGCAAATGTATAGATACTCCTGGTCAAATATTACTCAAACACAATTAAAAGTTGTTCAGTCTAATTTCTACTTGAGCTGAGATGCTAGAAAACATTTTAAAAATACGTTGGTATTAAAAAGTACATTTTTCTTTTAGGGCTATTTCACACTTTTACACCGTTTCAGCATCGAAAGAAGACTAACAGCACATGTTCACAAACATATGATGCACAGTTTTTAGGTTGCATCTAATACCTATAGCAGCAAATGAAATGAGCAATGAGAACAATACATTTGTATCAAACGAAAAGATATGATTGCACTGAAATTCATATATACTGTTTAGCATTAATAGTGCCTTTACAGCACATTAATGCTTCGTCATAGCCTGTGCATTGATAACAAGCTGGATGTTCCCCCTCCTCATAAGGTCTGGAAAATGTGGCATCCATCATTAAAAAAAAAAAAAAATTTCATTACTCAGACCAGAGGATACTTTTCCACTTCATCACTAACAAGCTCTGGTCCAGAGAAGGGTTTCTGGATGAAGTGACAAACCGTGCTCACAGACAATGGTTTTCTGAAGTGATCATAAGCCTATGCAGGAATTATCACTACTTTAACATTTAGTCTAAATAAACTTTCAATACCACACTGTTTTCACGCACTATGGAATATGTGAAACACTTGTGTGGGTCACTACACTGTGCCAGAACAAAAAAATAACCTTAAGGTAAAACAAAGTACAGAAAACTAAAGTAGGGGGAAATGCAGGGTAAAATCTGTTAGGAGTAAGGGTCTGGCTATAAGAACCCAAACATGAAATTCAATTCTGATACCGTATAAATTTGGAAAATTAGAAATATTTCAAACTCTTGCTTGTGCGGGTTTACGTGCCAAAAACAGCCATTAATCATTATATACACACACATTTAACAGTTTCTAACCTCTCTTTAGGCCCTGCAATTAAACAGGTTGTTTTAGATACTGTGCCTTTAAGACTGATACATGAAAATCTAATCTGTTGTAAAAGGCTGCCATGTATGGTGCTTCATTTCGAAAGCAGTGTCGGCTGGGTGGGTTTGTCTCATATGCAAAGTTTGGACGTCCTTATCACATGACAAATTTTGTTGAAAACAAAACCTATACAGAAAAACTTAACACATAATTACTGTTATTTGGTGAATGTAACATAAAAAATAATGTAAAATAAAATAACAAATAAAATACATAAATAATATAGAATAAAATTTGTGTAAAACTTTAGGCACATTACATTTTATGTCCCCCCCCAATATGTTAAAACCAACAACAAAACAAAGATTGCAGAAAAACATCATTTTATTTGTGTTTCCCGTAGAGAATGTGTTAACTTGTTTTCAACAACACATGTAATTAAACTTTCACCTGTAACTATAAACACAAAACAAAAACAATCCATTCAAAGCATTCTGTTTCCATCTACGGATTCTATGGGCAGCGAGTGAGAAATGAACACAGGCTTGTTTGAAACGTATACAGTGTTTACACATTACACCAACGTCAAAGAAAATCACTTTTCCTTTGGGCTTCAAGGCTGTTGGCAAAGTAAACAGCACGAACGTCAGTGGAGGGACTACAATTGTAGACAGACTGCTCCTCACCCTGCCAAACTAGTGGCACTGTGGAGCGATTGGGGTAAGACCAGTTGCTATGCTGAAAACTGGCTCTGGTAACAATGTTCTATTATTGCTTTCTTAAGTCAGTTGTGACCCCAGCTATGTCCTCCAAATTATTATTCCCATAACTGTGGCGATGAAAAACATTTTTTCTGGGAAGAAATAAATAGCTGTTGCCTCATTCTAGAGAACGCATCTGTTAGGCATCACATCCACTTGTGAATCAAGTACAAGACAGACTGCATGCTGATTCAGTGACCTTCTGTCTTTGTCTCCTACTTCAGATGCTTCAAAAAGAGCTGAAATAATAGAACTAACAGAATGACAAACTTGAGTGCATCACTGGTGGGTTTGGCGAGACATACAGTTTTAGCCCTTCACAAATAATGATGAGCTACCCCTTACCTGAGTGTGATAATTGTGATTCTTTAACACTTCCACTGACAACAATCATTAAACCAGATTTAACTTTGCAGACCACATGCACTATTACTGGAGCCAGAGACAGGGCAACAAGTCTCCCATCATTAGTCAGAGAGCTGTCAAATCATCAGTCAGAGAGCCGTCAAGAAGTGTATTAATTCAGTGTGCATCGTAATAACAGGACAAAACAGAATATCACAAAGTACAAAGAAGAATAATACATAAGGTGATAAATATATTATATATTCCAGCGTTACTATCTGGGCTACTATCTTAAAAAAAAAAATCATGTGACAATGTGCGCTGCTGGTTAGCTGCTGATGGAATCAGGGTCAAGTGGTTGGTAAGCTATGTAACTAGGTCTCCAGTATAGCAGCAATTAGATCTTTTAAATAACTCACAACGCAACCAGGAGGTCATTCTGTTATTATCTGGGCACATTTGACACAGAATATATACACATATAAATAGACTTACTGCCTACTTTATAAGGGAGAAACATCCAGCAGCCTCATACACAGCACCTAATTTAGCCAGCGCGAGAAGCAGAGAGAGGTAAACCTCATCTCAACTCAGAAAAGCCCAAAACAACAATCTGTTCAAATCTTAAATCAAGACTGTTTCATTTATTTATTTATTTATTTATTTAGGATGTATTTATTATGTTTAAAGAGAAATGTTAAAACAGCTGCCGATGAAGCAGATGATGCTGTGGATTTATTTAACTTTCTCAGACCCGCTGTTTTGATTTTCATCCCAAAATAAACTCCTAAATTATTTAATTTTTGCATTTAAATTTATTCATGAGTTTTTATGTTTAAAGAAAAAAAAGAAGCACGACAATCAGATTGAAGAGATATCAGCTATTTGTGACGGGCAAAGCCATGAATTTCTTGCAGACTTTTTTGTTTATTCATTTACGCATTGTTTTTTTTATCTTCAAAGTGAAATTGCAAAATAGCCTATAATAACATTTCTGAAATAGAAATACACGTGGGCTGCTGTCTCATTATTTCACAGCTCAACACTATAAATAGGACGCAGCGGTCTGATACTGACTTTTAAACACTGAACAATATGTTTCCATGACTCTGTTCATTTCAAATATATTAACATAGTCGAAATCACTAAAGCTCATGTACATGGATTGTCTTACTGCTAGAAAAAGTAAAAAAAAAAATGTATCTGCAATAGAAGACAATCACATACTATGTTATCAAATAGAAACTAACTAAACAAAGCTATTAAATTAAACAAGTAACATGCTAATATGCCTTATAATAACATGCCTTATGATAAAACCCTTTTTATAAATGATTACAAATGTACACTGGACACTGGAAAATCTAAGGCCTATGAAATTACACGGCAATCACAACAGGGGTGTAAAATATTTGTGATGTAAATGAATAATTTCAGGACAGACAGATAACGCCTAAAAGAATTCCATAAATTTAATGGATGATTTAAACTGATCTTTGACACATTCATTGTACCCCAAGAGAGCGGAAGTCTTAATATATCTGAATTTTATTCACTTTATTGCATTTCTAACCCAACAGACATTCAGCATGTTTCTTTGTAATGCTAATCCAGGTGAGTCACAATTTGCACATTTTAAAAATTGTTTATATACCAGAATCTACAAACCACGCAAAAGTCAGAGACCACACTTTTATTTATTTAATTTCCAGTAGAAACAGTCCATATGTACAGCTTTCTTATTTTACAGAGCCAGACAACAAAGAAAACTTTTAGTATGCAAATTTTGGGCATCCCTTGCCAAAGAGCATATTTTGTTGATTTTCTAATTCACATAAAATGTGGCCAGTGTAAAAGTAATGTCACATAGTATATTTCATGATTTTTGCCCCTTTACCAAGACTCAGCAAACCAACAGAAAATGTGAATCAATGTTGACACAACATGCAATTTGAGCAGTGGTGTTAAAACTTTTGCATATGACTTTAGGGTTAAACTTAGACTAAAGCCTCAACATCTAAGCATTACAACTTTTTAAGTAAGTCCGCTGAGATAATGTGCCACTCTTCAGAAGTTCAGTCTTGCAAGTAGGTTGGACCTGTGGAGTTTTTGTGTTTTTTTTCAGATTTGAAGCAAGAGTGGAGCTTGCTTTTGAGCCAGAGTCCAATCCTAAGAGTCAGGTAAAGCTGGTTTACCTAATTGACCTTTGAAAGCCAGACTGAAGCAACATTTCAGAATGGTACATTTTTTATTTCTTCTCTCACTGTGCATTGTGAAAGGTCATGCCAAGCTTGTCAAGGTGTTAGCTGTTACAAGGTTATGTCAAAAAATCATAATAGCTCCCATAAAAAAAATTAATCATTAACTGGACTGGAAATTAAATATATGAAAAGTGGTCTCTTACTTTTGCAAGAAAATTTTCACATCAGCATCAGTCCATAATTCTAAAATCAGATTATCCCTAAATCACAATGTGTTTTGTTAATAAAGTCTTTATAACTTTGCACTTTTTTGTTAATTAACCAACAATTTGACATTTTATATTTTATTATTATATTCTTGTTATTTCATCATTATTTTATAATTTTATCACTACCATTTTTAGGTCACAATGATGTGAGTCTACACCAAATTCTATGCATTTTCTACCACAAAACTTCCAGGTTTAACTTTTTCCTGTGAAGCATTTTTGACTTTTTAAAGGGTATACTGATTTAAAAAAGTTAGAGGTATAGTTTTGTTAAAAACACTTGTTTTGTTCTGGCCTTCTTAAAAATGCATATTACTCAATAAACAAAATTACCACATATGTAATCCATAATGACAGTAGTAGTAATGGGCATTAAAATAAGATGTAGTGATTGCACTGGATTTAATGCAAATGAGGTGGCAAGAAAAGCTATGACCACAAGCTACACTGATCATAACTTTCCGGGCAACTTTGCTTGTGTGAGTTCTTATGAAATTTGCAGTGGTGAAAAGGTTTTGAAGAGTGAGGAGAAAGAGATTCTGTGTGGTATACTAAATATCACAGGATGGTGAGATGAAAGAAAGCCTGAAGCAAGAAATTAAAAGCAGAAACATTTGATCTAATGCAGCATGACTCATTTACTTGTCCACCCATGAAGATTAAACAGACTGCACTGCATGTGTTGAAATGAAATGGGCAAAAAAAATGCATCACTCATTCATTCATTCATCCATTTATTGAGTACAGGGTGTGTATACTTTACACTTACAGAGCATCTGAACCACATAGCCTACAACACTCTCTGTGTCTTCTCAGGCCCCAAACACTTTTGTCCACGCCTATTCTGAGAACCAAACTCCATCTTGGTGTAAACTGATGGGTCTGAACAATGTTGCTATTAGCAGCACTCGCACACCAAAGGGAGCAAGTTGCACAACTGTAGCCTATGACCTAAAAAATACACTTTAGCTTCTCTGCACATAGAAGACTGCATAAAGAAGAAAAATGCCCATGTGGCAGGGTATTGATTTCTGCTGTGCTGTGAGTTTAAGTAACTCTGCATACAGACACGTGCCCCATATGGACCCTCTGGACGCTATTAAGATGATACGAAAGCAGAAGGGGAAAAAAAAACGTCCTATGAGGCTACTCCTCCGCTTTTCCTCTCTCCATACTTCTCTTTCTTCCCTCTCTAACCTTCTCTTTTGGATTTTCTGTTCTTTCTCTGCTCTACCTTTGACAGTAGGCCATTCACTCCCCCTCACCAAGCTATTCACTTCCTCAGTCACCCACACTTTACTCACCAAGTATACTCCTTCACTTACACAACCATCCACCCTCTCACTAAACCTGTCCCTCTTTCATTTATTCACCCACCAACTTCCTTTACTCATGCTGTCTCACTAGGTCACTCGCACAACAACTGTTCCACTCACTCAGTAAATCACTTACTTTCTCATTCACTAATTCACAAATTACTTAATTTACTCATTCATTCACTCAACCACCAACTCATCTGCTCACTCATCCTGTCAAACATCCAACAAATTAACTAATTTACTCATTCACTAACTAATCATTCACTCATTGTCTCTTTGACAGACTCACTAGCTTACCCACTTACATAATCATTTCATAATCAGCCACTCAGTCACTCACTGTTCTATAGTTCTTGAAGTTAACAATTTGAAATGGATTAAATTCGAGTCGAGTACATGTTGAAAATGTCAGAATCACATGATCAAGCCATCACCTATTTAAAAGCATCATCACCAATTAAATAAGTCTGTGCAGCCAATACTGTACACCCATCTAAGAACCTCTGGATACAGACCAATTTCCCTGTGAGGACAATAAATGAAGTTTTGTTTTACTGTACAGATAGTTTGCATATACATACCATTATTTATATTTTGTCGGCTTAACAGTTGAATTCAAAGAATAAAAAAAAGAGATCTAGGATAAAACATATCTAGACAAACTTATTATAGAAGTGATTTTTGAAAACGCCATTCATTTCTCAAAATCCTGCTTATAGCTGAAGTTTCTGTTACGGGACAACTACCATATATCCACATCCAGTCCACATGGAAAGCCCATCAAAACTGTCATGTTTTTTTAAATAAATAAATAAATAAATAAAGCTTAGTGTAAATTTTCTTCCACTCATTTCACACAAAGATGGTTGATCAGTACAGATACCAATCTGCATAACCAGACTTTTTCTGTTCATGTTATACTAAATTGAAAAAATCCCTTCTGCAGACACTTCACATAGTGGATATGTGGAGGAAAAATTAGAATGTGCCAAAATCTTTTCCCACAGTAATGCTGAGTACAGAAAAAACTGAAGACTGAGGGTTTGTTCAAGCTCAGCTCCTTTGAGACAGCTCAAGGATCTGCTCACTCACACTGTGACAGAGCTCAAGTACAGAAGGAGGGGACAAGGAGATGAAGGAGGAGACTTAGACTGTGTAAAAGTAATGCAGACTGTTAAATATTAAAAATATTTATAAGTAATATTTTAAAAATGTAACAACATTAATGATTAACTAATGGGTGCTCGCCATGTTTCATCTCTAGGGCTTACAAATAAGCTTCAGCAGGACTTCTATTCGACTCACAATCCCATACCGACTTAGCTGGTAAAATGTCTTAGCCATATGCTATGAGTCAGTGTATCTCTGGCTCTTTCCCTTTCCTCTAATCCCCATCCCTCCATCCTTCCCTCCTCCTGTCATGTCTTCGTTCACTTTCACAGCTGAACAGAAATATCCAAATCCAATTAGGTCCCCACTGTGAGTAGTTTTAGATGGGATTAATACGTATTGTGAAGGTATTAGGACCCCCTGTAGCCAAAACCCACACTGAGAGCATCATTAATGAATATGTAGTTATAGCTGCGTATGTGCAGTTTTTAATAATACATAGGCACGCTGTGCTGGAGATCAGGATTTTTTACAAGTTAAGCAGTGCTCGCTTCATCTGCCGGGTAAAGTTTGCACTTACATTTCAAAGAAGCATCTAGTCGTATGAAAAGCTTAATGTAATGTACCATTCTAATATAATTCAATTAAATGTATATAGTGTTTGTTACAACACACAGCTGTACCAGGAAAATACTTCAAAGGTATTAGGAAGAAACAGAAAGGAATCAAGCTGCAAAACAGGAAGGCCACGCCATGGGACACTGAATAGAAGAGTTTGGATACAAGTTAAGTGAGGCTTAGTGAAGCGCTGAGAGGAAAGTGAGATAATTTAATGAGACCTAGTCATTATGACAGCAACATTTAGGAAGCAAAATTACACTGACTCTTTACAACTGAAATCTCTGTAACCATTTTCATCTCTGAAAAATAATTATATGTGAGCTCCATAACTTTCTGAATTCCAGGACTTATTCATTCTTACTCACTGTGTGTTCCCAATCAGCAATTTCTCCTGCTAACCTTCCGATTTCACAGGGATAAAAATGAAATCGCTGTTTTTCAGTTTCTGTGTGGAATGTTTACTGATACCTGGCAACCCAACCCAAAGGCAGAAGTGAGCATGCACAAATGACCCTGCCCAAGCTATTTGTACACTGAACATCTATCTATGGTAAGATATATTTTATGAATGCGGTTGCCAGGCACAAAAGAGTGTGGCAATCTTTAAATACACCTAGCCTGTCAGGTACACAGACTATTAGACATTCCTACTGCTCAACTATGGGCCGCGCAAACACTTGGCCGAATAGCGTCACACAAAAGTTGAAAACATTTCAAATTAATACAGCCCTGAAAGTCTGCTGTGGTGACTTCTGTGTTTTGCTGCACTTGTCACTTAGCCTGGTGCAGTGAAAATCCACACCTGCGTCGCACATCCTACTGAAAATAATGTGTTTGAAAGGACAGTATTAAATTCAACATTCAGTGGGAAAGCAGCTCATCAGTGTGCTGTGCATACTCTCCACCCCTAACACAGACACATACTCACCTCGCTTTCACACCATATTTGCACCTTATACTTTTTGGGATAGTCTTTTTTTGTTTTACAATTTTTTTGTCTATTCGTTTTTTATGTACTTTATTATGAGATATGAATTTAACACTAAAAGTCACTTTCACAACCTTGTATTTAATCTATTGGTGTACTGTTATATGGGAACAGGGTATGCCACACTAATATTGACAGGTATCCTGCTCATTTTGGTCAAGTCTAACATGTGAATTTACAACACTGGATAACAACATATGTTTTTGAGCTGTGCTGATTTCTAAAGGAAGATCCTTCTGTGCAGCCGATCCAAAATGGAGGATGCGCTAATTTTAAAAATGTCTTAGAAACTACATTAAATATCATTATTAACTAGGGATGCCAAATTGGCATCAGGAAAGATCGACGTCAACAGATTTTGCTAATCAGACAATTTATTGATTTGGGATGTGCATTATTATGCTGCAACATGAGGTGATGGTCGTGGCACAACAATGGGCCTCAGGATCTTCTCACATTATCTCTGTGTGTCAAAATGCCATCAATAAAATGCACCTGTGTTTGTTTTCCATAACATACGCCTGCTCACACCATAACCCCACCATCACTGTGTACCGCTCCATTCACAACATTGACATCAGCAAACCGCTCACCCACACAACGCCATACACGCAGGCTGCCATCTGCCCTGTACAATGAAAACCGGGATTCATCTGTGAAGAGAACTACTCTCCAACGTGCCAGACGCCATCAACTGTGAGCATTTTTCCACTCAAGTCGGTTATGACGATGAACTGCAGTCAGGTAGAGGCCCCGATAAAGACAACGAGCATGCAGATGACCTTCCCTGAGATGGTTTCTGACAGTTTGTGCAATTCTTTGGTTATGTAAACCGGTTGTTGCAGCCGCTGTCTGGGTGGCAGGACATGGTCCGATATTGGAGGTGAAGATGCTGGACTTGGAGGTCCCGGGCTGGTGTGGTTACACATGGTCTGCGTTGGTAAGGTCGGTTGGATGTACTGCCAAATTCTCTGAAATGCCTTTGAAGATGGCTCATCGTAGAGAAATTAACATTCAATTCACGAACAAAAGCTCTGGTGGACATTCCTGCATTCAGCATGCCAATTGCACGCTCCCTCAAAACTTGCGACATCTGCGGCATTGTGCTGTGTGATAAAACTGCACATTTTAGAGGGGCTTTTTATTGTGGCCAGCCCAAGATACACCTGTGCAACAATCCTGCTGTCTAATCAGCATCTTGATACGTCACACCTGTGAGGTGGCTGGATTATCTTGGTAAAGGAGAAGTGCTCACTTACACAGATTTAGACAAATCTGTGAACAAGATTTGAAAGAAAAAGACCTTTTGTGCACATACAAAAAGTCCCATGAAAAATGAGAGCAAAAACAAGTGTTCCGTTTATATTTTTGTTCAGTGTATATTACAAAGAGCAAAAAAGACAACATAAAGTATGTAGTATATATTGTAATATATATATATATATATATATATATATATATATATATATATATATATATATATATATATATATATATTACAACATTAAAAATATGCAACTGAAGAATTTCAGTCCAAAATGCGAATATATCTAGTTTTTGCACAGAATAACAGTTGATAAGTGACAATACATTTCGATTTTATTAATATAGGTCCTATTAATTAATTGATATTAGTGCTATGTGTAAAGTCCACTCCCAACAACAAATATACTTACTGTTTTAATCACCAGTGGCTCAACAGTAAACGTCTATTAGAAACGTTAGATATGAGATTGTTACAATGCATACGTAGTGCCATAATGCAGTGGCTTAATAGACACACCCAACTTAATCTATGAAGCGCATATTTAATGAGATATCTTGGACATGATACATGATCCTATTGAGGGAAGAAAGTTCAAAGCAGCTTTAAATTGGGAAACCAGCAATGAATGACAAAATGTGCTGTTGATTTTAACAGCTCTGCCTTGTCCCTCCTTATCAGGAACCTACTACAGTAATTACCTCAATTATGTAACACTAGTGTTTTTTTAAACTCCTCTGCTTAAACTTAATAGAATTTGGGGGCCGGTAGATTGGCGCTTTTGTTTCGTACGCTTATCTAATTCTCTCTCCAGCGGGCAGCGGGTGTGTGTGTGTGTGGATGTGACCGGCTTGTTTAAAAGCCCCTTTTGTTATTGGCGGAGATGCTAATCAGGCTATTATCAAAGGAGATTAAAGGGGGAAAGCGCAGGCAGGGTTATGAGTGTTTAAACACGACTTAACCAAACACAATACAGCGCAGACGCGTTCAGATTGCCAAAGAGCGCTCGAGGATGGAGGGAGGGTGGGATGGAGGCAGACAGAGAAAGTGAGAAAAGGAAGTGCTAGCTTGTGCAATAGCTAAAAAGTAGTATGAGAGAGAAAAAAGATTGCAGGAATAAATGGTCAACAGAGCAAGCAGATACGCTCACCCAGGCACACAGATTTATTTTGTTTTCCATTCCCTACGTTCACCAGTAAAACGGCACTGGGCTGTTTTGAAAAACACTCAGGTGCCGGGAGAACATTCGCCGCATTTCAACGAAAAATAGTGGCCATTTCAGAGGGGAAAACATATTTTATGCTCTACATTCACTAACATAAAAGTCCCCCAAAACCTAGTCTTTCAGTGGAGGAACATGTGTATATGTAAACAGCACCCTTTTTATTATATTTATTATACAAAGGCATCTTTCTTCTTTTTCCATCTCCAGTTTCAAAAGTATTGGAAGCTTTATTTGAGCCAAAGTGAAACATATTGTAATAAAAACATGATCTTACAAAATTCTACTCAGAGGAGCACATAAAGGCATTTCATCTGAATTTCAGTGATTTTGAGTGGTTTGAAGAAAATGACTCACATTCACAAATATAACGATTTCATGTACTATCCAAATCAAACAGTAAATCTTCACGTCTTTTGGGGTTTTATATGTATCATTAATAATAGTAAACCTATTTCATACTCTATTATTATTTCATACTATTTCATGCTCAAAGCACCTGCATGTAATTTGCCAAAAACAAAAGGTAAAGCCAAAATCTTATAAAACAACTCCTCAAGCATCAGGCAAGATCTTCATAACTATTTCTTGTAATAACTGAAAGTGATTAAGGCTTTGGGGCATTAAAAGCTTAATACATATTAGTTCTCATCACCCCAACTGACTCAGCAAGTTTCAATAGAACGGTTTATTTCATGTCAAACTAGAGCTCAGCGATAAATTTAAGTTTTGTTTTTCAAACAACATGGTAGCAATTGGGGGAAAACTGGCATTTGTCCTCAAGAAAGGAGTAAGTTCCTCCTTGATCTGGAATCGATTTGGTTTTGCGGCATTGGACACAGACCAAACCCTTGTTGTAAGGTGTGTTTGAAAACGGTTGCTTCCAAAGAAAGCAGTATGACAAATTCATTCCAATACTTTAAACAGGAGCATTCAGCGGAGTGGGAGCGAATGAAAACAGCCGCTCCCCCAAAGGGGAAATTTAAATGCAAACAAAATAAAGGTAAAACTTGTTTTGAACTATTTCTTTGTCGTCTGTATTTTGATTTTTAGTAGAAAAAAAATGATTAAAATCTAAAATTTTAAAATTTTAAATTCTAGATTTTTTTAAAGGCGATATCATACAGTTCTATGTCAAACCACTCTGAATGATATCACTTTAAAAAAGCAATTATGCAGAAATGTAGAAACCACCTGTGGAAAGACACTTTGAGTACAGTTACAACAGTTTAGTACATAAACTATTTTACATGCTCTATTTTACAAACTTATAAATCAGTGATGATGGATCCACAGACACCTGAAATTCATTCATTTCTGTTACAATTAACATTACTTCTTGGAATAATTGAGCAAAGTACACCAAATCTGGCCCAATTCCAAAATAAATCTGGTCTGAAACATTACAGAAACACAAAGCAAAGTAGGTCACGCGATGACAAAAACCACAGGTAGCCTAATGCTAACATGAAGATGACGTAGTCTAGTGTTTTCGCACTATGAGAAAGCTTAACTACATACAATGCTGCAGTTTGGTGTTTGCGCAGTTTGAGGCCCAAATTGTTTTTATTAACAAAGAGAAGCAACAAAAAATTTGAATGTAATCTGTAGCGGCCCACGTGGCTGTATGATGCACAAGGAGCCTAGCAGCACAAAAGTTCTTCCACCTAATAAGCAGACACACGTTCAGCTCTGTCTTATCATTACTCACCACAATCACTAATATTTTATCTGACGAGATCATGTCCGTAGTGTCTGGGATTCCGCGTTGTTGTTAGAAGTAAGTCTTAGAAGTAAAAACTTGCTTTGCTATGTAGATAAATGTCATTATGCTAGTTATAGTATATAAACGGCCTCTAACAGGCATAAAACTAGAAATGGAGGATAAAAGCTTAAGTTAGGACAGTTTCAGGGTTTATACGTTAATTTAGGACAGTATTTAGAAAGTTAAGTCTAGTTAGAAAGAGTATTTTATGAATACAGTGGTATAATCTTGAGTCAACCAGTGTATTAAAGTAGCTATATTTCTCAAATTCACAAGAACAGTCACAACAATTTTATATCTGGTGTACTGAAATCAAAGTCTTTGGAGTAAAAATTCACTTATCTTACTTTCTGTGCAGTTGAACCCTCAACAAAATCACCCCAACAGTTTTAGAATTATTAATTCTTTCTAGTGAAAATGCCTGTATTTTTATTACAATATATATCACAGAACAAAAAATGTCTTTTTTTATATCATGCAGCCCTATTTTTACACTACTGACTATAACAGTAGATACCTTATCCTAAAGCAAACAAAGTGTTCGCCCTTGTGTTGTTTCTTATCCCTAGACTATCCCTCAGGCTTCTGTTGGCATTTTTACATTGATCTGCATGAGAGGAGAGTGGTTGGGTGAAGACAGGGCTGCTCTGATGGATGTTGGTATTCAAAACCCATTGTGCCTACCTCAAAAATGTTTCCATCAAGGCTGACACCGGTCATTTGAAGTACAAGAAACCTCATTTTTCCTTCCTTGGCAAGTCAACATGCCATTTCTTGGTTGACAGTCAACAATGTTGTGCCTTGTGTAGAGAAATGAAAAAAGAAGGCATACAAATAATCACAATTTACAATGTTTTCCATTATCCTAAATTTGACCTCTACTGACTCAAACAGTGAGGTGTCAAGAAAAGGCCATGTAATCCATTGTCTTTGTGGAATGAGTTTTTGCTTGCACAGTGCATAAAAAGACCCATTTTCTGATTCCAAAACTGTTTAAAATGGAAAAAAAAGTGTAACTATTCTCTCTGCATCATAAATTGGATCTCAAACCACTCATTACAACCCAGAGCTCTGCTCACTGGCATCTCCTTAAAACCAGAATCTCATGAGCCTCAAACCATAACCAGCTCCATTCATCTCCATTTAACTCCATTCATCTGAGCCTGGCTCCATTCGTCAATAGCAGCTGGCGGTTTCACACACATTCCTCCTGTCATGCTCGGACTAATCGCAGCAATAAAGTAGAATTACGGCTTTATGCGAAAATTAATGGCCCACTTAAGTATGAAATATGAGGATGGGTCCCATAAACATGCAATTGGGGGACAAAGAAAGGAAAAAAAATGTTCCAAACAAACAGAAAACATCTTGACCCAAAAGAGCAGAAATGGCATTTAAAGGCATAGGGGAGAAAACAGTAATCTGGCAGTTGAGAGAATTTAATTAATGGGGGATTGCAGGGAAACTTTGGTATGATTTGTGTGTTAAACATCTGCTGAGAAATGCGTGAAACCAACCAACTCCTGACACTTTATTCAGCTTCATTAATATTCAACAATAAACTAGAGCATGCTCATCTTCTCGACAAGGCGGATATCAGGTCATGTTTCTAACTTCTTAAAGGTTTGGGGGCATCATTTGCTCTGCCCACAGCATTTCATCTGAACCACCTCAGAGATGTACAAGTCATTTTCTTAAAGTCAGTTCAAAGCTTTAAAGGCTGCACCGTCCATATGTATACATTTCTAGAATTACAGTGAACAGAGGAACCAGAGTGAAGAGTGAATGCATGTCTACGTCTGGCATTTTCTGTTTAAGCCCATCACTAAGATGCTCATCAAGTTATTAGGCACAGAAGCTTCACTTCTTCTCTACATTCTGACTCATATCCCACTGCCTCAACCCTCAACAGACTTCCGCAAAGAGAAATGAGCTGTCAAGTGTCTACGCAGTTGTCAAACAATTCTGAATGTAAATTGTGAGTTCGGCGGTAATAACCAAGCTGCGCCCAGACAAAGAGGATTAGGCAAACATAAAAACATTCGCACACACTTAACAGGCCTGGAAACAAATGCTAAATCAGGCACACTGCTACATTAAGAAAGCCCAGACATTCAGCTACACCAGTGGTTATCTACCCTCCCTCCTGAGCCCTAGCTTCCTGCATCGAACACGCTTCCCCCTCTCATACCTACCGCCATGCATCTGATCTAACCAATCAGAGATCTCTGAAGTAGATAATTACCTGGAGAAGGCGTGACTGATTATGGCTAGAACTACAGTCCACAGGAAGTTAGACAACTGAGCTACCCTGCTGAACTGTCCAGGTGTGATCTAGGTCAACTAAAACTAAGCAAGCACATCACCCACCAAAAAACAGAAATCCTTTCTCAGCCATAATTACTGTGCCAGGCTGGCTCAAATCACGGCAGAAACGCTTCCCAATTACATATGGATGATCAATGATGACCTTCTATCTATTCAATCAGAGAGCGTCTGACCTTGCCGGAAGAAAAGGCAGATGTTGCAACTGCCATCAGACATCCTTTCATTCACCGAAAGGGCCGGTGAATTCTCCAGCATTCTTCAGTGGCCGGCCCCAGACCAAAATGTCACCGCAATTAGTGGACAGGTGGTCTGGTCGGGGAGGAAATGCCAAGCTCTGAATGTGGAGGGAAAATGGCAGTGCGTAACCTTTTCGCACGCGGGGAAATAACCTATAAACACCAGCACATCGCTGTTTACACAAAAGCCCTTCTGGGTCCTGTCCTTTCAAAGCTGGATTAACTTCTGGTTCTTTTCATTATTATTCCATTGCTGCGTTTTATGGCAGATCTTGTTGTGGGTGCATCGTGTTAAGAATTTCAGATGAAATTCCACACACAGAGACTGAAGGGTGAATGAACTGAATCACTAGAGGACAAGTGAGATATAGGACAGAATGAGCAGGACATTGCCAATGGAGAGAAAAAGATAGAGGGAGGCAGATGAAAGAAGTGGTAAGAAAAATATCCAAGAAAACTACAAGAAAAAGAGGAGAAAAATCTGGAAGAATACGTGTTTAAAGGCAGTGGCCAAGCACTTCACCAGGGGTTGGGTATGTGCAGAAACAAACATTTCCCAATAGCGCCCCAGGGCTGAGGGTCAGACTTTGAACTTAAAGAGTGGGATGCAAGACATCAAACAAGTACGACCCAAAGCAAACGAACAACCCAAAGCTTCCCAAACCACAGAGCCAGACCAAGAAACGTGTTCAAATGTAAAGTTCCCAAGTCATGTATCCACCCATGTCACCAAGAGAGCAACCCTGGACTGGCAAACCAAGCAAACTTAAAGGATGACAAAAAGAAAGATGCAAGGAAGAAAAAAAATGAGATGAGGTTGGCAGCAAAAAAAAGCAGGCAGCCAGTAAATTGAGTGAACCCAGCAAACTGCCAGTAAACATGGTTCTAGCAAGCCTAAGTCCAAAGTGTTGTTCTAAGGATAATTAGCCAATAATTCTGAATGGCCTTGAGGCTTATGAGGATGTGTGTGCATAAATAGGTGTAAGTACATAAAATATCTCTTTTGCAGCCAGCAAACTGAGCTAACCAGCAAATTGTATGAAAACAGGAGATCCTCAGTGGGACTTGGCTTTAACTGCTGGATAGTTCACATGCAAAATTAACTTTCTCCTTCCAAAACATTCCCACAGACAAAACCAATACATGCTGAGTATGTTTGTGATCTGGATCTTTTCCATACAGTTGATGGAACAGTTCACATACGTAGCTCCACTTTATCACCTTTGGCTTCTGATTATAAATATTAGTTTGAAACAGATCCAATGACTCAATTCAGTTAGAGCAATCTCGTATTATTAGAAATTTGTTTTCAATTCCAACATATGTTTCTCATAAAATAGTTAAAAAAAGGGTTAGGCGTGTCTACAGCATGTCTAAACTGCTTTTCAAACATTTGGTGACATCTTGCCTTCTTTTAAAACTTGCCAAGTAATGGGCAGATTTACTTTACTTAAAAACAATGACCTCCAACGGTTTAGTTAACATTATATAGTCATTTTCCAATTTTGGGTATACTTAGTTTCATATTCATCAAAGCAACTTTTGACAATGGTTGTGGCTGAAGAGAAATTAATAACCCAGAGGAGACCCCTCTTTCAGGGTCTGGATGGATAAAGCAGATTTTACCACATAAGAGTTCCTTCCTTTCTCACACTTTCTCCTGTTTTCATCAGTCTTTTCTCCACAATTCCATGCAGGCTCATTGGCTGTCACGGAGAAGGAGGAGATCCACGGGGAGTTTTTGAAAGAGAAGGTGAAACTGCAACAATCGAAATACACATTAAAACACAATAAAAACATATGTCTGAAAATTGTAATGCTGGTAAAATCTACATGAAACCACCCTACTCTAATATCCAAACAAATATAAATATAAACGGAACATATAAATAAATACAACTGAGTGCTTCACAATTCCTCAAACATCACAGTTTCATACATACTTTAGTTGAATTATCTTCCCCTCTTCATTTAAGTTTGTTAGACACAAATGGACAGTAACCAACATGGCCAGCTTCATGACAGTCTTTCAGGAACTCAGGACATGTTTATGGATAGCACATCCTATATTTTACATTAGCTCAATGTGTTCCGCATCCTTTCTGAAGTAAGTAACAGTAGGTAATGGTGAACCCCTGTGTAAGGCCGTGAAACAGGGTTCCCTCACAGAGGGGTCATCTCCCAATTATGCCTGTCTTTATCCATAGCAACTGCCAAAAGTTGCTTTGATGAATATGAAACTAAGTGTTGCTAAATATACCCAATATACACAGTAACATAAACAAATAAAGTGGCAAACTTTGTAAAAAAAAATTTCTTTGGAAGAAAACATTTAAGGCAAGAATAAAAATAAGATATAAATGCATCATTCCATGAAAAATATGCTGGCAGCTACGTACATAATCATTGTCACTGGTAATGCAATGGATAGTATGTTTTTAAACTTCAACAATGTTAACATATTAATTTCGTTTTTCCCTCATATGGCCACTTCAAAGAGGGTGCGGTTCTCATTCACTTTATGTGCATCCAGGAAATGCAGTCGTGACTGATTAAACAAATAAACAGACAGTAGGTTAACAGACTTAAGTGATCAAGTGATAACTGTTAATTATAATATTGATAGCAGCAATGTTGGCCAATATTGGCTTTAAAAACTGATAATTACAATTATTGTATTATATAAATTAATTATGTTTAAGGTGTACCGTAAGACGAATCTTGTGTTTGCATATGCTTTGAAACGTAAAGAGAACTGAGTTAATACTTATTTAAAGGCGTATTTAAAGTTTTATGACATGGTCCAAAATGTCAAGCTAAAACCGACACAACAACTCTGACTTTTAAATGACTATTTCAAGCTTTACAAAGTGACTCACAGCAGTGCACTGAATCCCAAAAGTTCAGGAAATAACCTATTGATTACCTAATGATTAACCTGACATTATGTAAAGGCTGCACACTAAAAGATTTCCCCTGCTATGAGTTTGCATGTGACCCTGTATTTTAAAGACTGAAAGTAATTAAGTAAAAAAATATCCAAACAACAAAAGCATTTATACCACAAGAAACAATTCCCTGCAAGTCCAATTATTTGATCTAGTTCTAAAAAAACTAAGAACATCCTCAGTCACTTATACCAGACTGCTTATATACACATGACCCAAAAGAGGGTCTGTCCAGTTCACAGTGGAGAATCGAGGAATTTTCAGCGTGTTCACTGCGGTTTCATGTTAAATGTAACATATGACTGTGATGAGAAGGAAGAACAACATTTTATTTTACATTTAAAACAATTATTCTGGGAGAAAATATGTTTTGTTGCTACAAAAAATTTAGGAACTGCTGTGTTAAATGTTAAATAAGAACATGTTAACAAATTCAACAGACTCTGCATAAATAGATCATGCATATCAGCTTAAGACCCAAAATCTCCCAGACTCATCCGTCTTCCCTCCTTATTTCCCTTTCTCTCTTATCTGGTAGGCCCACTGGAGTACATGGAGAAGAAGGAGACCTGTGGGGGAGTTCTAAATGATGGGAGAGTACAGACAGAGACGTATAGAGTGTTGTGAGAAGGTTTATGTAAAGTCTTATGTAAAATGTGGTCATAAGGAGAATAAGATGTCAGGAGGCTTCTCTCCTGCTGGAAAAACAAACACACGGTTTAATTAATCATACAGACGGCCGTCCTCAGGCACTCATCAGCACAACTGTCCCACACATGCAGATACACACCATATATACGCCGTATACCCTGAGACATGAATGCTCGTTCGTTCTTCACACACCCGCCACGGTTCCATGACGTTCCCACTCATACCTTCACGGGCCATCCATAACGGCCAGCTGTTTTCTTTGGCTCCCCTGAGGGCTCTCTCCACCCTGCTAATATTATTCAAACCTGGGAGTGTTTAACTCATATGGGCTTCACTATCTGTTCCTCATACACAGAGAGAATGACAGGAGCCAGAGGAAAAGAGAAACTGAAAAGACAGAGGAAAGATAAGATGAAAGATAAAGAGGACCCACCAACACAGACTTATAAATCTTTCATGGACTACTGACCCCAAAAAAGGTGAGGTAAAAGTGAAAAGGAAAAAAAATCTGAGCACTCAAAAATATGGCTCAAAGTCATAAAGTCTGAGTATGAGATGCATGGAAAACCTAAAGACTCAGCAGACCGACCCCAAACATGAAATAAAATCTCAATTTCTCAAACAGTTAAAATGTGAATCAGAGATTCCCCATAAAAAGCCTTTCTAACACTTGCATGATCTACTCCACTCACCAGTACTACACGTTTGAAGACACAGTCTGATAAACATCTGTTTCGTAGTAGCTGAGCACAGTCTTGTGCCCTTTCTTTTCACCAGGGAGCCTTGAACGTGGTCAAGCATCTGAGTACATTTCTTATAACAGTTCTGGACTGTGAAAGTAGACTCGGTTCCCTTAAGCTTGTGTGGTTACATGATTTCTGACTTGAATCTTGCTTTAACAATGGGCGCAAACGACAGCAGCAACAAAGAAGGCAGTGCCGTCCTTGCAATGGTTGTTAATATTTTATGTCCATTTCCCTGATACTGAGGAAAGTTTCCCTATCAATAAAACGTCTCTTTAAAGAGAACTCCTCTGGCAGACCGCCACATTCTCACTAATTACTCTGAATGTAATTAGTTTGCTTTTCTTTTCCTGCTTTCGACCCCTATTTTTTCCCCCTCTTTCTTTCGGTTTCCATCCATTCCAATTAATTTCTCTTCATTAGTTACGGCCCTGTCAGCCTGACAGTTTGACTAAGTGGAAATGCAGACAAAACAAAGACAAATGCAAATGCAATCGCAATGCTCACTCTCCCTTTCCCTTTATATTGACGAATTCCTTTAACGCCTTCAGACTGCCAACAGTTACTATAGGTTCAAGAGTGAATGGCAGGACTGAACCTATAACGAACATTCAGAATCTTGTCACTGTTCCAAAGCGTAATTAAACACTGGTTTCCAATGAAGCACTGCTTCCACACTAATAATACAACTAATTCAGGATCGTTTGAAGTCCACAAGCCAGCTACAGCAAGACAGATAGCATGGCACAACTATTTTAGAATGGACTAAATGTTCTTCAAAGACTAATCAGCCAACATTTCAGAACAGCTCATGGATTTTAGACAGCTGAAGATTATAACTATACTTGTAGTTCGGTTGCCTTGGCTCAGATTGAAGCCAATTTTTGTTATAGTTCGCATATCATTCACATTGACATTTTATGACCGTAGTCAAAAATGTAAACAAAGCACATACATGAAAGATAACTGTTTGGGCAGATTTTAGGATGTACAACAACTGTGATAATGTTAACCGAAGTTTCAATATCATGCTGTTTTCTTTTCTATCTACATTTGTTGGTTTATGTCTTTGTGTATCTATGTAATAATATTAGCACTATCAGTCTGCACTCCCTGCATTACCATGTTTTTTCAAAGTACAGCAAAATACCACAGCTTTGAGACATATATTGTGACTTTAAACAAGCCTCTAAAACTTACAAAATTACAAACACCAATTCAGGGTTTATGAAGAGATGTCTTTTCATACTTTAAACAAAACAGCACCAGAGTTTGTTTTAAAGTGAACTGAGACTGAACTACTCAGAATTTTTAAGCAATTTTTAATGCACACTAGATTTCAGATCTCAATATTCTCACTTGTTGTAATAGACCAGACTACCACAGCAATCACACCAGGGTTCATTTTAATCTAACCAAATCTACACAGTCTGAACGCATCCTTATGGGCATAATACACCAATCCAACAAACACAAGAAAACTCAATATAGTTGGGTAGGTGTGTTGGGATCGGCTGGGTTGCATAGATGTAATTTAAATTTGGGGCTCTGGGGAAATTTCCCCACCACTTTCAATAATGCCACATTTTGTGCCCATTGCTTTTTAAAATAGCTCACATTCATATTGTATGATGTCTTTGGGATGGCAAAGTGCTGAGATGCATCAATTTAATAATTTCAATTATTACTGTTGCTTCTTGTTCTTTCTGTTAGTGGGTGACTGAAACATACTTTTTATCGAATAAAACTCTTGAATCTGTTTACTGTGGGTTTTTGGAAAATAGAAATGCTGGGTGAAAAACAGAAATACAGACATATGCAAGTGTGGTTGTCCCTGGTCAACTTCCCTACCTTGCTGACCTTCTACATGAAAATAAGTTGATAGATCCTCACATTTCCACAACTTTTATGTACAATTTCTATTTATTTGCTAAATTTAACATACTGAAAAAAATAAATAAATATGTGGCATGTTGAAAATGATTTGTATAAAGACATAATAGAACTTTTTGCACCTGTACGTATATTTTTTAACAGAATTTCATCATATTTTCAGAAAACCCACAAAAAACTAAGGACAGTTTTATAGTAACAGGGCAGAAACATGAAAGCGTTTAGGACAAAATAGTATGTCTGGCAATTATTCAGTCACAGAACAAAGAACAGCAGCAAAAACTGGTTCAAAATCAGAGCTGTGCAATCTCTATATAAACCAGCATTTTTAGACTGACGTTTTGTGGTCAAGGGTTCCAAAAGTTCCAACTGAGCAAAAATATGAAAAGATGCCAAAATCTGATACAGGCATTACAGGCATTATGTATTTAAATCTTCTTACATCAGTTTCTCCTGCTCATGATCCCTCAGATGCCAGATGAGTCCGAGCAAGAGCATGCATGACAAAAATGCCACGGCTCAATCCTGGCATTTGCAGAATGTTGTTTTTCATAAACCTGGATGTCGATTTTATGTTGGGGTAAAAAGAGGATTAGGGAGATTGAGAGAAAGGTGCAGAATGCAAGATGAAGATAGATAATGAAGGAGCATCTCTGTACTTGTCCTGCTCCACTGTTTCAATGACAAACCTCTCCCTGCATCTCCCCCCACGAGTGCAGGCTGGGAGAGGCGAATGGGAGGCTTTGTGAAAATGGATTGCTCACGTTCCATATTCACGTTAAACCAAAGAACCTGAGAGCTTTGTAGCTTGCCAATGTCCTATCAACTGCACTTAAAAATGGAACAATGGTACCAGGCTGCCAACAAAGCTGAAATTAGAGGAGAGCCAGAGTGAGCAAGAGAGAGAAAGAGAGAAAGTAGCACACCATGCATTGTACTCCATCATGTCAATCTAGTCACGTCCATATATCTGCCTGTCAATCTCAGTGGTAACATTACACAACTGCAGCACTCAGTAGGAATCCTGATACTGCTTCTTCTCCAGCAGTCATCTAGAATGAAATCTGCTGTAAACATGTATCAGTGCAATAGCAATCGCCCACTTTCCCTCAGATAACTCAACACTTTGATTAAAGGTAAGCGATCGATATGCCAAAAATACAGCATCACAATACATGAGGCCATTATTACAGTACATAATATCTGCAGTGTAGCTACAGGGGTGCCTGCAGGAGCCTAGGCTAGGGATGGACAGTATGCCAATATTGTTTTATTATTGTGAACATTATTATGAGCATATTGTGAATATCATATCACTTTGAGAACATAGTCTAACTACATTTTCCATTACCAAGTAAGCATATTTAGGAATGGTTCATTTTTTTCACCCATACTGCCCATCCCTGAGGAGCTGGCCCCACTCACTTGGAAGCCAATCACAGCAGTAAAAAGCTGAATTCTCATTGTTTCAAAAATAAAAATCCCCAGATGCCAAGGACGATGTTGTAGTCTTACGGTGTGTCTGAAATGGTTCACTCGTTTACTCATTGCCTGGTCACTACATAGATGGTTCCATGTAGAACACTATATAGGTGAACAGTGAGGGAGACAACAGAAGGAATTCAGATGATGATCTTTCCAAAGAAACCGCTATGCATTATGGGGTGTTAACTTGTAAGTAGTGTACATCGATTGTCCACTATTTTTACAGTGCACTGTGAGTAACAATACAGTAAACTATATAAGGAATCTAACTGTCTACTGAGAATTCGGACAACACTTAAAAATGGCTGACATCCTGAATAGAACACTAAGTGGTAAATTCGATTTGAGACACACCCATAGTCTTAGTTATTTGACCATCGGTTATCTTTACCCAAACCTGCAGTAGCACACAACACCACAGAGCAGGCTTCATTTTGGCTTTCTGTCTCTCCCACACCACTAATTTGACTTTGTGCTCTCACGGCCTCTCCGTCGTTCTTCAGATGTTTGCCTGGCTTCAGCCAACAATATGACATAATTGTAGAGAGAATTAACAACTACCGGCATCGCACACATGGCTGTTGGGTGAGCTCCGCCAACAAAAACACTACAAAATGAAGCCTGTGATTGGTAAAAGATGGACTAAACAAAGATGGATATTTCACAAAAAGTGTTTCGTCAGACTTTCAGTGTAAAACATTTGTTAAATATCTCCTAACTTAGACATAGAGTGAAAACTAGTACTAAATCTAGTACTAAATAGTAGTCACCAACAAAACCTTATTATCGTATCCTTCCTAATCGCCAGCTTTCTGTTCAAATATTCCCATTCTATCCCATTTTGTTAAGTGCTTTAAACATGTGGGCATTAGTTTTAATCATCTACACATCATAACAGCAGAGCAGACAGAACCCAACATCATAACAGCAGAGCAGACAGAACCCAACATCATAACAGCAGAACAGACAGAATCCAACATGTGTTTTTTTTATTTGTAGGCCACTAGAGAAGCTAACTAGGTTGGAGGATTATTAAATAACGGCTTGAAAACAGTCCACGGCTTTCTGACAGGTTTGTGTATGAACTGGACTTATTTGATCGTTTTTCGTTTTTGGCAAGATGCAGTGCCACAATACCAACGTAAACATGAAACCAATCAGCAAGTAGCTACATCAATGCATCATCCCATTAAATAATCTGGTATCTTACAGTGTGGAGGAAAAGCACAAATTTAAAGTGTTTCGGGTCGAACTTTGTTCATGTGGAAAAGTCACTACAGCAGTTACTCTTCGTGCCACTGTCGACCAAATAAATATCAGAACTGTCAAAATGATACAGGCAAGTATGCTGAGAAAACCTCATTGTAATGTAATTTTCATGATGACTAGTTCTAGACGTGAAGCGCTGTGAGCAGGGAAAGTGCTAACATCTGCAGAGCACAGGGTAAACCAGGATTAGGTTATTGTGCAGTGCCAGAAGTGACAGTCACTCTTCTACCCCACAAAAAGACAGCACCTCAAACCTCCTGATGATACCAGCAGCCGCTGATCACATCACGCTTTTTCCTGCCTCCTTCCCTCGCTTTCATCTGCTTATGTCCCCCTCTTTTTCCAGAAAAAAGGAAGTTGATGTCTGAAGTAGTGTTTTAGGAGGAGATGAAGCGCAATCGAGGGGAGATGGCTAAGATCAGAGGACAGAAGGGGGCGAATCTGTCCACATCAAAGCCCTGACTGCCATCAGTATTCTCCTCCATAGTGCGCGGAGATGAAAAGAAAAAGGCGAGCGAATGTGAGAAGACAGCTGAGTAACATAGGTATCAAGGAGCAATTATTTCTTATCATGCAGTCAGTAGTGACCCCTACGCCTTTCTCGCTCTCTCTCCATCTTTCTCTCTCCCAGAAGGAATCATTATTAGATTCATATATTCATGCATGCTCATCTAAAAACACCCGCAAGTCTTTAAAAGTTACAGCAACGAACGAGCGTTCTCTGTACGCCTCCAGTACATTTCCTTTACAACATCACAGCTCAGCATTTATGAGGCTTCGGCTCTTACACGTACTCTTTTTAATTTATTTATTTACGCCTTTTTACTGTCAAAACAGAGAGCCAAACGAGGGGGAAATTTCCAGCACTTTAGCGAAATGAAATTTTCTAGGAGTAAACATAAGCAGTGCAGTAAATGTCACCACGGCGCCTGAGTTTGAGTTGGCTGAGCCACGGAGCTTAGCGCACGGCGGCTTGCTAAGCTGAGGGTCGCTTCTGTTTTCTCGTCAATAGCAATTAGAGTGCTGATCTCGTGCGAAGAGAGAGAGAGAGAGAGAGAGAGAGAGAGAGAGAGAAAGAAACACTAACGACTGGAAATTCAGCCTGTTTCTGCACAAAGCTGGTCTAAGTGGGATAGGGTAACGTCCCTATGCCAGCCCTCTCAGACACGCAGACCAGACGAAGAGCATACACTCAAAACACAGGCTTATTTCACCTTCTCTCATGGTCTGGCACCAGTAAGACTGTCTTTGAGGTAACAAGTGAAAGTCTGTGCTATTGGCTATGTGGATGTTTTGGTGTGAGACGAGAGAGACAGAGAGGGAGAGAAAGAGAGAGCGAGAGAGAGACTGAAAGAGAGACACACACTATATGCTAACAATACCTCACTCCAAGATCTTCACAAACCTACATTTCATGATGGTTAAACACCATCATGAGTTCAGGAAAGAAAACATTTGAACTTTTACCATCATTAACCAGATACAACATACATCATCCAGGCGAGGAACAGCACCACAGACAACAGGGAACTAGACTGTAAAGAAAACGAGTGGATTGCTTGTCTAACATATACTGTGAAATGCTTGATGAAAATACAGTCGACTGGGAATGCCACAATCCGATGACATTTCGAGTGTGTAAGTAACAGAGGTAGCCATTTCACAGAGTACTTCTGCACTGAATTACTGTCAGAGCAACAAGGGCTTTCCTACTCTTGCCAAAGTTGCTCGAGCCTGCCTGTCAGCGATTTGCCAGAAGAAGAATAGGAACAGACTACCGTGCAGGAAAGGCAAAATTCTACTATTTGTGAAGGAACAAAAAGAAACAGTAACAGCTCAACAGTAAGAAAACCCTGAGTCCTTATAATCCATTCTGCTGCTAGAATTGTTGTGTGAGATCGCAGCACACCTACTGCCTACTTTGCTGCTATTTGTGTCAGAAAATACAACTTAAATTTATTTAAGACAAATAAAAATTTGCAACAAAGCTGTAGGACTGTGCCTATCAATAGTATGTAATGAAAAAAAAAACATTTACATAAATCTTCCTATTTAGTCTACAGCAGAGGTTCTCAATCTGATCCCTACAGCACCCCAGATGGTCCACAGGATTTTCCATGTGTAGAAAGTTGGGTTGGAACGAAAAATTTAGACCTTTTGGGGGCCCCAAGGACCTGTTTGAGAAACACTAGTCTAAAGCAGTTTTCCCCACTCAGACTCACTGAAGTGAAAAGCAGTGTTTTAGGCTCTTATGCCAGGCTTCAGACATTAGACATGGTTAAGTTATTTAAGATCCAGGGTCAGTGGTGCCAGTGACACATGCGTTTAAAAGTTCTGAGACTGATTATAACATGTTCAGATTTATTGCTAAAGCAAAGTACTCCTTATGTTGAGTTTACCCCTAAATATATAGTGTAGGGTGTTGGGGACATGACCTGAATAGTTTTCGCTAAGATAAGTTTGCTTGTGTGGCAAAGCTGTGGCATCATTTTAACTATAAACATTAAACTAACATTCACACCTCCAGCTCTCCCTCAGTAAACACCAGACTGAACTTATGTTCCACTGTGTTGTTTCAATGTAAACCATTGTTTAAAAAAAACATTGTTTTTATTGCATAAATGTATGCAAAAGTGGTGCAAGCCACATCAGGCGGAAAAGCTGGAATGATGGATCATAAATGAGTAATGAGTGGGGGTTATAGTTGAAAAATCTTTTTGTTGTCCAATCTTAAAGTGGGCCTGATCTTTAGACCAACTCAGAATCAGAAAAAAATACACTGACATTAAACATAACGTCCACAAAATAATATGGACGCTGAACAATCAAGGTGCATTAAGATTAACGGGTCACATGTGTAAGAAGTATATTTAAAGGGAATGAAAAACAGCCTAGGATGTAACCTTGATAGATCTCGTTCCTTTGATAACGGCCATCTGGTCCAGTAGAATGTCTGTAGATCACTCATGGCCAATCGGACAGGCAGGAATACGAGAGGGAGACAAAGGAGGATGAAAAAAAAGATGAAAAAGCGCTCCATTGCTTCCAATATGAGGTCAATGAGGTGAAAAAGGGATGAAAAGAGAGGGAAAAGAGGGAGAGGAAAGGAGGAGAGGAGGACGAACAGAAGGCCTGTCGGTGAACATGTGCTACTGTTTGGTTAGAGATGGGCCTGTGATGTGATCCCATCTGGCCTCTACACACGAACACGTTCTGCATCTCAAACACATGGCCAGAAACACACACACACATTTGAAATGCACAGGAAAATGCAGAGGAATAGACCCCCCGTGCACATAAACACCACATACACACACACGTGCATACATGTTGCACGCAGGGACAGATTGCTGAGGGACCACGACCCTTCTCCATAGGGAACAGGAGTCATTCACTTAAACTCCCAAAACAATCTTCCATTCAGCACCACCGCTGAGTTATTCCTGACCATTAGGCGCTGTCTGAATGTACCAACACGCCCCCATGGCTATTTTACATAATCCCTTTATGAATAAACATTTTATTAGAGGGGCTCCTGGCCACTCAGAATGCTTATTGTTCAGGTGGTGATAAATATTCATTTGCCTTCACAGTGTTTTCTTGTTCGCATCCATCTCCTCTTTGCCCTTTTAAACAAGGCTGAACTCCAGCGAAAGCGGTCTGGATCGAAGTCTCTGGAGGTTGAGCCTGGACTGAGAAATTTACAAGTGTTAGATTTATGGAAAAAGAAATGGTTTTCAAGAGCCAGTCACCATTCATCATGTCATTGAAATGCTGTCATGTTATTGAAAAAGTCATCATTGTTGAGCTCAAAAAGGCTAGTGAATAGCGCTGAATACCAAACCGGGTAAACACCTTACGATATTTAATCTTGTGGAATGTACATTTTGTAACAATGGAATAAAAACTTCAAACATGATTTTTAAACTTTTTTTCTAAATGCATCCAAGCGTCCATGTTTACCATGAAAGTACAGTTGTTTTATTTATTATTTAAAGGGTCTTCAAAGTTTTCACATGTAATACTGTTAAGGGCAAATTGGTCAATCAAAACACAAACACATGCCTCACATTGTCATGAATGTATAAAGTGTGTTAGGAATTACTGTGAGGTGAACGATGATCCAATACTTATTGATTTTTCTTTTTTGAATGTGTAGGATAAGTTTCATTAAAATGCTATGACTAGGGGTTACATGACTTTAGACATTAATGTGATGAAAGTAGTGGCAACGTCAAATAACTCTTGATGACATCATGAAAAATCCCAGGTTAGAGGACAAATGGGTCGAGCTCTGGAGAACCAGAGAAATGTAAAGTGCTGTAACTTGGTAAAAATAAGAAAACAGTCCAGAAACCAAAGAGAACATTCAGCATTCAAATGGTAAAATGAAGCCACTCCACAGATCATGCTGTGCAGACCCTTAAGACTCCTCATTTGTTGTCCTCTTTGAGATGTTGTGAGTGTCATAACCACATGGTCACTGATTAGTCAACCGGTTAAGCCTCGTTGGCAAGCAGTGAAGCTGACAAGTGAACTAGTCAGTGCAACCTATAGTCATTAAGTTTTGTAATGTGGCATGAGGTGACAATGTACTAACATAAACACGTAAAACTGTTGATGCACACCCTGATTTCTGTGCTCCCTCTTCTTCTGGACAACCATTATGTAAATGAGCCAAGAGAGGGAACTGTTGATGTGTGGCTTAGTAACCAGTTGCATCACATCTACTGTCACTCACTAAACTCGGGTGTTTAAAAATATAGAAATAAAACAAAAAAATATACTTTTTAAATTGTATTTTTTCAAACAAGCAGAACATTAGTAGTTTCTTAGTATGTTTAAAATAATTTCAAATGATTTTTTTTTTTTCAAATTTGGGGGTGGAAGGCTCAGCACTCCCACTTCCCACATCTCTGCAGTGGAAACATTTTGACAATAAAAACACTACAATTGTGCAGAAATTTGGTGTTGAGACAGGATTTCCATACAAACAAATACTAAACAGTCAACACAAGAGCAAAACCAACCATAGTGGGAAAAGCAGGACAGCAGCAGACCGGTACAGCTGGACTGCCAGAGAGTTCAGTTCTAGACTTATACTGTGTGGAAAATGTCAGAAAAAGGCAACCACCTTTCAGAATGTGCAAACAGATTTGCTAAAACAGGTTACAACATGACATTACAATTAAAATGGGCCAATATTCAACATCTTTCTGTGTATTCTGTCCATTTGTTGCCAACAGAATGATGTTTGGAATAGGTTTTTAAAGCTATTTGGAAAATTCACACTTTTTAATTTTCTTTTAATTTGATCAGTTGCAAAATGTGCCTGCTCTGTACTGTAGTAACCACATACATAAATGTCTTTCAAATGATTCAAACTCTAATTATAAAAAGAATAAACCAAAGCCTGAAAGTCAAAGTCAATTATGTAGCCTAAATGATTAATTTGTTTACATAATATCAAGGGTGTGGCACCCATTTTGATACAGTGACAGCAGCTGACAGTGATGCTACTGGCCACAATTTGTTTACCCTCTTTCCGATGTCTGATCTGAAAACAGAGGCAGTTTCTGTAATGATCCACACTTTTACACCCCGACAAACATGGCACACGTTAACACACACGCACGCACGCACACAGAGACACAGACAGAGTGTCAGAGGGGGAGTCTCAGTGGGACAGGCGTAGCTCCCCATTCTCCACCACAGGAGGATCAGTGTTGCGTGTCTGAGCCCAGACAGCCCAGGAGGGGAACCGCCCAAACGCAGACAGGTGTGACAGTAATTACTGCATGGGTGTGTGTCGTGCAAGTGTGTGTGCACATGAGTATCTGTGTGTACATTCGTCTATAAGTGTACAGGGAGATAACTGATGATTGACTAACAGTTCACCACAGTCTAGATTCCCCTTGCAGCAGCCTCGCCCACACACTTCTTCTACTTCACTGTCAACGATACTGAGTACTCCCCTCCATCTCTTCGTGTTCCTCTCCTGACTGGGTGCGCGGTCTGGCCAACAGCAGAGTAGAGTTCCCACAGTGTTACAATTTTGATGCTGGAACTGATACCAAATAAATATATCTTTATGGAAAATGTATTATTTCCATGATATTTCACTTTCAATCAGCCAAGACATTTTTGGCTTCTACAGAAAAGAGGCTGCTCTGTTAATAACAAACACTGGAGGTCAATAGTCACCCAAACATTTTCAACAAGCATACCAAAGCATTTTTTTTCTTCAAGTGATGTCAATAAGCTACAATACCTAGAAAATAAGCTTTACCAAATTGGCAAGGACAGACCTTATTTACACATTTAAGCTAAAACTGGAAATAAACTATCATCTGCAAGTCTTGCTTTCTACTATTATCCTGCAGGCTATACTACCTCTAGGAGGCCATAGCACAGGAGTTAGTGTAAAATATTATTACACAAGTATCTAGCATTATCATAGGATTACCTAAGGCTTGCGTACTATAGGACACATAGAAGTTGCATATCAAATAAAGATCAATCAATGAGAATAAGTAAAAGAGACACCCAACCTCAAATTATTCAAAGTTCAAACACATACAGTTGAGACTCATTTGTGCATAAAATGTGATCTTTAAATTCAGAATCAGGTATTGTGTTGATTTCTTAGTACACTTGCGTTATTAGGCCCTCTACCTACATTACCCTACAGTGCACCTGTGTGGTGAATATCCTTGGCACTGTCTTCAGCCGTTTTGCATGGAATGATACCAAATTGTACAGAGAAAAAAAACGATCCTAAACGGCTGCCCCCTTTTTTTTCAACTGTATAAGCATCAAACGTTAAGACTCTTCTGTGTCCTGACATTCAGGTGGTAGAGCAAACTTCAACTGACTGTCTGAACAGCAGACTTCCCCAAGGCCTTCAAACACAAACTGAAGACCACCGCGTAGTGAAGTCCTTGAAATGCACTGTATTACACTTATGCTATGTTTAACTCTGTATTTTTCTTTCTAGGTTTCAGCACTGGCTTTTATTTCTGGCAGTATTTTAGCTTAATGGTAGTTTTAACCCATTTATACAAGCTAGGATGAATTTTCTGAGCGGACAACAATGAACTTCTGCAAGTCATTCTGAACAAGAGTGTCAGCTTAATGCTGTAAAAGTAAATGTTTTTTTTTTGTTTGTTTTTATAGTTCAGAGTAAAACGTATTGGATTGTAAACCCCACTGACTTCTCTGCATGATCTGATTTAGGGTGTGTCAGCAAATTTGGAGAGCAAACTATTGACTTTCAGTGTTTGTTAGCAACATTAGTCTAGCAGCTCCTGTTAATTAGGGTTTTTTCCTGACCCAAAGTATTACCATGGCAAAAAAAAATATTTGTTTTCTTTATTGACATCAACTACTCCATGTCTGATCCGTGAAACTTACTGAAACATTCTGTGATATCCCAATGAAGCAAAGTACCCAAAGAACATTTCAATTCACTGGCATTGTTGAGAGGAGGACTGAGGTCAGGGTCATCTCAGGAGCTCTGCCTACCTACAGGAGAGGTAGCGAAACGTTCAACATGCTGAACAAGCTTTACTGTTGGCTCCAAGGCTGGTGCCTTAACAACAGCGTTGGCTATGTGAACAAGGGAGCATTTGGAAGCAACCGGATCTATACAACATGGATAGGTGACACCCAAGCAGTCAGGCATCTATCATCTTGTACAGAGAGAAGGCCCTACACCAGGACTGACTGAACTTACCATTGATAAACAACGAAAGGGTAAATAGGAACAGCAGACAGGTAATCGCTTTTAATGATAGACAATGTCTCCTCAAGTTACACCATTGCTCTCCTTCTCCTTAATACTAAAGAATCTACAGGAAATTAAGTGAGAATGTCTAAACATGTTAGAACAAACAGCTTTAATACTGAGACACTTAAAACACAAGGTCAGAACAATTATTCTAATAATGCCATTAGTGTCAAACGTTGTGTAATTACAAAATCAAAGAAAAATATCCAAAAATTCCTGTGCGCTTACAAAAGGCCAGTCCCCCAAAACATGCAGTGTATCAAATATAAAACCTTGCTTTATTCAATGTTAGTCAACTAAATAACAAAAAAAACTTCTGACTAGATCTTAGTGGAGACAATAGGCTTGATTTTATGTTTCTATCAGAAACATGACTATATAAAAATGGCACCGCAGCTCCAAGCTGCTCCTCAAAGAGTTAGATTTATTCACACAGTAAGACAGGGCAGGCAAGGAGGAGGAGGAGTGGTGTGCATATATAATAAAGCATTTATGTCCTTTGAGTATGCTGCTGTCAACTTTTTTAGTGACACTTATGGACTATTAATTATAATACGTTGGACTATTAATATGTTAATATGTTGACCTTCAGGATAAAACAGTAATATTTTTTGACAGAAATTGCAAAACCAATATCAATTATATCTACAAGTTATTATAAAATTATAAAACCCTCTCTGAGGACTTTAACTTACATGTTGGCAACAAATCAAACAGAAACACATAAGAATTCATAAGAATCCTAAAAACATTTGATAGGAAACAACATGTGGGCAACTCTACCTACAAATTTGCTCCCTCATGTAATGATCTAGTCTCTGATCTAGAAACTTGTGGCTTTCTCAAACCAGCCAAATGGATGACAAACCTACATATTTAAAAACAACTCCATGAAAAATTAGGAAATATACGAGCTTAAGGGAAATGATCATAAATCGGAGTGCTTATGGAGGAAAAATGATGCCATGTATATTATGATATTCCCAAAGAGCAGATCTCCACCTACAATAATGCTATGCAAATATTCAGACAGTCATACCTCTTGTGTAATTAATAAACACAAAGATAAGTCCTTTTCTGCACCACAGACCAAATAATTCATCCTAATGTTTGTGCTAAAGCATCTTATGGCAACTTCGCTTCCAAAACCTGGAAAAGGTTGGAATTAATTTGCAAAATAAAATAGCACTGATAAGACTCAGCACAGCTCAGCCAGCTGGAATAATAACCTTCTCGATAAGCCTTGTGAAGCCTCTACTAAGAAAAATAAGTGTAAGATGCATCTTTCCACACAAAATAATTTCAAACCAATTTCAAACCTTCCTTTGCTAAGTAAGGTCTTAGAAAATGTTAATTTCAAACAATTACATAAGAATCTAATATCAAACAAGTTTTAATCAGGTTTTCATTACAACCATAGTACTGAGACAGCATTGGTGACCACAAAACATTAATCCACCAGCCTTTATACTGGGTCAGTCAGTAGGCAGTTTCTGGTTTCATTGGGAAACAATTCATCACAACTGGATTTTTGTGGAGTCAGTTCTAGGGCTTTTGCTTATCTCAGATGTTAACTCTGGGTGATATCATTAGGAAACATGTTATGATTCAAGACTCAGTGGACAGACAAGCTGTATGTCAGATATTTCTCAGTGGACGTCACAAAAGTATCTACAAAAAAATCGAGGAAAAAACTAAAATACTGATTCTTGGCTCCAGAACTTCCTCAGCTTCAAACTTTGTATAATTTATATTAAGTATGAAACCTTTGTGCGATCTTCGACTCAGAGCTTTGTTTTATTCCACCTGAAAGCGCAATCGCTAGTAGTAGTTTTTTATGATTTGAGAAATATGACTAAAATGTTCTGCCTTTTCTATCTCAGAGCGACTTGGAGAAATGTGTTCATGTATTCGTTACATTCAGAATTGATTACTGTAATGTACTGTAAACAGATTCTGACAAAAAAAAAACCAGAGAGCTAATATCAGTCCTCTTTTAAAATAACTGGAATGGCTACCTTTATCTTGTAGAACATACTTTAAAGTTCCTATACTAGTCTATAAAGCTCTAAATAATCTAGCATTTGCTTATATCATGGAATGCTAAATCAAGTCAAGGTTTATTTATATAGCCCCCCTTTACAACAGATTATAAGCGGTCCAACCCCAACAAGCAAGCCGGTGTGACAGAGGTAAAAAAAATAAATAAAAACTCCCTCAGATCAACCCATCCTTCTTACCAGACAGCAAAACAAGCACAAACAAAATAAGAATAATATTATAAAACAACTACATGCATCAGCGAATATCGAAAAAAAGAAAGAAAACTGCTGAAGTCCCATCAAAACAGCAGTGAAAACCAGAACATCTCTGTTTACGTTGCAGCTCATGATCTTAAATATACTGATGTCTGTAAAGCACTGTGAGCTGCCACAAGCATGAAAAGTATAAATAGAGAATTATATTAATATAATTATTAATCTAATTATTAAGACACTATTTCCTCTGCCATAAAACATACCAATCACATGATGCCTAACATGGATGTACTTGTTTTTTAACATAGAATTTAGTCTTTCTGTTCAGTCAAATTCTCTATTTCTTACTAAATCACTTCTTTTCACATGTAAAGATGCATTCCCAAATTAGATGCAGATAAGATGGCTGATGCGTTGTAGAGGCATGCTGGAGCACTGTAGGCTTTAAATCAAAGACTGTCATGGCACACAGAAATTTTCTTTTTAAAAACTAAAACATTAGTTTGGTGTTGTGTTACTGAAAATGTGAAACTCAAGCATGGTTTTCATCATGGCTGCTTTATTGACAAGTAAAACCAGCGAGATCTTAAATGTCTGGATGTTTGCAGACATATGCAATCAACTTCCTACAGTATTCTTCAAAACCTAATAATCAAAAGCAGATCTATGTGAATTTTTTACAGACTCCACACTCCACTTCAAAACGTCTACCACCCCGCCTAAAAAAAACTTGCGAACTGCTTCATGCTATTCAACTAAGCCTTGTATTTGAGTAAGTCTCACTCCATGAGCCCAGATTTTCCTCAAGCTTACATTTCTTTTTGACTGGTGAATTCCTTGCATGTATCAAATTAGAAAAAAAGGTTTGAAGCTCCAGTTGTGTTTCAGTAGTACTTTTTCATAACCTAATGATTAAAAACAGAAGAATAAAACACAATGCCTGCAGACAAGACCATGTGTATGGAGACAATACAACTAAATGGAACTGGAATACGGTACTGTCCATGTATCATTGAGGGTATCAACCCAGTGACAAGAGGTGTACTGGCCCAGTGACAGGGGAGTATCTTTTCTTCTGTGCATGTACCATTTACAATTGAATTTAACTGTGGGTAAAACATAGCAGGAATATAATATGATATGTATCTAAATAGAGTATAGCAGCTAGACTGCTAATAAAAGGTTGCAATGTGATGTTAAGACCTTAGTGTTTGTCAGGGTGTGACCAAAAGCAAAGCCAGGAGGACAGTAAGGAGTCAATTTAAAAATTTATTTCAAAAAAAGTTCTGGGTAGGCAAAACACCACCACCCAAACCACGGCAACATGGCCCCTTTTTAAGAACATGGGTGACCCCATAAACTGTTCATAGGGGTTCTACCACACCACAACATAATCCCCCCTCCACCAAACTTAACACTTGGCACAATGCAGTCAGATAAGTACTGCTCTCCTGGAGACCGCCAAACCCAGACTCGTCTATCGGATTGCCAAATGAAGAAGCATGATTGGTCACTCCAGAGAACACATCCCCACTGCTCTAGAGTTCAGTGCCAGCGTGCTTTACACCACTGCATCTAACACTTTGCATTGCACTTGGTGATGTAAGGCTTGATGCAGCTGCTCAGCCATGGAAACCCATTCCATGAAGCTCTCTATGTGCCGTTTCTCAGCTAATCTGAATTACACAAGGTTTGGAGGTCTGTAGCAATTGACTCTGCAGAAAGATGATGACCTTTGTGCACAAACCTGCTCTGTTATTTTATGTGGCCTACCACTTCATGGCTAAGCTGCTGTCATTCCCAACCACTTCCACTTTGTTCTAATACCACTGACAGCTGACTGTGGAATATTTCAGTAGTGAGGAAATTTCCCGACTGGACTTGTTGCACAGGCACACAGTCAGCTGTCAGTGGTATTAGAACAAAGTGGAAGCGATTGAGAACGACAGCAACTCAGTACCATGCTGGAATTCGCAGAGTTCCTGAGAGCGATCTATTTTTTAACAAATGTTTATAGAAGCAGTCTGCATGACTAGGTGCTTGGTTTTACTTGTGGCCATGGAAGTGATTAAAACACCTGAATTCAATGGAGTTGGCAATATAGTGTAAGTACTTTTTGTAAAACTGTAAAAGATACATTTTAAAACTTTAACAGTGTTTACATAGTACATCAAGCTTAGATATTTTAGAAAGCCAGGATCTAAAAGTGAAATGATTGAAGCCATTCAAATTCCCAAAAACGAGTAATTTCCCCGCATGTTAGAGGTAGTTTTATTATAACATAGAAATAGCAACCTAAAAGCAATACTGGAGCTTTATCTGCAAGATAAGGAATTTTGTTTGCCAACCATGGGTAAGGAGAGCTGATGAGAGTTAAGGCAAAATAACTGTCACAAACAACAACAAAGTATTAGTAAATGTGTCAACTGGAATACAACAGGAATTACTAAATGTTTTATTGAGTGCACAGTACAAGTTCTCACCATCCCACCATCTTCCTCACCATTAAAATATACATGAGTCTAAAATGTCTTTGCTAATTAAAATGACAAAAAAAAGAAAACAGTGCTTTGTCTGCATATTTCAGCATCTGCTGATGTGAAGGCTGGGCTGTCTAGATAGAGGAGGAAGATTGAGAGTGTCAAATATTGAAGCACCATGAAAGCACACCGTGCTGTATTCTTCGCTTCATCGAGTAGAAAACAAATTAAAAGCTTTTTTGTTTATCAGAATACCACGTGCTATGTCGTACTCTGACAACAACTAGAGCAAAAAAGATGTTTAGGGTCATCTTTATAAAATATTTACACATGCAGAAAAAAATCAGTATAGCTTCATATGCTATGACATACAGGTCAGCACATAGCAAAAGGGGAACTCCACTGGAGTATTTTTATATAAATTTTTTGACATAATTTACCTGTTAACTTCTGAAAAGAGTTATTCAACGTGGTTTTAGTAGGAACAATTACTTGTAGAGAAACTCGCTAAACCAAAATATCTCACACTGGTGGCGACAGTGTCTAGCGTTTCTATTTGAAAGTGTCATGAAGAACTTTGGAACAAAAGTTATGAAATTATGGGAATAAACAAAGAGTTTTATGGTGTGTAAAATGCAAAATAGTCCCCTAAAACTTTTTTCTTTCCAGATTTACCATTGTACCATTCCACATCCTAGTCATTAGATAGCTTAATGCAAAATAATTGCACAAACATGCACAACAAAACTATACACTATACACAGAAAAATAAAATAGCAGGTCAAAAGCCATCTTTTTTTTAATGTACGTCTATGGAGCCAGACTTTTTTGGAGGATTTCTATGGGTCCATGTATCATAAAATATTCACACAATGTAAACGGTAGCTCCTGCGTTCTTAAGATGCAGAAAACTAAAAATTGTCCAAAAAAAACATGGTTTTCTTTGGACACTGACGTAATACACTTATTGTAGAGTTTGCAGTTATGTGCTGCCCAGTAACAGAGTTCTGGTAATGACAGTTTCGCAGAACAAAGGTACAAATCACTCAACTCACATTAGCTTGTAGCCATTGGCGACCTGCAAACATAGTCTTTCTTTGCCCAAACGAACCCAACATGACAAATCTAATCATGTCAATATCTTTGATGGAGAAATCTTCTTCGCTCGCTCTCCTATGAACATGCCTGAAAATCCAGGTCAGCGATGCACATATGTACACACAAATATTTTTTCTCTTTCTTTTTCTTTTTGTTATTTCTGAAACAAATGGGGCATTTCTTTTAGTGTTCTGGGTCAGAGGACGCTTTGACCTTAAAGTGTCTAAAGAAAATGGATAAGCCATTTTAATTCCCACTACTCAAATGCCACAATAAGACCTCAAAAGTTCAAGAGTTTCATGCAAAGGGATGTGAAATATTTTCTCATAAAGCTCACAGAGAGGTGAGTTTATATTGGGGTGCAGCAGGAGGACAAAGCAACACCTTTGCCGCCTGACATCTAGGCCAAGAGTAACAATATGAGAGAGAGAGAGAGAGAGAGAGAGAGACTAGCTGAAATGTTAGCTCCCCTTTATTGACATTAAAATCCATCTTTGAGGTACTTGCTATGCAAATTGGTGTGGTGTCTGCAGACTGTATCATTTTCATCCATCAAATGAAGAAATGCCCCCAGCTCGCAGGAAATTACTATTAATATCAGAAAATTAAAGCAAAAAGGTTCAACCAAAGGCTGACCTTTTACAGTGCTGTACATGGGGGACCCATGGTTAGAATCCTGAGACAAAAGCTGACACAATGGCTTTCTGAAACTTTGAAAAATATTGTGCCATTTTCTGCCCATTCAGCAGATCTCTGAATAACAGCGGATGGTCAGCGCATTCTGCATTCAACAAAAACAATGGAGTTCAGATGGCAGTAGATACAGTACACACCAGGCTGCCAGGTAGGAAAATACAACAGCGGACGACTCATATGAGGTCAGCTGCTAATTAGTGGCAGGGTGTTTATCCCTGCTTTGTGTTCCAGATTTGATCATCTGTGCAGAAAACATAACGATAATGTTTTCAATGATACAGAAACCAGTTATTAACTGTTTAGTGTTCCGGCATGTCTGCAGTGTTTAATCATGTTACAGCAAATGCTCATGCTCACACGCACACTTACTCCACCATTGCTGGATCTCGACCAAACTTAGGCTGTGCGGTTGTCACTCAACAGCACAGGAGAATAGGAGAGCTTAGGAGAGATTAGTCAGGGGCCAAACGGAAAGATTGACACATTTAAGGGGGAAATTCTGATTGGCATTTCACTGGGAACATTTAAATAAAGCCAACAGCTCTCATTTGACAGCATACACGTTGACTCAGTGCTTAGCACACATCCGTGTTTTTTTTTCTTCAATCTCTTTACCTTGCTCCTTCTCTCGCACATACCTTTTCACAGCACATCTCTGTTTCTATCCTCCTCGTCCATTCCTGTTGATCTTCCTTGTTATTTTATGTCTAAGAACCAGGCTTAGACAGCTGGCCCTGAAGCTCTTGTGTTTCCACACCTTAAACGTTGAAAGAACAAAGAATTATGCTAGCATATTATGACTTTCAAAACAAAGTATTTACAGATTGAAAAATAGGGCGGGGAATTATTATAAATGGCTTTGTAATTATGTTTAAATGGGGTTTTTCCATGGTTCAGGAGACTGAATAAAAACATAATAGAAGGAACGAACATTTTATCTGCCCTAAATGATACGAAGCAAATTGAGAGCAAATACCGACTGAGAACACGGCTGACTGACACAGCATGAGGAGAGGGAGAGAAAAATCATTTAAAGAGTGAAAAGCCCCAGTTCGTTTGAACAGAGAGCCCTCCGTTTTCTCATTTGGAGATATGAAGTCTATTCTGAAGCATGGACTATAGCAGTGACTGCTCTGCACTTTAATAGGTTTGATGCCCGGCAGTCAGACGTGAGGAGGAACACTCTGAATCTAAGCACAACACTGACGTCCAGTTGCCCTAATGTGAAGAAGGAATGCAATGTTTTTTCCCCACTTCTAGGCCTGTAACAACAGCTATCTGGTGGTTTGCTGGTACCTCAAGTCTTAAGATGAAGTGCTATGATGAACCACACCCTTCTCTTACAAAACCCAAACACACCTTGCAGAGCACTTTTCAAACTCCACATAACTGCGTCTGTAATTGTACGTATTATACATTTACATTTACATTTACGGCATTTAGCAGACGCTCTTATCCAGAGCGACACAAACATTGTGTCTAATATTTCTAAATACTAATTCCTAAATAAAGAAATGATCAAGTTATTGTTAGTATTTCCTAAAAATCAACCAATTCATCAACACACTGAGATTGCTTGAAAAATATACCCAAGCAGTGAAGCAGAATTATGACACTATAAAGGAAAATAATTCCTCATTGAAGGGTTTATTACATCCAGTGTCCTACATTTTGCACAGAACATCTAATGCCACTCTGAAGATCAATCGAAAATACGATGGTCTTCAGCTTAATGGGTCATGCTCTCTGACTGACCAATCAGTTTTATGTATCCAACTATACAGCAGTCAAATTTACACTTGTGCCACATGATGTCACACACACACACACACATATATTGTCAAGTTCTTCAAAGTGAGTAAAAAAAGACAACAAGCTCGCCTAACCACACTGAAAACCTTATGAAAGACAAGTTTAATACTACACAACACTGTGATGAGTATACCAAGCTTGAAAAAGGTAGCAAAAGCAAAAAGGCTAAATCTAAAGCTAGAAAGAGCACGAAGCCAGCTGCAAAACAGTAGCCCTATTTATCTCCAGCAGTGAAAAAAAACAAAGCAATTACAAGGAAAATCATGGAATTCATGACACAGCTGACCAGCCATTTTCCGTAGCTGAGGTTTTAGTAATCAAATGCACTACCTGGGCCCAAGATACACAATGCCAAGTACACCATACTTCTCAGACATTGCTTTTAACGTAGGCTTGAAGTTGACGATGACCCTGACTGCTCGGTTAAGAGTATGCAGGTTTCCAGTTTTACTGTATGTTTTATGTGAGAAGCCGTGTAGGTTCACAGGCTCTTTTGGACAAATAAAATGCCCACAAACATTGTGGCATTATGGTCTCTGCTTCCCATCATCACCTTTAAAAAACACATGGCACACACATGGTAGGTTTGGTTAAAATAAAATACAATAAATAAAATCTGGTTTGATAGCTTCTCACAATAGATCAGAAAACACCGCGGGGGCAGTGCTCTCTCGTTATCCTCTCAATAGACCAATTTGCTCGGGCGCATACCAGGACTCACTGGCACCTCTTGAGGTACAAAGTGGTATTAAGAGACAAAAAAGACATGGGCTAGCTAGTCAGCATGCTAACGACAACAAATATCTCAACAGCAAGATACACAGACATTTATCAAACCTGTTATATCTTTACATTTAATTTTTAAATGTTTAACAAAAAAGTATTTCATACTGTACATGTAAGTTAACACAATTCCAGTTATGGTCAGCAAATATTTGTCACAAAGTATATAAGAAGTGATTTTTTTTTAGCAAATCAGAACTAAACAATACACAACAATATATCTTTTTTGCACTATAGGCAAGACAAAGGGAACTGAATTTCAAATATAAACACATCCAGATATAGGTCTCTTACCACAGCCGTTATGCAATCATGTAAGAAGAATCCACATTTCTCAAAGAGTGTAACAACAGTGATCATTCCATGTAATCATACCCATTGGGGCAGGAATGGCAAAAGCCATCAAATCAGCGACACACACAAGGAAGTCTATATGATCTCACCCCTGGTGTACCTTAAATCCACTGCATGATTTGCTAATGAGCATGAAGGAGCTGCATGTAGCTCTATTTTGACAGTCATTTCCACTGCAATCAATCAAACCACCATTCTAATTAGAGTTAACAATCAAGGCCCTGTAATTAATGCTGCCTGATTGGTGGTGTATTCTGCTATTTTGATCCCCATCTGCCAGCAACAATTCGCCAAGTAAAACTCGGTGTGGTTTAAAGCTTAGCCTCATGTCTTTTGTCTCTTTTCTCTCAGTTGTACATCTGAGAACACCTGTGTGAACATGGGTTGATAAACCCATTCTCAATCATACCTTCTCTGTCTGACCCTCTTCTTCCAATAAATAAACAAAATCAGAGTAGCAGAAACAAAATCTAAATTGTGTCAATCAGTCTTTGCTGTATGTTTCATGAGGTCCTGACATAATTACTAGCGCTGGAGGGGAAAAAGTAAAGCACATTGTGATATTTTGCGTGTTTTATTGATAAGTAGATTATTTTATTATATAAGCTGCAAATACAAATTAACATGCAATGCATGGATGTCAAGGGCAGTAGATTCCTGTGTGACTATGACAGCACAACGTTTTTTTCAGAGATATCATTTGCTGTGTACGTTATGACAATAGTCAGCATAACGCAACAACATACTATCATGATTTAGGTACGGCAATCATATAACATCGTGGACACATCGGTGATTCTGAGCCCAATAGTTATATTGTTTGCAGGCAAAGCATTGGTAAACAAAAGGAGATATTAACCTGCTTATACAAACACAATTCAATTTAAGAAGTCTAATGTGACATTACTCTCTTGATTACAGTTAAACTATTAGACAATTAAAGTTCCTAAATTGTTCTTGACATGGACAGATGCCTCTTTTAACCATTGCAGAACCTTTACAAATTCTTTACAGAGTTTTCAGAGAAAAGAATCAGCAGAAACTCCTTGTTTTCAGAACTTAAATTGCCCTAGGTATGAAATCCATCTTTAGTGTTATTGGGCCACTGTGAAATTACGTTAGGGGAGGTTGTGTTTCAGGCAGAGCTGTGATCCCTTCTCTGCCCGTTAGAGGTGGTCCGTGTTCATCTTCACCTCAGAGCTGATAGGGAGGCTCCACTCTAATAAACATTAGCTTCGCTCAAAGCAAAGAGCTCAGGGTTGCCAGCAATCTGAACATATAGCTCAGGATGTAGGCCTGTGCCCAAGCCTTCAGAACCCTCTTAGACCTCATTTCACAGAGCTAAAACGTATTATCTCTTGTCTTCAAGCTGTCTGGAGGGCCCAGGAGACACTTTTCAGAGTGGTAATCGATAGGGAGAAAAGTCCTCCCGCAGTAGATGACTTTTTCCAGAGCTCTCCCTAAAGCTACCTTAATGGAATTTGCTACAGAATGGGTAGCAATGTGGACAACTGAAAAGTCCAAACATTGCTTGAAGGAGGATATCAGGGACAGATGAAATCTGTGAGACAGAAAAAAACAGTAAAGCCACCAAAACAATGGAGAACTCCTATGGCTGCTGTGAGAAGGTACAAACATCCTTGTTGCTGTCAGTGTTGTATATAGTTAGAGAAACAATCCGGCAACAGAAATCTACTAACCCTGATGCAGTCCATCAGTTTATCCAACATGGAGTATGTTTGTAACTAATACCTAAGAAACAGGCAAACAAATCTTTTCTGTAAAAATTCAAATTTGTTTTTTCTTTTTATGAAAAAATAATAAAACATGAATTTCTGAATGGCATGTATAGTTTAAAACAAAAATTCTGTTTCTGTTCATATTGTGATTAAGTGCACACGTGATGTACATGCAGTCTAACTGGAGCTCAGGCGAGGTATACTTTGGCACAACATTTGTTGACAGAAAGCAATAAGCCCTTTAACTTTTTAGAGATGTATTTCCAGAGAACATTTGGGTGACCTCTGGTGTTTGTTTTCAATGTTAGCGTCATAGCTCCACTGCTAAACCAATGAAGCAAAATTTGGAAACAAAACATAAGGTCTGAGTCAAAGCCTACATAGACAGCATTTTACATCACGGTGTGCATTCCCAACATGTAGGCTGTCGCAATCCTTAGATATCTTAAATATGTCTACTAAGGGTCCTTCTTTTAGCTAGATTGTAAGGAAGCATTGAACAGCTACTCAGCTACCAAGGCAATCTCATGATGCAACGCCAGCAAAACCTTTTTTCAACATGGCAGACGGAAGCTGAGCATCAAGTGGAGTCATGATTGGTGAAGTGATTTTCAATTGTAAATTAGCAGCAAGCAGCGCTCATCTTCTCACTAGCTAGAATTACAGTGAATGCAATATTTCTGCTAGATTATTCCTTTAATAGCTTATACAGCAAGACATTTCTAATATTTCAGTAACAACAGCACTGTTTGATAATTAAGATTCTAACCACTCACTGCTTCCATTTTACGGTATTTCGCAAGTGGCTACCAGTTTATGCGGCGCAGTTTATGGCAAAGTAAGACGCATCTATGGGAACAAATAACATCCTATACTTTTTCCAATCAAAGCACTTAAACTACCATAATTCCAGTCAATGACTTGGATTATTTTTTTTAACGGTTCAGTGTTGCTTTGTAGGACTGTAGGAGTAAATACTTGCATTAAGAAAAGACACCAGAAGAAGTCCAATGCATATGAATCAACTCACGATCGCAATCTTTTGTAAGGCGGTCCTTATTTTGCCAGCTGTCCGTAAATCCAGCCTAAAGGATGCAGCCATTGTTTTCTCTTAGAACAGGCCTCCACACACTTGTGGTGTTGCCATAGCAGTTTGGAAGGGAGATTGATAGACAAGGATGGCTCAAAGTGGAGGAGAAGGAGGGAAAAGTAAGGGCCTCTTCAGATGCTATAATTAACCAAAAAGCCGGCAGGGTAGGAGGGGAAAAGAACCTCCCTGAGGTATTCATTCAGTGGAAGGGTTTCATGTTTGAACCACGAGCCTGAATAAGGAGACATCATCTTATAGCCTCACTCAGTGCTTCACTTTCAGTTTTCCACCTCGATGAAGCGGCGCGCTGAACCTCTCCGCGGAGGGCTCTCTCAACAGAGAAAACCTCTCTTTGAACAGCCACCCAGGCGAATACTTGTAGAGGAGAAAGGAACATGCAGGACTCTGAAAGTAGGGAAGGGAGTGGGCGGTTTTCAGAAAAAAAAGAGATGAAGGTGGACTCCTGCAGTGGTTTGGAAAAGCACATCATTTGTAGAAGTATTGTAATAAATATGAAAAAGGCCTGCTCAAAAAAAAAAAGCTTTTATAAGCTTGGTCCGAACTGTTTCGGAAAAGAAAAGACCCCCATCAGCCTCTCTATTATGACTCTTAGGCCTCATTTCCACTGTACAGCCAAATGGTTCTCAAGGCCATTACAATTTAGTTTGACCTCTGTTGTGCTACTACATTGTGCCAAACACCCACCACAAAACAGATCTGATTCACCGCCATTCTGATTCTTTATCCTCTAAATTGGAGTTATTTGGGCATCTGTTACCAAAACCGAGCCTGTATTGTGGTTGGTTGAACCTGTGTTTTTAACCTTGTGGATCCAAGCCTATATTGCATCAGGGGGGCGCCAGCAGGCTACAGCTTCAAACACCACCATACACATTTGATTTAAGCTTTCTGTCACTCTAATATTAGCCATGCAAGTTTGCCTCCACATTATCATAATATTAGGGCTGGGCGATAAAACGATAACGATAATTTGATAGAAGTCGATTGAATTAAGTTCCACCCCAAACCAATAAGGTGGTGGAACTAGAGTTCCAGCCATTTAATGTTTGGTTGAAGCATACAGCATAGAGTGTCGGCGTATACAGCTTAACCCACGTGCTAGTAATTTGGTTACTGCAGGCGTTCACACTCGAGCAGTGAAAACAAAATAAAAGAAAATGACGACAGAAAGTGTTAACTACTACTGAAAGAAACATGTTACATCTGTTAATAATCTTAATCTGCTAAAATAAGAAAAACCAGTAAACAGGTGCTGTCTTGCTGCTATGGGATGTTAGTGCTTCGAGTGCTCAGGTATAGCAGTTATATGGCTGTGATCATCTCTACTGTGCAGAGCTGACAGAGCACCACACTGTTGTGTTTCTGTATGAAACACTCCCACAACTTTAGATGCAGGCGAGGGATTGTTTGTAGCTGCAGCTTGCGCTCCAGATAAATCCATGCTTTCAGCATGCAATGCATAGATGCACGATATACTAATCGACGTAATTACGTAATTGAGAATGATAAATATGTATATTTGAGCCGAAAGTCCTTTCCTTATATATATATATTATATATATATATATATATATATATATATATATATATATATATATATATATATATATATATATATATAAAATGTGTGTTTAATTTATTTGAAATACAGTTGTGTAATGTTCTACAGTGCACATATCTATCTTCTGATAGAAAATAAATCAGAGGATAAAAAACTAAAATATTTTTACATTTTAATATCTTTACTTTTCACCTAAAGTAAAAAGGCTATAATGATTTGATTTACATCGTGATATATAATAATATTATGATACGTTTTTTCCCTATATCGCCCAGCCCTACATATCATGAATCATTATCACATAAATTTGCTTCAGTAAAACTTTTGTTAGTCAGAATCAAGTCTGCTCTGTGGTGAGCTGAGCTGGAGCATGTTAGCTGATGTAACACTAATCAGCTACCCTCTTCTGGTTAGCAGTAGTGTTTAACATTTAGAAATTAGTATTACACTAAGCTTTGACTTTTTAAAAAAATAGATTCCAAGTCTACATTGCTTTAATTTGCCATCTGTAAAAGCTAACTGAACTTTTTTGTATTCAAAATAAATCAACCTAAAATGCAGCATATAGATATAAATGTAGAAATATTCAGTAAATGGCTGTTTCATTATGTTACCCTACTGAATGGTTAGATAACAGTGTTGAAAAACTGAGCTTCTAATAGAAAACCAGTCTTAATAATTTCGTGTCAAACCGTGTCAATGTAGAAAGGTCTATGGAACAGTTACCTACCTAGTTTCAGCCTGCTGATTTTTTGTGTTTGTGTATACAGCTTAACCTGTCAAGATTATTTTCCTTGATTTTTATCCATTCTTTTAATTATGTTTTATACCTAGAAAAACACAAAAAAATTCTCTTTATTTTTGGAGTTTCTCACATTACATTACAGATGAGGGTTTTTTTCATATATTTCTACATTTTTAACAAAGAAGGAAAAAAGAGTGCGGTTGGGTATGGTTTAGTTTTTCTAACTAATTTACTCTAGCTGATCAGTTATATTTTTCTAATAAATTAACATGCTGGCACACCATCACCTGTGAAAAGACAACAGGTTTTTATTAACATCCATTGCTGTACTGATCTCTCTAAGCTCATCAGGCTACGCCCATCATTCATCCAGCAGAAAAACTTGCTGATTTCAAACATGTTTTAAACTGTAGGTCTATTTTTCTATGTGCTGCTACACCAGTGGTGCCAACTAGAAAGTAAAGCCTAGAGTCCAATTGATTCTTGTTTTTAGTGCCTTGAGTTTAGGTAATTGTACTTCCACTAACACCTAAATAACAGTTAGTTGAAATGCACAGCCTTAGTATTGGTGCAAACAGTAGTAAAAACATTTCAAAGGAAAACTGGGGGAAAAGGAAAGTCTTCAATTTTAAACACACCACAGACAGAAAGAGAAAGAGTGCTGTAGGTCAGGAGAGTAGTTAGGATGACTCACAAAGACCTCTGACATTTGTTATAATTGCTTTCTATTGATCCACCACTGCCAGTCACATCTCTACACTCAAGCTACACAGTTACCACTGCCCACATTGGCAGACAAAGACCTGAAGATGTCAGGATTCCACACACAAACTACCTGCAAACAGGCAAGCAAAATGATGCAGAGTCTTGGGGCAAGGCCAAGTTTGAAGACTTTGAGTTTATATCCTCCTGAGAGAGGGCGTTCGGTCCTAACCCAATTTCATCCTTTCTCAGTGAATACTTCGTCAATAATTTTGCACTCAGCAATCGATTGTAGGTAAAAACAGTTTAATTAAATGTAGCCGTGCAGATGTGTGAGATGTAATTACCTAACTCAATTTTTGTGTACAGAGGCTGTGATTACAGAATGTAAAATTACCCATATCCAGAAGGGCTAAGGATTTGGATTGTTCTAAAACAAAAGTTCACAGGCAGAGGCTTTTTATGGATGACTGTTGAAAGTGCTTCTGGCAACAATGGAGGAAAATATATATACTGATTAAAGGAAGACCAGATCAGTACAAAATGAACAAGCGCTTAGAGTGATTTTTGGTTCAATAACCTACAACACTGAAAAAGAACAGTACCTGGGGTATCCCTATGTGTGAAATGAGGCCCTTTTTCATGGATCGCAGGAGAATTTAAGGATATTCTAATGAAATCCTCAATAATACATCACAAGACCATCAGCAAGACACCTTTAGCATGACTATTGAACAGCAGCCTATTAGTCTCATTTCAAACAGCGGGGTTGCCACATCTCCAAAAGCGGTGGGGCAAAATTTATTGGTTTTAAAAAAGAAAAGAAAAAAAAGCATACTATTGGACTCTGACACAAGTAACTAATACATTTCTGACTAACCAAATGACTGACTAAAACTTTTAGCCTTGCATATAGCGTATGGAAAGGCTTTAAAATAATAACATGTTTTAATACACAAATTCATAAACAGTAGAAGTGTATGTTTTAAACTTGTAGGTTCTGCCTATGTTCCTACATTGTAAAAGGAAGTCCTGCCCTTCAGTTAAAAGACCCAATCACTATGCTGGCAAAGTCACAAGAGCACCACTGTGGAGAACAGACAGAATAGTGTGATTTTTTATAGATTTTAGCAGTTATTTATTTTTCATTATTGAAGCCTTTTGAATTTCAAGTATACAGGTCCCTCTGCCCATACAAAGTTATACAAGCCGGTTTTTTGTATGAGTGGAAATAAAAGTCGTCTTTGTGTCTCTGATTCAGTTCAGATAACACAAAGAATATCAGATAGCAAAAGAACTTTCACAGAGTGTGAAATGAACTGTAAATGCTTTTGTTTGTTTATCGCAGTGGTGACTTTCTTCTTATTACTTTTTAATTACTGTAGCTCCTAATCACGACAATTACCACTGTTTTGTTGTCTGGGAAACATCCTGCCCCCTCAGCTGATTGGTTTTGCCACTGAGTTTGACTTTCTTTTTTCACCATGGCTATAGGTCAGTATGTGCAGAGATGTGTCCTGATTTAAGCTTCCTGAACTTAATCAAAAAAAGAGTATGCACTGAAAAATAGGAGGTCAAATGCCTGCTAGCGCTGTGGCTCCAGCAACCATAGCCCCAAGCATCTTTAGCAGGCCTGTGTCATCCCATGGGTTTTATGAGTCCAGGGACTTAAGCCAGAAGTGCCCCCACCCCACATGATGAATTATTAGAAAATCTAAACAGCTGTTTTGACTCACTAGTGGCACAGCGCAAAAAGATGAATTTAAAACTAATTAAATATCACGTTACAGCCTATCATCCTCCTGAGGCTCTCTACATCTTTCCTAAACATCCATAACCTTTCTCCTCCAAACACTCCTACATTATCTCAATCAAACACTAATTTCTAGAGCACTAGGATGGGTATGAGTGTACTTTGACTTTACAGCTCCAGATATTTAAAATGACATGTCTCATGGATCTGTACATGCAAGATGTGTGGAGAATGGGTATTTTCAAAACCAAATATTAAACGTCAGCCACCCAAATTAAAAAATAAAGCTGCATTGTCCTTTCCTGGTGCACTTCTGCTGTGGACATATGCTTTACTTAAAATACTAGATTTTTTCCCAGTTTGCTATGTTTTCCATCTTTATTATGTACATATCAGCTGTCTAGTTTTTAATTTGTCATTTTCACTGTTGTGCTTGTCATATATTATTCTAATATATGTACATTCTCGCTATTGTTTTGACTTAGCTATTAAAAAATGCACATAGGATGGTAACAGTGGGCCAAAAATTTGATGATTTGGGGCTGACCTTTTAGTATTAGCAAATACCTAGGAGCAGTGCTGAACAAACAGTGACAAAACTCAGTATTACAATACTTTCTAAATGTATTATAGTAATATGGCTTTACATGATATTTAAGTTGGCATAACTAATGAACCCCTTCTTTCGTCACCATACTAAATAAGTGTCTAACAAATCTGACATAGACAGTGTTGATTTGACTGTTCCCTTCATTTAAAATGATGATATAACAACAAGGACAATGCTATGTAGAATAGAAAGTCCCAGTTATAATGCTAGTTATCCATCAGTACTTCAAATCTGTACAGAAGATACATCATATAACACTATCTGGAAATGTATCATGACTCAGACAGAGAGTGCCTTTTAATTTTAAACTACTTCCTTCAGAGACCCAGTAGTAGGCAGTCAGCACGTAGGAGTACCCTAAACACTCTACCATACACTACAAATACTCCTCCAGTCCCCAAAGGATTCACTGCTGACTGCAAACCCAAGCCACCCACAGGCCTCCAGTTCACATCGATCATTGCTGGCTCTTATTTAGTTTCAGAGCTAAAGAAGCTGCTCTCACCATCAACTTGTTTTGCAGTCTATGTGGGGTTGTATTGCTCCAATTCCAAATAGACTGCCAAAGAAAGGGCAAGAGTTTCTCTGGAAATATACTTAAAAAGGTTCTTCGTGGGTTTTTTAGTAAAGCCAATGGATCTGCATAGATCAGCGGTCACTAATATGCTCATTCAAACAGCGTGCCATATAAAGGAAACTCGGCAGCAAAAAATAACTTTTCTACCAGGAATGGACTGAGACATATGTTTATTCTTCCCACATGCAGCTCCAAACCAACATGTCTTATTTGTTCTGAGACCGTGGCGAATTAAAAATAGCCGCGCCGTGTGTGAGAATGGCCCTGAACACCATTTCATCCCAGGTTTAAAGTCCTGGCAACCAAGACCTCGCATTGCACACTGAACAAGAGAATGTCTGAAAGAACAACACAAGAGGGAGATAAACTTTTAAGATGTTAAACCGAGTTAACAGGAAGACGCATATTTTATTTACTTTTTCTCAATTAAAAAAAAGCTTTCTGTTTATTTGATACATCCCTTGTGTTTACTTCAAGTGAGGGAAAAAAAAATATTTGAAGTTTTATAAATAATTAATTCAGTTTAGCATTTAACTAGTAAACATACTGAAATATACTGAACGGTATGTGTGATGTGTTGGTGTTTCAGTAGCTGATGGTATAAGATGCTGATACTAGGCTACTTCAGTAAACAGGATACGGCACTGAATCATAACACACGTTAGAAATAATGATTGGCCTGAGGACATTTCCACCAACTGGACCTTACTAAATTCTAATTATATACCCCTGGTATAGATAGAACAAAGCTCAAAGCACCATGGCTTAATATATGGCCAAAAATGGTTCTTCTATTGTTATGATGTAAAGCTTGCAACAACAGAAGAACATTTGTTGGTGCTATTTAGACTACATATTAACAACAGTTTCCAATGCAAAGTGAGGCTGTACATTTGCAAAAACAACACCACAAATTACTGTAGCTCTAGGCTTAGTATTTTATTATTTATATCTAGCACTACAGGTTCTATTTTGTTTGTTCCAACTTACTGAGTCTGAACATGATACAAATCGTGAAAATGTGCTGAAGTACTATGTTACATACACTGTTATGTGCTGAAGTACATTGTACATTGTGAGACATTATCACATATAACCTACATCAGACACTCCCTTTGTAAAAGGTTTGGGATTTTTAAATAAATCTCATAGACTGTCGTTCACTAGTCATACCAAATGTGTCCTGCCAGTTATTATGTGATGTATTATAAGGTACTTCGTGTCATTTGCTTTATTACCGCAAACTTGCTTATCATCTGATAATCAGGACAGATTCTAAATATTCTCTGTGACCTTGAATTTTATCAATATTGCCCAGCACTGGCTAAAATAGTGGTCTTGTTGTATTACCTCTGTTGGTCCACATATAAAAGCTGCCAGCTACCACATACCAGGTTGCCAGCTGCAGTCATTCCTGAAAGAGGTGAGTGCAGTGACTGTAGTTTTATTTGGCAGCCATGGTGGACCTGATCTCCCGGTGACTGTGTGCACTGACCCGGAACTCCAGCACCACAGAGTCCCTGCGACATCTACAGCTATTCTTAGCGATCTGAATGATGGCCGCTGCACTATTCTAACGGGGCTGAAAACTAGGCTAACTCCAAGTCAACTTTGTCTAACCCCCCAGCGACTTCTTCCTTAGCTTGAATCATGCGTTGTGCTAATGTGAGACGACGGAGACATGGCCAAAGTCCCTCAACCCGAGCTGTGGTACGAGCGGACAAGTCACGTGGGCAAGGCTGAACATAGAAGCTATGGACGGACAGCCAGCAGGCCAGCGGCAGCTCTCTGAAGATCTATGCAAACAGCCCTGAGCGGCTCTGGAAACAGGGGACTCGGCTCTCCCCATTTCCCTTCTCTTTGCCCTATTAGTTATTCGCTTAATGCAAATGGCAGCCAGCCGCTTGTGTGGCACAGGCAAAGAACGTGTCGTGCCAAATCTGTGTCTGCCCATGTGTGGACAGATCCAGGGCCTGTATTCCTCTCCGAGAACATTTGTCTCTCTTACATCCATGAGCCAAAAACCTTCCCAGCGACCAGACTTTAATACGTGCACTGAATTATTCAGCGTTCACGCTCAATTATTTAACAGTCTCTGGTATATTTGGATCGTTTGCTAAAAGTCTGCCTGCTGGAGTGAGCAGCCAGTGTGTCCACATTCAAAAGATACGAATGCTTTAAAACGCATCCAACTAACTGCATTCTCGTCTTACTTGCTTTCAGAAAATAAGGGTTAAATAGGGATGCAAAATCATGAAGGATGAAGGTGAAAGCCACATCTGACTGACATACATGCCTTCAGAATGATACACCTGTTTGCTCACACACTGTGTCCTACATTGAACAAATCTCAACAGTAAACGAACAAAACAAGACAGACACATAAGCTAATTAAGAACAAAATGGGACCTTTTTTTCCCTAAAAGCAAAACATTCAGTTTATCGTTATCTCGGTTTAAGGAGTCTTCGACCAATTATATATGATTTCTGCAAAATCCAATTGTGTGGATGTAAACAAAGTCATTTAGAATGATTTAATGTGAAATTCTACAGATACTATAACTTTCCTGTCTGCACAGCATGGATTCACCCACAAGTCCTGCTAAATCATTTGCAGACAGGATTTATTTTGAGGCACCATGGTCACTGGGGGCAAACAGGTTGTGGGCTTGTGCAGGTGGATATTATTAGTGGAGCTGGCTTGGACAATTATTGGTTGCTTATAGAAGAGAACAGGCAGGCAACAAATGAGCAGCAAGTGTGTTGTTAAGAAAAAACATGATAGCAATAACAAGCAGCTAAACACATGAAGCTACATATCATCAAATTTATACCTCAGGCACAAAGTCTTATCTTAATTTTTTACACAACAAATGTTTTGGCTTGTTTTTTTTTAACCTGTGTCACAGCATCTGTGCTGGCTTTATTTTAATATTGGCTGACAGCTGAATGTCTTGTAGACCATCTTGCTGATAATATAATGCTGACACAGATCAAATAATGATAGTATCTAAGCCAAGCTGTTCTTTTTTTTAGTTTCTCACTTGTCTATTGAAAATGAGGTCACACGACGCAGCACTCACTGTTTGATTCCATGTGCCAAGTTCACATGGCTTTATTTGGCCTAATAATACATCTAATATTTACTTGTATTTTGCAAAATTCACTTGTTTGTGTGTGCGGCTGAGCACGTGGAGGTCAGGAGTCTGCAGATTGCTCTGCCAGTGGGTTTGCGTGGACACATCCTACACCCGCCTAAGGTAGATTACAGCAAACAAATGGGTTGAGTAGTTGAGGAGGACCCCATGCATAGCCCACAGTAACAGTGATCGTTTTTGCAGGTGAGAATAGGTAAGAAGTATACCAGATTTTAAGTGTGCAAGCGGATGTTATTAGTGGCTAATAACCAGCCAGTGCAGAGCTCTAGTCAGATACATTCACAACAGTGGTGATTAGACCCAGTAGCGTTTGAAAGGGCTTTTACATTAAATGCTTATAAATACACTGGACATGTGTATATTTGTTAGGATAGGTGTGGCCTAAAATGTGTTTAAAAGTCTTTCATCGTCCATAGAGGGTACTGTAAGGCAAAATCATAAAGAAAACACTTTTAGTCACATGGTACCATTATCAACATCCACACATCTATACCTATATAATACATACATATACACCCATATATATATATATATATATATATATATATATATATATATATATATATATATGGGTAGTAATACCTATATTTGCATTTGCCCTATCACTGTACCACTTCACAAAACCGTCCTTAATTAAAACTCTGAGTGAAGAATCGGTGGGATTTCCCTCTTACTCCTTCGTTAATATAAGGTAGAAGTAGCAGCTGGCGTTACTAACGTTTATATAAGATATTGCAGACCTGCTGTCTACAGTTTCCGAAAACAGAGTGATAAATAGACGAGCACTGCCCTGTACACACATACAGGAGGCAGGTGGTTTGTTTTCAGTAACGTTGGCTAACCAGTATGAAGCCAGGCTGAAAACAGTGCTTGGCAGGAGGCAGTCATAAAACTTTTTATTGATAACACTACATTTTAAAACATCCTGGTTTATCTATAAAGTATTTTCCGCAGTAAACGTGTTATTTAATGTTGTACAAACACGCCTGTTTTCTTGTTACCCGGCTAGTTGACTTATTACCTGTATTTAAATGCTAGTACGTTGGTTGGCTCATAATTTAAACTACTTCATGACATTCATCACTCTGAATATTTCATTGCTCCACCTGTTTGTTTAAAGCTTACTTAGCACTTTGGTTGCCCTCCGAAAATAGTCAGCAACGGAGCGAAACGCTCAGCAATCAAACTCCTCGCAGCTGCTGCCTACGCGGTTACCGACTGAGTAAAGTGTTCACGTCAGCAACCGCAGTCAGATCCTGAGGAGATGGTGGACATCGCCTTCATTATTTCTGTATAATATTTTTAATAATTTGTTTTTTTTAGGTTTATATACGATGAGGATATTAAATAAAATATATTATTTCTTGAGCCCAATACTAATTTAACACCCATGTCCTGGTAATAATTGTCCTTGTTGTATCTGAACACTAAAGCAAGTTGTGGTAGCTGTCCAGGAACACTTTTCAGCTCCCTGTCATCAGTTTACATAATAGGAAGAATAAAAACAACTACTATCTGAACAACTTTGGTCATTTGTTAGTGATTGCAAAGTTTGTTATCCAATTTATATTCTTCTTTTTCATCCATTAACTAGTTTTTATATTGACACCTTTCTAACTCTGGAATGTTCAGTCTGATCAGACTTGGGGTTCTAGCATACAGCTTTATAACATAAAGTATAGTTTTGTAAAAAAAAAATAAAATAAATGAACCATCGCCTCTTTGTCTTTTTTCTCCATCGCTCATTCATCCCATAGATATTCATTTATTTTCAGCCCTACCTAAGCCTGACAGATGCATGTACTGCGTGTATTCACTCAGGGCTCAGTCTAATCCACAGCCATACTGACCTGCACTCCTCTATGTGTCTAATCCATAATCATACAACCCACACACCTCTATATGTTTAATACAATGTCATATTGACCCTCACTTCTCTATGTGTCTAATACACAGGCATACTGACCCTTACTCCTGTATGTATCTAATCCACAGGCATACTGACCCTTACTCCTGTATGTATCTAATCCACAGGCATACTGACCCTTACTCCTGTATGTATCTAATCCACAGGCATACTGACCCTCACTCCTGTATGTATCTAATCCATAATCATACGACCCTCACACCTCTAGGTGTCTAAAACAATGTCATATTGACCCTCACTTCTCTATGTGTCTAATCCACAGGCATACTGACCCTCACTTCTGTATGTGTCTAATCCACAGGCATACTGACCCTCACTCCTGTATGTGTCTAATCCACAGCCATATTGACCTGCACTCCTCTATGTGTCTAATCCATAATCATACGACCCTCACACTCTATATGTCTAATACAATGTCATACCGTCCCTCATGCCTTTATGTGTCTAATCCACAGTCATACAATCCTCACTCCCATCATCTGTGTGTCATTTATTCATTCCTCATTTAAACAACACATAATAATCTCTTAGCAACCCCACACCTACTCAGTAAATACATTGTACACCATAGTAATCTCCTAGCAACACCTTAGCAACCAGCTGGGTTGCCATAGCAACTACCTAGAAACACCCCAGCAACTACCTAGGATAGAATAGCAATTGCCTAGTAACACCCTAAAAACAGGCTGGCATACATAAGCAACTGCCTAATAACACCTTAGCAACCACCTGGGATATCAAAGCAACTTCCTAGCTACACCCTAGCAACCAGCTGTGATACCCTAGCAACCACATGGCAACACCTTACCAACCACATGGCAACACCTTACCAACCACCTGTTATACCATAGCAACGGCCTAGCAACATCTTAGCAACCACCTCAGATACCATAGCAACCACCTAACTACACTTTAACAATGACATGGGACAAAATAGCAACCACCAACCTACACCTTAGCAACAAACTGGGATATCATAGTAACTGCATAGCTACACCCTAGCAACCAGATAGGATACCCTAGCAACCACCTGGGAAATCAAAGCAAACACTCTTGTAAATTTGCTTAAGCTGTGCTATCACTCTTCAGAAAAATGCTATTTTCCAGTTTTGGAGTTTAGTTTTCTAAAAGTCAATGTTTATGCAATAAATTCCTTTTGCAGCAAAAGATCATCATTTATAAGCGTGTCCAGTCTCATCCACAAAGAGTCTGAGTGGCTACAGGTTTGTTTTTACACAGGCAGCAGTTAATCTGAATCTACTGGTTTAATTAGCTCAGCTCAGTCTTCAAGCAATTATTGACATGTGCTGCTGTTGTGTTGGAATAAAAAACACACCAGCTGTTTGCGGATGAGATTGATCACCTTTTGTGTCAGTGCATCTGTCAAAACATATCCCAAATATATAGTTAATTTTCTTATAAGAGCATTAGGGCATTTCACAGAAAGGTTCAAGCTGATGTTTTACAGTAAAAAGCCCAAATTGAGCACCCCTGTTCTAGACTACATCAGATGGCATTTTGTAAGTATAAACTACTATGCCTATGCATTCTTGTTGAACAAACATAACTTGATAAAATTGGCTAAACTTAACCTGCTGGCACATTTCTAACAATAAGTATTCTGAACTTCAATTACTTCTGTTGATTTAACTTATCTTGTTAGAGTATGTCTATAGGTGGCCACGGTTTTCTACACTTAGCAATGGAGAATATTGTACTGTACTTATACAACCAAAAATAAATATGCTAAGTGATTGATACAAATAGAGAATGTAAGCATACACCTGATAGAAGAGGCAGATGATACAGAGATGGTTAAAAAAAGAAGAAAAAAGTTCCAAATGCATATACAGGGGATCTTTTGGAGTTCAAACCTTCTTAATGATGGATGCCAAAATTCTGTGGGGTCTCTTAAAAACTTTCTGAGATGTTATGGTGTGTATTATAGTAAAATAGACACTGAAATAGAAATACAGGGAAAGTTAATTGTTTGTTAATTGAAAGTAAACCAGTTGGTCCCTCATAGCCTAATAACTATGTCTGGTCTGATGCCTCTAGAAAACTTTACAGTATGCTGCACTATATAAGTAAATATAAAACATCTGTCTAATTTTCTAAGAAATTGGAGGAAAGAGTGAATTTTTACTCATTTATCAAACTGAAGACAGAAGAGGAGATGTTTACTGCTAATGACAGCAGACTAAACTAAGTTTCAGTATGTTGGACTCAAAAGAATAAAATCCTAAAGTGGTATATACGTCACAAATCTCTTTAGATTAAAAAAAACCCACACATTTAATCATTTTATTTGACTTGATTGTCTTTGTCTGACTTAACGCTTGCAAAAAAAATCTTTCAAAGCTGATACTACAGAGAAGGTCAATTCAGTTAAAATCAAGTTTTCTCAAAAAATACAAGAGCCAGTTCTACTTTTTAGTGTGACTGAAAATTTATCAGGACAGACTTTGCTGTAGCCACAAAAACACACCTGGAATTTTAACCAGGGCTCATAAAGATAAGCTTCCACTATAGACTGTATGAAATACTGTCACAAAGCCCAGACCCCAGCAATGGAATGAGTTTTTATTTTGTGTCTGTGTGTGGAAGAACTCTGTTCAGATATCAAAGCTCCATTTAATACAGAAAATGCTTTGAGGAAAACAACTCCTTGAGGAGCCTTTAGTGGAGAAGGCAATGGAACGTACACTTTAACGCAGAATAATTAGAGACAAGCTGCTGCTCTCAGACAGCAAACAGTCTTCAACCTCCATGCAGTGATGAAGATACTCTTGAGGCTCATAAACAATAGAGCAGAGGTAGTGAGACAGTTCGAAGTCCTGACGGGAGCAGAGGGTTACTGTCTCTCTTCTAATCCACCATGGACTGAGTATGGGCACAAAGGCAAAAGGTCGCTCAGGTCAACAAGGTCTTCTTCTTCTCCGCAAGCAATTACTTCCTGTAAATGTCAGCATGCGCAGAGGGCCAAAGAAAACTGAGAAGGTCGCACAGCCCTGTGGTTGTTTCCCCGCCACCCACACAACCCATCCCAGTCATGATATATCTGTCACACTGGCTGTCTGCTCGAATCAATTCAGGTCTTCTATTTTATGCCTCGTGCACTCGTCGAAAATGGATATTGGAAATAATTTTGTGCCTTGGGTTGTGCATGTGTTTGTGTGGCCTACACATACTTTTCCTCCTCCATCACACCCAGAACACACACACAAACACACACAGACTACGGTATGATTAACGTCCTGCGACTGAAGCACCGAACAAAAGGGGCCTGACAATTTCATTTACCACGACAGCCCAGCGCCCGACCCACCGCGGGCATTCCCACTCACCCGCCGTAATTATTTCACTTATCGCTTCAGAAAAGCCTGCTCGCGGCCTAAGCCACCATTCATACTGGAGCAAAAAAGCCAACTGGCATTAACAACCGCAATTCAGCCCCAAATCCTTTTAAGAGCACAATTTAAAAAGCAACAAGTGGCATCCCAAAGAATGGATGACAAGAAGAAGCGAAAGGACAGAAAGAGCTGTCACCACAAACATTATTTTAAATTTTCAGAGGCTTTAAAATGCAGGCATTAAATCCACTGCTATTGAAAGACTTTGATAAGAAAGTCTGTGGAAATGTGAACTGTGAATGCTTTTTAATGGGATCAGATCTGACTCTAATCTCTTAACTTGTATACTAGAATAAAACAGGAACTGGGCACCATTTGTCCAAACAGAGAGCCCTTTTTGGAAATGCAAATCAGAAACTAATGGGATGTGTACCTGCAGCTAGGCTGACAAATGAGTTTTTTGGTGCTTGGCTGTTCTCATCACAGCAGTAACGCAGTGTGGTTTTGTGTCTGGTGCGAATGTGTCATTGAGGCAGTTTTATAGTGTTATTGTTAGTGAGAGCAGTCCACCATCCAGAAATGTCCAGCCAAGAGCAGTTCTAGGTTCAGAAACTGTCCACTGATGAAGGAGGAGGATGACTAACACAAATTGTGCAAGGCAACAGATGGGCTACAGTCTCTAACAGATAGGTGGAGCTACAAAGTAGCAGGTTTTTTAATATGCCAGAGATGGAGTGCATGAGTGCATCAATGTAAATTATGAAAACATGTAGCAGAGTATACATTATGCTTCTTTACATCTTGCTTTTTTCAGCTTAAACAGTTGAACTCTGTAGTATGGAACATGTGGTGATAGGTCATTTGGAGAAGCAATGACCTGCATTTAAAAAATAAACTTGGGAAACACTGGGGAAAAATGATTTCTGCAGTGTCCAGACATCAGTGTCCACAGTTCACAACCTGTTGCAGTGTTAAGAAACCTAATCACACAACTTGAATGCTTAAGTAATACAGAATGAGGCACCATTTAATCAAACAGATTGGAAATGCATATCAGAAACTAATGGGATCTATACCTGCAGCTAGGCTGACAAAAATCCATATTCCCAGCTTTAGAAGACTGAATTCCGTGAAAATGCATCAGGGATAGCTTCAACACTTGACACTCCAAATAAGACTTTGTACAGGGCTCAATATTCTGAGCACACCAGAGAAAACTGTCTAGAGAGGCTGAGTAGCGCATGCACCAACAAAAAGGGAATCTCTTTCTCAAAACTTTCTCTCAGTGCTAAGAGTTCAAGGCATTTGTTCTTAACTGACCCAGCTGTGATTCAGACCTATGAGTAAAACCACAGCCACAGACTGAGCCATAACATTGAAACCACCTCCATGTTTCTTCAGCATTTCTCCATTTGATCAGCACCACTTACCATTTAGGAGCACTTTGTAGTTCTACAATTACAGACTGCAGTCCATTTGTTTATCTGCATACTTTGAAAGCCACCTTTACCCTGTTCTTCAATGGTCAGCATCCCCACAGGACCACCACAGAGCAGGTATTTTTTGGGTGGTGGATCATTTTCAGTAGTGCAGTAACACTGACATGTGCTGCTGGGACTGTGTCCACTCACTGTCCACTTTATAACAGACACTCCAACATTGTTAGTCCACCTTGTAGATGTAAAGTCAGAGCTGATGATGCACCACCCAAATTATATCTGCGCCATGCCGGTCCTGTGAGGGGCCTGACCATTAATAAATAGGCTAAGAGAGAGTTAACAAATTATACAAAGTATTAGATGGACTACAATCTGTAATTGTAGAATTACAGAGTGCTCCTATATGGTCAGCAGGGCTGATAAGATGGACAGATATTGTAGAAAAAAGGCTGTGGTTTTAATGCATACGCTAATTGGAGTATACCAGACATATCTCCAGCCAGAGACAGACCACATTAGTGGTGTACATAAAAGTACACTAGCGACCCCTGGTGATAGTTCTAAAGAAAGCAGTTTGCATTGATGGCAGTGGGCCTGTAATACATCTAAGGATCATCTTAACAATGCACAACACAACACAATGCACAGGAAAGCTAAAGAATAGCACCACTGTACAGTAGGAGGACAGCTAAGGGGCATTGCTATTACATTTCACACATTAGAGATTACTGCATAATTAAAATATTAAGGTGTTAAGAAAAATATTTTATCATGAGATACGATGGTCTAGGGAAACTTATCATGTTATCAAGAATTGCTCTTAGTGGTGGTGATGGGAACCTGGCAACTTAAGTGTTTAATACACGTTTCTGTGTTCAGAAACTGACCACTGCTGAAGGGTTGGAATATGAATAACAGCAGCTGTGAACGGCAACAGATGGTGGAGCTGCAAGGTAGGTGTTTTTAATATGTAAGGTGAGTTTTTTATGCAATGCAGTCTCTGAAAACATAGAATGGAGCATGTATTAGACTTCTCTACCTTTTGCTTTTTTCTGTTAAATCAGCTGAACATGTTGGTATAGAATGTGTGGTGAGAATTTACTCAGAGAAGGAATAACATGCATATAAAAACTTGCAGTGGGAAAAGACACAGTGTCTACAGTGCTTGCAAGCAATAACTATTACTGGAAGAACTGGGATAACTGAGATGCAATATCACTGACAGTGGTCAGTCAAAGTTCAAGGTCCCTCTTGCAATGTTAAATCTCCTATCATCAAAACCATCGCTACTCGTTTACTTGATATGTATCAGTAATTGGTGCCCAAAGGGAGTTCATCTGGTCAAAAAAGAACCATTATGTCCATTATAACTGAGTCCTCTTAACCTTTCCTCCATCACAGGAGACCCAAGACTTTGCCTTGCAGCTACAAATCCCTATAGACTCTGTTCTCAAACATCTGTTAGTGACCATAAACGGGGTAGTTATCGCTCTAATCAGTGGCTAACTAATGGAGATTGGCTTTAGTGGTCTGGGAGAGAAGTATGTGAACCACAGAAAAAGACGATCAGGGGATACAGCTGTGTCTAATTTAGGGTTCAGCAATCTGGCCTCCACTGAGGTCTCTACCTATAATCTGAACTCATTTCTCAGAACTGGCCTCAAGAGAAGATGCTGTCTGCTTCAGTAATTCTCCTTTAGTATTCATATTTTTTATTCTTACTGACAGCTTTATTAGAAACACTTACCTTGTAGGTCCACCTTGCTGGTAGAATAGTGTTTCTTAACTTTGGTCCTGGAGACGCACTGCCCTCTACTTTTTATGGGGTTTTTTTCATGCTCACCACACACTTGATCCAGCTAATCCAGACAACACTTTACAAAGTTGAAGTAGGTGTGTTAAAGCAAGGAAAAAACTAAAATATGCAGGGCAGTGGACCTCGACGATCAGGGTTGAAAAACACTGGCACCGGCCAAACACAGCTTGTCACATTTTTGGACAGGACATCTGCTTGATGTGCTCGTACCAGCACCACATACTAGCGTTGACAATGATCTGTCATCCAAATGATATCAATCTGTGGTCAAAGAATGGGCCAACAATTATTGGCATAGAGGGTTGGCTAACAAAGTGTGCATAGAAAGCAGAATGGCTACAACCTGTAATTGCACACCCATATATAGCAGACATACAGTACTGAAACGCTTTATTTAATGTCCAGTCAAAATGATTTTTGAGAATAGACTTTTGAGAAAGCTGATATAAGATAATCCACTTGTAAAAGAAAGTGTAAGGTTAAATAAAAAAATATATATATTAAAAGATAAAGACAACATGTCACTACCAACCACTACCAAGGTCTGGTAGACTACCAAAACCTTTAGCATCAAATAAACAGTACATCTCAACAGGTGTTTCCGTTTCCACCATAAGAAGATAAACAAGAAAAAAATTCCAGACCTCAGCATTGCCTAACATGTTTCATATTGGACTGGGAGAACCAGAAAATGCAAATAAACTGAGCAAAAGAGCAAAATACTAAAAAGATTATATTTATGTAGCAGCTTCCTGATGAATATGTTTTCTGCTTTTATCTCTCTAATCTAGAAATAATAATATGTAATTAATGTCCATTTTGACTGGAAATGAATATATAAGGGGGGGGGGCTCTCTGACTTGTGCACTGTTTTGTACTGTATAGTGTAAGTGAAGCTCATATAGTGGCTACTGGAACTACAAGGCAGGTATTTCTAATAGCAATGGTGAGCGAATATTCTCAGTGAAGGTCCAGAATTGCAGCATTCAAATGCATGTGAAGCATATGACCTACAGCTCAAATCATTTTAATGAAGAAAAAAAGAAAAGAAAAAAAACATGTATGAGACGAGCTTTTAAATACGGAAGAAAAACAAACAGCCTAAAGTCATAGTAAACGCAAAGTCTGATAATTCAGTGACGTTTTTATTCATTAATCATTTAAGCCTCAGGTCACAAAGTCCCCTCTTGTAGTGAGGACGAAGTATTCACTAAGCATAAATGAACTTGTGTTGTGTAGTGGCTCACTGTAAACAACAGGAAATTGTAACCAACATAAAATAAACAATATTTTATTTCTCTTAAATATTTCAGTCATTAGGACAGTCTTACCAAACAGATATTTACTCACTCACACTGTTTAACTCCTAGACACCGTCTTCATTTATTTTAAGGTTCCTGTACTGCATATTAAATTGATATAATGTGAATATAGATATAGACTGCAGCCTGGGCAGTAGAAATGAATACATTGCAGCAAGGCCATGGCAAAACCCTTCAGTAAATGTTCTCAGTCCCTCACACTCAGATGATCGTTATCCAGTCAGTAATGCAGGATGAGTTTGAGCTGCAGGAGGACAGGTAGAGAGTAGGCGCTGTTAGTAGTGGAGGAGCAGGACGGATTCCGGGCTATAAGAGCGAACTGGAGGCTCAGCTTCATTTGCCTGCTTTCTGAGCTTTTTGAGCTGATTTGGTTATTTTGCCACTCCCGCCAATCTTCTTCTCCACGTTTTTGATGACCCCAACAGCGACGGTCTGTCTCATGTCTCTAACAGCGAAGCGTCCTGAAAAACACCCACACACACATGCACAAGATTGGACACACCAGTTGCTCTGTGGTTCCTGGTAGAACCATGACTTCAGCCAAATGTGAGCAAAGTGTGAAAGTAAGTCACGAATGAGTGCCTTTTAGGAAAGAGTGCCTTAAAAAAAGATTGAGGAAACTAGCATTACATAAATTGCTGTTTGCAGACCCCTACGGGTTAGCAGGCATATTTTATGGAAATGTGGCACAGATAGAAACTGTGGCTTTTAGTGTTCCATGTCTCAAGTGGTCTGGGTTATCTGTGCCTCACACAAACCAGGCTTCAGGTCATTGAGTACAACTTTAAAAAGAGAAAGAGGGAAAGTGGAAAAAACAAAGCAAGTTGCTAGTGTTGAGAGGTAGCTGAGCTGGTCTAATTGTATGAAAGCCTTGGAGGTCATTCATGAAGCAAAAGTCAATAGCTATCGACTTTCTGTGCAAATTGCAAACGATAAAATTAAAATACATAACAAAGCTGTTGTCTAGCAGCTTGTTTACATCGAAGTAGTGTTGCAGTTAATTAACAGCTCATTAGAGGTGAGTCCGAGTCGAGACCAAGAGCAGCAGTGGCAGAAACCGAGCAAAGGCAGAGATCGGAGTAGGACTTTTTCAGAATATAAAAATACAAAGAACTAAAAAAAAGTGAAATTTGTTTGTATGTACAATGGGGGTCTTAGACCACTGGTGTAAATGCTTTTCACATTCCTGTACAATTAAATACAAAGTTATTAATTACAAATTATATCAGCGTGAAAAAGAGCCTTTTAATGTACACACAAATCTCAGAATATCTTGTGGTATCTTATTTTGTTGTGCCCCCCTTTTGCTATAATGACAATATGTAATGAAGTTGGCAGTGACTCCACATGCTTCTGATGAATAAAGCCCCCACCTAAGAGTGGTCTGAACGTTAGCCTCAATGGAAGGACTGAAAAAATGGTACCCTTTTGCCTTAACGTGGTCAATTTCACAAACGTGCCTCAATTTAAGTAGAAATTTTTAATATTTCTTCTTTAGCTTATTTGTCATAACCTTTCTTTGTCTTTTTCCAGTTCAAATGTTCATATTTGAAATTAAAAATACAGTTTTCTGTTTTCAACCTAATTAGTTGATCTACATCAGCTCTCTCCAGTAAAGTCTCATCTTTCTCACCATGTGTTCATAGACAAACCTGATTCACAAACAGCAGTGGAGACTCACCCAAAGGAGGGTACTGAGAGAAGCTCTCCACACACATGGGTTTGCCTGGGACCATTTCCACTATAGCAGCATCTCCAGACTTCAGGGTCTTGGGGTTGTCCTCCAGCTTCTTTCCTGAGCGACGGTCAATCTTCTCCTTCAGCTCAGCAAACTTGCAAGCGATGTGAGCTGTGTGGCAGTCAATGACAGGAGAGTAGCCAGCACTGATCTGACCCGGGTGATTCAGAATGATCACCTGAAAAGAACAGAGAGACGTTTTTTGGGTATATAAACTTTTTAAATGCAATTCAACAGGATGTGTTTTGTAGCTTCTTGAAACATTTTGCATTACAACATAATGTATCTGCATAATCATCACGGACAGTCCGGATTAGGCTGTGAGCATGTGATTGTACACACCAGGTTAAATTACACATTTTCTTTCTTTCTTTCTTTATTTATAACACACTTCTGATTATTTACACAAAATGTAATGATTTATTGTTTTTTTTAAGTAATTGTGCACTTAAAATCAGCAAAACAATGTATGAGCTGGACAATCATAAATTATGTCACAATACTACAGAATTTTCTGTACAAATTGTGGATATCGTCAGTACACAACACTGGCCAAGCGCACATTCTATTTTATAGAGGGCAGATTTGTCCCCTTACCTGATTTTAGTGCAACACATGGAGCACAAAAATTAAATAAAAGTCCTTGAATTCACAGCTATTTTTAAGTTTTTCAAAAACAAAGCACTACTGGTTTTTCCTCCGTTACAAATGTTCAGATGTCTGAAAAAATAAATATTGTGATGTATTGCGAAAATTTCCCAAAGTACTGCGATACTTACTGACCTCTAACCAGGGGTGTTCAAACTTTTGTAAAAGACTATACAAGTAAACATTACACAACCATTGTTTAAAAACAAGAAAACGGCCCTCAACTCTCAGCTTGGAAGCCTCGCATTGCATAGCTAAGAGGTTCTTAAAAAATCTTGTCAGTAATCACCTAACCAGCTGGTCACTGTGGGCGAGACAAGTGGATCAGAAAGAAGCAGAATGAATGCAATTTTAGGAGATAATTTAAAATAATGCAGTTTACAGCCAGTAGGTGGCATCATTTTTATATCCGACAGCAGCAATGATCAGCGTACAGATCTAGCTAGTCTAAGCAAGCTGACAACATGGAACCAAAGAGATTAAAATATTTGAAAATGTCCTATAAAATATTAATTACATCTATTAACGTGTTCATACTGAAATTAAGAGCCGAGTGACTTAGGTATGGACACGCATGTTACAATATTCCTACTTCTTGTTTTGAACAGTAAAACTGAGTAAAGTAGAATCGTCTCTTTTTGCTCCTCCCACAGTGACTCGAATGTGTGTTACTGTACTGCAGTACCACTCACAGTGTGTTGCTGTAGTTAAGATAAAAACGGCCCAGTGTTTGTCTGACCTGTGCTGTGAAGCCTGAGGCCTCCTGGGGTGGGTCTGACCTGCTGTCCCCGCACACGTTCCCCCTGCGGATGTCCTTCACCGAAACGTTTTTCACATTGAAGCCCACGTTATCACCCGGCAGCGCTTCACTCAGAGACTCATGATGCATCTCCACTGATTTCACCTCCGTGGTGATGTTGACCGGAGCAAAAGTCACCACCATGCCGGGCCGCAGGACGCCAGTCTCCACTCTCCCCACAGGCACTGTCCCGATACCTGAGGAGAGACAGCAGCATAGAGACCCTGAGCAAAGAGCCAGCGGCAGCATCCACTAGCAGCAGACCTGAAACACCACATGTCTTGGGTCTGGGATTATGAACTGTGTGTGTAAATGTGTGAAGTGTATGTAGGGAAGATGCTAGGTCATCGCCACATGGTTACTAGACTACTTTTGAAATGTTGAAATGTTTGATATGTAAACCTGGTTTATCAAACGTAGAGGGGCTATGATACATAATGATGAACCCAGGACCTTTAAAACAATATAGTAACCAAATGCAAATGTAGCAATAAATGGGGAAAAAAGGCTATTTGGTCAAGTGATACGAGCTAAAGCCCCCATACATGTTTTTTAGTGGTAAAGCAATCTATGTTCTGCAAATACTTAGTGTGTCTATGAGTATACATTGCTTTGCTGCATACAATACATATTCAAAACATATCCTCACATATAGACGGTTCATATTTATAAAATATACACAGTCAGGTCAGGCTTGTGTATTAAATATAACACTAATGAAAAGATTTAGTAAGGTCTACATCAAAACAGCCTATGTTTGATTTAAATCTGACCGAGTGACACCACCAATTATGAGTATAAGTGTAATAATAAACATAATAAGTAAGAATGTATGTATATAAGTATACCTTAACCCCCCCACCTGCACACTTATTAATGATGTGCTGTCTTCTTGTTTTGATTGTGTTGCCCTAAACCAAAAAAAGCTGCGACATAGACATTTATGCAATACACTTTCTATTAGTGTATACTAGTGTTAATAGCATCAAACAGATTTTGTTAAACATCTTAAAAGTAAATAAAACTTGGCTGGAGCTGAATAAAGACAGAATTTCTGTTTTCTTTGTGAATTAGTTCAACAACCAAAATCATAGTCTAGTAGTTAGGAGTGGGTGACACCACAGGGGCTCCCATTTGTTGTATGATATATCTGCATAATACATGCTGGGTAAAGTAGTGAGGAAACACTTCTGAACAAAAAAGGAATAGAAAGGGTAAGAACTGTTAAACTGATAGGGGATATAAAGAAGGCTATGGAATATTACAAAACACAATAAATAATACTGAAAGCTCCCTTTAACTGAAATGTCCCTATAAAAGTGATAAGTTAGTGAACACTTAAAATATATCGTGAGTTTTACCCTAATGAAGTGAATCCTGCCTACCGTACCTCCAATCTTATAGACATCCTGCAGGGGTAAACGCAAGGGTTTGTCAGTGGGTCGTGTGGGGGGCATGATAGTATCCAGAGCCTCCAGCAGACTGATTCCAGTGGCATGATGTTCCTTCCTGTCCAGCTTCCAGCCTTTAAACCACGGCATCTGCAGCAAATAATGATGTTACATGTGATAATAACAGTGTTCACAACTGTGCACACTTACACATATGCACGCACTCTCACAACTTTCATTAGAAGAAGACAGGACTTACATTAGAGGAAGGTTCCAGCATGTTGTCTCCATGCCATCCAGAAATGGGCACGAAGGGCACAGAAGCCGGGCTGTAGCCGATCTTCTTGATGTAGGCACTGACCTCCTTAACTATCTCGTCATAGCGCTTCTCACTGTAGGGAGGCTCTGTGGAGTCCATCTTGTTGACAGCTACGATCAGCTGCTTGACGCCCAGCGTGTAGGCCAGCAGGGCATGCTCACGGGTCTGCCCATTCTTGGAGATGCCAGCTTCAAACTCGCCCACACCAGCTGCCACAATGAGAACGGCACAGTCCGCCTAGTAGAGGGAACCAGGAGAATCACATTTAGGCCTACATTAAAAACGCTTTCCAATGTTGCATTTTCAGTTAAACAAAGATACAATTTTATTTGACTTTAATTTTTTTAATTTCTGCAGTGTAGCTCACTTACACAAGCAGAGAACTGAAAGTGCAGTCTCTTTAACTTTCAATCAATACCACATTTGTATTCAGAAGCACATGAGAAGATACCCTACAGTCTTGTTTTGCAGTAAGAAAGAGCACACTTTTTATTTTTTTGCATTCTTTTGGCATTGATAGGCAACAAAGCAGACAGAAAAGGTCAGACGTGCTGCCTCGAAGCTGCCTTTAAATGTACATTTCTACAAATCTACATTTCAAAAATGTGGAATTGCTTACAGTGTTAACACATTTATATTCAAAGTCAGTGATATGATGTGGATATACATGTTACTGCCAAATGCGTTTTTAGAGGTTTCATTTTAGAATTCTGAACATGAAGTTAATATATGAAATTACTTAATGTCAAGTTATCTGCCTTGTTACTGATCTACGCTTTTAAGTTTTGATAATTTGAAATAAATTTTATTACAGTTTCAATCTTGATGCTTTAGTCTTATATGCCTTTGTTTATCACTCTTACACACAGCTTAGTAATAATATTTTAGAACAACTTGTCTGCAACCAAACTGCTTTTACATTATGATGATACTGAACTTATGAACTGCATGTGCATGTAATTGATTCTCACTAACTATGTAAATAAGTAATCATGTAAAAAAAGCCCTTAAAGGTAATTTAAAAGTCAAACAAGACCCAATATAGTCCATACATAGAACCACAAAACAAAGGAATTTTCAGTGGTGAATAACTACTAACAGTATTATGTCAAAGGTTATTATAAATAGATGCATTTTTTTTACCTGTGAAGTCCCAGTGATCATGTTCTTGATGAAATCTCTGTGTCCGGGAGCATCTATGATGGTGATGTAGTATTTAGATGTCTCAAATTTCCAGAGGGAGATGTCTATGGTGATGCCTCTCTCTCGCTCAGCCTTCAGCTTGTCCAGAACCCAGGCATATTTAAAGGAACCTTTCCCCATCTGGGTAACAGAGAGAAGAGAAAGCTTGCATAAAAAACTGGCAAATCTAATTCTACATAATTTTATTAATATTTTTAATTTGTCCTCACTCACTACACTATTAGAAATCATCATCTTACATTTCACTTACTTAACAACTATTCGTGGCTTTTCATTGTAATGGAGGGAACTATTTCCGCTAGTATGAGTTGACAAAACATGGTTATTCACTCTTCTCTGAATTAATGTTACGTTTTCAAATGTTGAAATTCAATTTAATGAATGCTAGTACAAATTATGACTCCCATTCAAATGACACATGCGTCCTCTATGTACTCTACGCACTCTGGAATATAATTCCTACAGGTGTTTTATCTAAATAATTAATATTCAATATACAGAAGGAGTGACCTGCACTAAGGCAACATATAAGCAACTGCTTCCTGAACATATGAGCCAAATTAAACCCTTTTCTTCCTTTCAGTAACATAACAGCATAAAATATTTACATTAACACGTCGACAAGGCCTTCAAAACCTGGACCGTCACTTCAAATGCACAACCTACACTTCTGTATTCTATACTTTCACCAGGGCTACCGTATGGAACATGGAAGCTGGTGGCAAGTTAATGTCTTGTTCTACCTCTGCAGCTTCCTTCTCAAATTTCTCGATGGTTCTCTTGTCGATGCCCCCGCACTTATAGATGAGATGGCCAGTGGTTGTGGATTTCCCAGAGTCGACATGACCGATCACAACAATATTAATGTGGATCTTCTCCTTCCCCATGATGAAGGGATCACAGAGGGAAAGAACCCAGGGTTCCCCTGTTCTTCAGACACAACATTACAACATATTGTAAAACAAGCTTATTGCTTATTGCAGAAGTGAATACAGATGTAAAGCCTTCAGACACTGAAAATAAATGGAAACTAGTTTCCTTAATGCTATCACAGCTTATAAGAGCATACAAACATGCACTCGTAACAATAATCCAATAATCAGTTCTGACTGCTGTGGAAGGAGAAGCATAAACATTACCAGACAGCAGTCCTCGGCCTCTTACCTGCAGCTGTGTGTTTAGGCAGAGCAGTGCTCAGCACGCCAACACAGGGGGTGGCACGCTCTAAATCCGTCTGCGTAGTGAACGCACCCCACTTTGATACAGCAATGCGGCACTTTAAGTGAGGAGGGAGGAGGGGGAGAGGGAAAGAGAGAGAGAGAGAGAGAGAGAGAGACAGAGGGAGAGATGCTGAAGCAAAGGAACTGCCAAGGCAGCAGGAGAAAGTAAACGCAGGGGGTGCAAGTTGTGAGAAAGGGAGGAAAAGGGAAAGAGAAAGCACCACAGTGCAAGCCTGAGTGACTCAGCGCATTCATACAAATCCCTCTCGGATGCAGAATCTGATTAGTCTTTCTTTTCCTGAGCGTGTCAGTTACACTGTGGAGACTGTTGCCACCTGACTGGCACTGTAATATACAGTTCAATTATATTTATATAATATATTTATATAATTATATTTTTCAGAATCATACTTAAGTGTTCTAGTACTGGGTAAAAGTCAGAGGCCACCCATCACCCAGTCAAAACAGTCACCAAGTACAAGTCCAGTCACATCATCACAAGAAACTACTTGTATCTACACTTATTGTCCATTTTTTCAACTCCACTTAGCATACAGATGCACTCTGTAGTCATGCAGTTACAGACTATAGTCCCTCTGCCTCTCCGCATGATCCACCACCCAAATAATACCTGCTTGTTGCTGGTCCTGCCAACTCCCCAAAAAAACAAAAAACAAAAAAAACCAATAGTTCCCAAAACTCAAGTATATATATATATGTGTGTGTGTGTGTGTGTGTGTGTGTGTGTGTGTGTGTGTGTGTATTGTCACTGTCCAATTAAAAACATTTTTCTCCAAAACTGTAACTTTACAGGGGAGACCAAAAACATACTTTACTTTTAATGTAAGTGGGTGGAACCAGAATGTTTTTCAAGCTATTTTGGGGCACCTCTACTGGTTCATTTGTCATGAAATTTCCAGACAATGTAAATGACCATTGCTATGTTCAAATGATGAAGAAAACTCAAAATCGACAAAAATTGAGATACTTGTTTTCCATTGGACAGCGACAAGATTATATATATATATATATATATATATATATATATATATATTTTTTTTTTTTTTTTTTTTTTTTTTTTTTTTTGGAGAAAATGAGACTCCAAACAATTGTGTAAACCACCCAACCAAATCTGTAGCCATCAGATATACAGTATGTAAGACTTTCATCTTTGAAAGAATTAAGCTCCCATCTTGCTTCAGATGTAATGATAAAAAACAACAGTAGTTGTTTCTGTCCATCCTTCCACTGTGAGGAGGCAACTTAGTGCTGCAAGTCTGAAAAGCATGTGTAGCTCTCAAGAAGCTCTTACTGCAAAAAAAGCAAACATCAAAAAAGATAAAAGATAAAAACTGACAAATCAAACAAAGAAGCCGCTGTAGTTCAATGGACTGACCACCACAGAGTGCAGACCCCTCCATCAGTAAACGTGTTTGGGATCACATGAATCATAGGAAGCAGAAAACATGAAGAGACTAAGACTAAACTTAGTCTAGTTTTGAGGAGAAAAAATGAGAACAAAAAGGATGGGAGCAGTTCTAAAATGCAAAGTGTCTCTTAAATGTTTCAGGTTTTACTTGATGCTAAAGAATACATATAATTCTTAAAATACTAAAATGTGGCCTCTAACTGTGGCACAAGACTGTACGTGCTCTTAAATAATAGGTTTCTGGTCTTTGGTTTGGACATTTGGTTCTAGAAAAAGCTTTAAGTGATATAGAATCTTAACATTTTCATAAGTTTCATTTTCATTTTTCAAAGTTTCAGCAGGCTCTTCATGCTTGAATTTACTAAAATGTCTCTTCAAAGATGTCTCGTCCATTGTTTTCTAGTGAATATAAATGTGCTGCTCTAAAGAACACCCTTCGTCTCCCAGTACCTTTTAAAGTAACTGTGCAGCAAAGCAGACTAAGAATACTACACCTGTATCTGTCTTTTATAACACAACACAACTCACAATGACATTAAAGTACAGCTTGATTTAATAAAAGGCTTACACCTTTCAAAACAAGACTGGCAAACTAATAAATACAGTAAAACAATGTTTGTGTAAAAAAATAATAATAAAAAAAATTATCACATTTCTCCTTAACAAACAGTGGGTAAGGTTGATGGTGTTGGACAGTCATACACATGCACCATGTAACAATTTCAGAATTTAACACACACACACCAAAAAAATAATAAAAGTAAAAATATCCATATTGGCTATACTGCACGTCTGGAATTAACGAGCACTGTCGATATAACTACCTTCTGAACAAGAATGTCTGGGTCCCACATACTATGTAGTCATTCTATACAAATCCAGAGCAAGTCATCACAGAACATCTATATCTTCATGTACTAAGAATCTAATACCTAATTGACCACCATGATACCAAATATTCTGACTGATCATCATAGACCATATTTTCACTATTTGCAGTTGCCAATTATGCAATGGTACTTTATATATCTTATCTTTTCAGGTATGATAATTCTTGATGAAATTACTTTGGAAACGTGGTGAAAATGAAGCTACATTAAAAACCAGGGGGAGGAGAAAAAAAAATCAGCTAGGAAAACCACATCATCTGCCTCCAACCTTCCAAATGAGCACAAACAAGTCTATAAGTTTCCACTGCTTTTCAATTACTGACACTTCTTTCTAGATTTCTGCCATTCTTTTGGGAAAACGCTGTTTATGCATGAAGCACAACAGCTTCCACTCATCACTGTGAGCTTTTGCAGTAATCTCACACGCTGGAACATCTAGTGATATCTACTCAGATCCTCTCGCTTTAACCTCATCTGAGCTACACATTAGGCTAGCACATGGCATTTCTCTCAGTCTCAACCAGCCAGCTTCTCCATGTGCCACTGGTCTGTAGGCTGCCCGTTGCTGGCCATCTCTACGTCCTGCGGCGCTTGGCTCCTCCGGGGCTGGACGGGTTGCCTGAGCCGACCGTCTTGTCTGTGGTCCGGTTCCTTTTCCTCTTCTCGCCTGTGGCCTCCTTCGATCCTCCTCCCGATTCACCTGAGGCCCCCCTCTCCCTGTCGCGCTCTCTCTCTTTTTCTCGGCCGCTGCCCGAGCGCTCTGTCTTTACTGAGGAATTACTACCTGACAACACGGAAACAGAGAAGTAGAGAGGAAAGGATGGGACAGAAAGACAATTTGTGTTGGATTTAGACAGAGGATAAAAGTACATGTGACATTAAAAGGGTTCCCCCAGCTTAACAGAGGAATCCTCCCCCATATACCTTCACTGTTACCATACACCTAGCTATAAAGTAGGTATTACCTTAGTGCAGCAACTTTTCAGTGCTGTTTAACATTTCTACCCAGTTAATACTTAAGGAAAGGACCACCAGTCTCTCAAAGGAGTTCATCCTTTCTCTTGTATGCTTCACTCCCTAGGTTTCATGATGAATCCGGGTTATACCCAGATTAAACGGGGCCAAGATGCAGCTCAGATATGTAACAACACACTCAAACATGTACCAATAATGAACCTTAACGTTCCACAAGTTTTTTCTGATGTGCAAGTGCGCCTATCTTTCACGCTCACAGATTCCAGAAGAGATCCACTTTTTTCACAATAGACATGTGCAAAATTGAGGTGGCCCTTCAAATGAACACACAAAATATTGATAGCATTTAACTGTATTAATGTTTTGTATACTTCAATAAAGTACTTCAATAAATCAATGAAAAACAATGCTTGAGTGGAGGAGCCTCTTTTGTCTCAAATCTATACACGGGTCAATGACAACACATGCGTTTTGAGCCCTACTATGCTTTCCTACTATATAATTTAATACATGCATGTCATACAGTTTATTGTTGTACAAAAAATAATCAACATCAAAAACAAATTTAATTTAGGCACATACACTAGAGGGGCACAAAATGTCATGTGCTTATGCTATCATTTACACTGATTAAGAAAACTATTAAAAAGGCCAATTTAGTCATATCAAATTCTAAATAATTGTCTAGTATTTTTTAAATAATACAATTAAAATAATGTCACAAAATTGTAGAATTTCTAAGTATGCAATGTATTGTTTCTGACCCCAAATGACTGTCATAGTGTAATGCCAAGACCATTAGCCTTTCACAAATATACATATTTTCAATTAGGCTGGTTTAGTTTACTAAGTCAGGTCTTATCACCCAAGAAAAACACAAAAATGTGTGCAACCTTAAGTTCATGAACAAGATTTATATGGCTATCCAAGTATACAGACTGGTTAGTCATGTGTGGTTGCGCCACCAGTCTGGGTGGTAAGACTGATAATTCTATTAGAAATTATACCATTTAATTAATCTTAAAATTTTGAATGTGTCCTTTTCTTAATAATAATGATGCAGCATATTATTTTCAATTTCAAAATTATGATTTTTAAAGCATTTAAAATGTCTTGGACTGATATATTAAGATAATAAAAGAGCAATATTTTCATATGGTTCACACTTCAGGCACAGACATCAGCAATGATCTAGATATTTGATACCTGTGCATTTCTAATAAATGTTTGCACCAGACATTCTCAACTGAAAGGTCAACAGATTTTCAGCCTAAAAATAGTTTCTGAGAGGTAGCTCAGAACCATCAGCTCCATTATAATGAAAGTCTATTAATATAGTTAGAATCTTGGACCAACATGCTTCCACTATACATGGTCTTGCAACAACACAGCCAAGGCATGCTCCTACTCCTTTTCTATCAAGTAGTTTGCATTGTTGCCATGCAAAAAAATATACATTGCACCTCAAAAAGGGTCAAATCTGCCCTTAAGAATGGCCCACAGAAAAATCTCATTTACACAATTGTTGGCTAAAGACTATTGCATTTATATATGTTTGCCTGTCAAAATAAGAACAATGTTGATTTTTACTGAGCAATTCTTGGACTCCTATGTTTCCACTCTTGGTATTGCGTTGTCATGGTCTTCCTCCCAGCAATCAGAATTAGGACAGCTTTTTTTGACAGACCCTTGCCCTACACTGCGAGTTATCTAGAATTCTGAATGCTGTGACTAAAATAATGATGGAGCTGATTCTTCTCTTCCTGTCTCTCCTTCTACCGTCACTGAACTGAAGTGATGCTGTCAGGCAAGTGTGCAATTGTATTAACTGAATTTCTCTATACATCATTTGTTGGCTCGGGCAACAAAAGCCAACACAAACTGCCCACAGTCGGTTATTTACATTGTCATGGCAATGCCGCTAACAATTACTGCATGATCTGAAACACCCATATCCCATTCAGCCAGACCTGATCATACAAAGTTAATTGTATTAACTTTTATAGTTTAGGATTTAAATCTTTCAAATCTAATTATGACTTATCATCAAGCAGCCGAGTTTACAGCCCCTTTAAGAATTAAGATGTTCAAGCGCACCATACATCCAAACTCTTAAGAGGGCATGCTTCTATCCACACAGGGCAAAATTAGGTATGATACAATGACTACATATAAGGAAAAGAGAAAGAAGAGAAGGGAAAGAGGGACAGAGAAAGACGCACATGCTCAGAGGTCTCTGAAGGCTGCCTACAGAGGCCTCTGGTATTGAGCTGGTCTGTACTGAGCTCAAGCTGGAGTTTTGGAACAGAGCGAAACGTTTTCTTCTGTCCAAACCTTGCAAACTCCTGGCCAGCCATACTGGGACCCAGACCTTAGAAAATGAGACACAAATCACCAGGGTGAGCTGCACCGAGCTACGAGCCAAATGGGAGAACGATTCAGAAAAAAAGAGAAGAAAAATGTAACGACGCAGACTTTAAAACATGTCTTGCGTCAGAAAGAGAATGAAAGAGAGGGCAAAGCAAAGAGGCAGAGGACAGCAACATGGGAGAACATAAAAGGGGGAAAGGAGAACCTTCTTCATGAGTGGCAGAAAGGTCCCTCTCGTCTTTAAACTCTTCTTTCAAGTCATCCTCTGAGACTATTTTTCCTGTAACAGGTGCCACAGAACAGACATTTAGTTAAGACACGAGTAAGGCCTCACCAATCATGAAGGAAACAAGAAACCCTAAAAATATAGATGAATGCAACTCACCTTCTTTGACATCCTGTATTATGTCCTCAGGTAGGACAAAGGTCTTTTCTGAGTTGGGAAACGGTAGTATTTCAGACTCATGCTGTAAAAATGAAAACAAGTTAACTATTTATTTTTTTATCATAAATTAAACTACATTCTCAATTACATGGTTAACTCACCAGTGCCTGCATGTCATACATTGTCCCCAGGTGATCCCAGATGACCTTTGAAGACACCTGCCTCCCAATGTTTTGGCTAAATTTATCGCGAATGCAAATCATATGGAAGTGGCGGTTGACCCCTGCAATAAGACAAAAAGCCAAAAGTCTCAGCATTGCTAAAGCAAGAACTGTTAACAAATATCTAGTTGACTCTAGTTCACTAGTATACTTGAGTACGCACCCAGAAGCAATTTTGGGCTCTTAAACAAAAACTTTGTAGCAGTCATGTTACAAAATAAAACTGTCAGGCAACACTGTGAGCAGACTGCTTTCACAAGTGCAGTGGGCTGCTCCAGCGTTTGCTGGACGTGAACCCCAGACCACAGATTTAAGAAGGACCTGAGATGAGTTGTCTGAATTGCTCCTAGGCTTTCAAACTTTATGAAACTTGTAGAACAAGGGGTCATGGCTCCAGAAAAAGCTCCAGTGGGGAAAATGCCCTAAATTGGTCAAACTGGGGTCTTTACGGTCGACAGCTTTGCAGTCATGTTTCCACTTCTAAAGGCTCATTTATACCACTGTACCAACGGTCACTATACCTACACTAGAGGGAGGTTCAGAGTCACTCCACTTTTCCCTCATCATCTTCCAATTCCACCTAATTCCATCTACACCCAGCTGCCATGGCAATGCAACATCTGTATGTTTTAAATTTCAGACTATATCGCACAGTCTCTCTTCAAAAAGTCATAACTTTCCCTCGTGGCAAGGTTGCTTCTTCACCATGTTTGTATGGCAGTTGTGATATTTTGCTTGAACTATTGGCTACACTGCCGCACAATTTCCCATGCTGCTCTGTATCTGCAAAATGTTACAGTCATATGAAAAAGTTTGGGCACCCCTATTAATCTTAATCATTTTTAGTTCTAAATATTTGGGTGTTTGCAACAGCCATTTCAGTTTGATATATCTAATAACTGATGGACACAGTAATATTTCAGGATTGAAATGAGGTTTATTGTACTAACAGAAAATGTGCAATATGCATTAAACCAAAATTTGACCGGTGCAAAAGTATGGGCACCCTTATCATTGTATTGATTTGAATACTCCTAACTACTTTTTACTGACTTACTGAAGCACAAAATTGGTTTGGTAACCTCATTGAGCTTTGAACTTCATAGCCAGGTGTATCCAATCATGAGAAAAGGTAATTAAGGTGGCTAATTGCAAGTTGTTCTCCTATTTGAATCTCCTCTGAAGAGTGGCATCATGGGCTCATCAAAACAACTCTCAAATGATCTAAAAACAAAGATTGTTCAACATAGTTGTTCAGGGGAAGGATACAAAAAGTTGTCTCAGAGATTTAACCTGTCAGTTTCCACTGTGAGGAACATAGTAAGGAAATGGAAGACCACAGGGACAGTTCTTGTTAAGCCCAGAAGTGGCAGGCCAAGAAAAAAATCAGAAAGGCAGAGAAGAAGAATGGTGAGAACAGTCAAGGACAATCCACAGACCACCTCCAAAGAGCTGCAGCATCATCTTGCTGCAGATGGTGTCACTGTGCATCGGTCAACAATACAGCGCACTTTGCACAAGGAGAAGCTGTATGGGAGAGTGATGCGAAAGAAGCCATTTCTGCAAGCACACCACAAACAGAGTCGCCTGAGGTATGCAAAGGCACATTTGGACAAGCCAGCTTTTGGAAGAAGGTCCTGTGGACTGATGAAACAAAGATTGAGTTGTTTGGTCATACAAAAAGGCGTTATGCATGGCGTCAAAACAACACAGCATTCCAAGAAAAACACTTGCTACCCACTGTAAAATTTGGTGGAGGTTCCATCATGCTTTGGGGCTGTGTGGCCAATGCCGGCACCGGGAATCTTGTTAAAGTTGAGGGTCGCATGGATTCCACTCAGTATCAGCAGATTCTTGAGAATAATGTTCAAGAATCAGTGACAAAGTTGAAGTTACGCCGGGGATGGATATTTCAGCAAGACAATGATCCAAAACACCGCTCCAAATCTACTCAGGCATTCATGCAGAGGAACAATTACAATGTTCTGGAATGGCCATCCCAGTCCCCAGACCTGAATATCATTGAACATCTGTGGGATGATTTGAAGCGGGCTGTCCATGCTCGGCGACCATCAAACTTAACTGAACTGGAATTGTTTTGTAAAGAGGAATGGTCAAAAAAACCTACATCCAGGATCCAGGAACTGATTAAAAGCTACAGGAAGCGACTAGAGGCTGTTATTTTTGCAAAAGGAGGATCTACTAAATATTAATGTCACTTTTCTGTTGAGGTGCCCATACTTTTGCACCGGTCAAATTTTGGTTTAATGCATATTGCACATTTTCTGTTAGTACAATAAACCTCATTTCAACGTTCAGACAACGTAAAAAAACACCACATTTTGACAACGTTGTGGAAACGTTGTAAGAAAGTAGACAACGTTACGTGTGATGGTCTATATTGTCCTAATCCGTGTTAAGACTTTGGCTGTGCGGGCTAAATTCGCTGAATTCAAGTATGATATAGCACCACAACTGCGGCAAAGCTGTAAACTGACCACTAGGACTGCTGTCACTGACATTTGACTTTTTTTCTGAAAAACACTGAAGTTCACAAAGTTTGGTTTTACAGTAACTAAGAAGTGATACTAAGCGTATTACTCAGAGCTTCTAGAAATACTTGAGAAAGACCTGACTGGACTCTATGGCATCTGACCTGCTGAGGATAATCCGTTACTGTACAAAAAAAGGTCATAAACTGCATTACCAGAGACCACTGCGGTTTGTACACATGTGCTATTCAGTCATTAAAGTTGAGTATATTGTTTTCTCCAGACTTTACTCGCTAGTTATTTTTGTGCTTGGTTAGCTGCACAACTCGCTTTTTGTTATGCTAACTGGCTAAGCTAATTAGCTAGCCGGCAAATGAGTTGGCTGGTAAAGGAAGCCGAATTAAAATAGCATAAAAGCCTAGCTTGTATTTAAATGATATTGTTATTAGACTAACTAGCTTTCTAAGTAAAATTAATCACACCATTGGTCGACCACACGGTTATCTGTACGCGGGGTTCCGGATTGCCAGCTGCCGGCCTGAAAGCAGCACTGTACGTCGGGGACTCCAGGCCTACTACACCGAAACAGTCAGAAATACAGAAATGTGTCTCACCGACAGGTTTATGACCCAGCATGGCATGAAAGAGACACACTTCCACCTCCTGACTCCATACCACCGACTCATCCGCGGCACAGCTCCCCGAATCCGCTTGCTTTTCGTCAGCTGGCACTGCTTCTGCTTCACCCATAGTTTATTGTGTTTGACTCACTACAAGCAAGCTGCTGCAGTTCGCCCTCAAATCCCGCCTACAAGAGGTTCAAAACACAGTCTATCACATCGCAGTGGACAGCGAGGTCAGTGACACTCATATCGTAAGCACAGCGGTGTACATTACCACTTTAAAGGTCCCCGACTATCACAGCCAGTGTGCATGTTCAGTACTATTTATATATGACATGTAAACCAAATTAATATGTTTTACGATAAAACATGAAATTGGCAAAACTCCTCCACGTGTAGACTATCATTTTCACACTGTGATGTCATATAGTTGCAGTTACTTCCGTCTTACGGAAAATAAGCCAGTCTACAATTTTTTTTTAATAATGTCACACACTAGCTAAAGTTGGACAGGCTGAATGGTGTATTCATAGATAATTGAGATATTACGCTCAATCAATACCTACTAGAAAAAGATTTTTTGTCTATTTTAATAATACATATTTTGCTTGGTTCACACAAAATGTTTGAGTGGTATTGGACATGTACACCATACTGGGGCCTAAATATCTTACCAGTCAAGGTTTCCTTTGTGATCCAGCAAAGGTTTCCCCATATGTGAATATGCATTGGTGAGATGGGACAATGGTAGCCAACAAATTCAGTTGGGAATGTTGTTTAGTTTGCTTGCTCCTCTTTAATCATTTTACAAAGCTTGTTGGATCTAGAAGATGCTCTCCGTTAATGCCGGGCCTGTTGCTATACCAAACATGCTCCATGGAAGTCTATAGTAGGCATTATGTGTAACAGTTATACAGGCCCAAGCCATGGAAGGACTGAAAAGCTGTCAGTGTATTTGAAGTGCAGATCCTTGTAACATGGAGTCATAGGACAGTATGTATAAGTATGGGCAATTACAACATGAAGGAAGAGTGTGGGGCTTTATTCGTAACTGCTCTGATGTCTCCAACCTGCAGTGATTCTATGTTAATAGTATTTACTAGCCAGTACCACCACTAAACATATGATTATATTGTAGCATGTAATCCACAGAACAGTTTATAAAAAAAAAAACATTTTATTATTTTTAAAAATTACAGCACTTTTACCTGCAAAAACACTGAACGTGGCTAAAGGGTTCGTGTACTACCTGAAATGCTGTGGATAGGTGATCATATTGATACTGACTTTTAATAAACAGTCCCAGAACAAAATAGAACTATCGTGTGTTAATTGCATCACAGAACATTCTCAGTTTAAAAACATCACTCAAGGATTACCTCCAAAAATATATAGTACATTTTGCAAACAACACCTTAAAAACACATTTAAACAAGGCCATGAATAATGTTGCTCAGTGAAAGATCTTGCTGCTTGTCATCCACTAGCTTATGCATATGTACACACTGCAGCTCCTCAGATGGGCTCTCTGTGAAAGAACCCTTTGAGAAGACAACATTGTCCCCGTTAACATGTATCCCATGAGTCTGGCAAAACTGAGTAGCCTGGGAACGCTCCAGGTGTAAAATGTCTGCTAACTTCTGGATGGGGAAGCGGCAGTTTCTGCTGCTGTGTCCGTGGCTGTAGAGCAGAAGCAGGTCCTTCCTGCAGGAGAGCAGGTGCCGGTGGAGGGCACAGGCCTGCAGAAAGTCCAGTCTCTGGGCCAGGCGGAGAAGCCGGACGGGGTTGCGTTCCATGTAGGCCCAATTGATCGCCAAAGCCAACTGAACTGGTGAAGAGTCCCGCAATCTTTGAGGTAGCTCAAGGGCATGCTGGATAGCACGTGGCGAACCTGGAAACCCACAAAAAACTAAAGAATGACCAAAAGGCAAACTGAAGGCACTCTGTAATATCTTAAAGAGCAGCATAAATATATACAAACCAACGAGCTAGAAGTACACCTTTAATAGCTAACACAGTGTGACACATTAACATAAATTTACTAAATTAAATTGTGTTGATGGCTTTTAAAAACATGATTTAATGAATAAATTAATATTAATATCTGTTTTGGATATGAATTTCATGTTACATAGTTTTTTATATACAAATTATTTTTTTCTATTAAGTTGTAGTACTATTATTTTAAATTAAGAAATAATTTGCAGTTTATTATATATTTTTAACTTAATTTCTATGTTTAGTGATAATCACCAAAAAGAAAAAGACCTGCAAAATATCTTAATGTTACCTGCTGATTTCCGTCAGGATCAATAAAGTATCCATCCATCCATCCATCCATCCATCCATCCATCCATCCATCCATCCATCCATCCATCCATCCATCCATCCATCCATCCATCCATCCATCCATCCATCCATCCATCCATCCATCCATCCATCCATCCATCCATCCATCCATCCATCCATCCATCCATCCATCCATCCATCCATCCATCCATCCATCCATCCATCCATCCATCCATCCATCCATCCATCAGCATTAATCATCCCCATGTTCTCAATTGTAATCAACTGGCCAAATTCATATCTTGCAGACCCTGCCCCCTTTATGAGCCTCATTTTGTACAGGCTTATATAACATTTATAGCATATAACATCATGCATAACTTTATACATTGAACACAGAAACATGGAAAATATTATATAAAACTACAGCTTAGATGTAACATACCACACAGATGTACTAGTACAGCTACCGTGGACCTACACTCAGTCCATTTCATCAGCTCTAGTTTTTAGTTTTACACTTACAGACTGCAATCCATCTGTTTTTCTGCATACTTTGTTACCCCCTTTTAAGGAACTCCACCTGAACCCACCCCCCGTAAACCAGGATAAACGGTTAAAATGATGAACGAAAAAAATAACAACTTAATAATACAAGTTAAATGACCTAAACTCTGTCACTGCAGTGCTGAGATTGACACCACCCAAATAATACTGTGGTAGTCCTGTGGTAACCCTTACCACTGAAATACAATGTTTACCTGTATAGTAACAGGACATGGTAAAACGAACAACTCTAGACACAAAGTACCTAATAATGTTTTAGTGAGTGTACGTACATAACGTTTGTACAGTATCTAATAATCTAGCAACTAAACATATACACCAACCTTTCCAGCTGGTACAACATGAGCAACATGCTAAAAAGCATCACTTCCCCTCACCAAGGTTGTAGAGCAGGCTGAGAGCCTGGAACTCATCCTGGTGCTTGTGTTGTCCCTCACTGTAGCACTCCAGCAGCCAGCTCAGACTCTCCTGTAGGTGTGTGTCGTTGATGTGTGGGTCGTAGAGCCTTACCGGTTGGCCACAAAGGCGGTAAGAGGCATACAGGAGGAAGCGCACAGTTCGCTCCAACACACTCGCACACACCTGCCCAGAAATGCGCTGGATGACCATGTCCTGCCGTACGCTGCGCAACCGGTCAAACACAAAGCTGTACACCTGTACAACATCCAGAGACAAGATAAACCCACAGATACTACTGAAGAGCTGGAAAAATTGGAACATTGGCATGAAAACAATCGATCCTGGTCGATTAAAATTATCTAAAATTCAGCATAGAAATGTGATTTGATATGAAATGTGCAGAATTAGTGATAAACAGTGGTGGTGATAGAAACCAGACATTTGAAGAGCCTACAGACAAAGCTTCTACACATTAGAGGCATTTTTTTAAAAACTTTTTTTGTACCAATATCAACAATACACAAGAACACTGTTTTGGAAAGTAAAAAAAAAAGTTTGTCATGTAGACATTGTGACTCCTGGTTTAAATCACTTTCACTGTAAAGAAGTCTGCAACAATTTAGATCACATCTCTCCAAATGACTGTTTACATATCAATGACTGAAAAATATATATAATCTAGACAAATGGATGGAATTCCCTTTTATATTACATAACGTACACAAAGATATGTGTTACACACACATATTCATCCTTCCTCTGTCTCCTCTGTATGACTACTGGTAATCAGCCTTCTAATGATAAACAGGTCACTGGCCTTCAAATTAGCTTAATGTGTATGCAAGTCAACTTCATTTAGTCTCATCACTTTCAGAACAGATGTTGTCACAAAGCAGCAGAAAACTTCATAAAAGCCCGAATAAGAAATATTAAAGAGGATTCAAGCCACAAAGCTAAACCAAAGGAATCTATACTCATCTGTCTATACCAGATAGCATCAGCATAGGTTTATCATTGAGGCACTGTGTTCGTAGATCTTGTTAGATCAAATAGAAAAAACATCTGCAAGATAAGCCCATGACTAATGTTGAAAGTCTATCAGACAACTATGAGAACAGATCTAAAGCTTTACAAGACGTTAGACTAGAAAACATGGCAGGTAAAAAGCAGAAACAGATTAGATGCTCATATGGTAGATGATCAGCATCCACACTCAATGTGAAGACAGAGAGGAATGTAGCTGCTAACCTCAGACCAGGGCTGAAGTGTAGGGCTGGCCGCTATGCTGTCCACCAAATAGCACACAGTCTTCAGCAGCACATCCGGAGGCCGCAGCTCACTGGCTCTTGTGGTGTCCTTCCCGGCTGCTGGGCGGCTGTATTCTTTGACTACGCGGGCGACATCAGCACGGGGCAGGCGGTCTCGCTCTGTACCGGACAGCATCTCGAAGCGGTGCAGTCGGTTCTGTGCTTCCCGCTGCCGCACCTCTGTAATGGGACACATAGTGTTGCAGGTTCCGCAGGGCACCACATCATCTGCTTTCTCTTCTGCTTTACAGTGTTCCTCATGCCTCCTGCCTCCAGTCTTCCTGAAGCGGGGTCTCCTGTGCATGGGGCATTTCAAAACATGATAATTAGCTCAGGCCCGTTCAGTACTAGATATGTTTCAGCACTGAAATCACCCAACTGTGCTGGACCAAGGTGTTCCAGTAACAAAATTAGATCTTTTTAAAAGATCACAGAAAATATGTGTTTATGCTGCAGAACTGACATACTTCACTGTAACTGCTACACAGGCTGGAGTAAAGGAAAGTATACACACTTAAAAAAGATTTTTTCAAAGATTCCTTAGTGGTTCTCTATATAAACAATTAAAGAGCCTTTTTATGATTAAAGTGTTCTTCAGATGGATGGAAAGTGTGCTTCAGTTGGTTCTTCATAGAACCTTTTTAAAAAGGTTCCTATATGGCAGAGATCGTAACACAGAAGAACACTTTTTGGTCCTATATAAAACTATGCACTCCATATTTCCCATCAATCTGAAGAACTCTTTCATGCCATGCAAAGGGTTCTTTGAGTGTTCACAGAGATAGGTAGATAGCACTTTATTGATATCAAAGGAAAGTGCAGCATTACAATAGCAAGACATGAACCTAGATTAAAATACAATATAAAAAATAGAAATGAAAGTATATTTATTATCTTTAAGCTAATTTAAGGCATTGCTCTTATGTGGCAATCGTGACCTGAAGGTTGGGAATCCGGTCTTGTGACCAGAAGGTCGCTGGTTTGATCCCCGGGAATAGCAGGACACGACTGAAGTGCCCTTGAGCAAGGAACCTAACCCCCAACTGCTCCCTGGGTGCCATGGATGTATATTTACTAGTGTGTGTGTATATATGTGGGTGTTTCACTGTACAGATGGGTTAAATGCAGAGGTCAAATTTTGCTATGTGCAAACACAAGTGACAGAATAATTCTAAACTTAAACTAAATATAATTAGGTACATTACGTATAACCAAAACCAAGTACATAAGTGTCTTTTTTATTAGCACATTATGATTTTTGCCTAGTGTGTATTAACAACAGCCAGTCTGTATTTAGTGATGTGTTGTGATTTTGCATAATTTAAACGGTGGAAATCAGTAGTCTCTCTCTCTGCAGTACAAGTACTGGTTGTAGATTCTTACTGCAGTAGGTAAAAAAAGATCTCACATGGTACTGTAAAGTCGACCACTGATTGAGGTTTCTAACACAACCTCCAGAGATGTCAGCTTAACTCCTACTACATAACCAGCCTTCCTGATAAGTTTGTTCAAATCACTGTTGTTAATGCAATAGATAGGTAGGTAGAATAGGTAGACTGTCCATAGGGGCGTAGAACACACACAATATGACCTCAGCCTCCTCTGTATACAGTGTGAGTGTTACAGTAGTAATCCAGTTTGCTGTCTAAGTGCATAAACAGGTACTTCCTACATCCAGACAACCTCCACATCTGCTCAATCGACGGTGACCGTTGACAGGGCAGTTCTGGACTCCCTAAGGTCCACCGCTATTTCCTAGTCTAACGGATGTTTAGTAGCAACTGGTACAGCCGTTTCAAGTAATGGCAGACAGAATCATTTTCCTTACTAGTGAACCCTGAAATAACCTTTCAATGTGTATGGAAAGGGTTTTGTTCCAAAACACATTACAGGCCAGTTTCGGGAAAGGTCTTTATTTCCATGATATAAACTGTTAGTTTTATAACATTTTATGACACTATAGCAATGTTAAATTATTAACGTTACAGTGAACTGAGAAGCGAGCAGTTTGAGCAACGTTAGGTAAAACTGCGGTACAGGGCTAAAAGCTACGGAGCTACTTGCTGATTAAACCTGCTGGCGTACAGAATCAACAACCGTTTATCATATAAGGATTATTAAAACCTAGAAATGTATTTAAAAAGTAGTTTGTAATGAGAAGAATGAAAAACTATGAAATCAAAGACACTCACGCGCGGCTCGCTGAGCTCCTGTACATTGGTCGCGGCCGTGATTCAAAACAAAACGGCGCGTCTATATGACGTACAAATGTCATAGAGACAGAGCGGAGACGTAGCAGTGACGGAGCGTAAGAGCATCTTCTAGTTATAAAACGGATAAGATTAATTAAAACATCGGAGTACACCTGAGGATCTGACCACTTGTACCCCAGAAAACACACAATGCTGTCACAACGTTGTCTGCTTTACAGAGTTGTCAAAAAGTGGTGCTGTTCTCGTTGTATGAACAATGTTGACACAACGTCACAGTCAAGTAATGTTGTCTTACGTATTAAGACTTATTGGCGACTTAACAAAAGTCGAGTTCCATAATTATATAATAGAACTGAAGAACAATTGTAGAAGGTTGTGACAACATACTGACAACGTTATGTGACACAGTTATGTTGATACAACGTAGTTTTTCAGAAGGTTGTGATAGCGTAATGGCGATGTTGTCAGTACTTTGTCATAACCTCCTAGAGTCCTTCTTACGTTCCATTATATCTGCACGGAACTCAGTAGACTTATAATAAGATAAAGTTACCAACAGGTAGAAATAATACCATAAACAACTTTATTTAGTTTTTAGGAATTACATGTCAACATTGTGACAACGTTGGATGGGAGAAACGTAATTTGAACGTAATTTTGTAATTTGAATCATTTTAAACGAATCTGTAATATCCTAAAAACACATAAGCCTCACTGTCAGCCTTAGACTGATGGGTAGCGTAGTCTAGCTGTGGTTTTGCCACCACCTCATTCGCCTGGACAGAAAGAGTAAAACAAGTTGGAACACGTCTTTAATTTCAGTAAACATGAGCGGTGTGCTTTGTTTCCGTTTAGGTTCTTGTAGTAAAACAGTGAGGAGATCAATTATAACGAGACCTTCAGTTTCAAACCAAACCAAACAATTTTCTCCGAATCACAAAGCATCCTTTAACACGAGTGTATACCCGAATTATTAAATTCAGTTTCCGTTTTTCTTTAGAAACCAGTTTAAAGCATATTTGCGGTTCAAACGAAGCCGCGATCTCCCGCTAGATGTCGCTCTCTTTAACTTAGGTCTGTCTGAAACCTGCTATCAAAAATTTAAGGTAGGACGGTCAATTGAAACATGTATTTCAACACATCACCATTCAGGAACATATTAATGTTGAGCTTGACAGTGAAGTTTCACAAGGTAAAAGACGTTTGTTAAGCTTCTGCCACCAATATCTTAAACCATGGTTCCCAAACGTGGTCCTGGAGAGCCCCCTGCTCTGCACATTTCAGTGTTCACCCTGACCCCAACACAGCTGATGCAACTTAGCAGTTTAGTAACAAGCTCTTCATGATTGTGTTAGGAGCTGGGAAATATGGGTGATGGTAAAAGTAAACTGGGGGTACCAGGACCAGGCTCGGGCTGGGTCTGACAAGGTTGTACCAGGACTAGATTATAGTGAATATACGGTAAAATATATTGCTTTGGAATGTATGGATGATAATGAAACAAAGAAATAGTGACATCTGGCTTTATACATTTGTCTGTAGTTATTTCTTTCACAAAAAAGTCACATTACAAACCGATCCAGGGTCCTAATGACTAAAACTAAGGAAGGAATATGATGATAACAATCAGCAATAATTTTCTATGCTTTAATACCAAAACTTTACACATATACAAAGAAACAAACAAGTTTTGCTCAGTCTGCAAAGAGCGTCTGTGCTGTAGCAAGCCCAATTTTATCTTCCTCCAAAGACTGCTGGACTAACACAGTCTCACGGCTTACAAGTGAGGACAGCTCCAACAGTTCTTCAGATGTACTGCGAAAAAAAAGCAAGACAGAGTTTTAATAATGTAATTAACCAAACTTTAGAATTTCACAACATTACGTCAAACAGCCAACAGTCAGTGACAACTTGGCAGAACTGATAATTTTATGTGATAGAGGTGACCAAATAAAATGTGAATACTTATTTGATGCACATTTGCATGTAGAAAATATTTAGATTTCTAGTAGATTTGCATAAGAATATTACCAAACACAAAGCCCTTAAGGTCCATAAATAATATGAAGGATATTTCCAAACATCTGGCAGCTGTATGGTAGCAAGGTGTTTTTATTTTCTAAGCTAAATAGCAGTGGGCGGAAATGTGGTCTGTCTCCCTTTCGGACAACCCAGAACAACAAATATGGCCATGCTGTAGCGTTTTAAAATAATAATACTGCTAATCTTTAAAACAGTAATCCAAGCTGCTAGTTTTACTGCTTGGCATAGTGTTGCACACACTGCAGCCTTCCATGTGAGTTATTTGAGAGTTTTTTTGGCTGTAACTGAGTCAGAGCATGTGCCTTCACTCACGCTTCCAGTCTGTTTTCACCAATAATAACAATATGATTAGTGTAGGAAGTCTTAGCAATGGTGCAGCACATCATCTTTAGGTTTGGTGTCCAGAGTAGCACAAGTTTATTTCAATTATCCACCCATGTGCAAAAGCCTTGCACATTTTGAGAGATTATCCTAATATCATATAATTAGTAGTAGTAGCAGAGTTAGGACATTCCCTTACCTGAGCAGCTGCTGTTCAATCTCATGTGCTGTGGTTTTCATGTCTTTAAGGCATCCAGCAGTGCTTTCACTGCCTGTAGAAACATCCTTTACATAATGCTCCAAGGCTTGCTGACTCTGATTCAGACAGACGACTGCTTTATCTGTACATGAGAAAGCATGCAATATGACATGGACAGTGCAATACTTGTACAACAATATATTTGCTATCTGCTTTAATAAGTCATATATACGCTATATATTGCCAAAAGTATTTGCTCATTTGCCTTCATACACAAACAAATGTATCCATAGGGTTTAATATGATGTCGGCCCACCCTTTGCTGCTATAACAGCTTCAACTCTTCTGGGAAGGTTTAGGAGTGTGTTTAAGTGAATTTTTGACTGTTCTTCCAGAAGCACCTTTGTGAAGTCAGACACTGCTGTTAGACGAGAAGGCCTGGCTCGCAGTCTCCGCTCTAGTTCATCCCAAAGGTGTTCTATCGGGTTGAGGTCAAGACTCAAGTCAAGTTCCTCCACACTAAACTCACTCATCCATGTCTTTATGGAGCTTGCTTTGTGTACTGGTGCGCAGTCAGGAACAGGAAGGAATGTCCCCAAACTCTTCCCACAAAGTTAGGAGCATGAAATTGTCCAGAATCTCTTGGTCTGCTGAAGCATTACAAATTCCTTTCACTCAAACTAAGGGGCAGAGCCCAATTCCTGAAAAACAACCCCACCATAATCTGCCTCCACCTAACTTTACACTTGGCAGCAACCCGTTCTTTTACTAATGTTTGTAGAAGCAGTCTGCATGCCTAGGTGCTTGGTTTTACACAACTGTGGCCATGGAAGTGACTGGAACATCCGAATACAATGATTTTGGCAATATTGTGTAAGATACAGAAAACGCTACTTGCTGGCTGAGAATGAAAATATTGTTTTATGGGGTTTCTGTCCTTATAGAGAAGATTTTCACAAACCCAGAAATTTCCCCCGATCCTCTTCAATGTGCAAGTTCTTCACAGGTAACTCATGTCGAGTAGTGTCTATGGCTGTGGCAAATATCTTGTACTCCTCTGTGAACTGTTTTGCAGTTTCAGCTGCAGGAGTTAGTGCTGCAATCTGCAGACAGAAGACAACATTGCCAAAAGTGTTACATAATTTAATAAAACATTCACATAACTAAAAAAAAATAGCTTTTGATTTTGTAAAAGTAACCTGCAGTTCGAGCAAATCGTTAAGCTGTTTTTGTTTTTCAAGGACGAGGTACCGCCGCTTCATGTCCATAACTTTCAAGCGCAACTTCTCCTCTTCCTCCATCATTGTAAGGAGATTCCTCTCTGCCTCTTCTTTCAGTTTATGAGTATTATGTTCAGTCTGTATAAAAACACAAACACCTCAAAGTGGGAACACTACAGGCTGCCCTCCAAATACTGATAACAGAGGAAGGTTCAACAGTCTTAACTGATGGCTAAAAGAAATCACCACAGTTATTGACCATCTGCTTGTTTTGTTTTTATTGCACAAATTCAACTATGATGTCACACACTAATCAGTTTAACAATCTACTTCCAAGTAGTTTAATGAAATGTTTCTTCCCATATTAATTGCTAATTTTGCCTGATTAGGTAACTATATGAATGTGCATTCTAATAAGCTCCGCCAATATGTTTAGTAAAAAAAAGGGGGGCTACTATTTAAACAAAGCCCAAGTATGCTCAGCCCTGCTTCTGATAACTCACTCATTTGGGGGGACAAGAACATGGTCCACGAGCAACGTCTAGCACTTTTTTTGCCTCAATATCAACGTTTTTTAAAAACATCCATAAAGCATAATATTGCCTGCTTCATATAATGGAACACCCTTGGATCTAACCTTAGCAGTGAGAAAGGTCAGCAAGAATGTCTCCAACTCCAAGTTCCTTTTCTGAGCTTTAGGATCTATTGCACTTGGTGGTGCTGTATTTTCTGAAACAGATATTTCCTCGTATGAGTCAGTTGACTTGTATCCCACATTCTCTTGTTATTATATTTCAAGTTGTACCTTTAATCACAGAGAGATCAAAGTCTGGCCGCAAACAGTCACCATCCAGCGCTGTGGACTGTAGAATATTTCCCCCAAAAGCTGAAGTGTCTAAAATGCTGGGCATATCTGCTGGTGGAGATTTTCAGTGGTCATAGTTCATCATATAAAACTGTATTAGTAAAAACATCTGATATCCTGACGTGATTAACCTTATTCATAAATTGAAACATAACATCTGCATGTCAACCCCCCGCCCAAACAGAGGCATTAACTTACACGTAGAGTTTTGATCAGAGAGCCCGGGTAATCCAGCTAATGTTCGTCTTGGTGGAGTACCAACTCTGGGTTTGTGGACACCACCTGCTTTAGGTGAAGAAGGCCTCGCTGGCACAAGGACAGACTCATTCTGTGTATTATTCTGAAGGAAAAACAACACAATCAAAGTACAGAAGCCTTGTAGTGTTATTAGAGACAGCCTCTATGAAAAAGACGACAGTACTTTAAGCAGATGTAAGATGGTGACAAGAGGAAAAATTAAATTCATAGCCAACCTTTGTCACGGATGACTTTTTCTCAGTTTGCATATACCGAGACTTCACAATTGTTCCAGATGCTGAGAAAAGACAGAGGACACAAAAAACAGCAATGTCAAAGTTACTGAACACCAGACATTTAATAGTATATTCTGTTCAAATGCAAACACAACATAAATTCCACAACAATGTCTACTTTCTTACAATATTGTAGTGCTGTTTAAGGATGTCACAACCTCATTATTAAAAGAGGACCTATTATGCTATTATCCAGTTTCTTCTTTTTTATGTACCTTGTTGTGCATATTAGTGGTCTGCAAAATTATAAAGCCCAATGTACACACCAGAGGGAGAAATACTCTCCTACAGAAATCACTTTTCTCAGCTGCCTGAAACGCCCCATTGGAAATCAAACTCTTTTCTCAGTTACATGGTGATGTAATTTTAGTAACAATACTTTCACCTACTGGCACACCTGGCAGCAATCACAAAACACAAGGAGCTTAAACAAGTAAAGAAGTACCACTCTGAACGGTTCTGTTCCAGTCTAGATTGTAAAGGTGGATCAGGACTATTGCCTTGTTCTACCTGACTTTACTGATCAGACTCTGGTTCAAACTGATACAACCGAACCAACAGCACTGTAGGAATAGACACATCAGTGTGGGGGTGGAACTAGCACGATGCCCCTCTGACTGTTGACACATATGTACCGCGTGGGCAATCTAACCAATCAGAGCACATTAGGCTCATCAGGAGGCAGGGCTTAAAATCACAGGAGCTCTAACTAGTGATGCAGGATTGTTGACTCCACTTAATGGTATCCAAAACAGCCCAGGGCTGCGAATAAAGCAGAAATACAGCAGATACTAAACCATATCATACAACGTTGTCCACGTTTACAATGTTGTGGGCACCGAAACACAACGTAACCGTGTTTGCTGGGAAGGATTTAACAGGCCGGGCAGTTTATCGACAGGTTGGGTTAGTTACTTTACATTTAGTTTTCCTTCGTGCTCCGCTGCTGCTGTTGTTTCCACAACTGGTGTCATTTCCAGAAGCTGAACTGAAACAAAAACGAAGCGAGGTTTACATCTAAGCAGATTGTTATGGACAAGACAAACACAATGCTCTGCTCTTGAGTTGTCCGACTCGCTACAAAAGCTCAACTGCTTGCTTTCTGAAGTTGGCTTCTTTTTTTGAATTCCCTGTTCCACCTTAAATGAGCCCGAATGTAACTGCTGCACAGTTTAAGGTGTAACGGGGAACTCGAAAAAGAAGCTAACCACGTCTTTCTTTAGGTTCTTGCTAAACGCAGAAACACCAACATCATTTCACCTCCACTGGCTGATGTTTCTCACTCAGTTCTATAAATCACGAGACTATTTCTTACTTCTGAGAGTCCTCCGTGGCCGTTTTCTGTACTTTGCGAACATGTAAACTCTTTCTGGAAGCCATTCTGTAAACAGCTTTTCGCGGCTTCCCTCCGCTTTTCAGCTTCTTCTTCTTTTGTGTGAAAGGCGGCTGGCAGGCTAACGTGGTGCATTACCGCCACCTACTGAGCGGGGGTGATAGTTCATCAGCGCCCTCTGACGCGTATTTAAGTAAGCGCTTCAGTCCTTGTGACTGTGACTTCAGTGAATCTGCTTAAAGTTCACTGTGAGCAGAGAGAAGAGAAGATCTTACAGGAGAGCAGAACATGTTTAACCGTTTCTCTGTTGAGCTTCGTCTTCCTTCTCTTTGCTCTTATTTACAGCTGCCACTGACTCAGAGGTTACTCATGGTGGGTGTGAAACTGCACTACTGTGCTTTGCAGTTACTGATGCGTAGAAACTGACAAAACAATTTCTGTAAATGAGGCAGTTTTTTTTGTTTGAAGTGATGCAAAATTTCTGTGAGGCCAAACTGTTTGATATTCCTCATATATGGGCCCAAAGGTGCTCAAGGATACGCTGGCCATTATGAAATTTGGGCATATCTTACTTTCATATAAAATAATAAATAAATAATATTTGTGTGGTTTGTCGTTTATTTAAAAAAGGGAAATTCTTGCTTTCTGATGATATGAGCCCATGTTTAAAAAATATCTGTCTCTTACAGCGCTACCATACTAGTCAATACTTTAAGAATAAAACGATGGTGTTTTTTTTGATGGTGTATTTTGAAGGTGAAAATAAATATTAAAATAATTTTGTTAGCATTATATTTGCAATACAAAATGTAGTTGAAAGTTAAAAGTAGTATATTAAAGACAATAATAGCTGTAAATAGCTAATAATAATTATAGAAGGGATCAGCTTTTTTAGATTTATTACTTAGTCAACATCATCATTATGAGTACACAGAGGGTTACAATCACAGTAAGTATTGGATGAAATGCTCAGAAGCACGAGGAAAACCAGGCCATTCTAGACTTAAACAGTAAAATGTTTAAAAAGACTAAAAGTATTTACTCCCACTGCAATTTTAGAGGCACACATGATATGTAGCCTACACGCCTCACACACAAGAAATCAGAGAGTTAGTGGAGAGCCATTTGAGAAGCAGCTATGTGTGTTTAAAGCTCCCGCGGTATCGGTATCTACACTGGACGATTCAGAAACGGTTAGCAATGCGACATTTCAAGTGACACTACTGAAGGAAACATGTTACATGTGTTAATACTCTCAAATTAATATGCTAAGATAAGAAAAACAAGTAAACAATTGTTTGTAGCTGCAGCTTGTGCTCAGTCTTTAGTAGGCGGGGCCTTATTTGCGACGCATCGACGCGCATTAAGGCTCATTTATACTCAACGTCAAATACGGATACACATGGAGCTTTCTGTCCGTACTCTGCGTTTATTTAGTGCGTAATTTGCACGTTTTTGGAAAGCTTATGGATACAGACGGGACGGAGCAATACCGCTGCAGACCGGGGGCAGTGCAAGAATCCACCACTTCCATGCGGCCTCGACGAAGAAAGACTTTTACCAGACTTTTTGAAGACTGGTTGTACGAGTTGGTTAGAAATTTTATCCATGATGTAACTTTGCTGCAGCGCAGAGACAAACAGTTGTTTTGCGTTGTTTTTGAAGTAAATACAAATACATGCAATACAGACAGGTTTATAATGTATTACAGAATACAGAAATGAAGCATTTATGTACAGTCCAAGTTACAGTTTATAAAGGTTCATAAAGGTTTTTATTTTCCGAATGCAGTGAAATGTTAAGTATTTTTAAAAAGAAGGCCGTCAGTGCTTTCTTATTGACTAGTTTAAAATGAGCAGTGTGTGAAAGCATACCCTAAAGCAGTATGTCTCAACCCTGGAGTCCTGGAGGCCCACTGTCCTGTAGTTTTTTACATAATTTTGTTATGGGGCCATGGTCAATTGTTTGCAGTGGGGTTGTGGGAGCAGCTGTTGACTCAAAAAGAGACTTGAGAGACTTTTACTTTGTTTAAGTGATTTCTTACGTATACTAACTAAATTACTGAATACATGTGGAACAGGATATTTGATATTCTTCTATGACTATATTTTCAAACCCAACTCAGACTATGCAATATTAAATACCATGACAAATAACTAGTACTAGTTTTAGGCCAGAAATGCCCCTTTATCCCCATTAACCTGTTATGGGGGTATAATCCACACTATATTTTTATAAGGTAAAAGTCAAAGTATATTTTTTAAACATGGCTTAAGTAAAAGTACAACAAAAGCACAACAGATACTTTATAGAATCACAGTGACATTACATTTATCAGCATAAACCAAGACACCTCAACAGTCAGAGACGACCAGCTGTAAATTAGTATTTAACATAATTCATGTCATATTAGGTGTTGTGTCATAGACAACACACATCTGGGTACTAATGTACTGAGATACAAATTAGCAATAATACAAAAAATAATATTTTCCATGAAATCTGATATCAGTCTACACAGGGTTTATCTGTATGTCCATCTTTTATATTGTCTGTTGCAGATCAAGGATGCCTGGGTTTGTCTTTTGTTTCTTTGATAACAGTGTGCAGTTTCAGGGGATTGGGTAGTTGGGTAGTTAAATATGCAGCTTCAGCATCACCTGTAGTATAACACATTATCATGTACCACCATCAACAAGAAGAATGGAACAAAAGGAAAAAGTGGTATAGTCACTGGTGGTACTGGTGGTGTGGCTAAAGCTGTTGACCTAGAAATATAAATAAATGGAATGGAATTAAACACAATTAGTAACTAAATGTGAACAAGCCAAATATATATTTTATGATACAAGTAAAAGTATTATTACTTGAAAGTACTCACAAAAGTACAAATCTCCTAGTTTGGCACATGGAAGAGACCAAATGACCAAACTCACTATCCATGTCTGGTCTTTGTTAAATGATTTCTTCTCTGATATTACGAGTTTCCCTTAGGATTTAATATAAGCATGACATTCAAGGTGCTCTGTATTTTTGTAGTCATTCTAAGCACAACTGGGTTACCGCAGTGATTTATTAATAAATGTATTAAAGTCCATTTTTAAAAAATACTTCTTTACTGTCTGTTTTGCTGGCATGCATGGAAACTCATCTTCCTGTGGTCCTAGCCGACACTTTCCAGTATGTAATGGACGTGTATCTCCTCATGTAATAGATCCGGCCTGCTTTGCAATGTAAATGACGGCAAGCTTATTAGTTGGCCTACAGCTGCAGAGTCACAACAAATAATCAGTTAGACATGCTGTATCCAATCCATACCTTCATACTTTATCATTAAGTCCATTACTTCATCCACACTTTACTAAGGATATGCCTGAGCCCCCCACCACCCAGTGCTTGGGGCCAGTTTGTCCATTTCTTATCTGACCTTATTTCAAGTTCAAAGTTCTGCTGATTTTAGTAAACTCTAGTTTGTGGTTTGATAAGAAGTGAGCCTTTCTTCTGGCAAGCCTTCATGACTGCTTGTTGTCTTTGAGCCATTTAAACAGGAAACCCCACTCTTTTTCAAAAAGATGTATAATGTAAGATGTACACAAAGTCATGCAGAGTGGTTTGATGTGAAATGCTTTGTTCTATTTAATCCACATTAAATGATTATAAATATACTGCCTGATGCCTGAAACATAGTTTTGTGTTAGGCCTAAAACAACATGTTTAAATCTATTCATGGCATATAAAACAAGAAAAAAGAAGGATATTAAAATGACACCCCCAAAATTTACTTTACAGCTTAAATTCCAGCCCAGCAAAAACAGCTATAACAGATTGAGAGCAATGGAGGATTATATGCGCAAAAATCTACCTGTGATGAGACTGTCGCCACTGTTTATACACTTTCCAGTCATCTCTTAGTGAGCATGCATGTTCTTTATCTTTAAGCGAGACTGAAGTTGGCTTCCTCTTGGCCAGCTTTTTATTCTGGATAAATGTTAGTTTGCTCTGCACATTTGACTCTGGCCAGTTTCTTAAATATGGTACAGTATCAAGGTATCATGCAGCACAGAGAGTAGAAGAGATCTACAATACCACCCTAACTACAGTCAGACTACCTTAAACCTAAAGTTTCACAGGGAACTAACAAATTGAACTAAATTTGTGTTGTTGTCATTTTGTTTTCCTCATCAGAGAACAGATTAAAATAAATGCATTCTATGGCACCTTTAATATATGCTACCTGTTTCTGGTGTATGTACTACTTTGTAGCTCCACTATGCCCAAAGATCATTGCCCTCACAGACCACCACCAGAACAGATATTATTTAGTTGGTCATTCTCAGCACTGCAGTGACACTGGTGTGGTGGTGATGCGTTAGTGTGCGTTGTACTGGTACGTGTGCATCAGACATAGCAGTGTAAACACTGTGTCTACTAACAGTCCACTCTATTAGTCACTCCTACCTTGCTGGCCCATCTTGTAATCAGAGACGGTAGCTCATCTGTTGGTGAACAGTTTATGTTGGTCATCCTCTAGTTCTTCATCAGTGGTCACAGGACGCTGCCCACACTGTCAGCAGGATAAGGTATACAGAGTAACAGGCGGACTACAGTCTGTAATTGTAGAGCTTCAAAGTACATCTATGTGGTGAGTGGAGCTGATTCAAGGAGGTGAACATGATAATGTGCTTGGATAGTATATATATATATATATATATATATATATATATATATATATATATATATATATATATATATATATATATGTGTGTGTGTGTGTGTGTGTGTGTATACATATACACAATGTTACTACATTGTTTTTACATCCATTCGTTTACATTTATTTAAATGTATGATATTCACATATTAGTCTTCATGTAATTAAGTTTTACTTAGTCTCATACACACATGCTTATATCAGACTTGAATAGGTTTCCTCTGTTTATTATCAGTCAGGTCCAGATCATCCTGCTCCAGTCTGGCTGTGTGTGTGTGTGTGAGTGAGTGAGTGAGTGAGTTAGTGAGAGAAAGTGAGTGAGTGAGTGAGTGAGGGAGTGAGTAAATGAATAAGTGAGTGAGTGGGTGAGTGGGTGAGTGAGTGAGCGAGCGAGCACGCCTACCCAGCACACCCAGGCCAGTGGAAGTGCTCCTGCTGTTTTCCAGTACTGCGCTCAGCAGCAATATCTGTCCTCCTCTTCTCGGATTGTGTTTGATGGGTGTCTTGAACGACACGTGTGTGAATATGGACTGTGTAGAGTAGCGATCAGCAGTGCGGGTAAGCCTATATTTCACGTATTCGAGAGTTTTCTGAGAAGCTGGAGTTTGATATTCCTGACTGACGCTTATTGGAAAGTTCTGTCATCTAAATTAGCTTGTTAGCTAACGTTAGTTGTTAGCAGGTGACCTGTTGCTTTTCACAAAGTTTGTAGAAGCGTACTATTATTCAGATGTACAAATGATCTAGTTTAGATCTGTTTTGCAGTTGAAGCTCTTACTGTCATGTAGTTTTAAGTAACGTTAGCTGATTCAGCATAACTGTTATTAGCGTCTCTGCTAGTTAAGTAGCTAAGTGGTTAGCTAGTGTAACGTTAGCACACTCGTTTTCTTACGGTAGGATATGTATTTATTTAATTTATTTATTTGTGTTAAATGCAGCTACGGCTATCAGCGGATGACGGGGTTAGGAAGTCGGTTTCCTGTTCTCCAGCTTCTAATGTCCGTCCCACCTTAAATGGTGCAACAGTTGCTTGCTGGCGCTTGTACAGTAGAATATAACTGCAGCACCATTTAAGGTGGAAACATCAGTGCGAATGAGAAGCTAACGTAAGCTTCGTCAGCAGATGTGGATTGTTCATATAAGTGATTCCTGAACACCTGCAGTTTTCCACTGAGGTTGTGTGCTTGTTATGTGCGAAGGCCTGAGTTAGTTTGTGTATTTAGTCTCATTTCCACACAGCCCTTTATGAATTAAATATAATGGCAGCTCAGCTTCTTTCAGGTTTTGGTCTCTGGTTTCACAGATCAGCCGGAATATCATGAAAGGCTAGAGCCTTCACTATTTCCATTGCAAGTGACAGAGAACATTCAGTACTACTGAACTGTTTTTGTGGTGTGAGGTATAATACCCCCCCCCTGCATTTGTTTTGGCTTTCAAATTCGCAGAGCCATATTCTCCAGGATTGTGCTGAGCGTGGGATGGCCTCTAAGCTGCTGGACAGACTTCGCCGCACGCTTTTCAAAGAAGGAGAGCTCCCTGCAGATGCAGATGCAGATGCAGATGGAACGGATGACTTTCCAGAAAGCTCTGAACTCGAAGACGACACAGACTATGTGTCGGCCAGGCTTGGTGGAACACTCTGCTTTGAGGGGGATGCTGTCCTGGATTCTGAAGATGCAGGCGAAGCGTCTGGCCAAGACAGCGATTCAGACTTCTTTGGGGAGTCTTTAGATAATCCATGCAGTAGCACAGGTAGTTTAGAGCACTCTTCCACTTACTTTATCACACTGTGGAAAACAACTACTGATTCAGTGGTGTGTTAGTTTTAACTGAGAATAATAATAGTGTAGTTTTGAGAGATTTTCAGGTTGTACTACTGTGCAAGTAGTTTTCTTTTCAACTTCTGGATTCACTTCAAGTCCGGTAATAACTGGTCATGCACAAAGGAAGTAGGCAGTAGATCATGGCTTGTAGTGATTTTTGTGGTAATTTGAATTGCAGAAAGAAAATGACTGCATTGATTTTGCAACACAAAGATTTCTCCAAGCAGTATTAAGACTGACATGCATGCTCATCTTGACTTGTTTTCATTGTTTTTAAAAGGGCTTTCTAACTCAAAATGCAAATGTGAAGGTTTATGCTGCTCTACCAGCACCCAGGAATAAACTGTTGTATATTGAGATATTTAAGGGCAGTTAGCTTTCACTTCTTGTTTTTGTAAGAGAGTTGTGAGAACAGTTCCCAGTACTTTTGATGTTTCACAATTCCATTTAATTACTGCTGTGTTTCTTAGACATAAGCCCTACCAGCCCTACCCTGAAGGGCTCAAACATGCTCACCAGACAGCTTCAAGAGAGCTGGAGAAGCCTGAGGCCTCGCTGTGTTTCAGAGAAGCTGATTTTTGAAGTGACTGATGCCAGCGTGGTACAAGAGACAAGCTCCAAATATGTAGTAAGTTGTTACGCCAATTGTCATTCCTCCTAAAGTTGGCTTAAATCTATAAATTGGTGACTATAATTTGTAATTAAAAGCTTGCAATGATTGCATGTCAGAGTAACAGTAAAAACAGGTTGGTGATGACTTAATATACTGTGAGGGGGAATTTCACAAAGCAGGAGTTTTCAGTTTGGCAGATAAATTTGTCTTAAAGTCAGGCCTGTCCAGTAGCACTTCTCACTTTTGGCTGCATAGAGTAAGGTTGTTGGAAAAAATGGAGCATTAATGAGGCAATAGGCAAAAGATAAGCTGAAACCTGGTGTTTTTGTGTTGCAGCAGGTCTTCTTGTAAAGCTCATGGTATTCATTCAGAAGTCAAAACAATGGGGCTGGATTTAGCAGGAGTTGTTCATATGCTTGATATGTGTCTTTACAGATTGATATCACAAACTTAAAGCAAAATTATACTTCATTTTTTGAATATCTGCAAACATGTGGGCATTGCGCGCAGAAATCCACACATTAAAATGAATGTGTATGCTAGGGGCAGTTAAAACTAAACATAAAGAAAATTAACAATTTCTAAATAATTTTCTACCGTCTATGCTACCAGATCTGTATCAGTCTGGTGGTTCATAGTTGTTATGAGTTTTTAATTTTTTATGTTTGTACATTGTGGCCTCTGACATGTACACTTACAGTGATACTATGAATGACCATGTAGTGCTGGTATATTTTATGCATGTGGAAGATTGAAAATTTGACCCTCTACCAGACAGAAATGCCCCTTCTATATAAAAAAAAACTTTGCTCTAGACTTGCCTCTTAAACAAACAGGATACTTCATAGTAGCAGCCCTAGTTGCCAAGATGGTTAGCTCAGGGAAGAGCAACGCATTTAGTTTTGCAATTACAGATTTCCACCAGAGAGGTCTCCAAATCCCCAAACCAATCCACAAGTTATCTAGTTTCAAACAAGGGATTCCTGCTTTGTGAAACACACTCCTAGTCATCAGTGTCCCAGATTTTACACACTAAAACCTGTTCACATCCTCCTGCAGCTGTACACTATTCACGTCATTCAGTCTGGGTCGTTTGACAAAACCCCGGCTGTCATCACACGTCGCTACACCGACTTCGAGCGGTTGCATGGCCGCCTGCGACGGCGGCACGGTGACGAGATGGAGGGCGTCTACTTCCCCCGCAAGAAGCTGCGCCGAAACTTTGCAGCTGAGACCATTGCCAAGCGCAGCCGGGCTTTCGAGCAGTACCTGGGCCACCTGCACTCGCTCCCAGAGCTGCGTGCTGCACCCATCTTTCTGGAGTTCTTCTACTTGGGTGACCTCCGTGCTGGCCAGATGCTGTTGCGCGTGGGACGGTACCAGGAAGCTGTGGGGGCGCTGCTCAATGCCTTGCGGCTCCAGGAGAAGTTGGGTTGCCAGCAGCTGCTCCAGCAGCAGCCGCTGCAGAGGGTTCACTGGCTTTTCACTTTGGCGGCACTGGTCAGCTGTTTCCAGGATTTGGAACAGCCGACTGAGGCGCAGGAGAACTGTGACCGAGCCCTACAGGACCTGGCGCCCTCCCCGGAGGCCCTGAAGCAGCAGCCACCGCCACCCCAGCTCCACCCGCTGCTGGTGCCACTGCTGCAGGCCAACGTCCGGCTGTCCTGGAAGATCTCCAAGGACAAGCGGCGCTGGGAAGCCCTCCTACAGGATATCCAAGAGCTTGGGGTCGACGTGGGGAACCAGCCAAACCTGAAGGAGTGTCTCATAAAAGAGAATTTGGAGGATAGTGAGGGAGACGCCAAGTCAAAGAGCAAAGGGGACGAACATGCATAGATAGGTCGCAGGAAAGGAGTAATTCTGGTCCACATCAAGTAAGCTTGGTAATTAAAATAATACTCTAGTACTTGTCAGCTTAATCTCTGGGTAACTTTGTACTACCATACAATTTTTTACCAGAGGAAATAACCAGTTTACTCAAAACACAATTATAATAGAGCGGGTTTCAGAACTTTCAGAGCCCATAGTCTTTTATTGTTTGTCTGTTTGTCACATTGTGTTAAAATGACTGTCTATGGTAATCAGCTGTATGATACAGATGTAAGGAGATAAGGTTGAAAAATGCTGGCGTATTGCTTGAACAATGAGTTGAATCAGGAGTGTTTGAGGAGGGAAATCACTCAACTGTGCTGGAATCTACCCCTCCACAATCTGAACTGATGACCTCTTTCATAGGATACAGCATCCTGAGTTATTGCAATATTCTGAGGCAACCTGAGGGATTTTGCCGTAGTGCTGTTCACATAGTGGAGAAATCTATGAAATTAATACTGACCCTTTGAATTTATATGTAATCTGCTGAGAACAATCACAAAGTAAGCAATTATAATCGATACTCACCAGCATTTTTAAGATGTCATTGTGAGGTTTTGCACAGAAAGAGAAAACTGTTATATCTAAGCGATATGTTAACAGCACTACAGCTATGTTTATATTTTTTACATTAGTTATATACTCTAAATGCATGAAGCACAGCCTTATTAGAGAACTATTTTTATAAGAGAACTACTTTGATTGCACCCAAATATTATTAGGAAAATACACAACTAATAATGTTACATATAGCATATTTATATTAACAAAATGAAGCAGAAGAACATAGGTTAAAAGGAGATTTTTAAGGTCTTTTTACAGATTTTAACTGGTTAACAATTTCATTTTCGTTCTAGATCGTCGGGTATATTTAAGGTACCGCATTACAGAAGCGTTAGAATGATATTTTTTTTGCTGCTAAATGTTTTTTTTTCCCAATGCTATGCATTACTTGAGTTTGTTACTTGTTTGTTTATTTATTATTTAGGGAAATTAGGGAATTTATAGTAGCATAAAGTGTTAAAGCCTTTCCCTGCCTATTCACTAAAGTCCTTAGTTGGCAGTTTTTCTTTTAGAATAACATTCCTCCAATGACGTTTGATTAAACATTTATATATATTTACAAAACCTAAATTGCCTTCATGTAGTTAATGACCACTTACTGGTTTTATGTTGTGTAGCTATTTTCTTAAAATGTTTAATGGCTCATTTATGAATTTTAAGCATTACATCAACAGGTCAACATACTTTTCACCTTCTGAAAACATGCACTACAATATTAATGAAACCGGAATGGGTTGGTTCAGAATGTTCTGCATTTGTTTCACTGGTGTGTGTGTGTGTGTGTATATATGTTTGTGCAGATGTGACACCATATTTGTCCCTTCTTTTCATTTATTTACAAGCACTCCTTTTTTCAAACACTCAGGTTTACATCAGACATGAAATTATTTTTCTTTTCAATTTTATTTCAATGTTTCCTTTACTGAGATTTAAAATGTTCATCTATAGATTTTGTAGTAGTTGTTCGTTTTGGCACCTCTTTTAATCTCACCTGACACCTACTATATATGTTTGCACATATAGTAATGTATTATACTACATTGGTGGATTTTATTTTGGAATTTTAACAGTGTCGGGAAACATCACTAGGTGTCACTACAAACACACTATATACATGCTGAAATTCGAACACTGCTGGACATGTTAACAAAAGGGTGTCCAGTCTTGGTCCTAGAGACCTAGATCTACCCCCCTGCCGAATTTAGCACTAACCCAAATCTAACACAGCTGATTAAGATAATCAAGACCTTCAGGGGCTTCTGATCATATGAGCCAGGACCAGGATTGAGCAGCCCTCTGCAAAGAACAAACTTAAATATGGCAAAATTGTTTTTTCTTTTGCAAAATATCTATTTATTTGTTGTTGTGTTTGGGAGGATTAAATAAATAAAATGTACCATGACTTTTGCACAGGTTATTTTTTGTGGTGTTTTTCCCCATATGTAAAATGTAACAGTTAAACACGAATTAATAAATACACAAGAAATAGTTCTTATTAAGTTATTTTCACTTCCAAGAACAAGTAACCTATGGAACTTTTATCCAGCCACAATCTTAGGAATATTTAAGTTGGGCAGAAGTTGAGTTTTATGTTTGTTTATGGATCCTGATACATTGCCAGTAGGTGTTGACTAATCCTTAAAATGATCTCCTTGATGAAACATGTTGGTACAACAGGTTTGGGATAATAAAGCGGGGTGTGGATCTGGAGGTATAGTCTGGTTGTCATCAGTTCAGCAGACTGAAAGTGAAAATATAGACGCTTGCTTTGTGTATAGATTGTGTTTTAAGGGGTTTAGGTGCACTATGGGACTGTTGGGTATGAGAGTCCAGATTACAAGCCTATAGTTTAGTTTAGGTGGCTTATAGTCTGAATATATCTCAAATGTAAACTTTGACATGTAAACAAAGCTATCCTGTGTTGATGTAATGACAGTGTACATAACACAAATATAAGGCTACAGTTTCATTTTATTTACTATCCACACCGCTCAGTGAACCTACATTTGTTTTCTGGGGATTTAATATGTAGTGTTGATATTTGCACAACAGCAGTAAACATGGAAAAAAGGATTGTTAAACAATGTCTCAGGCATCAGGGAATGCATTTCATGTAAAAACTTTATGTAATGTAGCTTAGAGAAGCATATATGGTAAATTCCACTGAAGAGTTCCTGAGATGTAAACAATATCAATCTGATTGGTTTGACGTGAGAAAGTTACAGACTCTTTCTCTACAGGGGTTTTGACAGGAACCAGGGGTCAGCTTTGGTTCAGACCTTGAAAATGTCCAGTCAACCTGCACATGTTTTTAAGTATAATGTTAATGATGGTAGAATGGAGATACATCTGCAAATAGTAATACTTTTGAAGACTATTTTGGCTCACACCACTCCAAATAGATGCAAGTTATAGAAAAGGTCTAGGAACTCTGGCAGCATAGGCTTCAAGCAGCATATTTATAACCATTTCATACAGAAACTTCCTGTAAGGAATCTTTCAGAGCCATTAAAATGTGGTTTGTGTTTATTTTGTTTCATTTTATTTCCCTGGGATCTGCAAGCATGTGACTTATTTAGGACTCTTCACACATCTGCTTCCCATCACCACCACCACCACTGCAAACAACACTGACTCACCAAGATCCTCTAGAACAGAACATTTCACACTAACCCGCTCTCCGTTAGTTTATACCTTAAGGGCTTAATGATAGAGAGTTTTGTCTAGGAAATTGGTGGAATTCACCTTTAAAGTCTTAAGTATGAGATCACAGATCAGTTTCGTCTCACTGTGAGTGCAGTAAAACAAAACTGCAGCTAATAAAACAACAGCGTTATTGTCCAGCGAGCGGACTTAACACTGAAATCATGGCGTTTACAAACCCCTAAATCAACACGCAGAGGGACCCTGCAGACACCCCCCTTCTCTCTCTCCGCCTCTATATTCTGTCACTTTGGCTTGTTTTCCTAACTAGTTCAGTCCTGTGGAAGCTCGTTATGGAGAAGATGAAGACCGGACTGCTGTGTTTTGTTAGCTTTGTGCTGCTCAGTGTGACTGAATTTCCGAGTCCCACCGGAGCAGCATCGACACCGAACTCCACCGGTGAGTCGCAGCTTCAGTTCATACCCTGTTCAGTTCACTTCCACTCACTAAGTCTCACTTCAGCCCATGTAGTCACACTTTTTTTATCAAGTACCGGACAGTCACTGTTAAATGCGACAAACTGACTCTAGTTGTATGCGCTGATAAAAAATGATTTAATCTTATTTAAAGATTTCACTCAAACACAGTAAAACATCTGGTGCAGAGCCGCGGACAATAGACTAATGAGGAGTGACTGGCCAACGAATCGTTTTCCTTCAAACGACTCTTTTAACTGAACCTAGAGAATTGATTCTCAAACAAATCTACAAGTTATTTTTATTTACATACACAAAAGGAAACAAAAGGTCCCGGCCTACATGTTTTTTTTGTGCCAACTGTTGTGTTGTGTAGAATCATGAGAAACTACACATTTCAAAATCTTATTTAATTAAACTAGATGTAGTCAAATATAAACTTTGATGAAAGTCACAGAATATATACATTTCAACGTATTTAACTATATAAATATTAAAAGTTGATAAATGAAATAAACGAAGTAATGTGTGTTATGATATCACTCTGGATGCACACTTATTAAAAACATTAATAAATGGGGATGTGAATGATTGGCAGGAGAAAAATAGAAAACTAAGATTTGTAACAAATACTGTGGAGATTCTACAATGTAAGGAGTAAAGATCCTCTTAAGATGTTTTTTCCCTCTTGTTTAATTGTAATTGAATAAAAGTTTTCAGTATTCAGTTTTAATCATTCGTGAGTATTATAACAATCTACAATCGCTTAAAGGGGACCTGTTATGCTCTTTTGCTTGTTCCCTTTTCTGTGTGTTATATAGTTTTTTTGTGCATTTAAAGTTATTAAGTACACTTCTGGGCAAAAAAAGGTAAAACAATACACTGTTTTTTTAAAACAACAACTCATTAATCAAACAGCTGGATTTCTTGAATAGTGATGTTAGTGGGTAAACATGCAGACTGTCTTTTGCAGAAAGATATTTCTGTGTATTTTTACATTCAGCGCTGATGGCTTCAAACAGTTGAAAAACATTTCCAGGCCAGTTTGTGTTTATCTGCCCTTCAACACAGAGAGAGCTAAAACAAAAAAGCAAAAATTCCCGCTCTGAAACTTTCTGCTCCAGTCTACCTTGTGAAGGTGAATTAGGTCTACCAACTTGTTGTACCTGACTTTTAAGATCAGACTCTGGCTCAAACTGATGCAGCAGTACCAACACTTTTGTAAGAACAGCCACAGCGATGCAGGGGCAGACTTGTAGCAGTGTGTCGCTCTGGTGGTTGACCAATTAGAGCACACTTGGCTCATCGGGGGGTGGGGCTTACAGACACAGGAGCTCTACCAGAGAATTTCAGACAGAGGGTAAATACAGATGTACAGTATAAAAAAAACATTGTGTTTTGGGAAAACAGAAGCACGTAAATTGATTCTGGTAGAACCTAGAAATAGAATTATAAACATTTAAAATGAGCATAATAGGTCCCTTTAAGTATTTTCCACCTGTGTGTAGCCTATGTATAGCTCAACATTTGAACAAAATTTCTATCATTTGACATTAAGAAACTCCTGATTCTTAAGATATTCTTAAAATTCTCACATTTTCTGTTCAGCAGTTCGAAATGTATAAAATCTGTGATTTATGAAAACATTGCGTTCTTACTCTTTTTCACCAAAATAAAAACTTTGTTTAACAAAATTAGATTAAATGCAACTTAATAATGTTGTTTCTCTAGTTTGATTTTTGTTAGCCATAACATAACACAATGTAACTATAGGGGTGGGTTACTAGTGTAGATTGCACTTGAATCTTAGATTTTTTGAAATGAACAGTTTAGGACTGGTTCAGTAAATTAAGTCATACTGTATCACTATTCAAAAGGCTGTCAACAAACTGTGTGTGCTAGTGTTCAAGGCTGGCCACTGCCCCAGGGAGCTGACAGTCATACCATCCAGTCGCGCATGTGTCTGCGATGAAGACTGTCCAGGAGATGACAAATGCTGCGTCTTTGACTGTGGAGCTGTCTGTGTTCCTCCAGCTTTCAGTAAGCACCCTGCTCATCACAGCTTCTCACTTTTCCTTCCTCAGCTGTGTTGGCTGACTTCGTCTGATGCATGAATGCAAATCTGCTTATGTTGGAAAGATTGAAAAGGCAGGAGTGGATTTCTCCTCCACTGATCACTGACTCTAGGAGACCAACGCTTGGCTTGTACTTGTGTTCTGTCACAGCAAAGCCAGGCGTATGCCCACGTCGGAAGTGGGGCTCAGGGATGTGTGCAGAGTACTGCTTCAATGACAGCGACTGCCCAAATGAGGAGAAGTGCTGCCACAATGGATGTGGCCACGAATGCATTGCCCCTTATACAGGTAAGAGATGATTTTTATCCAAGTTTCTGATTTAACCCAGACTAGCAGCATGTGAAGTCTGAGTGTCCATTTATTACTTAGTAGCATTACAAATGCATTCTAAACTGAGAAAAAGAGCACTTTACCCACTTAAGTTGAAATATTCCCTGGTTAATTTACATTTCATTGATTTTTGAAGTTAGAATAAATACACAACCCCCTTTTTTACTTTTCTTCAACGGTCAGGACCACCAGAGAGCAGGTATTATTTGGGTAGTTGATCATTCTCCGTACTGTGTGCAGTACAAAGTGCTGGTGTGAGTAAAATTAGACACAACAGCATTTTGCCTGTGTTACCTGGGGTGCTGAGAATGATGCGGCACCCAAATAATACCTGCTGCGTGGTGGTCCTGTGAGGGTGCTGACCATTAATGAATGGGGTGGCATAACAAAGTATGTAGAGAAACAGATAGACTACAGTCTATAAGTGTAGAACTACAAAGTGAACCTATGCTGTAATTGGGGGTGATTCAAATAAAGATATGGTAGATACCTAATGAAGCGCTTTTGTGATCATGTCATCATCACAGGACCTACAGGTAGCTTGTGCCACAGTTGATGTCAAAGTACATGCATCTACCATCAGAAGGAGACTGTATAGGTTTAATTTTAATAGGAGGTATGTAAGGAGGAAACCCTTGTGGTCACAAAAAAATATATATATATATATATCAGGGAAAGACGTTTGCCAGAGAACATCTGTACAAAGGCCAGTACTTCTGGAACAATGGTCCTCATTTACCATCCATTCTTTCTAAACTGAAGCTAAAGTGTCAGTTTAAGTAACAGGCCTTGTATGTAAGAAACCCCTCAAACATCACTGATATAATTCTACATGCAGCTGTAGGAAAAAACTTTCTGCCAGTTGATGTCAAGGAAATGTCTAATTGGGGTTATTTCAGTGTAAAGAAAAAAACAGTTGTCAGCACCCAGGGTGACCTAACTCATGCCTCAGTAGGTATTGGCATGTTTGTCAGGTTTTAGTTCACATTTTCACTGTTTTTGCAAAGGTGATGCAATTATGTCACCTTTATCTATAGACAAGATCAAATATTGATATGTCTATATTTCTTTTAATCGGGTGTCCAAATATACACATAAAACTAAATAATCTAATTTACAATATAATAAGATAAAATATAATATAAAAAGATAATTTAAAAAGAGATATAATATAATAAGATCAACATTCAGTACCAGCAGATACAGAATAGCTAGGATAGCTGTTTCTTTCGGATTCAGAAAGGAACAGCTGGAAGGCAGACTAATTTTGTTCTCTTCTTTTCAGTGAAGCCTGGTCGATGCACAAAGCCCAAGGGGACTCCGATGTGTGCAGAGTACTGCTACCATGATGGCCAGTGTCCTGGCGAGCAGAAGTGTTGCCGGACCACATGTGGTCACGCCTGCAGTAAGCCCTGCTGATTGAGATTAGCTGGCAGGTGGAGGGACTTGATCATACATTATACTTCATACTTGAGTTATTTAGCAAGAGAGAAAGAGAGAGAGAAAGAGAGAGAGAGAGAGAGACCATTGAATGGACTTTCCCCTCAGTGGGATTTTTTTTTTACATGTGTAACCTCTTGAATAAACCCTCATTGTTTCTTTTGGTAAATCCCAGCGTTTCACTGGATTTCATTTCTAAAACCCTGAAAGACAAAATCTCAGCTACAGCAAGTAGAGTTGCTGGTAAAGTAGAAGCCAGCGTACAGATCCAGCCCCAGTGGAACCGTTAGGTTACAGTCTCTTTTCACACATCCTCTCGATCTCTTGCACTGACGGATCTTGGAGGGTAGCTCAGCGTTGGCATCAGTATTCAGGAATGCAGAAGAAGTCTCGCTCTCGACTTGCGACCCAAACATGTGCGGTAAACTCCTGGCAATGAAAGAGCCCTCTGTGTCCAACATCTCCAGAAGCTTGGCAGCAGCAGCAGCTGCAGCAGGCTAGCTGACAGAGGAAATACAGCAGTTTGCAAAAAAAACCCGTCACCCAGTGCTGAGTTCTCAGGAAAAAAGAGGCCAAGGAATCTGGAGGTATCAGTTAATCTTGAGATGAGACTTTGTTGGTCACATGTACTTAGAATAGGAGCGAAAACCAACAACGTTCAGGGCTGGAATTCATTGCTAAGCTCCACGGTATGTACAGTGTTTGTCTAGGGACTTATCTGAAGCTGAGAGGTGGAAAAAAAGCAATAGACTTGCCTCTAAAAGTTTTGTCCAGGAATCTGCCAGCATAAAAATAAACTTTCAAATCATTATTATATTAATAACAATTGTTATTTTATTCAATGATAACTTTATGCCTGATGTTGTACCTCTCTCAATCATTTTGGATTCATCAACAGTTCTGTTCATCATTCTGGACACTTAAAATATTTTCATTTCTTCATTTTTCAAGTAGTTGAAATCTACTACTACTGCAGTAGTGACATCAAATTAAAATGATTTTGCACATGTATCTGCAACAATTTTTTTCTATGTTTTTATATTATTGAAAAAATGTGGACCAAACTTTTCAGCAGTAGTGTACATAAGTAATTTTGAGACATTTGTAAAAAGCTATTTAAACAACCTTAATTGTCTATGGTATCTGTATGTCATGCAAGCATATTGTACATGTTACAGATCTTCACTGAACAAATAGTTCTTTAAGCATTTCAGGCTTTGGATGAATTTATTATGTGGGGGAACAAATAAATAGAACTATATGTAGCAATGAGTACCAACTGTCTATGGCAGATCATCTGTCTACTCTATAAATAAGAGAATGGCCAGTTTAAGAGGTTTTCCATGGTAATTAGCTTGGCTGTCAAGTTAATTTAAGTTGACTAATCTTTGAATAGTTCAAACAAAAAGCACATGATCAATCAACGCACCTTAATAAAGAAAAAACAACCAAATAGCATTGTTGACTATCTTACATTAACAAAAAATTCAGTGCATTACCCATAATGGAAAATATCTGCTTAATTTTTGGACTTTCTTCTCCATCTCCACAGGATTTACTCTAAAGTACAGCAGAATGACTAATGGTGCGGTCATGCACACATGTAATTAATCAAGAGGGTTTCATATTTCACTCTGCTGCGAGTGCCTCTTTCAAACAAGTGGAGTAAGAAACTTTGATTAAAGCAGATTCAAATTTGTCCCTTGTGTTCTAAAAACCAAAATCCATGGTTTTCTCCAGTGTTAACAAAAAGTCAAAACCACAGACCCATTAAATCACATTCCTCCCACTTAGCTCAGTGAAGAATTCAAGTGGCCTTTAGTACCTACATTCATCAGTTCCTTGCATTTTGCCAGAGATCCAAAAACATCAGGCTTGGCTTCATCTTCTTCCAAAACACAGCCCTTTCCAAAACTTCTCTGACCTCTCCATTCCTTTGTTGAGGTTCATCTAGCTGCCTAATAAGGAGCTCAGAGGGTTGGATCCATGTCCTGCAGCTGCTGCCTCAGAGCAGTGGTACACCCCTTATGCGACGGATGATGTTGGCCAAGCGTTTAGCAAGTGGCTGGCTGGGCTCCTCTACCTGGAAGGTGCGTGTGAGCAGGTTGTAGAAGGAACCGTAGCCCACTGCCACCACTGTGCAAGTGAGGCAGATCACGTTATAGGGCATGCTGAAGTCAGGCGTGGGCAAGTTAACCAGCAAAGGCTCGGTGTAGACCCGCACAAAGTAGCTTGACTCTTCTTTGGTGGGGAAGCTGAATTAAAGAGAAAGAACAAACACCATAGTTGTGTAAGATTTTCCATAAAACCCTCCCTCACTGAGCCTCTCCGTGTAATGTGATCTATTATTGTAGTCAATAGAGAACAAAATAATCTCTCAGTCGGTAAATGCTTCTGAATTAAATGCAGCATCACATCCAATGCCTTTGAAAACATCTGCGTTCAGAGAAGCTAAACGTTTTGTGAGGGAATGTTTGCATCGCCTTTTGGTTTAGTCTGATAAATGTAGCACGGGACCCAGCCGGGACTAAGATGAGCTACAGTGACAGGGTGGTTAAAGACATCCATTTTTAATACCTGTAGGAGATGGTATGGTCTATAATGTTTATATTTTAAATGGTTTCAGCTCTGTGAAATACAGATCTAGAAATGTGAAATACTTTGCAACACCCTTCTTCCTACATTTAGTTTCACTGTCTGTATTTAGCTATGTAGCTATTCTAAATTAGCAGGCTGAGCTGGCAGGTACTTACAAGCTGCTGAAAAGTGGCTGCTCTTGAGTGTTGTTGGTGTCCATGGCAACAATACTTGGCACAAGAGCACTAATCACAGATGATCTGAAAAAGTATTTCAAAATAACAAGTGAAAAGTTTTGCAAGAATCAACAGTTTTACTCTTTAAATGTCTGTTTAGAACCAGTGGAAATATCAATGTAGTTTAACCCAGTTGAAAACAGATTTTTGTCCATGTTTGAAAAACATTACAGCCAACTGCAGCCTGTTCAGTTTAGAAAAAGAATAGTGGCTCTGTTCCCTTGTGAAATTGGCAAATGTTTTTTAATCAAAAACAGAAGTAGCCCTTTGTTATTTTTTTGTTGTTTAAACCCTTGTTAAAAAACTGATTCACACAACAGTATTTAAGTAAGTACATGACCTATGCTTGATGCAACCGGTAACACTATTATAGGGTACTGCTCATAAGGCTACACGACACCTACTTAAGCTTGTCATAACAACTGACACAACCGTACAAAATGTTTATAAAATCTTCTTTTCAATCGACTTTATCTGTTATAAGGGCTACTTCAGCTAACTTTAATTGGCGAATGTACTGGAAAAAGCATTGCTAAACATTTATGTAGGGTTATGCAATTTGTCATGACAATCTTATGTAGGTATCATGCAGCCTTACAAAATGAACCCTACAGTAAAGTGTTACCATGAAGGGGAACTAAGAAAGAAGAGTCTTACCCAACGTAGAAGCCGTGGTTGGGATCTGGAGTGTATTCTGTCCATTTGAGCAGGGCTCGCTCAAACTGCACAGTAACCTCAGTGACAGAGTGAGGAGGCAACTGCACCAGCATCTCGAGGAGATGAGGACGCAGGCGGTCCTTTGAAGGCTGGTAGTGAATGTAGCCTTGAAACAGGACAGAGAATAAAGTAAGAATGACACATACCAAAGAGGGCTTTATTCTTGATGATGTACACCAGGGACAAAACCCCTGCTGATTTAACTAAACCTTGATAAACGGTTATGCTAATTCTGACAGCTTAGTCATTCCAATTTTACTTATACATATTTTCCAACTTTAAGTATGTTTCAGTGCATCAGCAGAAAATATCCTACACAAGGTATGGATAAATACAGGGCAAGATGAGACAAAAACAGTAGACAGTACTGAAAGTAAAACCAATACTAAATGGCTGGACTAGCGGACTTATTGGCTCTTTTTAAACAAGTCAAATACGATTATAGAGTCTGGACCTACTTGGCTTGTTCTCACGTGTCTTGCTGGTGACAGTCAGGGTATGGATGTAGAGTCGCAGGTACCAAGGCACTGAGTCCATCAGGAGCACAGGGAAGGCCCTGTACGGGTGGTTATTGTAGATCAGGGTATGGATCTCACCTGTCTGGAGTCCAAAGCCTGCCACATAGCGCTCTGCATGAAGCAGGGGACGCAGCATGTCACCTACAACAGAGAGCAGGTTCATTTCAACTACTACAAGAAGAACAACAATATCAAATTAATAATCCTATTTATAGTTATACAATGCTTCATTGAGTTAAACAATGTCTGTAAAGGTGCGTTTACAGGTGACATAACATGACAAAACTGTGGGCAAGTGACATACTAATCAAACACAACTATAAGAACTACACAGTATCTGTACAACAGATGGTTCTTTCTAAAGTTTAGGACTGAACCTTGCTACCCACTGAGGGAAACATGTATTGGGGCATGTGAGGTGAACCAGCAGAACCTAAAAATATAGAGGCTAAAATGAAACAATGAATAAACTACTTTAAAGGACAAGACAAAAAATGCTTTGAACGTTATGTGAAGCAGAAGATGCAGTGGGTTAATCCTAAAGTCTGAGTAAGTTCTCAAATTGTTATAAATTAGTATGGAGTAATGAAAATATTAACAGGTAAGCATTTTAGATGTTCTTGATTATTATTATTATTATTATTATTATTATTATTATATATGGAGTAATGAAAATATTAACAGGTAAGCATTCTAGATGTTCTTGATTATTATTATTATTATTATATATGGAGTAATGAAAATATTAACAGGTAAGCATTCTAGATGTTCTTGATTATTACTATTATATTATTATCACTTGTAGCAGCAATAACAGTTCAAACACAATACTTTTAAGTGGTAAATACATTTAGGTGGTGCATGCACAACAGATCTGATGTGGATGTAACTGCCAACACTGGTATCTTCTCTCCAGAGATATGGTTAAAATCTAGATTAACTCTAGCTAATGATTTCTATAGCTAGCATCTTATAAAATGTTGGCTAGTTTGTGAAACATCAGTCAAGTTTTTGCCTTTATGGTAAAAATCTAACCAAATATGAATGTTGGGCTCTTGTGTCTATTGTGTCTAGGGGAACTTTATGCCCCATAGTTCTCAAAACTAAAAAAAATGCCACCTCAAAAAAAGTCACCTCAAAACTATATCCTAATAAATGAGAAGGCTGTCTGATATGTTCTGAGACTGAAAGCATTACAGATCTGTACTTACCACTTTCCCCTTTCCAGCGCAGGACTAGATTAAGTGAGCGTAGCTGACCAAAAGTCTCTTTTTTGGTAAGATCATACACAGAGTACGTCCTGCGATCCCCAAGCACCACGGCTGTACTAAGGACAGAGGTGGCTGGGCTCAAGTCAAATAGCTCCCCCTGTTGGGCAAATAACACAACACCATAAACATAAAGCAAACACATACATCCTGTACAGTAATGGATCCAACCTCTGCTCTCCTGTTCAGCACATTATAGTGTTTTCTGCTTTAACCGATCCCCTTCAACTCAGGGAGTGCTTGTTAATTAGCTGATCAGTAACGTCAACTGTGTTAAAACAGAAAAATATGTAAGCCGGTCGTGCTACAGGACCAGCACCAGGGTGCATAAATACTTAATGCAGTCCTAAATCATCTGCATAACTCTGTTAAAACAGTCCTAAGACCTTACACGTTACCTCTGGATTATCTGTGACATCTACGTAGACTTTGCTAGAAGACGCTAAAGGGCAAGCCTCGGTTAAAGTGCGAGAGAACATCTTGAAAAGAGACCACTCTGTGGAAAAAGAGAAGAAAAGTGACAGTCTGTCATTTCATTGTTCTGAAAATTACACGTTTTAGAAAAAAGAACAGGTTCCTTACCCTTTTTTCCTTGTCCAGAAGTGTAGAGGTCAAACACTACATTGAGAGTCTGTCTTAGTTCCCATGCTGCGCTTGTACACTGCCAATCCTAACAGAAACATTCAATACAGCAATCAGCAAATCCTATATACATAATAAATATAGAGCTGCATGCTTAGTCTGCAGTTCACAAAGCTTCAGTCATGTCTCCATCAGTTTTAACTCAATATGTTAATACTACACCAGTTTATACCTCACATTAATGTACATTTCATGGATGGTACTGTATTGTATTGTGAGTACATGGTTTCTATATTTCTGTATGTTGATTAGAATTAAATTAAATTAAATTAAATTAAATTAAATTTTCCTAGCCTCTCATTGGGTCAAGTGCAATCTGAACATGATCTGATTACAGACATGAATGCCGGCTTAAACAGGCTTTGTGTCAGCCTGTGATGCCTGAGAGTGTTGAAAAGGTATTATAAGGGAATTGGTGAAATGTGGTGATGGCTGTGGGTAAATTCTCTTCTATTGTCTTCATATCTTTATCAGATCTTGCATTTAAGACCTAAACAGAGCCAGCCCTTCTGTTTGAGCCTCTGTGTGTGACGTTCATATAAATCTAGATCTAAAACTAAAACTGACCTGACACTGATCTGACCAGCTTTGAAATTATATCTAGTTTTAGTTGCTTTTGTTTTTTCTATCTGACTCAGTAATGCTACTTTCAATTTCAACAAAAAGTCATACATAGTGCAGATTTAAATAAAGGCAGGTTTACACTCTACAATTTTTGCCATGATAAAGCTGTCACAGAGAAAAAAACCTGATAAAGAATTCTTTAGGCATAAGTTAAATCAGTGGTCTTTGACTGTTTTAACATTGACCAATTTAGTGCCTTCATTTGTGCCACATTTTGTCAGACATTTTAGTCAAAATCTCAGTGTGACCGCTGCAGTGAGTCACATTTAAAAAAAAGCAACAAACTAGAAAGGGCACAGCTACCATGTAATGGACAGAACCATCAGGCTACTTTACTCAATGTACAGAATATGCATTCCATGTTTCTCTTATTTCCCAAGCTGTGAATGGCTGTAAACCTCCATTCTCCATTCTGACGCATGTTGGTCAAGACCAAACATTAATATGTGGAGAGCTTTTATGTGGAGAGCTTTTTTTGTGATTGCTCTGGCCCAGGTTTTTGGCAAAAACAGAAGGTGCCAATGAACAACGCAAGCAGAATGTGAACTTTCTTTTAAATATTCTTTACTCCATTCTATTCCTCCATTTCATCCACTTCAGCACACGTGAGAATCCATATCTCACACTGTCTGCCATGAGAAATGGCCAAAATGTAATTTGCAGCATCGTGTAAAGAGCAACATGCAAGAAACATATTAAACCATTATTACTACACAGGTTGCACATGTCAATGACATTTGATTTGTTAAGAGATTATGAAGTGTTTCTATTTGTTTATTTGCCATCTAAACACATTATTTCAAAGGGAACGTACCTTACAGACGGGTCTGATGTGCACAGCCTGTGAGTGGAAGCTGCTGTGGAACAGCTTCTCTGACTTCATCAAAACTGCTAGACCAGCCTACAGAGAGAAGACTGGATTGATTAGCATGCTAACATGGACCATGTTCATCCCTGAAGACTATAAGCAGTGTTCAGCACCTTGGAGCCACAGGGGAGAAGCTTCTTCCAAGGGGTCAAATTCTCAGTACAGACAATTTCACGGGGCAGCGTGGCGTAACGGAGGAAACGATGGTCAGTAGCTGCATAAAAAAGAAACAAATTTCATCTGAGAAACCAGGAAAGCAAAACAAAATATATAAATGACTGGAAAACAGGCTCATACCATTTTCCAGTCCCAGAGGTTTGAAGGAGGCACTAGGCTGCACTGTGTTAGTTGAGTCGATAAAGTTAAGAGAAGCGCAGAAGATGCCCGACAGAACATTGGTGAGCTCCTTCCAGTTCCCATCCACACTATGAATCAGAGAGAACATCGCAATCAGTCACAGCAAATGTATTACTGATGGTAAATCTCCATTTATTCATGCTGTATTTTAAACCTTAATAAAACATGTGTAGCAATACTAATTCTTTGACTTTTGAACTCTTTTAAACATTCTCTACTATATATTTTAGTTTAAAGAGTAGACATGTCCCTCACCCACAAAGAAACTTACTTTCATTTAATAAAAAAATAATAATAACCTTTGCAGTGTGATAAGAAATTAAAAAAATAATTCACACATAATTCTAAAGGATGAGAAGTTGTGGGTGAGGTGAATCATGAATAAGCAATAAATGAATAGGTGTTAGGGTAACTTGTTAGATGGTGATGTAAGCTGCTTATTTAATTGTATTATTAAGCTATGGTAATTCCCCACTGGTCACAAATAAAACGGCAATATAAGGGGTCCAACAAAGTCGCTTGTGGACCTGATTGTCAAGACCCCCAAAGCTACAGCCCCCTGTATGATTGGTCCACCTGCACTACCATTGCTTACACCACTGGTCTGCATTGCACAGACACTCTTTCATTACTTACTCAGCCACAGTGTTGTGGAACCACACCCAGAGCTCAGCTCCAGGAGGAGAGGGGATGAAGGGCTGTCCCCATTGCATGGTCCTCCAGTAGCCCTGAGTGAAGGAGATATGTAGCTCCCGCACTGAAAACTTGGAGAGCACTTGGCCTAGAGACTTTGGGAAAAGCCGGTAGTGGGACACTGTCAGAGAAAGAGTAGGAGGAGAAGGAACAATTTAGTTTGGGCGAAGAGGAGAATGAAGAAGGTATAAAGTCACCTTATTCACTGTAATATCTTACAGGACCTGATGCAGTTCTGGGTCCAATTTAGTGTTAAAGCCAACTTTACTGACAGAGAAGGTGTTCAGTGTGATTCTTGCTATATTAAACAGTGCAGTACAAAGAAAACAGAATATGCTTTCTGCAAGTAAGGCTATTAAATACTGAAATACTGAAAGAGGCTTGTCTGAATAAGTGAAAGAATCTTCCTTTCCTGCCTGCTTGCCTTGATTTTGCCTGATTTGGCAGTATGTGGATTAACACGATAGCTAGATATGTGAACACATGCAGTGAGGCAGTGGCTACAGATTAGATCTCAGATGTCCAGGAAGAACACAGACGCAGCCCAGATGTCCAGGAAGAAGAGAACCACATACATCTAAACCGGGGAAACGGCTTATATGTTATATCCCGAGTTTATACAACCTTTCTTTCCTTGGTGCAGTAGGTCTGTGTCCCATTGTGTTCTGAATTGGAAGCTGGCGTATATGTCCCCGGAGTGTAGAGGTCTAATGACCAGCTCCTCTTCACACTGGTCCGGCGGACTGACAGCTCCTCCGCCCGGAGCCTCAGAGCCGGAGCTGACCGCGGCCGGGCCGCTCTCCTCCGCTTCAGAGCTCAGAACTGCTCCCGTGTCATCCTTCGGTGTTTCGAGAGTGTCACATTTACATGACAGGATTAAAGCGCTCAATATTAAAACACAAGCCGCGGCCATTTTCCAGAATGCGCTTCCGCTCAGCTCCACCTCTTCACAGCGCTCACCCGAACCGACCAATGAGAGAGAGGCATCTTTAGGCTTGGGCCCTGTTACGATCATCATCACTGCGCGGCGTTTGCGCAAAACGTTGTTCTCGCCCTCTTCAGTGACTACCGACCCTAAAACAAATTAGTCTTAAATAAAGACAAGGGTTTTATAAAGAACTATCTTCTATATGGTGTAAAACCTATTGTGTAACCTCTTGTGTATGATCATTTATTGAACTCAAACATGTACAGGTTTGGTTCTAAGGTTTACAGCCCGCCTATTTACTACAAAACACCTGGGCCACTTATTTCTGATGCTCCTTCAGATGTTTTGTTCCAGAGCTCGTTTTATTCACATCAAATGGTTCTGTTATTGTAACAAGTCATTGAACGTTTTTGGTACTATGTGTAAACTCTTATTGCTAAAAATGTATCCAGGTGAACTGATTTCAAATTCCACCCAATATTATTGGTAAAAATACATTATTAATGTGCTTAAACTTTGTACACGTTTAAAAATTTTATTGTATTTTGCTGTTAGAAAAAAATAATCAAACATTAAATTGAGCAAAATGTTTTTTTCTTATGCAATTAGACTTACTTGCAAACAAATCTAATATTTTCATAGTTTCTGTAAGAAATAATAACGAAACCAAAATGATCAGCTCTTATATTTTCTTTCTTAAATAATCTATTGTTTTTGTGCTTTGCAGTAGATGACAGATAGGATTCTTTCTTAAAATGTCTCATCAAATAAATAGTATAAATAGTATAAATAGTATATATCTTAGGTAGACAGAAAATATAGGTTCTTATACTCTCTGATAGGATGCTTCTCATAAAATCGCTTATTATTAAGATTTTTTATTAGGAATACACAAAGCAACATTCGTACAGTGTGTCACATATCTGTAGAACAAACTTGCAACTACATTGAGCTACGTGATATAACAACATGCCACAATGTTGCTTTTTCAGTTTTACGCTTACGGTGTCACAATATATTGGGATATATTGATTCACAACCCCTGTCTTTTTAATTCTTTGGGACGTAATGGCAATGTTGTAGAAATGGTTTTAAAAAATGTATGAATTGCCAGGCTAGTTTTGTAACTGTGCGTCTAATATTGATATATGTGTTCCAAGTTTTTATAAATTTTTACCTAAAAAGCAGTCCAGACTGACACACTCCTTATAACTTCACCATGAATGGGCGAAGCTAAACTGCTGTAGGTTGAACAGGTGCATAAATAGCTTTGTTACTTTTGCAGCATTCATTTCCATATGTAGATTAGAAATTGTATAGTGTTAAAAATCTTTTTATTTGTTTTTTTTAAGCAACGACAAAATAATGTAATACTGAATTTTATTTCGCCCATTACGACCTGCAGCCTGTCTCAGTGTTGATTTTTCCCTCACTCTAATCTGTAATATATGCAGTGTCAAGCCGCTGCCGATGGGGGCGCTGTAGGGCTGCCTGAACTGTCCACATATCATCTGAATTGACGCTGTTTGTGTCGTAACGCCCCGTTTATGATCCCTCATGAAAAATACATGTTTATTCATTCCTTTACGTTCAGCAAATCAGAGCTGCCGCTGTCCATCGCTGCGGTCAAGCGAGGCATGCACACAAACACTACACTCTCAGCTCATCAACACACACACACTCTCTCTCCCTCATCATCCACAGGCGCGCGCATCCTCCAAGCACACTCACACACGCGCGCGCGGGCGCGCACGCACGCACACACACACACACACACACACACACACACACACGCGCACACACTGTGCTTCTAATTCAGGCATGCTCTGTGGATGCGAGTAGCGGCTGTCAGACTGAATCACGTCCATCCCGCCGTCGGTTGCGCGCTGACCTTGACTGCCTCTCGGGGTTTTCTAACATCTTATTCGCAACTCCTGTGATCTTGCCGTCCATCCTCATGGCTTCCTCCGACGAAGCAGACAAATGCGTCCTGCACAGGGGCAGATCTCAAAGTGACCCCAACATCCTCATTGAGTCCGGCATGGATTCAGCGCGCAGCACAGGTAAGCTAATGCAACCTCTCACCGTCCGCACACACAGCAGCGCGAGCAGCAGCGCTGAAACTGAATCCCCGCGCATCTCTGTGGACTCCAGAGGCTCCGGCGTTAAACGGCTTTCACTTATGCTGGCGCTAATGTAGTGAGACGGTCTGGATAACAATGGAATAAATTCAGTTTCCACTGCCGAGAACATTTCCACTCAGCGCTGCTCGATACGGCAGCTTTGTGAAAACAGTCCCAGCATCCATGTGCCAGTCGAGGCTGGATTTTGAATGTCACTGTCTCAGTGTATGAGCAGACAGATACTGCTTTGTGTTGACTGGATTTTCATTGGGAAAAAAGAGACCCCGGCTATCTTGTATTCCCACTTGGGCTTTCCTGGAGCCTTTGCTCATCTTCTACAAGGATATAAAAGCATGTTTGCACAGAAACGTGTTGAATAATTATATAATGAGACGTGAATTTTAATGGCTGGGGTGTCTGATGCTATTTGCGCATGCGCAGTGCTCGCCACCGTTAGCATGAGGATTGGCGCCCCTTGAATGGAGCGGCTCAGGCTGCTAAGACAGGAGCACAGGCGCTTTGTGATGTGAGGAAGCTGAGGGGGGCTCAGTCTCTGGCAAGAGACACCGTTTAGCACGTTTATTTTAGCTTACTGTGGGTCTGTTTCAGGTAAACACGAGCGTTTTATTGATATTGTTAGCTGTGTAGACCTGCAGTAACATTCAGTAATGTTTAGTCCCACAGTGACTAAGCTCTGAATGTGGAATCATGTCAGATTATTTTGGTTAAACCTGCAGGTAGAGATGACCTAATGTGCCTTTTTCATTTAGAGATGGCCACATGTGAGTTTTTCATTTTCAATAATCGAGACTCTTGGAGTATTAGTCAAAACCGATAGCAGTCTGATATGCGTTCTTTAAAGAAGCAATATGTCAGATTTTTTTAAAGATTTGTTTTAAACATTCCAAAATAATGTAAAATTATTAAAAGCATGTGAAGAAATAACCATTTTGAGGGTATGTCAAAGACATCCATGTATCGTGTTGCAGAGACATCAAACATGATACATACAGTATGTGAAGTTAGCATGCTACTCAGCTAGCCTCGGCCTGTGCTGTCTCGTAATTCCACTTTGTACCACAAGAGGTGATAGTGAGTCTTTGTAGCATCAGTTGAATCAGTCCAACATGAGAAGATGAAGAAGTAGCACTGCCTCTACAGTATTTTGTGATCTCTTGTGAATCACTTTAAAGGTTCTTGGCAAGTGATCAATATAACGACTGCTGCCGCCCACTTTGGGCAAGAATCCAAGTTGGGTAGCAAATACAAGAAGTGATATAAATAGCAAGACAAGAGTTAACATTGGTCTTGCTTTCCACTGCTGGAGATGCTCTCGGCGAGTAAAGTCATAAGGTTAGTCGCTAAACTTTCAGCATTTCTTCCACATGGGTGAAACCTAAGAAGGGAGGGGAAGGGACTGTCCTCTTTCTGGTGCTGAGATGTTTGGGTTATGAGTTTGACAGATTGTGTCATCTTACAAATTTCTCCTCTAAAACTCCCTTTTAACTACTGCTTTACAATGAGATCATTTCTAAATTGAATCAAAGTAGCTTATCATGCTACTTAAACTCACCACTATCCCACGTGAAGAAATACACAGCTAACAACATCAAGTCGCACAATGAGAGTGGGTACTTATTTCAGGCTAGATTTGTCACAGGATTGAATCTGATTCATTCTGTCTTTTCTCCAATATCTGATCCAACATTTTCTGCAGATACCTGCCCGATACTGATATGACATCCTTAACTTGCTATTACATTTGTATACGTAAAAACTGCCTTTGAATTTCTACGGTTTTATCTCCTGCCAAAGCACTATGTTTTGAAAATAAAATCCTGAATGTGACCTCCTAAGGCTCCATGGTGAACAAGCAAAGCCCTCCTGTTCTGGCATGGTAGACTATCAGCAGGTGTCCGGCACAAAGAGACAATTGTAATGGATCCCAGTTTGTTAGTCTGAGTATGTAGGCTGTCACCGCCTCATTCCCCCTTAGTCGTGATAAGCATTGCTTATTACAGGCCGAAAGGATGTCCCTTTTGTGTTTTAATATAATGTACATTGACAGTGCTGCACAATTATGTCAACCTTATTCTAAACCAGGAAACAAGGCCTTTCTGGGCAAGTGATTAAGCTCAACACTTTTCAACACTCTCCAGATGTCCACCCACTGACACTCTTACCAGCGAAAGGCCACTTGTATCATGCATGACACTTGATGGGAGCATTTGTGACTAATTTTAGGCCTTTTAATCTAAGAGCTGACGTTCCCTGTGAATTCTGATCAATGGCTCATATATTGTGCAATGCATGGCTGTGAGTGACAGGTTAATGTATCCTGTGAAATGATTCATTTGATGATGTATGGGTGCACAGAAAAGTCCTAATTATGGAGTGCCTGAGAAAAAACAGACGTAGAGAGAAATGCGAGGGAGACGGAGAGAAAGAGAGTAATGGACTGAGTCTTTCGAGGTTTGCTAATGAGTCTTGCTTCCCATTGACTCGTGCCAGTAGAAGGTACGGAGGGTAATGCATCAGCTTCTCTCTCGGCTAAGTGATAATTAATTAAAAGCCGGAATGCCACCCGGACAAACTCTCTCATGCGCTACATGTCTGCAGAAGACTTGCTGCATCATGGTGGAGGAGAGCGTGTGTGTGTTTCCCCTGCTCACTGTTACCCATCAGCACGGTGGAAATCCCTCAGATGTTGTTGTTGTCTCTCTGCGTCTGGAAAGATCTTGTCAAGAGATGAGTTGAACTCATTGTCAGGGAATCATCACTTTCTTTGCCAGTACTAACAATTTCAGTGGAGCTGCACTGTATATCATTTGATAATCGTTACTGCAGTATAGATCAGATCGGCAAAATGTCATCCAGAGTAGGCTCTCATTACCGCACCAAGACAATCCCGTGTCCCACACAGACGACGACAGCAAAACAGAGGAAGTTGAAACGTGTTGTGAAACTGGTGTAAATTACTAACGCTATGCTGAAGAGTTGTTGTGGTTAGTTGCACTAACAACAAATTCAAAATGATTCTCCTGTCATGTCCAGGTTGGGGCTCAGGCTAGACAACTAGGCTTATGTAGGGCTAGGTCAGTGGTCAGAGCACAGTGCTAAAGCTGGCTTACATAATATCTGTACAGCAGGACTGAAAAGTAAAATATTTCACTGTTAATATTGTAATATTTTGATTTGTTACCAAGAGTGCTGGCAGATCTTTTGTTTTGCGAGGCTCAAAATGTAGCAACCAGAGCTGTCAAATTATATCAACAGTTAATTGCTATTTGTTACATTTGTTTGTGTACTTGAATTCTAAATGTAAAAATAAGTACTTTTGTTATGAGTGGAGCTTGAACCTAAAATCATGTACACTCAGGGTGAACGTGAAAAAGAGTTTTCATCGCCCAGTCCAGTAGTAATTGGATGACAGCAATAGTAGCTGGATGTTCTAACTTTCTCAGCAATTGTAGCCTTTTACTGTCTTACTACTACATATCATCTTTTTTTAAAAGACAGTGGAAGCTTTGTCAGATAAAAACTGTATTACTGTGGCCAATTTACAGCAACAATGTAAATTTTAAAGGACTGTGATAGGCCTTGTTTTCTAGATATATAAACTATACGCCATACGTGGCTCTTGGAACTGCTGCCCGTCATGATTTTTTATATGAGAAAAGCATGAATGAAATGTGTAGCGTACAAGGTTTTGTAACAACAGTGTATATTATCATTATGGAAATTGCTAAAAAAAAGAATTGATCCTTAACCAATTTATATCAAGTGAAACGCACGTAGTAAGATTTCCTGGCCCCATTTGTCTATGTAAGTTGTATTAATTAGTGTTACCATCTACTCTTGATTTTCATGAGAACCAACATGAAATAATTTTAAAGATAACAATAAGATTCCTCTAAAATCGTCATTGTAAAAATCTTAAGATTCTAAGGACACTAGCAAAGGACACGAAACAAAGAAACTAATTGTGAGGCATATCTCGCTCTCAATATGTAACAGTACAATCACCATAGTTGTATTTTGTCTGTTATGTGCAGCCCCTATTTCCAAGTATATACTAGAGATGGACCATTCAGCGTTTTTGAGGCAGATTCTTTCAGCGTGATCGACCAATAGCTGATACCGATTGAGGGCGGGGCTATTTGCCACGGCAGGGCTAGATGCAAATATTAGCGCAAGCAAGTCATGAAACGTGGTTGAAACGTGGTTATCTAGCGCTATAAACTCAATCCCTTTGGCTGTGTTTCTTTTAGCTCTCTGGCTGTTGCTGCTGCTGTACTGTTCGTACCGGTCAGATCTGGTCTTCATGGTTCTCTGGGTTATTCGTTTTGTGCTAGTTTTAGCCTCGTGGTGTACTCTTATCTGCTGTATCAGATTAGTAGTGTTAAAAGTCTTTGTTTTGTTTCCCCCACGAGACACGTGGATTTTACAGATGTTACAGATGTTACAGAATGCCCTGGATGAGTCTGTGTCACATACGATAAAACACTACCAGACGGACGACATGTTTTCTATCCGCACATGCAGTGAACGCCATAAACTGTTCTCGTGAGGCCCGTTGCTATAGTCAGTCTGAAGAAAATGAAACAGTATGTTTTTCCAACTAGTGGGGACCTGGCCGGAGGGGGTTTCCTGGAAGGCTTCCTGGTGGAACGCTAGCTGAAAATAAAAATTAGGCTCATTTGTTTAACACCATCGATCAATCAACCAATACATAGCCAATCGATCCTTTAATCTCTAGTATATATGCTATACACCATACATGCCTGATAGACTTGAGTCTGCTGGTCATGTCATTTTGAATTCAAGCAAAGCATGAATGAAATGTTTAAGCTCAGTTGCTGAGGACCTCACAGCTATCACTGTCCACCCAGTTCTTCTCATAGGAGTGCCATGTATTCACCGAGGATCTCCTGCTACCACACTCCAAGCCTGACTTTGCACTCTGCCCAGTGGACCTGAGGGCTGTGCGCCTGTATTAAATAAGAAGTTAAACCCGTTTGCTGGAAAAGCCGGCCTGAATGGCAGAGGGAGACAGGCGGGAGGTGTTGGAGAGTGAGGTGTCAGAATGAAGCAGTGAGCAGCACATGTGGGAGGACTCTCAGGCTGCTGCCAGCAAGAAACTGCCTTAAAATATCCAATTTTCTTTTATTTTCTCATTTACTCTGCTCTGATATGGGATCTGTTCGAACATTAGTCACACAGAATTAGAATGGAACCCGTGTTGTAAGGGTATATATGGGCAGTATGTGAATGGCATACAAGCCAGGGAGGCCCTAATTAATGATAGTCCTGTGTAGTCTATATTAAGACCACCACAATGACACTCGCAGACACTCCCAGATTCAGAAGATACTGCTATATAGACATTAGGGCTGTAACCAGATTATGTTTTTAATTGAGTATGCTGTCAATTATTTTGACAATTAGCTAAATTCTCTGAAAAAAAGAAATTAGATTTGACTGAACAATGGTAAACCACACATTGCTTTTCAGAGCTTCCAGAATTCTTTGTTGAAATTTGTATTTTAGAAATTTTTATTGGAAAAAAAAGAACTAAAAAAATATGGCAAACATGCATATGCATGAACCTGTCTATCAGGCTTTGTTTCTGTTTTCTAAAAATTTGAACTTTCCATTTGTCTGTACACTAAAAAATTAAATGGTTAAGATCAGAATGCTTTGAGGTGAAATGCTCCACTGTAGAGAAGTCACAGTGTTCATGGTGGTGGCGGTGATAGGAACCAGATGCCTGAAGAGTATTATTGTGTTATTACATGGTTTGGATAAACATGTGCTGCCTGGTGTATGATTGTTATTTAAAAATAAATTAATTAATTAATAAAACATTTACATTGCACATTTAAAGATATCTAAATGTCTTAAAATAATATTAATGAAAAAAATTAAACTGAGATAAATGGATACATGTTTTTAAAAATCCTACAATTAAAACAAACCTAGCACATATGTTCTGATTAGTGAATGATATAAAGTTAAAAAATAATAAATATAATTTTTTTCATATCAAGCAGTGTAGTATATTCCACCACTTGATATTTCAGTAGTACAAACCTATCATCGCTAAACTTCACAAAACCATACAATTAAGACTAAATGTCATCATCTCATCTAATTGAGTCACTGCACATCACAGTTGCATCACACCTGTTTATTATTGTGGACCAAAATTGATTACATACAGATGTAATTGCTTTCTTCTACATATATTGAACAAGAAGCCACTGGTTCTGCCAGTCTGTTGCACTCTGAACATTTTCTATCCTACACTGTGGGAATGTTTTAATGACTACCTGATGGCTCTGCGTCTTCTGGAGCTGTGTTTAATACAGATTAATTATGCTGGGGTTTGCTGCCTTTTCTGTCACTGAGGCCTGTGTCTTTGTTTGCTGGTCAGAGCTGCTTGTCGTTCACTAGTGTGAAGGTAGGCTATGACTCATCATTTGCATCTACTACTGGCTGACAAGAAGGCTTGGACTTGTTCACTGGAGCAAAGTGCTATGTAATATGTAATAGTTTTTTAAATGTCCTCACCTCATTTGAATTTATAAGGCTTCACTTTAGTGGATAGATGAAGGTGTACTGATATCAAAATTCAGACCAAATGCAATATGTAACAGTACTATGGCAAAATATTAACATAACGAAACATAACATAATTAAAATACAGTCAAAACTACACTGTGAACATTTTAGCGATATAGAGAAAATGAGTAACTGCACTCAGCATGCAGAGAAACGTTTGTTTTTCTCAACATAGCTGTGCTTCTGATAGGGGTTGGGTCGATACAATGGTCAGTTGTTGATGACCGACAGGCATGACCCCTACTCCCCCGGTCCACACTGACAGCAGGGACGCTTTGAGGCTCATTTGTTTGTTAAAGCTTATTGACGCTAAATACAGAAATAGATACAGACAAACACTTTATCCATACTCTGTGTTTGAGTAATGCTCCTTGTATATTCACCATGGTAACGTTAGCTTCAGTGGCAAGAAAAAGTATGTGAACTCTTTAAAATGACCTGTTTTTCTGCATTAATTGGTCATAAAATGTGATCTGATCTACATTTAAGTCCCAAGCATAGGCAAACTATATGTGCTTAACCTAATACCACCCACACAATTATAATATTTTATGTCTGTATTGGACAAATCCATTAAACATTCACAGTGCTGGTGAAAAAAATAATGTGAACCCTTATGCTAATGACTTCAACAAAAGCTAATTAAAGTCAGGAGTTAGCAAACCTGGAGTCCAATCAATGAAACAAGATTGGAGCGGGGTGTAGAGCTACTTTGACTTACAAAAGACTATTCACAAGAAGTATTTGCTGATGTGAACCATGCCTCACAAAAAAGAGCTCTCCGAAGACCTACGATCAAGAGTTGTTGATTTGCATAAAACTGGAAATGGTTACAGAGTAATCTCCAAGATTTTAGGTATTAACCAGTTAGATAAACCCATTACAAATGGAGACGATTTAGCACTGTGGCTACTCTCCCTAGAAGTGGGCCCACAAAGTTGACTCCGAAGGCGCATTGCAGAATGCTCAGAGAGGTAAAAAAGATCCCTAAAAACAGCTAAAGGCTAGAGGGAATCATTGGAACTGGTTAATATCTCTGTTCATGAGTCTAACATACGCAAATCATTGAACAGGCATATTGTCCGAGGCAGGACACCATGGAGAAAGCTGTTTCTTTCCAAAAAAAACCATCACTGCGCGCCTGAAATTTGCCAAAGAATAGAACACTACTGGGAAGATGTTTTATGGACTGATGAAATGAAGGTTGAATTGTTCACGAAGAACACGCAGCACTACATATGGCGTAAAAAAGGGACTGCATACCAACATAAAACATCATCCCAACTGTGGAGTACGGTGGTGGGAGCATCCTGATTTGGGGCTGCTTTGAAGTCAAGTCAAGTTTATTTATATAGTGCTTTTTATAATGATGTTTTCTCAAAGCAGCTTTACAGAGTTTTGAAAACAGACAGTTACAACATATATCCCCCAGTGAGCAAGCCAAAGGCAACAGTGGCAAGGAAAAACTCCCTCAACTGGAGGAAAGCTTTGCTGCTTTGGGGCCTGATCTGCTTGCCATCATTGAGCAGAAAATGAATTCTCAAGTTTATCAAGGTACCCTACAGAATAATGTCAGGGTGGCTGTTTACCAGTTGACGCTAAGTAGTAGTTGGGTGATGCAGCAGGACAATTACCATCAAAGTAAATCTACTACAGACTGGCTTCAAAATGGAATGAGTTCAGGAGAGCTGTTCACACCAGACATCCTAAGATTATGGCTGAGCTGAAGCAGTTTTCTTCCTTACTGAAGCAGTAAGGAAGAATGGTCTAAATTTTCTTCAGTACGTTTTGCTGGTCTGATAAGCAGCTACCGAAAACACTTGTTGGAGGTTATTGGTGCCAAAGGAGGTTCGACTAGTTATTAAATCCAAGGGTTCACTTACTTTTGCCACCAGCACTGTGAATGTTTAATGGATGTAACTGTTTGTGTGGTATTAGGTTAAGCACATTGTGCTTGTCTTTACTTGGGAGTTAGGATCAGACCACAATTAATATGAACAATTAATGCAGAAAAACAGGTCATTTTAAAGGGTTCACATAGTTTTTCTTGCCACTGTATATCAGATGCGAGGTTACAGTTTTGTCTGCTGTAGTTTAAATACTCATAGCTCATAACAAACTTATAAGTACTATTGTTCACTTTATATGTCTACATTTTAGGTACTGCTTTATTTAAAGGTTCAAACTTCAAAGTTAGCTTATTATTGCGGCATTACACTGTTAACCAGCTAGTTTTCTGCTACCTTTTCAGCCTACAAGTGAAGGCAGAATCTATCCAGTAATAAAGGGAGTATAGCTTGCAAAAAGTTTAAGTGAGTCTGTTAGAAGCAGACAATGATAATCAACTGGCAGTTTATCATCTGATTGCATTTAGACAGACATCAACAGCTGGGCTTTTTCAAGGAGTCATTATGAAGCCACAGTTTCATGTCTGCTAAAGCTCTAAACTATTTATGCCTGTAGCATTGCTGTTTTTGCTTTAAGTTCATCTTCACTCGGCTGTACTGACAGCTGCAAACTGCACATTGTCCCGAAATAATAACTTAAAATATAAGCACACTTCACTACAAATGATAATAAACGACACTTCTGTTCCCAGACTGAATATTTTAGCCATAATTGCAAAACACAGAGGTCATATGTCAAATATTAGTGGTGGATGCAGAGGATAGACAGAGGAAGATAAGGAAAGACCCCCCATCTTTCATCATCTGTCGCAGTGTTATCCAGCAGACATTGTCTTATGCCAGACATTGCCCTACTTTGCTTCAGATCAGTTCCTAAAGCAGGTAAGTGTGCTGAAAGAGCATTTAAGGAAAAACTCCCAAAATGATAAAGGTGGTGTCTCCATAGTTCTAAGTAAATTATCTAATGTTGTCATCATACCTTTGCCAGTGTAATGCTTTATCATTATACATGACTTTACATTTGAGGCCTTGCCTCGTGTGTGATGAACCCATGTGTGTGACATTAGTATAAAGTGGTCTGGAAAACAGCCTCCCCAGGGTCTGACATGCATGATGTCAGAGTATTGAACTGTTTATCATGCTGTATTATTAAAAAGCATAAGATATTTCAGTTCATTGTGCAACAGTAGAACACGGCAAGTGCCTCGAAAGCCAGGTTCACTTGGGTCATCGGGTGTCATGATACAACATGCTTCCTAATATACCAGCCACAATGCAATATTGATGGGAGAGTGACCAAAAATATCTGATTTGAGTTCTACAGCAGAAGATGGTGCTGCTAACATTAGAAACAGGCTTTCACGGTCTTCGACAGAGGTTTGGTCTCAAGTGCAGAGGCTTATGATAACAAGATATAAGTAAATGAAAGGCAAAAAAGCACCACTTGGGATATCTGTCTTCAATTACTCACTTCATTTAACTTATTAAAAATTCATGACCTCATTTCCACAGAACTTGTAATATTGTGAGAAAGGTTTTTTTTTGTACTGAACAAAGATCTATGAACGCAAAGCTTTTTGCTGAAAATATTTCAATGAGACGCGACAAAAAATCAGCATGGGTCACGAAACAGAATTTCCATCTTAGAATCTGGTGTGACTAAGATTTATGTGCAGCAGGCAGAAAAAATCCTAGTTTCAATTAATCAAGTTGTTGCATAATTGTTATTTTTATACAGTGTAGATTCTGGGGTGTAAATCTTGATTTGACCTAAATTTAGAAACTATTTAATGCCTCATGAATTCTCAAATTTTACCACAATTAATTTAAATCAGTTCAGTTATTATGGTTGTGTGGATTGGTTTGGGTGCCCTGGTCGATGTCAAAATGAAATTAAGTGCACATTCTCTACAACGAGCAGACCTCTTCACATTTTAATATTTGATTCCTGTATTATTAGCTGGATTTATCATTTTGAAATAAAACAAAACATTACATTAAACACATGTTTAACGTGTTTAAAATGCTGTAGAGCCGTTTTAAAAAACAAATTTCACTTTGAAAATTAACTAAATTTACAATTTGTTTTATTATCTCTCATTTCTGCAACCAACTGTGAATTCAGTTATATAGTCTGAAGCACAAATGAGACTGGAGGAACTACTTATACTGTAGCAGAATATAGACTGAAAAGACAGATACAAACATTGAAGCCTTGGATAAAAACCCTACTGGAGGAAATACTTAGCTACCAACATGACATCACACTGTCTGAACTTGTGCTGTTCCAGACTAGATTAGTTACACTATGAAAATACTGAAGTCTCTTGATCATTTCCTACTGTTACTGCATAGGCAGTTGTTCAATTAGTTTTCAAAGCAGTCGACTAAAAGAAATAGCTATTTTTGGGGGTTTGGCTTAGTCTAACATGGATATCTGACCGATTGCCCTGCCTCAGTTTATTCTTGTACCATCTGAGAAGCAACCTGATTGTTTTTGTATACGAAAATTACTGTGGATTAGCAAGTACTAAAGCCTGAACGGCTGTAGTATTTTCTAAATTTGAGCAGCGTGTGATCCATTTAAAGGTGCAGCTTGTGGTTGGCTGTTCCCATGGTGAACCACACTGAGCTAGCGAAGTTTCTTTTTTGTTTCTTCCTCTTTGTCTACTTTTTAGGCTGTGTTAAATACCCTTCACAAATGTTGCACAGGCAAATACTATGATATATCACTAGAGAGAACAACGACACAGAAACTAATCTAACATACTTGCATATTAGCTAAATTGCGGGTTAGAAAACTCTCGTTACAATTGCTGCTGCGAAGCTAACTAAACTTTCTTACTGCACCTTTAAAGTTGAACGGAAAATTTGAAACAATTGCTGCTGATTTTGAGTCCTGCTTCAGCCTCGTAGAAGCTTATACTAAGCTTATGGACCAAGCCCAAGGGATCTTTTGTTTTACTATTTTGCACAGAAAAATATAAGTACAATATAAGTTTTTATTTTGTTAAAAATATCTCTTGTTAAAATCTCAGAGTAATAAGCCACTGCTAACCGACCAAAGTAGCATCTAAAGTGCTTTTAAATGAAACTACATAACTTTACACAGTGATGCATACAAAAGTGCATACAAAAACTAACTATAATATATATATAATATACTGCCCACTAACTATAATCAGTTATTATCAATTGCAAAATTTGAATTATATGCCTATTTATTAACATTGAGTATTGAAAAACAATGCATTGATGTTTCTTTCTCTGCTCTGTATTGCTTTAACCCACTTCCTGAGACACCCTCAATCAAAAATTATTCGTTTCTATACAAACGCATGAAGGATGCACAGTACAGGCTGCTTTACCAGAGGAGACAAGTCTTGCCCTTGTCAAGCACAGTTCACTGGCTGCCGTCTCTTCTCGGGCGTGAAAACAGAACACAACAACAAGCTCAGCGGCCTCCCTGGAGATGCAGCAGGGAGCAGATTAGGCGTTTGACAGTGTGTCTTTTTTAGCAGTGTGTGTGAGTGAGGGCAGGAGGAAGTAGCCTTCTGCAGCTAAATGCCACAGCTTCACTGATTCAGACATTACACCATCAGGGGTTCTTTCCTTGACTGTCACTAAAATCAAGCAGGTCAGTCACGCAGATTTATCTGGAGTGGAATCCATGCCCATCCTGTTGCTTTGGCTGGACTTCTGCAGTACCACAAAATTTCAAAATGGTGCACACTGACATCTTACGTGATGTTTAAAAATACACATTTTTTGGGGACGGGTATTGAGACCTCCTCTCTTAGAAGAGGTACCAAAAGTTCTCTAAAGAAAGATTCAGAGAAGGACTCTTTAAAGAAACATTATTTAATAACATTACTGAGTCAGAAGCAAGCCAGAGGCAGTGCATGTGCTGCTGTGAGTCGCCCTGTAAAACCTGAAATGATCATTTAAAAGGCAGAGATCTGGCGTTGGATTTTGTGAGACTGCGTCTTTATGTATTAACACCACATACACAGACTACAGGAAAAAGATTGGGCCTAATGTTTAGGTCTCAAATGCCAAGTCAACATTATACTGTTGAAAATATGATGACAAAAAATAGATTATTTACTTACATCCTCAGAAACGTCCTTCACCAAGTTTTGACCGAGAATCAGACATCTGATCAGGTGGAACCGAAAAAGAGAACCAGTAGTGCTACGTTTTAAAAATACTATCAAAAACTGTGAGTACATTGATTTTTATTCAACATTATTTTCAGTATACTGCATTGTTCTATTACCAGTATAACAAACAGGACTACATTGTTCTCTTTATGATGAATCATGCAGTCGGTCAATGTTACACGAGTACTAAACAACATACATGATGTTCAGAAAAGCATGATCGTACTGTAGCATAATTTATTATTATAATGATATATATTGTCAGATTACCAAAATTACCACAGCCCTACCAAAAACCCTTTCAGAACCTTTAGGAACATTTTTGAGAGTGTAGAGGACCTTTAAAACTTTAAAAAGCACATCTTTAAAATAACAGTTTCTTTAAGAACCTTTGATTAAACAGGCTTTTTTTGTTGTTCTTCTGCAGCGATTCTCTGAACTTTTGAAATTTTAAGAATGTATAATACAAGAATAAAACACACATTGTCTAATGCAAAATAAACAATTTGCAGCTTGTCTAAAGTCTGAATCTGTCCTTTTCCAACATGTTCCGGTGTACAATAAATCCAGCCCTTTAAAGGTCACCTAACTTCAGCTGACCTTACAAGAGCCACATGCATGAACAACTAAAAGCCTTCATATAAACCATAAAGACAGAAGTCTTGAAAAGAAGCAAGTATGACCTGTATGACCTCCTTGGATTCACTGTTTGGAGTTGAAATGATATCTGTCACCTCTTTTAGCAGATGCTTTCACACAAATATTTATCTTAGCAGGATTAGTCTTACAAAACATTCAGCAGACGCTAGTGTTGTTTTAACTCACAAACAGCACTTATGATTTTCTCCTCCAGTCCGACCAAAAGAAGCAGCCTTACTGATTATTGGTATGCTAAGTTTGACAGGTCCCTGGTGTGTGTCATGGGCTTTCTGACCAATCACGAGTGTTGCTTGGGTGTTTGGATAAATCAAGGCATTTACTAGCTCCAACAAACTCATTCTGGTACAAAAGCAAGGCAGTCTGCTTATGTGTACACTATGTGTGCAGAATTTTGTAGACTCCTGCTCCCCCAACACTTCATCTGAAATCAGAGCTGTTAGGATTTGGTTTCATTCAATCACAAGAGTATTACTGAAGTCAGGTATTCATGGTGGTCACAAATGCTACTCCAAATTATTCCACAGGTATTAAATGGAGCGCCATCATTCCAGAGAACACAGCTGCACTGCTCTACAGCCCAGTTTTGAGGAGCTCAGTGTTTCTCAATCCTGGTCCTGGAGGGCCCACTGCTCCCAACATACCTGATCCAACTAATCACCTCATTAACTACTGCTTATTGAGTTGAGGTAGGGGTGTTAATTGAAAGGAAATATGAAAATGTACGGGGCAGTGGGCCTTTAGGACAAATGGTGCTGTAGCTAATTCTTGAGATGGGGCAAGGTGACCTTAGACTCATGTACAACAGAATGGGACACTCCAGAGCTCCAGATTCTACTGCCGCTGCTTTTCTATAGAGATTATACAACTGCAGTTGACAGCCTGTGTCAGCAATGAGTGCACCTTATAAAGTAGATGAACAATATTTTGGGAAGCAGTCACAGTATGGCCATTTGTGCATAATGAACAGCACTAAATTATTGGTTTAAGTATCCTTCTACACGCATCCTTTCCAGAATGAGAAATACCTGACAAACACATTACATTTGTATATGCATAATTTATATTTACTTAATATATTACAAAACAAAAAACTACAAATATATATCATAATATATAAAATGTGTTTCTATATGCAACCTATGCTTAGAAAAAAAAAATATATATGGGCAAAGGGATTTTTCCTATTCTTGAGCTTTGTGCTGGGTCACTGCTTTTCTTTCTGGGTGCTTTGGATTCTGGATGGGCTGACACTAGCAGGCGCCCACATGACCTTGTAAAGTGCAGCAGAGGCAGTTTTACTTGATCACTGTAAGTGGATGAATATCTGTGGGAGCTCTTTTCAGCCTGAGCAGGTCATTGCTTGGCTTGGAGGTCCTTTCTTTGGCAGCCTAAGAGCAGCTCTGCACCATCTACTGAAATGAGTAATGCTTCTCTGCAGCCTCTGCAAAAAATAAAACATCAATTAACAGTTATTTGTACTGTGCGTTTTGATACCTAGTCACATCGCACTCCCTAGAGAAGCCTACGATTCGTCAGCCCGTGCAACCACCTGCGATTTGTCAAACACTCACAGTACACTCGACGCTGCCATCTGAGATTATTCAGTGGGCTCACAGCACCCGCAAAAAAATGTGATTCATTGGGAGCCTTGTTTGATAAATTGTCTTGTTTATAACTAGGAGGGTGCTGCAGCAGACAAACTAATAAATGGAATCTATTAAGTGCCACCCTTCACAATTAACTAATTACAGAGGCTCAAACCACATTTGTGATTAAGATTCAATTAACTACACATAGTTAAATTAATTTATTGTGCTGCCATGGTTTTGTTATATGCAAAGTTGAGGTTTGACCAAATATATGTGTGTGTACATATGAATATGTATATATATATATATATATGTATGTGTGTGTGTAAGTGAGGAAGAGAGAGAGACAGTAAGAGAGAGACAGACTAGGGACCAAGGGAGAAGAGAATGTAAAGTGCCTCCTGATAACTGTTCTAAAACACTGTTGTGGCTGTTTATATTTAATTAGAGATTTAAAACAGAAACTGTCAGAGAATAAACAAGCAGTAAACAAGCAGTACAGTTTTAAAGCAGCATCAGACCTTCACAGTCGCAGTCATTATAGGGCAATAAAAACATGTTCTGATATTAACCCCAACTGATTGTCTCACTGGGACTATGTTCAAAGGCTTTGTTTTTGTTGCTTTTATATCTTCTGCTAGAGGATTCATGGTGTATTCATGTATAGACTGAGCAAATGTATGAGTATGTGTAATTGTGGCTTTCTATAGAAAAAGAAATATATGTATATTTATGTATCAAACATGAACAAGGATTTCTTTATTTTTGATTAACTATGTTTTTTGCGAGCACATTAACGAGGACTGACAAAAATGTTGACCTAAAACATTGCAGTGTGAACTTTTCTATTGTCCAGGCCTAATTCATGTGTAAGCTCCCATGTTAGCTTCATAACTTGGATGTAATATGATTAAATGAATTCACTGATCTAAGCTGGATTGTAATACAGATCCATCGCCTAGTAATTATGACTGGTTATATATATATATATATATATATATACGATGGGTGCAATTCTTGAGATTTGTGCTAGTTTGCTTTGTTAGATCACATTCTTTACATATTAAATATATATATATTTGAGAATAAATTGAGATATTTCATTATTAACACTCTGTAACAAAGAGTGAGAGAACACACAAGAAGCTCAGTGGCTCAGTCTTAAAGCAGCTTTAATGATAAATCAGACCCTACATATGCTTCTAAAGGCCAACAGACGGGGAAAGAAATAAGGGCATGCTAAAAATCATGCATGCCTGTTTCATGAAATCTTCCAGGCAAGGCTAGGCCTTTTATCTCCAGATCAGTGGTAGGCCTCGGCAGCTGCACTGCTGTTGCACTTTGTCTCCAGACGCAGTGTGGTCAATATTGATTACAGCCGAGGGATGCAAAGATCCCCTCTTCTCAGAGCATTACCTGAACCTTTGGGAATGTTTCAGAAAATCGCGTCGTCCATTCATAAGCTGAATCATAGCGGTGCTTGGCTGAAGCACTGCTTGGCTGAGCCAGTACTGGCATGAGCAGGGCTCTGCAGTGATTCAGTGAATCACGGAGTTAAAACGTAAGTGAGAGCATGACTGAGATGCAGCTTAAAGAGAATAGGATAGAGCGAGTGAGAGAGAGAGAGAGAGTGGGAGGAAGGGATAGAGAGGGGGAGGGTAGGCAGGAAAAAGAAACAGTGAGGAGACACAGTAGGATGAAATGACTTTCAAGTGACTCATAAGTAGTCTTTGTGTCACAGGTCGAATAGAAGTTTTATAAGCGTGTACAGTACAAACAGTGAAAACTGTTTTGATGTACTTCTCGTAACAACACCCACTTGCAAGCTGATATCGCATACAGGAGTTGTATTAAGCGCTGTTTGAGCTGGATTACTTTTACCTAAGAAAGTGCTGTAGCTTTAGTGATTACTGAGGAGATCTGTAATTTCAGTTCAATACGAATCTGCCTTATCTGTAGGTTTTACACGTCTGGTAAGTGTGAATTATCCTCTTTAATTCTATATGTCAGAAATAAAATGGTCAAAATGATATAATGTACAAAACCAGATAATAGCACCTTAATTCTTTCTTTTTTACAATCTAAACACAAGGATAATAGATAAAAGCCACAAATTCATAACAAGACTACTGAATTCAGTGTGTGTTCCCCACCGAACACTATCTTGCACCATAGTTCCAAATGGGCATCCACACTGAAACAAGATGTAAAGTGTCTCTTATCCAGTGTTGTTTTTTTTAGCTGCACAGCACATTGTTATTTGGAAGTGTGGTGCCTGACGCCTAATGCTAAAAGCATAATGCTATAACCTAACCATCCATGTGTGGATGTTTCATTCTGGCCTATTTGGGGTAATTTGGGGATTACACAGATCCTTTATCCTGCATGAATCGGCCGGTCAAATTATGCACAAATTACATTACTGAACCCCCTCTGGTAAAACTAATCCAGCTCAAGTAGATGTGATCATGAGCTACATTGGTTAAAGCATTAATGGGAACACAGTCATGCTTCACTCACCTGTGCACTCTTGCATAGTTACTGTTGATTTACAGAACATTGACAAAAATTGAATTGAGCCTAATGAAAATCTATAGTGATCTCTGTTTACTGTTGAAAATGCCACATAAGCAGCCAAAACCGTGTTGTTGTAGGCAGGTTGGTGACAACAATGAATTTGCAATTAACTCTCTCACCATAAACAGGCCACAGAGTATTGATAGTTGAGATGTGTGATACAGACAGGACTAAAGGTCTAACAAGCAAATATAAATGTGGACTTGAGCCCATTTATTACACTTAAAGATACAAAGATACGAACAGCTGCTTTCCAAGCCTTACAGCTTACTCTGACACAGTTAATAAGCCAAGAGTCGACTTGGCCTTGACATTTCATAGGAATCCCCAGCGCCATTATAAGAGCTGTTCTAATACTATATTAGCATCAGTGAAGTTTGTTATATGAGCTCTCGGAGGAGAGAGGGATTGAGTGAACACGTGTCTACTTCGGCTGCAGAACTTGCCCAGAAATCTTAGTGAGCAGATGCCCTTTCAAACCCAACAAAATAGCAGAGAAAGCTGTTTATAAGACATAGCAATAAAGTACTTTAAAATGTCTGTGTAACGCAGTAATAAAGATGTGTTCATAAAAAGCAACTGTACTGCATGTGTTCATGTGCAATATGTGTAACGCAGTAATAAATAGGGTTAATAAAAAGTAAGTGTACTGCATGTGTTAATACACAGTATGTGTAACGCAGTAATAAATAGGGTTAATAAAAAGTAAGTGTACTGCATGTGTTAATATACAGTATGTGTAACGCAGTAATAAATAGGGTTAATAAAAAGTAAGTGTACTGCATGTGTTAATATACAGTATGTGTAATGCAGTAATAAATAGGGTTAATAAAAAGCAAGTATACAGCATGTGTTAATGTACAGTATGTGTAATGCAGTAATAAATAGGGTTAATAAAAACCAAGTATACAGCATGTGTTAATGTACAGTATGTGTAATGCAGTAATAAATAGGGTTAATAAAAAGTAAGTGTACTGCATGTGTTAATACACAGTATGTGTAACGCAGTAATAAATAGGGTTAATAAAAAGTAAGTGTACTGCATGTGTTAATATACAGTATGTGTAATGCAGTAATAAATAGGGTTAATAAAAAGTAAGTATACTGCATGTGTTAATACACAGTATGTGTAATGCAGTAATAAATAGGGTTAATAAAAAGCAAGTATACAGCATGTGTTCATGTGCAGTATGTGTAATGCAGTAATAAATAGGGTTAATAAAAAGTAAGTGTACTGCATGTGTTAATATACAGTATGTGTAATGCAGTAATAAATAGGGTTAATAAAAAGTAAGTGTACTGCATGTGTTAATACACAGTATGTGTAATGCAGTAATAAATAGGGTTAATAAAAAGTAAGTGTACTGCATGTGTTAATACACAGTATGTGTAATGCAGTAATAAATAGGGTTAATAAAAAGTAAGTGTACTGCATGTGTTAATGTACAGTATGTGTAAAGCAGTAATAAATAGGGTTAATAAAAAGCAAGTGTACTGCATGTGTTAATACACAGTATGTGTAACGCAGTAATAAATAGGGTTAATAAAAAGTAAGTATACTGCATGTGTTAATACGCAGTATGTGTAATGCAGTAATAAATAGGGTTAATAAAAAGCAAGTATACAGCATGTGTTCATGTGCAGTATGTGTAATGCAGTAATAAATAGGGTTAATAAAAAGTAAGTGTACTGCATGTGTTAATATACAGTATGTGTAACGCAGTAATAAATAGGGTTAATAAAAAGTAAGTGTACTGCATGTGTTAATATACAGTATGTGTAATGCAGTAATAAATAGGGTTAATAAAAAGCAAGTGTACTGCATGTGTTAATACACAGTATGTGTAATGCAGTAATAAATAGGGTTAATAAAAAGTAAGTATACTGCATGTGTTAATATACAGTATGTGTAATGCAGTAATAAATAGGGTTAATAAAAAGTAAGTGTACTGCATGTGTTAATATACAGTATGTGTAATGCAGTAATAAATAGGGTTAATAAAAAGTAAGTGTACTGCATGTGTTAATATACAGTATGTGTAATGCAGTAATAAATAGGGTTAATAAAAAGCAAGTATACTGCATGTGTTAATGTACAGTATGTGTAATGCAGTAATAAATAGGGTTAATAAAAAGCAAGTGTACTGCATGTGTTAATATACAGTATGTGTAATGCAGTAATAAATAGGGTTAATAAAAAGCAAGTATACAGCATGTGTTAATGTACAGTATGTGTAATGCAGTAATAAATAGGGTTAATAAAAAGCAAGTATACAGCATGTGTTCATGTGCAGTATGTGTAATGCAGTAATAAATAGGGTTAATAAAAAGCAAGTATACAGCATGTGTTAATGTACAGTATGTGTAATGCAGTAATAAATAGGGTTAATAAAAAGCAAGTATACAGCATGTGTTCATGTGCAGTATGTGTAATGCAGTAATAAATAGGGTTAATAAAAAGCAAGTATACAGCATGTGTTAATGTACAGTATGTGTAATGCAGTAATAAATAGGGTTAATAAAAAGCAAGTATACAGCATGTGTTCATGTGCAGTATGTGTAATGCAGTAATAAATATGTCAAAAAGTATTGCAGAAAAATTGTTCAATTAACCTTTAAAAAAAAGTGCCAAGCTGTATTTAACGTTAGGTCTACAGTTTTGCAATACCTATTACTTGCAATATACTATACTATACTAAGTACTATGTACTAAATTTGTGCTAACACAAAATGTTGACAATACATACTATTCTTACTATCAGGAAATAATGAATGCATATCATACCAAGCTGAACTCTTTTCTATATATATATATATATATATTCATTTATATGCCACCACTTCTCCTGTCACCTCCTACCTTACTCTCTGTTTTGAACGCTAGGGGTACTAAAGGCACTGAAACCATGTCCAATCAGGCAAAAGGTGCAGCATATCTCAACTGTCAAATACCACCACAGCCTGGACAGTGGAACGTCTGTGACCCCCGTCTAGCAGTGGACTTCTATAGCCTGAGAATCAGCTAAATTCCTCTCAGTTTACAACCGAATGTTCATTTTTGCACCCACTTATGCAACGTGTGGGTAGTGTAAGCTAATGGAGGACTAGAAGTCTGTTAGTCATGTTCTGTAAGCAGCCATTCCAGTTAACGTATTGCCTGGAAAGACACGTTTACCTTGCATGGTCTCCAAGTTGAGAAGGCTTGGCTACTCAAAGTATTGCATTAAGTCTAAGGAGGAGCCGGGATGACAGGATGGCACTATTCAAAATAGTCGGCCGGCCACCGCCCCAACTAGTTCTGTGCTCTTGCTTTTACAGTGTTATAGAGTTCACAGGGTCAGGCCAAGTTTCACTGGGTTTAATTCAGACAGATTTTTTGTAACATATATTTATGTGTATAGAAACACATACTTATAAAAACACTATAACTTTGGATTTGCTTTGTTCCGCTTATATTTTAGGTAACAACCACCTTTAATGCAAGAAGGCTGATACAACAACTTCATGTTTTAATCTACTAGCTTGCTAATAAGCAAGTTAAAGGCTAAACAACTAGCAATAACAAAAACATTATAGTGTCTACCTGATACGACAAGAACGATAATAGCCTCGCAAGTCAGGAAAACCGTTGTCACAGTTGCTATGGAGCAATGCAATTGCTGTATAGTTGTTCATATAATTCATACATAAATCAAATGCTGTGATGTGATTGGTTTCCTTTACAGACAGAAGTTTCTTACATTCATCTGAACACCTACACAAGCACATTTAAAGAAAAGTCCCACATGCCTCTAGTATTTCTGTTTCTCTTATAGTTCAGTTTTGGGGGGTGGAGGCCAAAAGAAGCTCATTGTGTGGAGCAGCTGTGGAGGTTTCAGCACCATAGAGAGCTCCAAGTACAGTCTCAGACACTACACTCGCCCACAGACATTCCAGGTCCTGCTATCTGTTCACGCTTCTTATAATAGAGGACTATTGTTCTTTTTCTTTATTGTTTGTTGGTGGAATAAAAGATTTTATTTCTATTTACACTTAGATTTAGACTTTAGATTAGTTAGTGTATTTGCAGCCTTGTTTTGCAGAAATTTAAAAAATCCTTTGTTTTGGCCACATTGTTGTGATTTTTTGATGTAGAAACAAATGGTAAAATGTTTGAAAGTGCAGATTATGTTCTAACTATATGTATATGTATATGTATAACTATAATTCAATAACAGCTACATTATATTTGATAAATAATCATTGAATCGAACGAGTTTAATGACTCAGTTTAAGCTCCCTTGGTAAAAGTTATCACACAAAATGGTGATGAATATTATAATCTGATACAGTTTTAGTCTAAAATGTCTTTTTAATCCATTTATTTTAACCCCTTCATGGTGGAGGGATACGTTAATGGTGTTCTAAGGCAAAATAGTCCACAAAGAAAACTTTACACTTTTACACTCATCGGTGTTAAGAAATTGTGGGCTCACTGTTGGTTTTGGATAGTAAATAAAATGTAAACAAAAAGGCTACATTTATGTTGTAGATATCGGGGCCCCTGGTTCCTGCCACAACCACTGTAAATTAGTTGGTAAGTTTAGTCAGTAAGGTTAGTTAGTAAGTGTTTTCTGCAAATTAAACATTTCTTTCCTAACCACTCAGAATGATTGTTTCTTCCAACCACTGAATTAGACAGAAAGTTTGAAAAATTGCAGTAGTTATCCTTTCTCTTCAATACATCCAATTTCTTTAAAACATCCAATCAGGCGAAAGGTACAGCATCTCTCAACTGTCAAATACCACCACAACCTGGAAAGTGGAACGTCTGTGACCACTGTCTAGCAGTGGACTTCACTGTCACTGTCAGTCTTCCTTGTCAGTGTTCTTAAACCAACATCTTTTCTGAGTTTTGTAATAATATTAAATTACATTATACAATTTTTTGCAAGCTATTTTTCTTTACAATGCCCTGCATGTACCTGTCTGCCATAAATGAATTAAAAAAATATATAAATGTTCACGCAATTTCCTAGAGTATCCATAAATATTTAAAGGTCACATTTCACATCAATATAGTCTAAATCTAAATTATACCATAACCATTTATGTATGCAGAATTTTTAAAAGAAAAAAACTAACTGTAATTAAATATCTAACTTTACTGACACATTTACCATGTTTACAGCACGGCACATTACCCTGTCTAATATCGGGTAAGAAATAATTGTCCATATGCTACACGGTTACGAGGTTACATCAGGTTCCTTTGTTATCGTTATGGGATTGGTTCAGTATTGTTTCAGGGGTGAGTGGCTGTGCCAGACCACACGCACTGCTGCTGTAAAAGCTGATTATTTGAGATTGCACACATTAAGAGGGAAATTTGGCTGATTCCACTGACTGATCAGCTGTTTTTCTTAATTTTCTTATGTAACTCCACTGACTCCTGGCACTCAGTGTCTGTGGACCATTTGTGTAAACAAATCAAGTTTTACAGTGTCTGTGTTTTAAGAATGAGCTTGAATCATTGTAGAAGAGAAGACAATAAAGTGTTCCACTTGAGAGTCCGCCCACTTGATTCTGTTTGCTTTCATTACAGCTGAGTAAGGACCAAAAGAACTGAGACAGACTGTGCCTATTAGAAATGCTAATAGATACGCATAGATATAATTACTGTGTGCAGAAGGAAAGCGAGGAGCTTGAGGGCAGTTTTCTGTGATTTGTGACGTAGCTCTATGATTTGTGATCTCTAGCTCCTTGATGTGAAAAGGCAGGACTGAGTGAACTCACAGTAGCTGTAGGGGAGACTGTTTAATCATTTTAGTCTCGACAGCTTATTTTCTGTAGCAAAAAAAAAAAAATGGTTTGAAAGGCCGCTGTTTTCAACTTCTAGCTGTGGTTTGGCCAAAAATCGCCCCCTTACCACAAATGTTGTCTATCAGCTTAGAAAAGCTGTAAGGCTAACGTGACTAACACATAGTGGAAGTGTGTAGCCACAGTTACCATCTTGTAAATCGCAAATCATCACATACCAGCTTTAAAACTCATGAAGTTTTGAGTTAATCTTAAATTATTTACATAGTTTTTGGCACATATGACATACTGCTAGGAATAAAATTAGACAAAAAAGATCACATACAGTCGCATGCAAATGTTTGCTTGAACATCCCTGGTTGGATGACATACCTGCAACAATTGCAGCCAAACATTTCTGAAAACTGTTGATCAATCCTACACATCGGCTCCACATCCCTTACAAAACAGTTTTAATATTAATGAGTTTTCTCAGATACTTGCTTCAGGTCCTTCCACAACTCTTCCATAGGATTAAGGTCTGGATTTTTACTTGGCCCTTCTAGAACATTAACTGTATCCTTCTTTTAACTGTTCCTTAGTATAATTACTTGTTTTATGTTTATGTTGATGTCTTGTTACATGACCCATGTTCTCTTGAAATTTAATTAACAGGTACATGTCCTGTTACTTTCTTTTAGAATTTGCTGATATAATTCGGATTTCATTGTTTTATCAATGATGGCAAGCAGTTCTGGCTCAGATGCAGCAAAACAGGCTTGCACCATGAAACTACCACCACCATGTTTTACAGATTTGATGAGGTTTTTATGTTGGAATGACGTTTCCTTTTTTTTATTCGACATAACACTTCTCATTTAAAACAAAACATTCTATTTTGGTCTCATTCACCCACATAATTTTTTTCAGTAGCCTTATGGCTTGTTTATGTGATCTTTAGCAAACTGCTGACAGGCAATCAGGCAGCGGAAAGCAGTGGATTTCTGTTTGCAGCTCTGCCATGCACATCATTGTCTCGGGCTGATCTGTTGGTTAATCACTCCTGAGGAGGGAAACTATGGTCATGAATATAATCAGTTTGTACTTAGGCTTTCTGAATGTGGATTAATGAAGTCCAAATGTATTTTTCATCCTTACCAGCCTGATTAGCATTAACAACTCATTTTCACATGTCCTCAGAAATCTCCTTTGTTTGTGCAGGCATACACTTCTAATTTTGATAGACCCCTGTTCCTTAAATAAGCTGGGTGGCCACTTAAACCTGATTGTTATCCCATTGATTTAAAACACACAATGAATTCCAAATAAACTGCTAAACTGACTTTATATTCAGATATATATTCAGAGACGGATATTATGATATTGTAATTATAATATTGGATCATTTTCCCCTATAAATAAGGAACGAGTATAATATTTTTGTTATATTTAAAACCATCATGACTGAAAAAATGCTTAAATAGTTTGCTATTTGTTTTTTAATACATCTTCTCCATCTTTTAGAACCTGTGCGAAAATCTGATTATGCTTGAAGTCATATTTGTGCAGTAATATAGAACTTTCAAGCACCACTGTATACCACAACAATCTTAGGATTAATGCCATAGAATATCAGCTCTTGGTTCTCTAAATATTGTATTACTTTATGCTTCTTTAAAGAACCTTTTTATTAAATGAGATGTGCAAGTGAGAAAACCTCTTGAAAGCACATACTGTGAAGGCACTATACCTAATAAAGTTTTTACCTAGTACCGTAGCCAAGAACCATTAAGGACGATTTATTTCTAAGAGTGTGCATTAAAGAGTGTGTAAATAATCTTACCACATGATGATGTGTTTAAATAGCTTCTTTAAAAACGCTCCCTTAGATCATCATTAAAATCTTTTTATACGGTGTAAATTGTCATGTCAGTGACTTGCTTTGTTTATAGTTCTGGCTTTGTCTTTCTCTGGTTGGAAGGATAAGGGTACAGGGGTAGTGTGACGAGAAAAACCTGTATAATATTGTGAAACCATTTATATAATAACACAATTGGGAATGTCAGCTAAATCTAAACAAAAAAAAACAATGAAATAAAAAAAGAGAAGGAGAGAGTCAGACTCTGCCCCTCTGCTTCCCACGCAGCAGATAATGCTTCCTGTTCAGAGCTATCCACAGCTGCTGTGACTCACTTTGGGGTTTTATATCACTTTCTGAATCTTTTCATATGCATGTTTGTTCCATTCTATTCATATGTTTTATTGCGAGAGTACTGAGAACTCTGTCATGCACACAGTATGACTAACACAAAAGGTGCTATTTTTGTTAGAATAAAGCAAACATGAAAATAACACACAAAATCACAGCGCTGGCTTGTGTGGGTGTGGCAGATATATTTTTGGGAATTTCTGACTGGCAGCGCATGCGCTATTGTAATCACATTATCAACAGGCGTGGATAGACCTAGCAAACTAGCACATTTGATTGGTTATGGCACAGCACATTGATATGTTCATAGTGGGAGGGTCATTTGAGGGAGAAGAGATGACATACTACTTAAATACTGTAGAAATGGTTAACAAAAAAAAGTATATTCAGTTGTTAAGAATGCACTGACATGGTAGTTGTGAGCTGTTGCTGATATGTGATATTTTTCATGCAACCCTTGTTAAATGGCATCTCAGTTTCACAATGAAAATAATTTACAAATTAATTTCCAAACACTTAATGGTTGTTCACTGAATTTAACATGTTAAAAACTATATTTTGTCTATTAGAATCAACAAAACATCTTATTTGACAGAGGATGTTAAAACCTTTGAACATGAGCTGTACATATATGCCGATACTGATGGTAATGACATAAATATTTAAAAAATATGAAGCTATGTACTGGTAGGAATCTAGCGATATAATATGTATCATGATACAGAGGTTTCATGTTATATAATAAGATTGAATATATTGTGTTATTGCAGGGTGTAAGGTGATATATAACAATTTCAGATCTAATTTTATAAAAACTGTATATAGTATAAAATATGGTAACTAGTCAGCTAAGTTTGCTAATGCTACAGTTAGCAGTGTGCTGTTATGCTACTGGTTTACAGTGAAGTGGAAGAGTGTAAAGGCTGAAGAGAGATTACAACATCTGTCTAGCAGCCGGAGATTGCTGTGTGAACGAAATGTCCATTTCCTCTTTTTTTTAATTTTCATCATTTAAACTTATTTACATTAAATTATTATTACATAATTATTTTATACTAAAACAGTAAGATTGTGTTCCTTCAAGTTAGAAGTTTGCTCTGACACAATTAATTGCATCAATAGTTGTTTTTTTCCTTTTTTGTTGTAGACAAACATCACTTAGAAGCTTTTAATTAGTATTCGGATGAAGTACCTTATTTATATATAAAGTGGAATTATGTAAATAGTGTTAACCCACAAAAACATGCTTTGTGAACTCTGCACCTGTACTTGAAGTCAGGAAAATGCCACTTTGGCCTTAACATGAGTGCAGCTGTGAACCAACATAAGTATGAAAATACCCCCCCCTTTATTACACCATCCGCTCATACATGTTTAGTTTCTGATTTAAATGGAAAAAAATGGCTTTAATTCAATCAGACAAACAATATGTCAGTTTCATGCCACTTATACATGCACACAAAAATATGCACCTTTGTTTAGACATAAGAGTTGTCATTAAGCTACATAAAGCTCTCAACACTATGGCCTTGCACCCTGAGTGTCAGTTTATTAGACATTTATTGCTTTATTCCTACACTTGTTGGCCTTTTAGGTGCACTTTGCGATTATTCACTGTAGCCTGTCATCTGTTGCTGCACCATTTTTTTGCCACCTCTAACCCATCCATCAGTAGAAAGAGCTCAGAGTAGAGCCGCTGCTGACCGGACATATCAGTGGTGGACCATTCTCAGCATAACAGTGATTCTGACATTAGTTAGTGTGTGTTGTGCTGATATGAGTGTATCAACTACATTAGTATTGCTGGGTTTTTAAACACTGCATGCAGCAGGTCAAATACAACATCTTATGATGCGACGTTCCTCTAAAGTGCCTCTATGATGCCTCAGCCTCAAGTGCAAGGCCCATCAGTCTCTCATTATGTAGTGTGTTCCACTTTTAGACTCTTCACGCAGGCTAGACCAGAGGCGCTTGTCTACAGACAGATGGCTGCACAGTTGTAGAGCCAGGGGGTAAACGATAGAGCTTGCATTTGTTCAGAGGACAATGAGTTTTCAGCTCGCGCGCAGAAACTACCTGCTCTGGAGTATCTCATGCACAAGTTGCGAATAAACCACGCACATAAAAAACATGTCTTCAAGGGCTTTATAAATTAAAACCGTCATGACTGAAAGAATGCTCAAATAAATTGTTGTTGTTGAGAAAATGGTCCTTTGTGTTGCTGTGCACAGGCAGTTCTTTCCACTACAGAATCATGTCTGTGTTTAATGCAGTACTGCCTCTACAGTACATTATATCATTCAAAGATTCAGACAATCTCTCTATGAAAGGACCAGGGCCCAGAGATCACTGGTTTCATACCGAGATTCTCTGAACCTTTTAATGTTATAATGTGCCATAGATGATGAAATCCCCAAGATATTAGTTGTTGTATGTGGATAAAAGTTATTCTTGAATTGTTTATGGTATTTGTGGTGATCCCTCCTTGCCTTAACTTCTAAAAGACTCCGCCTCTCTAGAATGCTCTTTTTACACATCATGTTACTGAACTGTCATTTAACCCAATTAGTTGTGAGATGTTCCACCAGATATTTTAACATTATACCACTTGACAATCTTTTGCTGCTTCTGTCCAAACTTTTTTCAAATGTTTTTTTTAAACAGTTTTAGCATAGTTTTATTACACCTCTTTACATCTCTTTATTTAAGTTTAACTGATTTTAATTATTCAATAATAAAACATATAATATGTATTAAAATATGCAGTTATTTTCTGGTCATTTCCTGAATTTTAACTTGTTAGAAAAAATACAAACTGCAAGTTATTATTATGTTTTTAACATGTTAAATTCAGTGAACAAACATTAAATGTGTTTAATTGGGAAATGAATTTGGTCATTATTTACATTGTGAAATTAAGATGCCATGCAAGGGTTGCATGAAAAATATTTGTTGTCTTTGTGCTGTGTAAATGTATGATATAGGGTTTAAATGCCAATCTTTGCGTTCTGTTTTGAATCTACATTTTTGCAACATTCTTACAAAAGGGATTGTATATGGTTCTAAAGAGCAGCAAAAAGGGTTATACTTTGGTTACAACATTTTTTATTTGGTACTAAATGGAATCATTTTTGTTAAGAATGTAGCAATAGTTTGCAAATCTAAGTGACATTAAGAAAAAGATATTTTAAAACTTGCTTGATGTGGTGTGGAGGATAACGTCTGAAAAGAGACACCAGCTACTTTGAATTGCGTTGTATCTACACATGCCACAATAAGCCATACTTGTTAGTAACTTTTATGTTAGGCGGGAATATAAAATAATATAAAGGAAATGTGGATTTGTTTTCCAGACTAAAGGCATGCTAGTCAGGTGAAAGATAAAGAGGCTAAAAAAACTCATAGTCGAGTCTTTGGCATGTCTGACATATCAAAGGAATATTTTATCACCATGTTATTAGATATTCATAGCTTGTGATGCTCTCAGACCTATTGACTGGGTCAGTGTTAATGACTGTTTTACATTCTCTTTGATCTATCAATCAGACCAAGCTAAGGGCTGTTACTTCTGTTTAGGATTTTTAATTCTTCTCTGTTCTTCCTATCTATCTATCTATATATATATATATATATCAAATTCAATGTTAAAATGGAAACAGGTTTTATTAAAAGTGATTTTGGAGCATACTGGTCTATCCATCATAAAATTTACACAGGACATAAAGAGCAGCTATCATGTTTGAATCAAATAAAAATATAAAAATCTACAAAAATTAGACATTTTTTCTTTGGGCAGCTACAATATTATTATGTGTATCTCACACACACACACACACACACACACACACACATACTAGACATGTTTTAGAAATGACTACATTGCCAGCACACCTTGTAGACTAGAGCTCATCTGTCAGCATTCTTCTGGCATCTAGCATCCTTAGTGTCAGCAGTCAGGTTAAGACCACAGGATGCTGTTGGATGGATTTTATTGGTTGGTGTACTATTCTCAACCCAACAGGTTTATAAAAATTCCAGCAACACCACTGACACTCATATCAATGCAGCACACACTACCATGCCAGCGACACCATGTCAGTGTCAGCATTGTTACACTACCCAAACTTGATGGGTGAGCTCAGGGGGGTGTGGTGGACCATATATCTGAGTGGCCAGGGCTCCAGACTAACCCTTTCTGAACCATCCCAGAACCGCTCTAAAACTTTTTGTCCACCATCCTAAAATATTATTATTATTATTATTTTTATTTTATTGTTAATTTGTAACTTATACTGTCATCAGCTGTTTTAATTATCTTGACTATATGTACCTCAGGTATTTTTGACTGCTTAAATACAATTCTTGATAAGAGCAACACAGTTATAATATTTTTGTTCTTATAGTGTAGATGCTGGATTTAAACGCACTGCTGTAAGTTAACAAACACTCACATTCTAACAGTCTAACTATGTGGGATGATAGAAGAGCTGTGTCACCTGAAAAAATGGGATTTGATCTGTGAATACTTTGTGAGCTTACTAATATGTACTGTTAATATGAAGCATCTATGATTGTTGTGTTAACTTTGCATTTTAAAACAATTTCCCCATTGGGTAGGATCCGTTAACATCAAGGCGTCTGACCAAAGTACCAAAGTGACCACACAACCCTAGAATGATGGGTGCAAACAGCTCTACTGACACCTATCAAAGATTGAAATCCCTCCACATGCCATGACAGACTCTCTCTTCAGGAGCTTGTAGGTGATAGAGCTACTTAATTAAACTCACAATTAGAGCTGGGGTGTGAGAAAGGCAGTACAAGGTCATAAGAGTCACCAAAGTCGGAACTCACTATTGTCTTATGGAGCCGCTACTCATATGTCAATTTGGTGACCCCAGAGTAAAAGATCTCAGAGATATGCCTTCAGACAGTTGGTACTGTTTTTAGATTTGTGTGTTCTCTTTGATAATACTGCAAATGGATGGGGCAGAGGGGGCTGATAAATTGCACAGCAACAGGTGATGCCCAGTCAGTAACTGTATACCTACAAAGTACATCTACATGCTAGCTGTACTTGATAAATACCTGAAATACTACACATCCAAAAGCATATAGACACTCCTTCTAAATAATTAAATCAGCTATTTTAAGGGGCATCCAACACATTTAACTAACTTGCAACTTGACTCTGACTCAGGCCCGACACTTAAGACTGTATGTGATTTTGTCTTTCCGTTGTACTACAGTCATGCAAACTGTACACACAACTTATATAATCTCCAGAAGAAGGCATTGCCAATCGAATAGGATTATCTGGAATATCCGCACATAAGCCTAAGGCCACTATGCCCAATGCCAAATGTCAGCTAGAGGGGTATAAAGCCCCCAGCATTGGACTGTGAAGCAGTCAAACTGCGTTCTCTGGAGTCTACATCCAAAACCTTTGAGTTGGAGTGGTGTTTGTGATTCAGAACAAATTGTCCAACATCAGTACCTGACCTCACCCATGCTCTTGTGACTGAATGCAATCAAATCCTCACAGTAATGTTCCATCAATTAGTGTAAAGACTACTCAGAAGAATTGGAGACTTTTAATGGAGCAAAAGTGGGGCTTTGGGGGCAACCTCCCTATTAATACCATTGATTTCAGATGAAATGTTGGGTGAGCAGGTGTCATTTTTTACATGAAGCCTGTGCCGTGGCTTGTAAAATGAATCAGTGATGCATGTCACTGCATTTCTTATATGCACTATAACGTGATTGTGTTTTTAAAAGAAAAAATCAGAGACCAGTTGTTGACACTGGTATTGAGCATAAACGTAATTATTGGTTAAATTGGTACATTTCTCTTTGAAATGTCTTACATTGATTTCTTTCTAGGTATTGCGCTGATAAACATATGCCTTGCTGGAACAATTACTGGAGAGCAGCACGGTTTAGCAGACAATAGCAGGTTAGATTGTAATGAGGACTCTCATTGAGATTTTTTGAATACCTTTCAGCTCATGCTCCCAACTGCAGATTACTTGGCAGCGGTGGCTACTCCTGCTTTTTTTTCCTTTTCAGTAATTCCGTTGGAATCTGTTCTTTTGTTGCTGTATTTTTAGTCAGGCAGGCTCAGGCAGACAGGTCACCCAGACAAAGAGACTGCTGTCTTGCCAATCCTTATCTCATACACAGACAAGGTGGTCAGCACTGCGTGGTTCACCTGGGGGAGCTTCTATTATAGCTCCAGTCAGATATCAACCCTCACCAATGCTCTGTATCTACGAAGGAGGATTATCAGACACGATACAAAAACTGCTCTCAGACCAGTGACCTGGCAACCTCTCATAACACTCCTGTAACAGTCTCTGGTCTGAGCACACAAAAGGAGGTGGTCAGCGTTATCGTCAGAGCCGAGACCGCATCTTGAGCTGTTCAGTCACTAATGAATTGAGTAATATTCTCCATCTCTCTCTTTCATCTCTGGGGTGACATTACAATAACAGCCTCTCAGCATTTACTTAGCATTACCCGATAAATGGGCCTCGCCGCCTGCCCGTTTGTATGGCATGCTCTCTAAGGCTGAGAACGAAGGCATAGATTAGTCAGGCATCAAAGGATGGCCTGCCAGCCAATAGCAACTCCATTACCATTTATGGGGGATCTCTGGGGGGTGGGGTCTGCAAATGCAGGTATGGCTTTAGTCTGCTGGTGTTTAAAATGTGAGAGGTGTAAAGGCCGAAGTATACTTCTGCATAATTGTATAGATGTCTGGTAACAATAGGAACGTGGATGCGCACTTAAGTAGTTAGTCAAGCATTCGAGGTGTCAGTATTTAAATCCTGAAATCATTAGTTTTGTGCTCGTTATATTTTATTAGGGGAACACGGAGAGAACATACAGGCCAACAATTCAGGGAAATGCTTTGCTGGTTCACTGATAAAATAAGCTGAGGCTGAGGTGTAGCGGTTGGTAAGCTAGGATATATGTAACCAAGGTATGAAATCATGATCAGCAGCCTCGTGCACAGCTTGATCCTGTCTAGCCTGGCAGGAGAGCCGCAGCTAAAAGAGCGCAAACCTCTAACTCGGAGAAACATATGAACTGATCCATCCTGAAATCTCAAGTATTTAATTTGTTTATTTATTCATGTACACTTTTTTGAGGTAGAGATTAGTCAGTTATTAGATGCCATAGCAAGCACCAACGTTAATTTATTTAAAATTCTTATTTAGCTATTCACTTAAACCCCATTGTTAATACTTTTAATGTGAAATAACTATAAATGACTGTGAGAGTTTAATTTAAACATAACTTACCCGTTTCATGATGTGCTAGTAATTCAAATAGGCTGCATCATACGCAGCAGTCTCTTTTACTGAATGCTCAAAAATATGTTCCCATGATTCATGATTGCATTTGACTGTGTTAATGTGACCAAAATCATCACTGAAATTCTTTCCAATGGATTTTCTGATTGTTACATAATATGAATCAATCAAACAAATAGTCAAATCTTTGTATTAAATAACCAAATCAGATTTTAAATCTGGGTACGGTCTGATATTGCACTGCAACTACGAAACATGAGTGCTAGAATAAGAGTGCATGTTAAAGACATGACAGATGCCAAATAGGCTGATGACGTTAGCTGACGTTAGCTTGGTCAGTGAAAGCATACATCAATCAGTCATATGATTAAAACCACATTGTGGTTTTTATACTCATTGTCCATTTTCTCAGCTCCATTTACCAGAGAGTCGCACCTTATATTTCTATAATTACAGACTGTAGTCCATCTGTTACCTTGCATTCTTTGTTAGCCTCCTCTGTTATTTAGTGGTCAGGACCCCCACGGGACCACCCCACCGCAGGTATTACTTGGGTGGTGGATAAGCACTGCTCTGACACTGACATGGTGGTTGTTAGTGTCATAATCAAGTAATCAGTGACTGGTCAACATCAAGCTTAAAGCAGCATTGCCCAGCAGTAAAGTCAACTAGCCTGTGCACTGAAGAGTTATCTCCACAGGTTCTGGTAATGCATCAGAGGGGGCATCCATGAGCATGACTCGAACTAACCCATGAGCTCTATTCTTGCATTCTTGAGGAATGGACGTGTGAAACAGATCACAGCCAAACGATAAAAAAATGGCTTCACTGAGTAATAATAAATCACGCATAGCCTTTCAAAGATTTCAAGATACCATTGGTAATATTAGTAACCATCTGAACAGGGAAGGCTTTAAAACACTTCATTGACCTTTTGATGCACAAGCTAAACAAACCCCTTCTAATGCACAACATGGGTCAAACTTTACCCATATCAATCCTATGTAATGTTTTGTATTGCTAATTATCTATGATATATAGATAGAATTATATAATGATATATGGATATAATGAAATAGACATATAGATATAATCCTCTACTGCCTTCACAGTTTATTTCATAATGTAATGTTCCAAGTGCTGATTAAAGATCTTGTTCTTGACCTTAAATCATTATTTTAATTCTGATTTATTTACTTCATTAACAAAATTCTAACTGTGACTTTGAATGGTAACAAATGTCAATAGTGTCTATCAAACTCCATAGTTGATACACAATACATAAAAAAACAGAAATTTGTGATGATCAAAAACAAGTAAATTGAGGAGTTCACAGAAGCGCGAATGATGAAATTAATTTATTTTAAAGATCCAGAAAATAAAATCTCAGTTGGATCACTTTTGACCCAGGTTGTGCATCAAAGGGTTAATATAATACAGTCTGTATTTTCTGATCTAAATTCTTCACTCGTTAAGATTCTGTAGTTTTCATCCTGAAAACTGCATGATTCAGAGGGGACATTACACAATAGACTTTTAATTTAATTAATGTTTTAACTGTGAACTATAGTTTAGTTGGAATTAAGTAATATTTGTATATATAAGATTACCTCAACTAAGATCATTCTACAAGACAAATCTTAAGTAAATAAGTAAATAGTGAGCCACGTGGGCGTGTCTATACAAATGTTTTATTTTAAGACCTAATTGTTGCCATTACACTCAATAAACTGCATGAATATAACACACTCTTTGCCGTGCCCTGCACTCTGTCACAGATCACAACTGAACAATGTCGAAAAATGCCTTGTGTGCAAGATGAGTAAAGAGCATGTTTTGATGAATGAGCAGCCCACGCGGAGGAACGTTTTTGGGATGCGGATTTGCTGACATAGCTATAAGCGGAACACACGCCGCATTAAAGCGGATGCACCGTCTCTCTCTGCTCTGATGTCTGAGTCTATTAGCCTAGTTTTTAATCTTGCAGACTTTTATGCCTCACATCCTTCTCCAGAACAGGCTCTGATAGCTGATGCCAGGGAGCGCTGCTTCAGAGCTGTGACAGAAATCATATTCTCTGGAAGCAGAACTGAACATCTTATAAAAAAGCGTGTCAGGAGGGCTAGACCTAAGGTTAATATTCCTGTTGTGTATTAAAAGTCTAAGATTATATGCCATTTAATGTCACCCTTTAAGCCATTTAACATTCCAGCGTGGATGTAATCAAACTCTGTTATACATTCTGGGCAGTACAGCTCCATATCTGTTTACGCTGTGGACGTATAGACATGGTGGCTGGTTTGGCAGGGTGTTTCAGCAGCTTGGCAGAGAAGAATGACTTGCTCTCCCTGACGTGCTGGCATTATATGTGCTGACTGGCTGCGTGTGATTAAAATGCTTTGCTCTGCTCTTTGTCATTGCCTTCATGAATAGCTGCTCTCCCATGGATTTTCACTGAAAAGCTCCCAACGGTGCTCCATGCTGGAATGGCGTCCCTCTTGCTTCCCCGTGCCTCACAAAGGAGTTTGATGCACACAGGGCAACATGTTTCCTGTGTTAGGTGCACTGGTGCCTTGCAAAAATGAAACCTGTGGCGAAAGCTGAAATATAGCCTCAGACACGTCTTCCGTATTTGGGGAGTGAAGGACAATCACTGTGTGGGTGAAGTCAGTCTGGAAACTGTCTGATATGCCTGGTTAAGCTGATGTCCTGGCTGTGGAAACATCTTTAACCTGTCTTCATATCAGAAAATGAAACATAGCCTTAGACATATCTTCCAGGTTTGGGAATGCAAGTGGAAGAGCATTACTGTCTGGGTGAAGTGGATCTGGATCTGGCAAATAGAAAACAGTGATATATCTGATGTCATGTCTGTGAACAAGTGATAACCAATGATATATCAACGATCTCAGTCTCAGACACTTCATATCAGACACTGAAACAAGGCACTAGACTCAAGCCACCCAGTTTTAGGGAGTGACAGTAGAAGACAATGCAGCACTAGCTGCTCTCCTCCCTCTCCTCCTATTAAAAGCTGCCATGCTTGATTATATATATTATGAATAGCTGGCCGCTGATTGGCTGTTCGGGATCTTCTGCGAGCACTTCCGTATAGCAACAGTCTCCGTCCTCTGCAGAAAGACCCCGCCCCCGCCGCGCGCAGCTGGACCAGCGGTAACCATGGTAACCACGGTGGCGCTGCGCGCGCCTCGCCTGCCCGCCGCGCGGTGGGCTTCCAGGGTCTGACCTGCTTCCGCGCGGCGGCTTCACTCGCGCGCGCACACCAGAGCAGCTCCGCGTTTAGTGTAACGGTTCAGCAACGCGGAGCCCAGTTTCTGTGTGTGTGTGCTTGTTTTGCTATACTTGTGAGGACAAAACCTATTTGTTTACATTCATAGGACAAGATTTTCTTTGCTGGCAATGTTTTCAACACAAATGCAACGTTTTGTAGGAAAAAAAACTAAACTAGTAAATTTTCGAGGTTAAGGTTAGCTTTAGGTGTATATGTAGTATTATGTGGCTACAGAAATAGAAAAACCGAGTCCCCATCCGAGTCCTCACAAGGAATATAAATGTGTGTGTGTGTGTGTGTGTGTGTGTGTGTGTGTGTGTGTGTATAGAAAGAAAGATTCTGGTGCAGTGTGAGTGCAGTGTGACCAGCAGCATGTCCAGGTTTTTAGACAGAGGGTTGGGCAACCGAGGTGCCAGTAGTCTCTGTATAGGTGGGCAAATCTTTGAACTAAACTGGCTGAAATGTGCACAATGGTTCCACATGGAATTAAATATCTTACATCAACACAGTGGCTGAGGTTTGTTTTGCTTACTTTTGACAAGGATTGAATTGATGCAGTGTATGGTATTCATGTGGAACCGGAATACACATGTGAATCAAGTAAACACCATTTTCAGTGTATATTGTGAACTCAGGGAGCCTCACCTTCACATCTATTTATCTATCCACACTATACATACACAGTATACCAGTTTTGTATAAAAAAGAACAATAAAATACACAGAGTATTGTAAGGATGGAAGTTTGGTCTCAGCATTGGTTGGGACACAACCACACTCCCACTTTGTAGTAATGTCTGCAGAACATCACAGAACTAACTTTAATGCTGATGACTTTATAATTTCTCTCTCTCTATTTTCTAATTAGGAGCTCACCTGAAACCCTAAACACGCATCTGTTTCCTCATCAGTCTGCTCTACTTCTCTAGCCTGATGCCATATTTCCTGCAGTGCATGCAAACAAATTCATTAATGGTGACATTTGTAGGGGATTTCTAGACAGGAATTCACCCCAGAATCACCCATTTTATGTGTATACCTGCTAGGAGTCTGACTGATAGCCTCATGATGACAGAAGTCAGGGTTAGCTTGCTAGCTAACGTGGTTAACTAACATCAGTTGATGCTATTTTTAAATGTTGAAAAGCATGGGGACGTTAGGCAGCTTGAAGGCTTTCATTTTAAATCAACATCAGCTCTTCTCTTTTTTGGTGCCATGATATCTACAAAGTTCAAAATGTGTTGTCAGTGCAGGAAAGAGAGGAAAGAGAGGAAAGAGAGGAAAGAGAGGAAAGAGAGGAAAGAGAGGAAAGAGAGGAAGTCAACTGAAAGTCCACTCTGTGTCTGGTAGTAAGTAGTTCCCTGTAATTGTACAAAACCTTACAAATTTTTAGAAACCTACAAAAGCCTAATTGAATCATTTCATACCATATCTTCAATAAAACTGATTTTAAATGAAAAAACCGTGTTTGCAAACTCCAGAATATTAGTGTAAGGGCATTTACTTCTCTTTACAGTGTGGAAGTTGAAAAGTCATCAACAGAATTAGAAAATGAGTGAATAAAATTATATAATGGTTCTAAAAAATGATTTGTTAGACTAGAAGGTGGCTCTTGGTGTCACTGTCATCATAAATATGACTCATAAATTCAGACAGTCTGTTTTATGTGTATTCACTTCTTTGAATATATTACCCATATTATCTATGTCATTATTATGCTACTATTATCGGTGACTGTGGAGCATGTCAGGAAACAAACAGCTGCAGGAAAAAGGTACATATTGTACCCGCTGTTTGTACATTTCAAGATTAGAGACATTTTAAGTCTTAGTTTTATATTATAGTCAAATCAAAGTTGAGCACACAACACACAGATACATATCAATCCATAATGTTTTTTTAGAAGTGTTTGTTTAACATTGTTAAATTGTCCAACTTCTTTACAGTGTGCAATATAAAACAAGATTAGCATACCATGTGGTCTCTCACGACTTGGTGCTTTATTAATATTGCTGCCCTCTTACATCTTCTACTGCCTCCACGTCAGTCTGTTTTCCCCTCCTTTCAACCACCTCTCACTCTATTTCATCCTTTTTTCTATTTGAGCGTTCCATTTTTATAATCAAATGAAACTAAAAGAGTTTATTATATGACTTAACTTAAAATGGCTATGTGTGTAGATGATTTGCAGAAATGAATATGCTAGTTATCACTGGCAGAGCTAACTTTGGTATTAAAATAGATAGATCTGTTTTAATACAACTAAAATAGATGTAGTACTGTTAAGGACCTCCCACCCACTTTCAGGCACATAGATCGATAATGCATCATTTCAGTCTACAATCAATTTGTTGAATATGTGCCAATGAACCAATCAGAGGATCTAATCTGGGTGCATGCTGAATGTAAATTATTAGTCAGATCTTCTTTGAGGAGACACCTAAACTATATCATATGTAATTTTATGTACTTATATTTTTATTTACTGTACTTTACTTACTTATGTTATTTATTTTGAGGTAAAAATGTATGATGGCAAGGTTTGTTTCAAAGCCTACAGTTGCCACCATATCTGTCTACAGTTGTATGCAAAAGTTAGCACGCTCCCAGTCAAACTCCACCCGCTGATTCTATAAGTGAAATATTAAATGTGTCCTCTACAGAGATATTACTTCAATTTTCAGTTTCAAATGTACCCAACTCACAATGTGTTCAATTCAGAAGGAAGTAGTAATTAAAGCAGTAAGTCATGAGAGATTCTATCACAATTAAGGTACACAAAGCAGAGAATTTATCTATTTGGCTCCAAAATTTCAAAACTAAAATAGCACACTATTTAGAAAGCACGGGGTGTTTGAGATTAAGCCTAGGTTTAATGCTACTTTAGACTAAAACATAGACATTTGAAGCATGTAAGCCATTCAATAAAAATTCTCTAGACTTTCATATTGCAGTTTTACAGAGCATCATATTGTAAATACAGTGAAATTCATGATGTTGTTTAGCATGTTTTTAATCATTTAGCTGTTTAACGTGGTATCAGTTTAAACAAAAACGAGTACACTTGGAGGTCCAGGCGAGCAGTAATACAGAGTTTGGTTGTAGTGCGGTGGTGTGTGTATATGATGTTTTTACAGTGGCTTCTAACACGACTCAGCCAATCAGACTTTAGGAGCAGAACTATTTGTTTGAGGATTAAAGTGTACAGAAGTAATCTCTGTAGAGGTCATGTTAACTTATTTACACTTTGAAAATTAACAATCTTGATTTGATGCCCAAACTTCTGCATACTGGCTGCATCATTCTGTATGTGCCTGTTTATCTACCTGTTGTTCTGTTTCTCTGTCTGCATGTGTGTCTGTGTTGCACAGTGGAAAGTCACACAGAGTTTAATGTAATTATAAATTATTATAGGTTGTAATCCTTAGCTTTGGACCAAAGCAATATGTATACAGTCTTCATGTCCATGTTCAGAATGGGCCAGCCACCTCTGCCTAGCGCTCCCCTCCCCCTCACTATCACTGACTCATAGTCGGACAGAGGAGAGCAAAGGCAGTCATTTGTGCTTTTTTCCAGTCTTCTTATTGAAGTAAGTGCTGGTATGAATTTGCTTTAAGCCCACTCCTTTTGCCCTCTTGCAGTGCTTAATGAATGGATATAGCTCATTATAAAACTGTTGTGAAAAATGGGTTATGACTCCTTCATGTTTAAAAAGCTTACTAAGCCAAAAGCTGTGTGAGAGAGGTTTGATGACACAACTAGAAAAACACCACTGATGTTCTATTATCATGAACAGTTAACACTGAAATAAATGCAATTTCTTTGGAACCGGTCTTCTCTGTACAAGCAAAACCCAGTGGCCACGCCCACATTTGCTGGTGTTTATAACCTATACAATCAAATTTGTCAAACTTTGATATTTACTCAGGGTTCTTGTTTAATTTTGGCAGATGTGGCCAGTCACCTGCTTGTATTGCTTTAGATCTGACCAGAGCTGCTGGATGCCTCTTTAAGGTACTGTACCTCACTGACTACTGATGCCACCTGTGCTCTGTTCTTTCTGTGTTGTAGACGTGATGGAGCAGCAGAGGGTGCTACGCTCCAGCTGTCTGGTGAGTGGGGTGCACACTCCTCCCATCCGCCGCCACAGCAAGCTGGCCACACTAGGACGCCTATTTCGGCCGTGGAAGTGGAGGAAAAAGAAAAACGAGAAGCTGAAGCAGAGCTCCACAGGTGAGGCATTAGACCACAGGACGAGCTTGCAGCTGTCTGCACTGTTGAACAGGCCAAAATACTGAGATTCAATATACAGTACAGTGCATAAATCTCAGGCACCCAAGAGAATTGTTCATAATATGAAGTACTGCCTGTAAAAAACACCACATCATATCAAATCAAATCATTTCACAATATTTAAGATATATATAAAAATATATGTATATATATACCCAGACGTCTACTGCATGAATGTGTTCAGTTCTATCAGCAGTACAGCTCATTTAATTACAGAAGGATTGATTAGAGTGACTAGGTCTTGGACGGTAACTGTAAATACTGGAATTGATTAAAAGTTTTGAAATGTTTAAGCTAACACAAATAAAATCACAATATATTGTTTATTTGTATTTGTGTGTAGGGTTGGGTAGTAATACATGTAATGTATGGAAATATGTTGTGAGATCAGTGACTGCTGGTGTGAGCTGCTTCTTTTGAACAACTGATTTTTGAATGGAAGTTCCAATAACATGCACAAAGTGCACACAACTGACTGACCTGTGTCCTATTTTGTTTCATAAACAGTGCAGATTTACTGTTTGTATTGTGTTAAATTAAACTCTTGTTGAAAAAGCCTTCTTGAAATGTCTTTTAGTACTTAGAGTAGTACAATATAGTTTTAGTCCCATAGATTAGGTTAAAACTATATTTATTTTACCAGTAGCCTGTAACGGAATTTCTTTGAACAACCCTAACCCAGATTGGGTTTTTTGACTAAATAACGTTACTGCCCGATGTAAATCTCATATTTTTTACATATCATTTTGTCAAATGGCCAAAGAGTTTTGCACAGTCTGTGTTTACCACACCTTACATTTAAGCATGTTTTTTTTTCCTCTTTTACAAATACAACTGCACTGAATAGTTGCTGTTATGAAACTTTGTCTGTTTTTAAAGCCAAAGCGGTGCGATTAAAAACATACCCAACTGGAGTAACCTTCAGTCACCCAATATCCCTCAGGCACAGTGCAAAGTCACTTAAAAAACCTTCAATATGGCTGCAAATGGCACATTTTAGAGTTGGTTATAAAATGTGTATTAAAAGCAAAATTACATTTAAAGTACAAAAATGAATTTGATGTTTTAATATTTAATATTTAAACGCTTTTTACAGTAACCATAAAATATTTTTTATATTTATATTAATATTTATATTTTAAATCTAATTATTTCATTCATGTTGAGTTGTTTTTATAAATAAGCCATGACATATTGTTACACCTTGCTCAGGCCGCTTCAAACATGGCCTTCAGTGTGAAACATATGTAATGTCATATAGTACTGAAATTTGCTCAACGTGTCTGTATGCTTGGCTTTAACTCGCCTGATGTTGCTTTGAATAAGCGCGTATGCCAGAGGAATATTAGTAGTAATTAATGTAAATTTACACAATTGACTATAACCTCTTATATAATGTACAGAACCCTTCTGTGAATGATTGTTACTGACTGCACTGTGTCTAATATAAAATTGAAAACCAATGACCATGTCCTTGCTGTGTGTACAGATGTGGCCCTAGCCTGTGGCCTTCACTCCCCAGATCCCGGCTCTCCCATTCAGGGTGTGTCAGATGCAGACCTGAGGCTGCCTGGCCCTCAGGGGCCCATCCTCAGCATCAGCAGCATGGAGTACCTCAGCTCAGAACATGACCATCTGCCTATTGGTGAGGAGCATCTGTGACCTAACACGTATCCCACCTTGTGGGTGTACATAACATCAGTGCTACATAAAATCACTATTTCCCTTACTAGAAACTACCACCTTGTTCTTCCACTTGTAGGCATCTTTATTGAGACCACCAACTTTATAAATCCACTATACGGGGTAAAATTATAGACTGTAGCCCATCTACCCTATCAGTGTTGCTGCTGTACTGCTGTGCACAATTTCCAGCCACCCTCCATCTGTCATTGAGCAGCTGCTGTTGACCAGATATTATTTTGGTTCTGGACACAGCAGTGACACTGACATAGTAGTGGCATGGTAGAGTGTGCGGTGTTGGTGCGAATGTAATATGCACAGCGATGTTGCTGAATTTTTACACACATTAGTGTCACTGCTGGGTTGAAAGTGGTCTCTCACCCCAAAAGTGGTTATTGATGAAAGGCTACAAATTGTGCATGGCGACAGATGTAGTAAACCATCCTCTAACTGTGGATTTATAAGGTAGGTGTTTCCAATAAAGTGGTCGTTTTTTTTAACAAAACAGTGTAGCATTATGTGTCATCTTTTTTTTTGGGAGAATTACAATTCCAAGACAAATAATAAAGCCTGTGCCTCATAATGTGTCCACGATGTATAGAACACAACAGTGTAGACATATAATGGAGAGAAAGATCATGAGTTAAATGCAAGCTTCCAGAAAGTACCTTGATACTGATGACATGGTTAGACCAATAGGGGGCAACAGTTAGTCTTATCTTCACAAGATTTCACACACAAGCCAAAACAGCCCACCCAGTTTTAACATTTGTCAATGTCAATCAGTCCCTGATTGTTTAGAAGATGGTGAAACGACAGACGAGCATAACAGAAGTGAGGAAGAAGAAGAGGAGGAAGAGGCTGCTTTAGTAGACGATGCAGAAGAAGCAGATAGTAATGGAGAGGAGAGAGAAGAAGATGAAGAAGAAGACCCTCAGAGACCATCTCCTCCAAGCAACCACGGCATCCTAGTCCCTCAGCTCAACACTGAGGAAGGTAGGTTGGCTCCCTTCAGAATTATAAGGATGGAAATCAGTGACCTCAACAAGATTTGCTGTGAGGAAATGATTCCTTGTATCTTGAAATTAGACGTTTCCCCACAATTGGATCTATTTAGATCGTTCTGGTACAATTTATACACACTGAGCATACAAATGTAATTGTTTTACACAGTAAATAATTATTTTAAAAAAAATTATCCTTTTGGGAGAATTTTGTGTTTTATTTCATGTCTTAAAATTACATATACTTTCTTGAATATTATTATAGCCAACTAAAATAAATTCTGTGTTTACTAATCAGTGCTGTTATATTGTCACATTTAGATTAATGCATCATTACCCCTTTAAAATAATGTCGAGGTCAGTATAACAAATAAACAGTTAATGGTAATGCTGCTGAGTGAAGCTATGCATGACTGGTTTCATTTGTTTGTGTAGACCCAGGGAAAGTTGCCGTCACAGCTGTGCCTCAACCAAACTCATTCCTCCCTAAAGATGTGCCCAGAGTCCCTGAAGGCCCCAGTCCTGTGGTTCTGAGAGGGCCTTTCTCCAATCCTGTGGGCTCACCACATATAGGCACCATGCATCCTCCTCTGCCCCCTAGCTGTATCATTGAGGAACTGCACCGTGCCCTGGCAACAAAGCTCCGACAGGACAGGTAACTACGGAAGTCCTGCCACATCTGCTCTGCTAGATAGATGAGATGATGAGCCTTTGTCACTAGGATATTATTTCCCACTGTGTTAACGTTTATGTATATATATATATATATATATATATATATATATATATATATATATATATATATATATATATATATATATATATATATAATTAATCAGTAAGGTAGCAGTTAAACCTTGTGCTTTATTATTTTGACCAAAATAACATGCACTGCATGCACACCTTGAATTATGAAAACATCTACTCAAAAACTTATATATCAGTATTACGAAGGCCACTATCACTATTGTGCAGACCTGACGCTGGTGTGCCCTCACTAAAAAAGGGGCACTTATCCAAGATAAAAGCATAAACTGATGAAACTTGCTGTCATACAAGCTCATAAAGAGGATTCTGAATAGATATGAAAAATGCCCATATACATCTCTGTCTCTGTATTGTAGTACGGAAAGAGAGACCAGTGGAGAGGTGGAGAACAGGAAAGAGGCAGAAGAAAATAAGGAAAATGTCAGACAGACCCACTGCTTCACCGATGCCTCAGGAATCATATACGACATGGACAGCTGGAACGAGTCTGTCATTTCTGGTACGTAATGTTTAAAATGAATATTAAACATCATTGAAAATGATAATGTTGTGTGAATCTCAGATAAACGACTGACAACACAGCACAAGACCTTTTTAAGGAATTTGCACTGACCTTGTATTTTGAGTAATGCTTTACTTAATCATTTTTGAATGCAGTTAAAAGAGAGTGCTCTCGTGTCAGGGACATAAAAATGAGTCATTAAATGAACACATAGTCACTGTTTGTTAAACCTTAGAACAAGAATACTAGGATCAGATCTAGGATCAGATTTTTTTTCTTTTCAGCTATTCAATTAATAAAAGCAGTTGCAGTGAATACGGAGGTGAAATGATTCAAGATAAACTGTCACTGTAAGAAAGCTGAGAAATACGGGCTGTTTATATCATATGTGTGTATGTCCTGCATTTACTGGTGTTCTGACGTATGATTCAGTAGGGAATTGTGTAATTTTTCTATGAAGCTATAAAGATTTCTGACCCAACGTCTATGTATACAGGCACGCTGCCACGCCGAATGAGGAAGGAGCTGTTGGCTGTAAAGCTGCGGAATCGGCCCAGCAAACAGGAGTTGGAAGACAGGAACATCTTCCCTGCACGCAGCGACCAGGAGAGACAAGAAATCCGCCAGCAGATCGAAATGAAGCTCGCCAAGTAAGCCAGCACTCCTGCCATGTGGATGGGATTTTAACAGTTTAACAGTTGAACAGTTTAACCAAACAATGCATACATGGATGTCAGTGTCAAAGCTAAGAAGGCTTATTAGTAGGCCTGTCACAAATAATACAGAATCAATTTGAGATAATCATTATTAATTGTTAATATTACTTTAACTGACCACAGTTATTTTCCATTTCGCATCACACACAGACTATAAAATGGATGTGCTTTATCAGTTTGGCTGAGACAAAATAAAAGAAAAAGGGAAGTACATTTACTGAGACAAGTTATGGGCCCTAGTGAAACAATACATGCTCTTAACTCCTAACTTTTGCTTATATTTTCACAATATCAAGAAAAAAACATGCTACTGTTCACGTGACTATAAGTGTAGAAGCTTGTCATTGTGCATGTTGGCTCTATGGTGCCATATATATATATATATATATATATATATATATATATATATATATATATATATATATATATATATATATATATATATATATATAATTATGTATTTATTATTTGTTATTTGTATCATATATTATTTGTAGTGTTAACTACAAAAAATATAACTAGGAAACAGGATAGCTAATCAACCCATTATTCGGCTTTAGTTGCATAAAAACAAAAACACAATTAAATTGTTCATCATACTTATTTATGGCAGTTAATCATCAGCTAATAATTCATAATTGAGCCCTATTTGTTAGTAGAGATGCACCAATTTCTTTTTCTTCCTATACTGATACTTGATCCTTAAGTATAGGCAGACACCAAGTTACCGCTATCAATATCTACACTGACTAACCTATAAGTCCTGATATTTGTAGTCCATTGTAAAAATACTTAATTTTGCTAAAATGCCCTGCGCCACACACAGAATGGCATTTACTTGTTGACTTCCATATATTAGACGGGCTGCTACGCTAAAGAACTAGCTAAAGGCTAAAGAACTAAAGGTTGTCATTATGCAAAGTGTTTGATGGCTTCTTCTGCTCCATTCTCTTCCCTTAATAATATTCTATACTAATATAAATAAATTAAGACTATAAATTACTACAAAGCAGCAGATATATAAATACTGAAAGCCTGACTCAGCCATTCAGGTCTGTGTGTTTTTCTAAAAAAAGCCCCTGAAAACTGCCATTACAAATTCTGCCATGAACATTTTCACTGCTGCTTGAGTTTGTTCTGGCACAATACCATGTTTATGTGCGGCAGCAATACCGACAGGGTACCAGTGTAACACTACATATTACAATATTTTGGTTGAACTATTTGTTTAATATTCAAGCACACAAGAAATGCTCTTATTTACACAAGTACAAGTATTTTAGGAAAGCTAGCCTGCGGGCCCGGGGGATTGTGTTTTTAGACCACAAGGAATGCAGCCAAAACTTTTTTTTTGGCTATTTTTGAAAATTTTTAAGGAGTATCGTTCCTCGTCTACCCACCATCCTTAGTGTAAAACAGCTTGTCTTATACGGCATGTATCAAAAAAATCTAGCTGTATTTTGTAAGAAGGACCAGCTACTGCCTATGTTACAAAGTGGCCTTATTAGTCAGTTTCATTTGTAATGGTGTGATACTAATAGGAGTCTCCACAGGAGATTTTATAGTACAGTGATTACTGCATGCGTTTCTTTTTGGAATTGCTTTACTGTGTCTTATTGTCCAACTGAGAATAATATTTATATCACAAAAATGCTGAACTACGTAAAAAAATGATTAACTTAAAACTAATGCAGTGTATTCCTAATATCCCATGCAGACACAATCTGCAGAACCCTGTCACGATGCAGCCCATATTAGTGGGATTGAATAAGACGCTCAGTGGGTTACCTGGTGCCACTGTGCAAAATACAGCTATTAATCTGCCTGGCATTTGGCATGTAAAGTAAACAGTAGATTCAGGAACTATGGAGGAGGTGAGATGAGATCGGATTCCACTAAGTGGATTTTTCTCTACATCTTTTTTTTTAGATTGATATGTGGACACAGTGAAGCTGCTCATGTTTCAAATGGAAGATTCATCAGTTATATGCAGCACATAGCAGACCCCAGAAGATGGGGGCTAGAATATTCCTGGTGCGATCTGTCATAACATTAAAACCACCTGCACTCATGTATCTAAACACAATGTCTATTTCATCAACTCCATTTACACTCTGTAGTTCTACACTTATAGACTGTAGTCCATCTGTTACTCTGAATACTTTATTATCCCCATTCACCCTGTTCTTCAATGATCAGGACCCCTCAAAGGACCACCACAAAGCAGATATTATTTGGGTGGTGGGTCATTCTCAGCACTGCAGTGACTTTGACATAGCGGTGGATCAGAAACAGCAGTGCTTCTGGAGTTCACTGTGTCCACTCTATTAGACACGCCTACCTTGCTGGACCACTGTGTAGATGTAAAGTCAGAGTTCACAGCTCATCTGCTGCTGCACAGTTTGTGTTGGTCATCCTCTAGTCCTTCATCAGTGGTCATCACAGGACGCAACCCACAGGACACTGTTGTCCAGCAGTGATACTGAGGTGTTTAAAAACTCCAACAGCACTGCTGTGTCTGAGAATGATCCACCTCTCTAATCGTAGTGGTGGAACAGGGTGAAAGGGGAAAACACAATGGATACAGTGAATCTGATAAACTACAGCCAACAAAGTGCTCCTTTGTGGTAAGTGGAGCTGGTAAAATGGACAGTGTGTGGAGATATAAGGAGTTGATTTTAAGGTTATTGGTGATTGGGGTATTTTAACATATAGTGAAAGGGTATTAGTGAAAATGCAGTCTAGATTTCACACCATGGTCGTCATTAGACTATGTAAAGAGACTGTCAGACGCAGATTTAAAGGCCTTTGGTGAAGCTGAAAAAAAATGTTCACCTGCCTGTGGCCTTTTTTCCCTTTTGATCTGATCCAAATACTTTGAAGTTTGAATTTCTGCCCATAAAAATCTAATCCAGTCACATTCTTTAAGGAAGCTGTGGCCAATTAATACTACATTAAAGTTTCTTTATTTTTAGGATGTAGCTGACGTGGCTGTGATTTGTTTTTGGCCTGTTTTTCAAATATTATTTTATAGTGTGTTTAATATTGACTAATGATCCAGTTTGGTTGATCTGCCTGATGATTTTGTTACATTGCAATTCTGCAGGGAGATAAAGTCAATTTTCATATATGTGTCATATATGTCATAAAAGTTGCCTGCCTTGGATACATTTGGTTTGGGACACATCTAGTATAAAATCTTTATGAGCAAATTGTACTGAATATTTGTACATACCATGAACAAAAGCTCAAGTCAGTTTGGACAATACAGCGTCACTGCATGTGACAGTGCAGTGTCTGTCAGGAGAATGTGAGTGTTCTATATTTGCAACTGTAAGCGAAGCTGAAGCACATCAACTCCTCCGTAATCAGACTATAGAAAAGCACTGCTAAGATCGAGCAGTTAAAATTTTACACTTTCTTCTGCAACTATGGTCACAACTGTTGGGACGTTCAGATTAATACTGTGACAACAGGTGAATTCTGTTTACATGTAATATCAAATTGTTTCACTCAAGCTCTTATTTTAGTGTCTTTATTCTTTGTAAATCACAAAAAACACAGTGTTATGATAAACCAAGCAATGCAGCAAGCCTGTTGTGCCTCAAGGCTGCGGGGCTTAATTTCTTGTTCGGTGGTTCGTATGCTTGTGTAATTAATTATGCCTGGAATTTCTCACCACTGAGTGAAGGACATACCGTTCTGCTTATGTACAACACTGTGCTGATTGTAAGAAGTCACTACAGACCAGTTATCATTGGTTTTCATGTTGTTTTGTTCATGGCATGTTCTAAACATAGAATCCATGCATCACTGTAGAACGGCCACTGGCCATTCTTCGATAGGGATGTTATGTATAAGCAGGGACAGTATGCTGTTGCATTATGAGCAGAAAATTAAGATCAGTGTGAAAGTAGTTTAGGCAAAACAGAATTAACTCTCACAGTGTAGTCCTACTAAATATATAGACTAAAACTCTGTTTATATGATCTCAAGTCAGTCTATATACAATGTCCATAAATTAAAAAAAGAAAAAAATTGTCCATAAAAGAAAAGGGTCTCATAGATCTAATACAGAATCATGAAACATACTAATGAGTCAATTTACTGTGTTTCATGATACAGGGTTTCATTTTCTAGAGCTACAGAATTCCCAGTATTAGATGTGCTTGGTGTAGGTGGGTAGGTTCCTATAAATGTGCCCTGCCTGAGACTGAGTCAGTGCATTATTCTATAGATCCTGCTGACATATTGCTCACAGTGGGGGAAACCCAGTTATTTTTAGCTCCACTAAAGACAAGATCCAATTCCCCTGAGCATCTTGCTGAAAAGACAATATTGGTGACGGCTCACAACTAAGATTGACTCAACTAAGATGCTTCTAATCTGAGAGACGAACGTTATTTTCTGTCCTCAGGTCTCCAAGTGGTTAGTACGCTAAACAAAAGATAGAAAGTAACTGGGTTAGCTAGAAATGTTGTGGTAATTAAACTTGAAATAACAAGTTAATGTAAAACACAGATTGTTAATCTGTTAATATTTCAAGCTGAATGAACACAGCCTTTCATGATAACTATGTTACTTTTTTAGTTTAAAAACTGCATCAGGGTTAACAGATAATTTCATGTAATAATTAGGAATTGAGGTACACACCAATAAATCAAAGATTATTGCCTGTATGCCTGTAAGCTTTATTAATAAATATTCCCATTTGTATTCCCACGTGGCATCTACAGGATCTTTAACCGGAGAGTGACATTCTAATCAGATGATACATGTTGGTCATGACTAAAATGAAGCTGGTACAAACTGTGTACAGGTGAAACATTTTATAAATATCTGGTGGGAGGTCTAGAAGCAAAAACACAAAAACACAAATCCATCCACAGAACAGTTCCCTGCATCTGCAGAACCTGCTGCCAGGCCTAGTATTCAGAATGACACAATGATGCCTCGCTGCTGCTCCGTCATGACCTTACTATCTTTAGCCTGCAGTGATCTGCACTTCCACAGAAGCAACACATGCATGTTGCTATTTTTAGAACTCAGACCAGTGAATAATGGATTGCAGCACACTATTCGTCTTCCGTGTACAGTCTGAATTGATGTTCACCTTGCCTAGCACAGGAATACAAAGCAGGCTACTAACCTACTGTGGCCAAATGCTGTATCCACCAAAGATCTGTGTTGTACAAGAGTCTTTATGGGTTAAGACTTATTATTGTACAGATAACTGTAATTGGCTTTTGCAGATAGTGAACATAAAGTATATCTGTTTGCTCATTAAAAAGGGTTTTCGTTCTGAGAAACAATTCAGTGTAGCTTGTCTTGTTGGTGGCCCTATTACGTTCCACACATTAAAACTAATGAATCATATTCGCCTCCAACAAGACAAATAATTAGAATAATTAGAATGAGTAACAAATGAAACATTTCATATCCTTTTACAATTAGGTTTCTGACTCCATTCTAAAAAGTATAATGATATACACACTTCAGTTTGTACAGTGGATCGTGTGGGAGGATAATGGGCAAATATTGTAGCAGCTACGATCCAGCCGTTCTTCAAGGCAGATTAAGTTTATTGCTGCCGCCCTCACAAGCCAAGTGCCCTGATTCAAAGTGCAGAAACAACTGTTTCTACCTCCTGCTCCAGTAACGCTGCACATCTGAGAAAAAGTTGAAGCCTGAGGACCTGAGGACCTGCTGTCACTGGACAGTCTATGTGTATTTATTTTTAGAAAAACATCTACATTCACGTGTAGATGATTTGGAAACAAGTAACAGAGATAAAAACTGATGTAGGGAACAACGTAGCATCTCTTGAGCTCTACGAATGAACACTTGTCATTGTACCTTCAACACCCCCCACCACACGAAACCACTGTTGCCAGGCAACACAAGCTATAGGTCAATGTTATCCAGACAGCTTCCAAAGGGGTGCTGGGATTAAAGCCTCTTTTTCAGCTCATGGAATATTAATGACTTCACATCTGTTGGAATCCCATCCAACTGCATCATTGCTTTGATAGTAACGTTTCATTATAGGTATTTTGCGCAGGTGACAAAATGTAGGGTCTTATCCTAATAAACGAAAAGCTGCATCATATAATTAATAGTCTGTCTAAATTTTTAAGTCGTCAAATGGCCTGCAAAGCACAGACTTATAAGGTTACGAGGCTATGTATTATTATCGATTGTTAAATTTAGAGTTAGGAGCCTGACATCTTCATGTGTGCCAACAATGTGGGATCAGTAATATATCTGATTTTTTATTGATGTCATGAAAATGGAATTAAATGTATGTTCCATCTAACGAGCAACTAAAGAGCAAACATTAGTACATAATCATAATTACACAAGTTGCTATGAAATCCAGTAAATTCTGTGTACAATGTTCCTGCTGTGAACCACCTCAGTGGAGCAGTAAAAATGAATAACCCAGCAAACACATCACAGTGTCACAATGTTGTCTACTTTCTTACTTTTAACTAAATAATGTTGTTTTATGCTATTATTTTTACTTGTTTGCAACTTTACCAAATTCCATGCAGTTCTATGCAGATATAATAGAAGGTATGAAGGATTCCAGCATGTTGTGACAACGTACTAACAATGTTGTGACTACGTTATCACAAGGTTGTCAGATAACATTATCACAACTTTCTAAGGAACTACAATGGTGTGGCAACATTGTGGGTACCAAAACAGTACGTTGTGAGAACGTAACCGTGTTTGCAGGGAATCAGACTCAGGAATAATGAACTAAGTGGTGTAGCAGGACAGCAGGAATACTTAAAACGCAGTAAAATAAGAAAAAGAAAGACGGTGGCGAAAATCTACCAACGCGGTTTTTAACACTGGAGATTAATTTTCTAGTGATACATGACTTACATTCGCATCATATCACAGTACTTTATCCTCAGACATAAATTTCGCGACATGAAACCCACGATAACCCCTGATCATAATGTTGTTCTAATATCTTCAGTAGTTTGTGATATGACTAGAGAACATCATTCTGTTGATAATGGCCCGGTACGAACGCCTCCGTCTTAGTTTTAGAGGAAATACGGAGAATTCCTGACTCCGGAGCGGAGACGAGGCAGAGCGCTTTAAGTGTAATTGGGAATCACATGGTCAGAGTACACCTCCAGGCTCCACCTCACTGAGTCTTCCTCCGCACGTGCCAGCGCTCAGAGCTACATACAGAATAAGCACGACCACCCAGTGTAGTGTCACGGAGCCCGGAGAGCTTTAGGATACCCTCGTTCGCCCACGAGGTCCAGGAGCACTGAAGAAGTTCACAGTTTTAGCAGAATCGCACCGCTTTGGTGAATCACACATGATCGGATGTGTTAGATATTCTCCTCGGAACAAGACCGTGTTCTGTAGATGCTGGACTCCTTCACACCGATGTGATGGTTCATAGCGACATTTTGGTGTTTTTCCGCAGGAGACTCAGTCAGCGGCCGGCCGTTGAGGAGCTGGAGAGCAGAAACATCCTAAAACGTGAGTTCTACGTTAATAAGAAAGCTACTGTAAGAACTACTCGCGGTAAAATCAGCTTAAAGGGGAACTCCACCGATTTTTCATAATTTCTGCTTAATTACATTTTTAATATGCCAACAAAAAATCTGAGTGGTTTAGTGTGAGATGCTGTGTTCTGGAGAAACTTGAAACTTGAGTTGTTTTAGTTGGTGGTAATAGAAACCAGACATCTGAAGAGTTTAACCCCTCTGCAAGCTGCATCACAGAAAATCATTACATGAAATGATTGAGTGCACTGCCTGATGTCTGACACGTTGTTGTACCACAATTATATAATAACGTTTCTAAAACATTGTTATTCATCTTATTTTAATCCGTTTATTTTTTTTTCAAACAAAACATTTCATATCAAATTACTCTTAATGACTTAATCTAAAATATACAGAAAATTAAAAAAACGGTGGAATTTCTCTTTAAATATAAAAGCACTATAAGTTGTAACTTATTAAGCTTTCTTTCTTTGTTTTCTTATGAAATGTAATTGTTTCTCATTGGTGTATCAAACTGGAAAGCTATGTACTGTGAGTTATTGTAGCTCTAAATTCAGGCATGCTTGGTGTCTTTTGTTGTCTCTGTTTAACTTTTGTGCATTAAATCAAGTGAGCCTATTAACAAATTAGCATTAGCAATCATTCATGTAGAATATAAAATATTAATGATCTGAATCATTTCTGAAAAAGTATCTTTTTTGCATTTTGCAGCGGTTGACAAAATCCTCCTCCGAGTGTCACTCAATGTTAGATATCAATGTTAATTTGATTCTCTTTCGCTGTCTTCTTTCAGAGCGGAATGATCAGACTGAGCAGGAGGAGAGAAGAGAAATAAAACAGAGACTCAACAGAAAGGTAAAACCACCTACATATCCCGCATCAGCACCCTTACATCATAGTGTCCTGTATTGATCATACCAGTGTTTTACACTTTAGTACATTTAAAGCTATAATAGCATTAAAGATCAGTTCAGTTCGCTGAAGACCTCGCAGTAAAAGCTTATCAGCACTGCAGCTGCAGATGAAGTCAGTGGAAGCATCTGTGAAGCAGCAAATACTTTAGATAAACTGCTAATCACACATCACTCTCACTGACTAGTCAGTACATTTACACTGAAATAGAGTAAAAACAAATCACTTGGAGCTGTGATGTGCACAACGTCAAAACAAGACCTTCACCCATTCTTTTGTCTTTTAGCTCAACCAGAGGCCGACGGTTGATGAACTGAGGGACAGAAAGATCCTGATCCGCTTTAGTGACTATGTTGAGGTGGCCAAAGCTCAGGATTATGACAGGAGAGCTGACAAACCTTGGACTAGACTGTCTGCAGCTGACAAGGTATGTGACGGGAAGGCACTGTCAGCAAGTGCTCATGAAGGTCTGCAGTTAAGTGTCTGCATCTCTAAAAATAAAAAAAATAACCCCGTGCACGCCTTATACTGAGGACCTCTTTGAGCTGGGGGTGCACTCTTTTATGCCCAGCATATGTAAGAGCCACTCAGGGACGCACTAACTGCTGTTCATTTGTGATTCCACAGGCAGCCATCCGGAAAGAGCTGAACGAGTTCAAAAGCACTGAGATGGAGGTGCACGCTTCCAGCAAGCACCTAACGAGGTCAGTGTGCAGGGCTCTGTCAGCTGTGTTATTGCTATTTATAGCTGAGTGAACATATACAGAGCTAAAGATAGACAACCCAGTCTAAAATTACTGGGATTCAAACCACTCGAGGCACATATGTGACTAAAAATGACATACTGCTGCTGTTGATTTACACCGTTAGGTTCATGTAGGCTCCTCATTGTGTTCCCTGCTACTCATACACAATACTAAGAATATAGAACACAGAATAGAGTATAGTGATTATCAAGCTTTATCTAAATAAACAGTGCTGGTGATAACGAAGCGCACCTTTGCTGATATCTGGTATCTTTTTTTATGTAGGTTTCACAGGCCGTAGAAGGTGTTTTCTTCTGTGAAGAAAAAAAAATAAAACTGACATACATGACGAAATCCTGGAGATGACGTCATCCACAGGATGTCCTTATTCTTCCAGCATCCTGGTCTTGACCAGGGGGCGGTGGTGTTTGGTTGCGGAAAATGATGGAGGCTATAGAGGCCCAGCGCCTTGAGGACAGAACAGCAGCTGCAGACGCCTCCGGTCTGGGGCTGAAGAAGTGGAGCCATGATGGACGATTTGTGTTTTTTAAAGTCGAGTTTTTAAGTGACTGCTGAGAAAAGTCTGAGTGAGCGTTAATGTGCATGTGAGAAGCTCCACTTTTAGTGAAGAAAGGAAAAAAAAAGTACTTCAAGGGTTGTGAGCCTACTAAGTCAGAGTTTCATATGAAGTGTACAAAATTCAGTCTGAACAGGGTTGTTTAAGTCATCGTTCAAGGGGGAAAAAAGAAGGGAAATAATCTTTGTACGCACTGTTTGTCTGCAGAATACGTTTATAAATTCTCTTTGTCTTATTTTCAATATTTAGGGTCTCTAAGCCCTGACTTAAAAATAAGGCCACTACGTTGTCTGGTAGAAAAATGAAATGTACCTGCAGTTTGTTTCCAGTTATTGGTGACAGAATGGTCTGTCTGATAACAGACGCAATCAAAATAAGAATACCAAATAGCTGCTTAAGTCAGATCTATTTGAGAGCTGTGAGTTGATTAAGAATGGTGAGCAAATGTATTATCAAACCACCCAGAAATTAATTGAGAATCCATCAGTGTCTTAAAAAAAATTACCTGTTTCAGTCATTACTTATGTATCATTTCCAGTTTCTATAAAAATGCTGGTCTGTTTTTGAGCATAGGCTTCAAGACTGCTAATACTACAAGACATACAAAGTGTAGGGTTGTGCATGTTCTACCCTGGAAAAAACATTCAATGAGCCTAGAACCAGCACCAATTACTCTCTAATCCCAAACTATTTGATAACTAACAAATGAACGCCAAACACTGTGCATTAATTCACACACGTTTGCCTGTTCATACCACCAGCCTGAAATAACAAGGCCTTTAGATACCGATTAAATCAAACAAGTTTGATCTGTAGTGAAAAAAGACAAAGAGGTTCCAGTTCCTGTGATACATTACTGCTGTGAATATAATGACACTTGTTTTGTCATGTTGAATTACCATTTTTATTTTCTAACTGACCAGTAAACATATCTATGGGGACTGAATGTAAGGAGGGCGGGGGGTTAACAATTCATGAATAAATGCATTTTTTACATTTTATATATGCTATTGTATTTGCCTATTTCATTAGAAAATGACCTTTTTACAGTGAATCATTATTCGTATTAAAAATCACATGTAAATATGCGGGCAGAGAGTTACAAACAACAGACATTAACTGTCCAACAAGGCTAGAATATGTAAATAAGTTTTAAATAATAATAATGTTAAATAACCGTGTATTACACAAATATTAGTCAAAAACAAGAACTTGTTTTTAAAACACCCTGAAAATTACTTGTAAATAAGCAGGGGACCTTCAGTTGCCTTTTTCCTCAAAACCTGGGAACGTCTGGTAGAAATAAGGTCTGTAGTCCTCTTTGCACACTCAGCAGCTCTTCCTCTTGCTACAAGGAAACCAAAATATTTCTGACCGAGTTTAAAAATTGTCTTCTGTCGCCAACCTGACTCTTTTTGGGCTCAGGTGGAAAATCTGAAGAAAATTCTAATCTTGCCCCTAAACGAATTAAATCCCGTGCCCTAACAGAGACCCTTCATCCACTCACCATCTGTCTGAATAAGCGGTCCTGAACAGACTTCATGTCTTTCTTCATCAAACACATCTGTAATGACATTGAGCCACACATATGTCATACATTAGTTCATGGGTAAAACTAAAAAAGAATAACATCCAGAGCTACCTCAGTAAAGGATATAGCTCTCACCTCTGAGGAGAATATCTGCTCCTCATACTCCAAGCTGTGGCACACATTAGTCTCAATGGCACTTTTTAAGTTATGCAATCTTAAAAGAAACAAAAGGTGAAGGTTAATGAGGCAAACAGTGCAGTTTCAACATCAAACAAATTCTAACCATGAATATATCTGACAGGACATTCTGTTCTTCAAATCAAATTGGAGTTTTGTTAAAACTTCAAACTGAGAGTGTCCCACTGAGATTAGAGCCTTATAAAAAGAAAGCCCTGTATGTATAAGTGGGTAAAGCCTAATAGTAGTCTTTTTTTTAAAGCCTCAGCTGCATTGGAATGTTCCAGTTGCACTAGCACTTGACTGTCAATTTAAGGAATGTTCTTTCCAAGAAGCCTCTGTGCATAGTTCTGTCCCATGATTCCAGTGAACAGCATTATATAAAACTTGTTTTAAATCTTGTTTTACAGTTACAGCATCATAAATGGCTTCAAAGAAGTTTCTCTGTGTTAGCTGTAAACATTTTTGTGTCACAAATCATCAGAGCTTATTTTCTATGGACGTGATTATGTAACAGAACAGCTAATCTACAATGGCTCTATGGAGTATCGTTCACTGGTAAACACAAGCATGTCCCCTTCTAACGTCATACAACAAAACTTTGCATGATTTAAACTAGATACAGCAATACCAAATTAATACAGACTTACCTTCGGGTTCCCCTCTCCTGGTATGCATGAAAGGCCAGGGCCTGCTTCTTCCAATAGCTCTGGTAAAGTCACGTATTTGTCACAACGACGAATATATCAGACTATATCTCTCACTTTATATAGCAGAAAGGATGAACAATTGACCATAGCGATAATAATAAAATTAACTTAATATGCATTTATTTCTAATAAAACATATTTTGAAACATATTATATAAACAGAGTGGTCACGTACGGTCATTTCCTCCTCCATGCTGTGAAGTGCAGCGTCATCTTGCTCCAATTTTTCTATTTCATCCATCAGGACTCCTTTAACCTTTGCCAGACTCTGAGACCTACATGCAATGAAAAGAAACAAGAACAAATTAAAGCTTTTGAGCTGGTGGCTATGTTAGCAGAGAACAACATATGTGCCTTTGAAACATCAGCACCTGCATGTACATCTCGATATCTTTTGCATTTCTGACCGATATATAAAAGAAAATAAGTCAACGTATTTGCAGGCGTGCTCCAGTGTTAAAGACTTATTTTCACTACTTGAAACATTCTTACAGAAAGCATTTACTCAGCATATTAAACTGCTCTCTGATATCTACATAGAAAGGTGAAGGTGAAAAAATACTTTTTACACGCCTATTTACAACTTTATGATCTGGCTCTAGAATTAACTGCTGTTTTGCTAGTTTAATGAGCACATTAATAACATGAGCTTTGCTTCAATTTGTTGGTTTACAGTAAGGCACCATGATGACTCACACAAAAGCAACATAAAAACAATGTTTGTGTCTATCTCAACAACAAAAAGTAGTTAGTTGTTACTCAGTTTGAAACTTTCAGATGATCTGGCTCTAATCTCTCTTCAGTCTCTTCTGTGTCGCACGCTATGTGACGCCTGCAGAGCACGCTATGTGCAGAGCAAATTTATTTCCAAGTTGTCCAGTACATTGCTAAATATGTGAGAACACAAGCTGACTTCTGGTTTGCCAGCTTGTTTTGCAAATTTTTCATTCCACCTTAAATGGCACCACAGCTACATTCTGGTGCCTGTACAAGCTGTAGCAGTAACCAACAAAGTACCCATAAACTGGAAATTTAGAACTGCATCACAAATACGCCGCCTCACTCTACTCTAAACACCTCTCATTTGCTGTATGTGAACAAAATTATAAATCTGGCTCAGCTGCCCTATTTGATAAGATTATTATTTTTACTGAAACATGCCATTTTCCTTTTTTTTATTACAATTTATATTCACTATACAATGTAGTATACAAAATGAATTCTGTAGAATCCATATAGTTTTTACATACAAAATATAAAAAATCAAAACAAGTGTTGAGCTCAGAATCAAAACTGGCATTGGTACATGTGAATACTGTTCATTGAGATGATTACTGTGACAATATATAAAACTTTGTTTTAACACAAGGTAGTTTAATACCACAGTTTATGTACATTCTTCCATAATGTGTCTTAAGTGAGAGTTTTAGACATATTCAGGGGATCTGGGGAGATTTTTTTAGAACCTGTAGACCCTTGAAAAAGAGGGAGAGAGAAACAGTAGTAGCGCATATATGTGTGAGTAATGCAGCCAAAGAGAGCAGGGTTAATGTCTTGCCCTTGATGTTTTTCAGTCTGACCTGTACTTCTGCACTTGCATGCTGATGGAGGACACATGTTGCTTTAAGGTCTTTAGGGACTGCTTAGTGAAGAGATCCATTCTCCTGGAGTGGTTCTGAGAGACAACCACACATGCAACATGCCATTATTGCATATGGTAATTACAGGCACAATTTGCTATGGGTCAGACAGCAGGCATTGTCTATGGCTGAAAATGGTCACTGTCATCCATGTTCAACCAAAGACAGGGATTAAAATGCATTACAGTATAATAGAGTTCATCATTTAGAACAGAACATCAGTGGAGTATGAAAAGGCACAGTTAAAATTAAATTATTTTATATAAATCAGATCTTATGATGAGAAAGCCGTTTACTGCACATAATTTAATAAACATGGTGATTAATTAAGATACGATTTGCTGTAGTTCCTCTGAGGAGACTACGTTCACATACAAGGAAAAAAGTAGCCCGAATCCAATTATTTTGTCATACGTGACACAGATGTGTTACGTGCGTCAAAGCATGAACGGCAAAAAACAGATTTAATCTGACATTGTCAATTCCGATTTGGGCCACTTTCATATGTGGTACTTGAATCTAAACTCAGAATTCATACGACTTTTACATCAATCCAGCTGGACATATGCCACATTTAAAATCATCGGATTTGGGCCACTTTTACCTGCTGTGTGAATGCAGCCTTAAATGAGCCCTTCACATTTGTGGCCCAAATCTGATCTTCTTGTTAAGCTGTTCATCTGATATTTTAAATAGGACCTATAGGTAGCATTAGCCTAAAGAGATTAGGCTCACCCAGAGGTGAACAATGTCCGCTCCTGGTTTCAGTTTCATCTTCTCCAACATTACAGAAGCGATCACTACATTCTAGTAAATGACAGCTGGGCTTATCACTAATAACAAATTCGAACTTGCTGTAAAAAGGGGACATTATTTGCCTGTGACTACTTTTTTTGGCTTGTGCCATTGGTTTCTTTAAACTTTGCTTTCAGCCTTTTTCTCCTGTTTAAAGAGGGAGAGTTAAGAAGTGTTTTCATTTTGTGGCGCAGAAATATTAGCCCAGATGTGTACAAGGTTATGATGAAGATCAAGCTGAATTGACATAAAAGACACATAAATTCTGGCAATTCCGAGTCGCATTGCTGTATATCGAATATAAAAAATATGTGATGGATTTTAGTAACACACATGAAAGTGGACCAAACTGTAATTGAAAATGCCAGATTAAGTGTAATCTTAAATGGATCCCATTGTATTATAGGTTTCTAAGGTCATTTTATTGTAGATGTTATTGTAGATAACAGCACTAAAATGCTGAAAATAAACCATACTGGAAATAAACCATAATAACCAGTTCAGGTATTGTTGTCCACTAATACATCAATCGTGCCTTACCTCAAACTTCCTTTTGAGTTCAGTGCTGAACTGGTGACAGACAAAGCCCATCTCCCGAGATGTGCTGGGTTCAGATGGTGGCAGATCCCCATCTGCTTCCACACCAGATTCCCAAACGCTCGAAACCAGATTTGACACCACTGTGGAGCGTATCTCCATATCTTCAGCAACTAAAATAAATGCATATGCAAAAATACAAGCACAAACATCACAACTCATTTTCTGCATAAAGCAGACTTATGAAGACTCAAATTGTAATTCTGCAGCACCCGTTTAGCTGTTAGACTACCTGTTTCACTGGGACTTCTAGTCTGGGAGCTGTGGGAGTTTTTCTTGCTCACACCTGTTGGTCTTCTTCTCATCTCTGATTTTGTCTCCTCTTCCTCAGAGCTGCTCTGACATTCCATGGATTGTTTAGAGCCTGTCGCAATGAGAAAATCGACACTGTATTCCCTTTAGCCTTTCATTAAATATATACATTTTAACCAGAAGCGCCTAACTGCAGATTTTAGTTCCAAATCTAATCTAACACATCTGATCCAATGAATCAAAATCATGACCATTACAGCAAAGTGTTTCATAACTAACCTCTTCAGAGCGGTAAATCAAAACAACAAGAATTGGGTATCCCTGCAAACCCTTATTAAGTACTAAGCAACTACAAAGATCACACAGTGTTTGGTGAGACATAGTGATAGAAATCTATTTATGTACATGATTTTAATGTGCACAGTATGTCCTATCACCTATACAGCCCTGAATCAAAGAACTTAGGGATAATCCTGTGATTCTTATCTATAACCCTGTAATTTGTAATTTGGGCTATGTAATTTGGATATGACAATTTAGGGATCACAAAAATCTTAACCTTTTGTCTTGTGCCTTGGCTTCTCATCAGGCTTGAACAGCTTCCTTGGCCTCATTTGGATGGCTAACCCACTGGGCAAGACCTTAGTTTCCACTACTTCCTCCTCTTCACTATCCTCTATCTCCGACAAACTGGCAGACTTGCATGAGTTGTGTTGTTTCTGATGTGATGCAGGACCTGATGAAACAGTGTGTAAAACACCTCCATTTGAAAATGAAACATCAAAGTGTAATGTTACATCAAAAGTAATGTTATTACCTGACTGAAATTCTGCCAGTTCGACTTTGCTTCTCAGGGTACATTCAGGTGTTTTCTTTGAACAACAGCAAACGAAGAGTTAGTAAGACCATTTAATTATTCCTGATTATAATTTGACAAACAACCAAGATTATCAGAGACTTCTACCTCCAGGTTGGTGCACATCATAGCCATGTTGTGCACAGATCTGTGTGAAGACTGACTCAGTGTCACCAATGAAATTACAGTTTCCTTGTCAAAGGAAGCATCCAAGTCTCTGTGGCTGGCACCGTTCAAAAAGCCCCTTGGATCCTCCGCCAAGTCAGGAGAACTGAGCAGGGAAGAATGGGCAAGCATCTCCTTACCTGTGGAGGCGATGAGGGGCTGAGCCACGGAGGGCAATGGACTCAGCTCAGCATCCTGAAGCAGGTCAGTGAGACAGGAGATAACAAGTTGTTAATTTACACTACAATACAGTAAACTGAACAACCCACATTTATACTTGGCACAGCCTGTTTTAAGTTATTTAGAGGCAATAAAGCAAGTTAAAACACAACAAAGCTAACTTTGCTGACTTTGTGGTAATACCTAGTGACTTACAGATTTTGGTTATGATTAATAATTGTGTTTTTTTTATCAGACATACTGTTGAAGCAACAAGGGTTACAGGAGGGGGAAGGGGAATTTGGACACTTTTTTGTCGTCCTGAAGTCTTATAGAATGACGAAGCTTGGATTTCTTTGAGATAGCCAGGCAGTTCCAAGGGGGGAGAGACAGCAGCAACAGGAGAGAATGACGGAAGCCGAAGGGGTGTAATAGGAGATCTCATTAAAGCTGCATTCTTCTCTGCTGCTAAAAAGGAAGAAGCACACATGCCCTGAGTGTCAGTGACATAATTCTTTAGGGATGTAATATAGATGTGACCAATCTGTTTCATAGCAGATCATTTCTTACATCTCATTTTCTCAATGGAGAAAGGGGAAGGGCTTAGAGAGGCGTGTTTGGCAACCCTGGATTCTCTCTGGTTTTTTGCTGATTCCTGAGGAGCTGAAGTGTTCTTGCTTTTTGACTGTTCAGGACCTGATAATTTCCCAACATGTTTCTTCTCCGTCAACTTACTGCCCAAGTCTGAGTCTGTGTGGGTTTCTCCTGGTTGTTTCTTCTGTTTTTCAGGTTTGTCAATCACATCAGAAAACAACTTATCTTTATTTCCTGCTTGTCTTGTGGTCTGAACTGAAGTTGTCCTCTGTGGGTTGTCTTGTTGTTGGACCGCCATCTTACGCTAAGCAAATTTGAGAAAAATCATTAATTCAGGAGAACATTGAATATACTTTGAGTATTTAATAATCACTTTCTGGAATAAAGGCAAAATACCCTACCATAGACAGATGACCTAGAGGTGTGGAGGGAGATCTGGGCAAGACTGCACTCTTTTCTCCAGCTAAGGGCAGACATACACATGTATGTACATATAAATATATATATTAAAAAACTATGATTGTAATCTGAAATATTTTCTTCAAAAAAAGAAAAGAAAAAAGAATTGCATCGGAGGGATGTAGCTTCATTAAACATTAAACATTAAACATTAAACATTAAAACTGTATCTAGCGTCATTGGCAGCTATACACATGAAAAATATCCTAAACGATCAGCATCCATCCACAACTTCTGCATCCTTAATTATATGCATCTCCTTTTTTTTTTTCATTGTCCATTTTATCAGCACCACATGCCATTGAGGAGCACTATACAATTACAAACACTTCTGTTCCTCAGTATACTCTGTTAGCTCCCCTTTACCCTGTCCTTTACCGCAGAGCAGTTTTTTTGGGCAGTGGATCATTCTCAGCACTACTGTGACACTGTGGTGTGTTAATGTTTGTTGCTTTGGTAGAGCTTTATCAGACATTTTTTAAATAACTCAGTGCCACTGCTGGACTGAGAATTGTCCACCAATCAAGCATCCTCTAACCACTGATAAGGATGACTAACACAAACTGGGCAACAGAAGAGGTACTGTCACTGACTTTAAATGTCAAAAACACATGGAAATTCTTACATCTGGTGGAGGAAGGGAAAGGACAGATAAAAGCAATTTTGGAGGCCCAAGATTCTTTTTGCTCTTTGGTGAATTCTACGTAAGGTGGTTGCTTCTTCTTTTTCTTAGAGCACCCAGCACTAGATGACTCTCTCTCAGCTTTGTCTGTTATAACCTTTCGACTAGCCTTTGACTTTGTTTGATTGCTCTCTTGCACAGTTTGGTCAAAAACAGGCTCAGATGAAGTCCTATCTTTATTCCTTTCTTGTTCTCCTGCTTGAACAGAGTCTCTCCTCACAGACCTCTCTGGCTGTTTGATGATCAACTTCTATTCAATGTGAGAAGAGAAAAACAATCGAACTGACACTTCAGTCAGAGAAAGCATACAATATATTTCAGACTATTTACAGAGAAACAAAAGAATCATGCCTTAGCTGGAGGTGGTTGATCACTCTCAGAGTCTGATGGCTCTCTGTAGGATTTGATCTGAGCTGCAGTTCTTTGGGGTCTGCCTATGGGATTGTTTTTATTCTTCTGCAACACTGGCTTCCTCTGTCTCTTCTAAAAATCAGAGAAACACAGCATTGATGAAGAAACCAAATGAAACACAGACAGACATGATCATCATACAGAGGCATACACACAGCCTTACCCTCTTTGGTTTAGGCAGGACTTTTGTAACCTTTGGTGAAGGCAGAGGTATATTCGGAGTCTCAACTAAAAGACAGAGTATATATTTTATGTACAGCCTTCTTGTCTATTTGAAGAACAGGCACTACTGAAGGACCAGTGAGATGCAAAGAAGAAAGAAAACATGTTACTCTAGGATGCTAAGGTAGGCAGAACCTACATTTTCAAGGAAGTTCAAGCAAGCAACATGATCTGTCTTACACCCTTCTCACACTTTTAAACCATCCTCTCTGCTATGTTTGTAGAAGGAAAATTAAAGGAAATTTAATCAAATATGTGTGTTGTGAAGCACTGACGAACAGTCATCACAATACTCTCTGTGGAATGGGAAAAAATGGTTGTAGAAATAAGAAATTAAAAGTAAAAGGAGACTTGACATACAGTCACAAATAAAGATCTACACTGTGGGTCTGTGGGAACAAACCTATGTCACAGACTTTTGTTTTGGCACACTCCAGAAAAGTTAAAAGGTATGAAAAGCATACATGTGGTGTCTGTAGGTGGAGGAGCTCGCTTAACAGGCTGCCGGGTATAGTCTGCCACTTTAGGCTTAGCCCTCCTGTTCGCTGATTTAAGCCAGCTAACTTCAGTCATATTCTCTGTATCAGTGTCACTGAAGAGGTGTTTCTTCACATTACGACCAGTAGTCTAAACACATGCATGCAAACACACACACACACACACACACACGCACACACACACACACTACTTTTTAATTTAAGTACAAATCCATTATTGTGAACATAATGAAGACAGCAGATTATTCAAACTAAGGCTGGGCGATAAAACGATATCGATAATTACCGCGAAATAACATTTCCTCGATAGAACGATAAGACGTAGTCGATAGAAAGTCGATAGAATTAAGTTCCGTCCGTGTTTTGAGAGACAACACGAACAGCTAATGAGAATGAGAATAGCGCCGCCCCCAAACCAATCAGGTGGCTGAACTAGAGTTCCAGCTGCTTCGTGTTTGGTTGAAGCACACAGCACAGAATGTAGACGTAGCGGGAGCTTAACCCACGCGCTAGTAATAAGTTACTGCAGACACCACAGTCGAGCAGAGAGAACGATAAAAGAAAAATTGACGACAGAAAACGTTAATTACTACTGAAAGAAACATGTTACATGTGTCAGTAATCTTAAAATAATCTGCTAAAATAAGAACAACAAGTAAACAGGTGCTGTCTTGCTGCTGTGTTGATAAAAGCGCTACGGGGTGTTTGAGCTTCAAGTGTTCGTGTATAGCAGCCTTACTGTTGTGTTGTGCAAAGCTGACAGAGCACCACACTGTTGTGTTTCTGTGTAAAACACTCCCACAACTTTAGATTCACATGAGCGATTGTTTGTAGTTGCAGTCTGCGCTCCGGATAAATTCATGCTTTCAGTGAGCGCGGCCACCTTTGCTACGCATCAACGCAGGTTATGCTAATCAACGTAATTTCATAATCGATAAACAAACATAAACATGTATACTGTTCGAGTGGGAACGCTAAGGCAAAGTTGACTTTATAATTAAAAAACCCGAGCAGGGAATCTTTATTTTCTACCGAAACAGAATAGCTAAACGAACTCACCATTTGAGCCGATAGAGAGTCGACTCACCGCTACGAGTCTATATATATATATATATGTGTGTGTGTGTGTGTGTGTGTGTGTGTGTGTGTGGTTAATACAGTTATGTAATGTTCTATAGTACATTTGTCTATTTGTCTGAAAATAAAAAACAATTTAAGAAAAAAAATCTTTGAAAAAAAATCTGATTGATATTGATATCTTCATATCTCACTTAAAGTAAAAAGGAAATAGTGATTTGATTTATATCATGATAAATATCGATATCGACTGATATGAAAAAAATTATCATGATAAGATTTTTTCCCATATCGCCCAGCCCTAGTTCAAACCTTCAGTTTTTAAACTTTTAAAATGTACAAGTAAAACAAAACAAGTGTTCATAAATGAAACTATTAATATTAACGGCTTAAGAACTGCTTGGTAGACACATAATCACATAAGACAGATGCATACGCAGTAGTAGCGAGATGAAAATGTTAGTGATGAACTCTACATAGCCAAGATGTCTAACTGGGATCATATTAGTATTTGTGGTTTATAATGAAACAATATTACCGTATTAGTAGTTTAATAAAAAACACCCAGCAAATTGTTTAAATAAAAAGTCTGACCTTAGCTGAAGGGCACTTTTTAGCAGAGCTGGAAAGAGTCAGGGAAAGGCTAAGGACACAGAAAAACAAGAAAATATGCAAATATTTACATATTAACTCAAACTGCGCATATAAAATCAAATAAAATCCTATTAAACACTGTTGTTCTTGTTAATTGTTATATTCACCATAAAGCTTTAGATAAGACATGTTTTAGCTGTAGGATGCTGTTAGAATCAGTTTCTGCGTGTACCACCAAAATAATGCCTGCTGTACACTTAAATACAGGGGCAGAGCAATTCAATTGACAAACTGAAGGGGTGTTTTTCTTCCTAAATACAACTTTTGACAATCACTAAATGGCAGTAGACAAGTTGTCCAGGTTTTAAAGGTTGGTATTACAGTACATACAGGATATTACCTGCTTTCCATTCTGGATGTCTCAGAAGACTTCCTACATTTTTTCTGGAATGATAAAACAAAGTCAGACAAATATGCATATCACAAAACAAATCCTAGTGGTTTGTAAAAAAAAACACGTTCTTACCCCATTGACCTGTGGTACATCCACACTGAATTCAAAAACATCCCTGCTGAAAATAACCAGACATTAAGCAAATAACAACCAACTATACACAGAATAGAGCAATTATGTACATAAATTCTAATATACTGCCTCATGTCCTTTAATAGTAGCAGAAAACTGTAGTGTTAAATGTCAGTACCTATGCTGATCTGGTGGTTTCTTGGATTGTTTGCATGACTTATCAGACGTCTTAGTTAGCTTTGCCTAAAATAAACAAATTCATGCTGATAAAGAGTACCCCAAAAACATAAAACAAAAAGCTTGATTAAGTTGTTTGGTTCACGTTTTAACTATTATCTAAAAAATTAAAAAAGACAACTTTGGCTTAACTGATTACTTACAGCCGATGCTGGATACCAACTCTTGTTAAAAAGGTACCTGTAAAACACACAAAACAAATTAATAAAAATATATTTGGCAAATGAGTATGTGCAGGTCAGGGTATGTGCAAGTTACCTGTCACTCTGTGCAATGTTAAACTGAGAGGCCATCTTTGGATCTGCTTTAATTAAGGCAGCGCTCTTATAGTGGTTGGATATCTGCTTCACCATACTGTCTGCAGCTTTTGCTTTCTTTTAAAGACAATAAAAAAAACAAAGATTAACATGTATTTTTGTTTCAACTGGGTCTCTCTTGACTGGCTCATGAGCACAGCTATTTTTGCATATTTTTTTATATTCTTTTTTTTCTTATTAACCTTAAAGCCACATGTTGAAATAAATGTAGTAAAATTTACAAAAGTTGAAATTATGTATTTCATGTGAATCAACCAAGAAATGGCTTCTCCTATGAAGCTCTCACCACATCTCTGCTCATGTCTGCCACACTGCCCTTTGCCTGTTTACTGGGAGCAGGTTTAGCTGGGGTGGGCTTCTGAGACACTGTCATAGGCCCAGGCCCCTTCTCTGGACCTCTAGGCTCTGACATGGCATATGCTACTGAGAATTTTCTCTTCTGAACTGCAGCAGAGGGCTCCCCCTGCTGCTCCCGTTCCCGTAGCACCTGCTTCAGTCTCTGGGTGAGTTGAGCATGTAACTCCATGTGAGTGAGGCCTCCAGAACTGTGTTGGGCTGAGGACGGCCGCTGTGGGAGCTCAGTGCTGAGAGGAACTGGTGCATTGAGCCCTAAAGCGAAAAAATACAGAACAGGAAGATGCATGCTGGACACGTTTTACATGGCTTAGATCATTAAACACCACCCAAAGCCACTGACAAAGTGTACAAAAAAAAATGACTCACCAGACTTGGACTGTGGTAATTCTTTTTGACAGGGCAACAATGATCCAGATACAGAAATCCTCTGTTTTTTGGCAGAACTGCAGAGGCCAGGTAACCTGAAAGTGGATTAATACACCATTCACATTCACAGACAAAACCCAACATCAACACAGAACACTGGAGTAAATAACACATTACGAACACCTAACAGGAAGAATTCTTTTTTTATTCCTGAAATGCACATAGATTTCTGAAAAGGTCCTGTAGCAGTAAACTACATATACATATACAAATGCTTACATTCAAAGGCTTATGCAAATGCTTACTAAGTTCTCTCTGCTTTTCTTTACAGAACAGAATTATTCCTCTGTCCATAAAACTTTTTTTTGGTTCTTTTTTTAAATCCAAACATATTAAAAACTGTGATTATGTGTCATACTTACATACAGCTTTCTTGTCTGATAGTAGGCTGTGAGTCTGGAACTATACTGCTGTCTTTTGCAAAAACAAAACGTTTCAGTTCTATTCAGCAAGTTATTAGACATGAGTAGAACTGCATCAATAAATAGTAAAACAAAACAATGTAACTATCATCATCATCATCATCATCATCAAAAGTATTGTTGCCTGTACATTGTGTAAAAAAAAAGCTCAACTGGCAGAACAATCTGACTACAAGACACAATAAAAACATACTGCATAAAAGAAGCTCAGCATTGTGAGTGACTAAAACTATGGTCAAATGAGCAAATTATGGTGTTACTGTCTAGTGCTGTTTAAATCTAGTAAACAGAAGAATAAACCATTGGATGAGGGGATAAGCTGGTTCGTCTTGGCTGAATGGTTAAATTGTGCTATTCTATTTCCAGTCCCGGGGTTAAGCATCAATGCCAAAATAACATGCAGGTCACTCAAAATTGACCACAATACATATCTATTAAAACACACCTTTTCTGGGTTGAACAGGTAAAATGTAACTTCTCTTTTTTCTAAAAGCACCGACTTTATGTATAGCCAGTGGTGTTTCGCCTTGCTAAGCAAGCTTCAGGATTCAACATAGAAAGGTGTCTGATATACACAGTCATTTCCAGAAATATTGGCACCCCCAGAAAGTGAACAAAAACATTATTCAATTATAGGTAATACATCTAAAGAGTTGATATTTTAAATATTTTAAAGAAATTCTTAATAATAAATCAAAATGATTTTATTTGTCTTCAGAATTAAGTCAAAAACAAAAATATTTCTTGATATTACTTTTAGTGTCAATTTCATGTTTCAACAGAGTTTGACTACAAGGTAACACACAGGTAACCATAAATTGGGTTTCCATTTAAATGTTTCACAAATGTTATGTGATATTTAAGCTTTAATTATGGGGTTGGTTAGCCATGTAACTAAGCATAGAAATTCAGGTATGTAACTGCATTCATATTTTAAAAACATAATATATTTAATTTAATAGACAATCTGACTATACCTAAAGGCTGTTCTTCAAGCTGTTGATCAGAGTGCACCATTTCCAGAACCTTGTCTACAGGAATGTGCTGCAAAGACAAGTCACATGTGTGACACAGGTTAGGTCGAGCCAACAAGTACCAGAAAGGGGAGGCAGAAGTTTGGCAAATAGTAATAATCACAATAATCACATCTTACTCTACGATATCGCTCTGCCTTTTGGTGTTCTTTCCTGTCCCGTGGTACGTCTCCAGTCTACAGAGGTGCAATTGCATTTTTAAAACGCACACATACAAATATTATACAATAACACTTTATTTGGATAGGCTACTGTAGACACTACCTGCAATTAACTTGTATTCAATTTAGATTCAACTTTCCCTAACCCTAATCCTGGTCCTGAACATCAACCTGGGCATAATCTATTCCTGATTATAACACTGTTGTCTGTAGATAATATATATTGGGGTATCCAAATAAACTAGGACAAGACAAACCTGATTTTTACTGTTTTCCTTTTCCTCACTAATTAATGGCACAGTGCGCGATGATTCAGCCAACAGGAGCTCTCTCAGTTCATTCTCTTTCTTCCTCCCTGAGGACGCCACCATCTCTAGAGCTGGCTTCACCTTTGCCTTCCCAACCTGAGTAGCTATTGTGAGCCACGGGATGTTGAAATACAAATAAAAATGCATTTAATCAGTCATTCATTTATCATTCATCAGTTTATCACAGGCATACAGACATACACCTAGGGACAATTTCTGCATGTCTTGGGGAAAAACCTATGCAAAAACAGGGAGAACATGAAACCTGGTTGTCCGACTGGGAAAGGAAACCCAGTAGCACTACTGTTCTGCTCCAAATATACTTTAGCTATATGATATATATATATATATATATATATATATATATATATATATATATATATATATATATATATATATATATATATATATATATAGAAGCACTTTATGGATGTGGGGTTAAATACGCCTAAAAGACAAATAGATTTCTGACATGACCTACTGGCAGGCATCACACAGCTGAATGGGCTTCGTCCCAGCTTACGTCCGGCACTACCAGAGACATACATACATGACTCAGACACCTTACTCCTCAGTGGGGTTACTGCCTGAGAGAAAGAGAAAGAGAGAAGTGAGAAACTGGCTGATTATTATCTGTAATTGGCATGAGAATGTTAAGACAGATAGTCAAGTGTACACCAGTAAAAAAAAAACAAAAAAACATTATGCAACATAAATAGTTATTGTGAAAGAGTTGACAGCAATAGAGATGCTAGAAATACAATCATTTAGTTCAGGGAGTGTAATTCATACAAATACAAATAAACAAATTATAAAGATAATAACGACATAATAACATTATATCACTATGGTTGTTTTTCCAGCATGTAGAGCAATTGCAAAGTATTACATGCTGGTGATGACGTTGAGCAACTTTGTCATTATATGGCAAAGGTTGACAGGGTGTGCTGTTCCTCACTGATGTAGTCACTGTTTTCTCCATGGGCTCAGAGGACGCCTGGCTCTCAGGAAAGAGAACCTGCTCACATGAAATCAATCAATCAGTCATTAAAATCCACATTTAACATTTACCTTAACTGCGTTGTGATGTACAATATTTTATTCGGATGACAATATTATCTGAGATGAGTTTACTACAGTACATGTAGCAATACTTATGTATTGTTTTGGCCTGGTAGTGGCCTGAATATCCTTCTAATCACATAACAAATAAAGGTATGATAGTACTGCAATACTTCATAAGTCTCAATTCATCTCTGTGTATCCAAAATATTCCATAAGAAAAAAAAAATATTACTCTTATCAAAGAGAACATAAGTACCACAAAAAAGACTTTTATTGACCGGACCAAACCAAACATCCATACTGTGTGTTGTGTGGGAACACCTCAGCTTGTTTCGTGCACAATTTTTGCTATCAGACAGTTAGATCTTTTGTGTATGCTTCATGCTAGCGCTGTAAATATTCCTCGAGGAACTCGATTACAAAAAAATCCTCGAAGCAAATTCTTTGACTCGAAGATTCGTTTAATCCATACAACCACATAGAGCACGGATGACATTTACTGTTGCACAGCGCGCTTACGGTTTTGCCAGGTGACACACAGAAGACGTGATTTGATGGCGCGGATTGCAAAATAGAGAGTAACGATACAGTAACGATAACATTTAGCTTAAGTCAGTGTGATGGAGAGTTGAGATGAAGGCTGGTAAAGCGTGTATGTTAGTTGTGATTATATTCAATAGCTAGTTAAGACAGTAAGTCGGTGTCATGGCGAGTTATGTCTGTAAATGATCTAAGCTTTGCTTAAAAACATAACCACAAAAATAAAAGCCTGAGCTTCATTCACATTATCGTTTTGATTATAGTTACACACTTACCAGAACATACACCCCTCTCACATCCTTTTCCCTCACAGTGATGCATAAAATACACAGTAAACTAAATATCAAGTGATGTTTGTAGCAATGTGGAGCCTAAAATTCACCAAATCCAAGACAGCGAAAATATTCAGTGTAGTTTGTTTGCAGAAAGTGGGTCAGTAGGACAAGCTTCAGCATAGTATCAGAGTGTACAGTAGCCAGTCTTGTGAACGTATAGTATGATATATAGGTCTAGTAATACATTTCAATAACATTTCATAACAATAATTGTTAAAATGTTTTCTTTAAAACTGTACTATATGCAATTTAAGTAATACGATATTAATAAATCTGTCTTATTTCATCTTACATATTTACTATTTCTCTTTGAATTTGAAAGAAGGTATATTTTATCTGATTAATCTATGGAATTGTACATGACTTTGAATACACACAAAATCGATTTGATACCAGGGTCAGCCTGAATATTAAATATTGCTTTTTTTATAACCATCTCTACCTTTAACAGGTGTATCCATAGTTTTGTCAAACTTGGCTGCTCACCTGTGAACATCCTTCATCTAGGATTATCTGAACTGTGGTTTTTACCACAGATGTGGTGGTCTTCCCAGCAAACTTCTGAAGAGTTATAACAGAGAACAAATTTATTTTTCTAATTAAGTAAAAAATGGTTTACAACTATATTGTAATTCCATAAATAACTATTCATTTACAGTTCATTTTTCAATTTAACAACTTAAATAACAGTAGTTTTTCAATGACCTTACCCTTATATATCAATTATGCCTAAACAGACTATCAACAAATCACTCCACCGCAGTGGTTAGGCCTTGTGTGTGTACTGAAGTGATTTGGCCTTGTGTGTGTACTGTGAGAGAGATTTATACAATATGACTCTCACTGAACTCATCAAAGCTAAACTACAGTAAATCCTGGTTTTGCCCCAACTCACTTTATTCTTAGCATCGCCATAGACTTTCTTGGTGGCCTGGAGAATGTCTAAAGAGGAACTGAAGTGAATGTTGAGTCTAGAGCCCTCAATATTGCTCACACACACTGGCTCCGTCAGAACCAGCTGCAGCACCTTCACATCTCTCTCCTCTAGGTAGGCACACACAAACACAGTATACTTCAGCATTTACTGTCTTTAATTAATTTAACCATATTGTTTAAGCACTTCTGTGTAGGCAGATTTCTAGCTAAAAAAAACAATACTCAGCTCCAGCTCAGTTTTATTCTTTATTGTTTACTAAGATTGACTAGTCTTGTTCAAGTGTTTTTATCTGAATACCTTGCACTGTGTAACTGTGGATCTCATTTTCTGTGATGCACAGGGTGTCCCACTGTCCTTCCTGATAAGGCATGAAAGATAACTAAAAGAATCATCCCATGAAATATTTAAAACACAGGTTATGTTACAGGTGTAGAAATATACAGTGAATTTTAACAACAAGTACCTGGGCCTGATCCTCAGCTAGACAAAAGTAGAAGGAGATGCTTTTGCTTCCAAGGTTGAAATCAATCCAGAACTCCTTCAGGTTCTCATCCACAGGCATTAGCAGCTGTAAGCATTATCACCTTTATTTTCACATGGTCAGAACACTGCCATTATGGACTTATGTCTTACATAAATTAAACTAAAAGGACTGACCGCACACTTGTCCAAAAACACCTCCAGACAAGGGTAAGAATACACGCTGTAAGAAGATAAACCTTACAGTATTAATATAGCCTTTAAGCAAACAATACAGGTAAGTAAACAGAAATTGTTATGAAGGTCATAAAGAATGTACCTTCGACCATCACCTTGCATTCCATTTACTAGATTTAAAAATTTCCGACAATCCTGCAATATAACATTCAGCCAAAAAATACAAAAAACATAAAAAGTATATCTGATAGAGTTAATCAAATAACTGAGGATAACGATCACATTTCATGAACATATGATGATCCATTATTTATTTATTAATTAGTAAACCATTAAGGATAAACAGAATAAAAAAGTGACAAACATAATTAAATACATGTTTTAATTAAAACATGTTTTAAAATAAACAGTTTAAACTAATTTACAAAGTATCCTTTTTAATTCAATCCTTGGAAGAGGATAATCGCTGACTATGCACATTCTAATATATATTAAACATGTAAACATGTTCACATTGTTACTTTTTTCTTGGTAATTAATTTAAATTCATTAAATTTGCCACTAAAAATACACCTTAACCAATCACATAAAAACTCACAGTCTCAAACTCTGACTCCTTAATGTTTCTGAATGCAGTTGCAACAAATTCCATGCTGAACCAGTGGTCAGCCAGCTCCCTCCGCTGGGCACGTGAAGACATTCTACACAGAGCCTCCATTAAAGCCACCTGGAGATCATAATCTATACAGCACCCCACAAGCAGATGAAAAATTAATTCATGAAATTTTGTGATAGTATTTATCCTCACGTTTTACTGAAATATTGGATCTGTGAACAAAGACTACAGTTGTAAGAACATTATAAATTAATTTTCACTGACCACCTCCTTTGAGGATTCGACTAGCCAAATCATCCCTGTAGGCAGAGAAATTAAAGATTTAAGAAAAATATTTTAAAATGCTATACGATCTAAATAGGACCTTAAAGATAAAGAACATGTACATCACACTTGAGGCCTCTTGTGATGACAAGATCTTCACTTTCTTCAGTTCTGCTGGGATCTTTCCGAGTATCACATTCAGTTTTCTGACCGCCTGCCATTAGAAGAGAAAAAAAAATAAGAACAGATGTTTTTGTAAAACATTATTTAGTTACTCTTCCCAGTTCTCTAATAAGGGCTTATGGTTTGTTAACATCAGCATGTTTGTAATTTAAAGATGTTTTTCGAAGCTGTAATGACTATGGTTAGGTATGCAGCGTTCATTTTTATTTAATGGTATATAAAACTAACCTCTTTTTGGATCAGAATGTTAACACGGGCATCAGAGGCCAACTTGCCAATGTGGTGGAGAAGGAACTCTGTTATCTGGTATGCACCTGACAAAGTATACCCACAAACTAAATATCTAATTCTTTATTTTTTTTCTTTTAAATGATGGTGGTTTGTTTCATTAAACATAAAAAATACAAAATCATGAGATTTAAAAAAAAAATCATCCTTACCCTCCTGGGAACTTTCATGAACAACCTGAGTACAACATTCAAGACAAGGGACAAACACATAGCTTTAAGTTTTTAAGTTATCTACTGAGTGTATACCACAAGCAATTATTTTAGTATCACCTGGATACAAATTCACCTCAGATAAATTCTGTCAATCTACCACTCTCTAAGAGTTCAGATTCTACACAACTGCTCCTATTATCCAGATGGCCCTTAAGACCTGTATTATCTAAATCATGTGTGTTAGATTAGGGTTTAAGCTAAATTCTGCAGGGTGGTAGATCTCCAAGAACAAGGCTGGGCGCTACTGCTTTACAGTATCAATAAAATCTATTTATTAAAAAAAAATAATTACTACACAGTGAATTATACATTCTGTTAAGCACATATGGAACTGCCTGTACTCACCATAAGTGCATCAAAGAAGTCTTCTGCCAGGTTTAACATGACCTCATTCCTCATTAGTCCAGCTTCAATCCAGAACTTTCTGACTCTTTCAAACCACTGCACCATGTAAACATGCATACTTCAAGTGATTCTTACATTCTATTTCTTTAGAAATTCTGTCATAGCAATAACACAAATCTTACTTATCTTTCTGACAAGTCCTTGTGACACTAACGCAGATAAACCTTTACTCCCTGAGAAGACCAGTGTGTCCCCCAACTTGTGCAGAATGGTAAATACCAACGAAGCTTTCTTCACATTCCTGTGGTCCAGTTCCTTTTCAAAGCATGAATTCATAATCTGGCAATGTGTTATTTTCAATATCTTAAGAAATGGCAAAAACTGACATATACCAACCCTGCTGATCAGTTTGTCCAGTTTGGAAATGAACTGCTTGGAGCATTTTGAAATTTTACCCTCTAAGGTGTCATCTAGTAAGAACTGTTCCAGGGCCTGGAAGTTACTGTGCTTCAAAGCCTCGTCCACTAAACTCTCGACCTGAGTGTATACATATGCATTTATATTACATGAAAAATCCCAGACTCTGAAAATTGCCAAAAGGCTCACCATTTTGTGACAATGTGCAGTTTCCTCAGTCAAGCGTCATGTCAGTTTACACCTCTGGGCAATTTTTCCAAGAGTCTCTTAGACTCTGACGGCTATGACAGGTATGTCATAAATAGCAAGCAGTGTATTGTATTCCTGTGCTATTGAGAGGTAAATTCTCCCATATTTGTAACCTGCTGTCAAGCTGATCATTTTTTGACTGAAATTAGATTTGTGTGTTTCCCCTGATCCCTATATCTTCTTCCATTACACTGCTCTGTCTATCAATTAGTGCAACTGACACAAAGGTGCTTGTAGGAAATTTGCTTGCCAAGTAGGCCTCAGTGGAAACATGGGTCATGTAATACAGTAATAGAAGATAAAAAAGTACACACAAATAGATTTTCATGCTGTATATAAATTCATTTTCACCTGTTGGTCTGGATCAGGTGCCATGATTCCAGTATATCTGATGTAGGAAAAGCATTACTTCTCAGTTAACATCCCTCCTTTTGAGCAGACACACTCAGTTAGCTATAAACTCAACTTACACTGAGTTAGTTAAAAAAAATCACGTCTACAGAATATTAATGAACACACAATATTATTCTAACATAGACAACAACACCTTGACAAGCACAGAGGAAAACTGCAGAAAGTTTTTAATTATCCATTTATGTTTTAGGCATGTATCTGTAAAAAGAAGGGGCAATATGCACTGAAACATTTTAGGTGCCCAGTATCGGGCAGTAATAATGGCAAAGCTCTAAACTGTCGATATACTTTTAGTATATGTAATGTTAGAATAATATATTTGGGGGTTGTAAAACATCTTAAAAGGGGATTTAAAAGGTTATATTAAATAATCAATACCAATACAGTAGACGCTATCAGAAAAGGTTTTGGCAGATTTTTATAGATATTTTTATTTACTACATTTACTGCATGTGTCATCATTAGATATATAAGAAACGTTTTTGTGTTGACATCCGCATGTATGTTTATAAAAAGGTTCAGATTTGGCCCACAATTCCCGCACCAGTGCATCCCTATAATGCAGTCACGGCACAGCATTCCCTAAATCACTTGACTAAAACTGAGGTCATTCTTGGGCCTCTTTTAAAGAACACGTGATTTCCTAACCAAGCCATGTCTCTGAATAAAATGACATTGTTATTACCTTAGCTGATTAACTTACCTCACCACAGTTCCACTAAGCTCTATCCTTCACAATGCCAAACAGCTAACAGCTATCTGTATTCCGGTGTAGGCTCTGCTAGTTGTGCTGCTGGTTAAACGATTTGACCGCATGAATGTAGAACGTTAGTAATTTCTTGCCCACCAACTAGCCAAAGCATCAGGACTTAGCTGACTAAACCAACCTACCGTTAGTTAAGGCTAACTTAGCTAAACATAAACTGTTATATGCTCATCAAACGGCTAAAATTAAATATTTCTTTAATTAACAAACTAAGTACAGATCGATTACTCAACGGTTAGCATCGCGGATTAACCGTCAACTACCCAGCGTCTTATGTTTACCTCAGAGTGTGGCGTTTAATCCGATTCCTCTGGGCGACAATCTAATTACTCGCTCGTGAAGTCACTTATTTAAAAAATCTTCAGCAGACGAAGGCCGTAATGTGGTTGTAAAGTTACAAGTAAAATGTGGACGTGGTTGAAACATTCCACGGGTGGATATTAACGACTGCTCGAATGCGGGTTTTTTTCACAGACACATATCACAGCGCGGGAAAGAAGCATCTCACGCGCTCCGCGCCGCGCAAACATCAACAACCAGTGCAAGTTTATATGTACTGCTATTAGAAAAACACTGCAGTGTTACAGGACTGTGAATAAAAATTATTTTATTGAAATTAACACCAAAATTAGTGTCTTTACAGGCACTTGTGTTATTCACAAAAGCATTTGGCAAAAAGTGACAAGTGATGTTTTTCAAGAGTGAATGTTTAAGTGCAGTTTAGTGTAACCCTTAAGATGTAGCATAACAGTCTATTAACTCTCAGACTACAGGCTTTTATAACTGTCAGAACATTTTTATGAACAGAAATGAGTATCCATATACTCTTGAATAGAAGTTGTAGAAGCAGTGTGCACATACATAATGTTCTATGAACAGAAATCTTTTGGCTGTGTGAGTGATGCTCACTCAGTGGCTTTCTCAACACTGCTGGGTTAGTAAAGTAGAAGTACAGGGACTTAGGCAGGTCACTTAACCTCGACTCATGCTGGTGTGAAAGTGAAATACTCCATATTCTGAGTCATTTCTTACCAGAAACCTGAGATCTGATTCATTTAAGGAGCAAAATATTAGATACTTTAGTGAACAGGCTAAAAGTAAAGTTACGCCTGCCTTGCTGTTAGGTATGGCTGCACAATTCATTGTTTCAGCACTGTCATCCAGTGTGTGCACCCAGTCACATTACAGCACATGTAATGTCAAGTAAGGAAAATTGAAATGTCATGCAACAACTTTTTCTTGCTTGCTACAAAACTCTTTTTTAATGACTAATCTACAAGAGAAGACTGTCTGAATACTCTGCTTTACGGGATTCTGGACACAACTTGCTTTGAACACAACCTGCTTTTGTGTTTGGTGTGTTGAACCCAATTCAAGAAAATAAGGTGAAAGTGACATATTTGATTTTTAAAAACTATAATATATTAAATTGTTATTTTTTATATTTATTTTTAATGTTGTTGTTGTTATTGATGTTATTGGGAAAATTATAATTAAGCAGGAATATGTGCATTGACTTCAGATGAAGTTCAGATAAAGTGTATCATGCTGTCCTCAATTTCCTTTGGAACTGGAAGGTTATAGCTCTGACAGACTAACTTGTAATTCTGTCCGTCATTGTTGTCCCAGAACTGAGCGTCCAGCACTTTATAACAGATTGCGAACTCCAGGACGGCACCTGGATGAAGGATAAATGGAGGAACTGGAAGATGGAACCGAAAAGTGTCACAGCTGTATCCACTGGAAAGGCCTTCCATATATTTATTAGCAACCCAGGAGGCCTTCGTTTCTGTGCAGCTCCTCCAGTTTGTAAAAGAATAGCGCACACTAACCTCTTTTTCAAAAGCCAGGTTTAAGACTTGGACAATACCGATAATGCCTGACTCATAGCACAAAACACGTTCCAGACACACTTGCTGGCGGCACAGGCGTTCCAGGAAGTTTGAACAGTCGCCTGGCTGATCTGAGAACACGGGTTTCAAATAAGGGAGGGATATCTCCAAGCCTTTGCTAGCTGCCAGCTCTGCATTCATCAAAAGCCTAAAGAGAACATGTTCTGGCACAAAGGGGTCTTCTCCACTTTTAAAAACCTTTACTTTTTCCAGGTCCATTCCTAAAGAGTCCACAAACCGGACCCCAATCCTGCGGCTCAGCCTCCTCCTTTCCGATGGGGATGGCAGGGACTGCGTCCGTCTCTGGATGATGGGTTTGGGAGGGGGTTCACATGAGAGGCTGCGGCCCGTTGACCTTGGTTGCGGATCCCTGGGACTAGGTGGACGGATTCTGACAGGCTTCCTCTCTTCTTCAGTTCTGGAGCAGGGTCGAGCTCTGAAGCTCGGAGGGGAAGTTTGCTTTGAGACACCTGACACCCCAACAAAAAATAGCTCATCATCTCTCTCTCCCGGGCCTGCATTTTCCTGGCTCATAGACCAAGCCATATTTAAAGCAACTTAAAGTTCTTCTGCACCCTGAGGAAAAGAAAACGGAGGCTTTGTTCGGTTTTATTGCTCATGAAAAAAGACACAACGTCACAAGCCAGCAGTGGCCTGGATTAAGTAGAGCAGCGAGGACAGCTGTGCTGGCACACACGATATACACGTTTTCAGTTGTGTTTTCAAATAAGAGCAAAACACTTTTCGACAGTTCGCTGCATTTAAAGATTATTTTCAGATTATTTGCACGAAATGTGTCACTATCCGTTTATGTTCAGGTTAAAATAACTACAAGCCAACATTGTTTTTGCAGAGAGGGAAGTAGTTCGTGCGTCATATCGGCTCACCATTAAAATCCGCTGCGTTTGTTATTTGTTGCACATGTCGATCCTCCAGTAGGGTCTATAAAACAGGCGAGCGCAGCAAAAAAGATTGTTACAGATATTACCCAACGTAAAACGCAGAACACAAACTGCGAGTGTGATGACCATCACGCACACACAGACACGGAGGGGGGGCGTGACTGCTGCACCACTCCTTTGTGGGTAATGCTGTCGTGAAAGAGACAAACACTACACAGCTATTTGTAAACCCTCAGTCAAATCCGTTCAAGTGTCTCATTTACATTCGTTTAATAATTACTGCTCGCGTTCACTGAACAAATCACTGCCACGACCTGCGAAAGCTAAGCCTGTACTGGAATTCGCTGCGTGGCGTACTACAGTTCCCGTCATACAACGCGGCCAGGCTAGCGTCGAACATACATGCAGCAGGTAAACAAGAGCGAGGAAGACCTTAGTGACAAATACATAACGACGGCGCTGACCGTGTTTTGCATATAGCAGCTTGTTGACCGTATTCAGTTACTACTGGACTGCGGGACGTGATGCCTGACGTCGATATGCTGAATGTAATGTTTAAAAATGAGACGGGCGCAGATGTGTTTCTGTGTTTTAGATGTATTCCGATTGATCCGGATCTGTGAAGAAGGTGAAGAGGTAACGATAGACCCGCCGCTGTAATTCTGTTTACCGTTTGGATGTGTGCGAAACGAGTCACAACGTCGTGACTTTCTACGATGGAGCGTTCCGGTGTGTCAGGACGATTTCAGGGCTTTAAACGGGACATTTACCGGCAAGAATAACAGCAGTTGCGGCAAAAGACCGAAATTGTTCGTCGCAATGGGACCCATTCTGCAAGAACGAACTGCGTCGACGGTTCTGAAGAGGGTGCAGGTGAAAGAGAAGGTTAAAGTGAAGAATGCAGAAAATTCGGGGATCTCCACTAGGTATGTTTTTTTTGTATGCCATTAACTGATAAGATGACGAAAGGAAACTTTATGAAAGCTTAAACATTTTATTTATTTCCCACGGCATCTCATACAAGTCGTTTATTCTGTTTTTACTTGTAGCAACAATAAAAGAGGAGGCAAGGTCAATCAGAATCTGAAGCCTCCGAAGAATACAAGCTCGCTGCATAAGAACATCCTTCCAGGCCAGAACAAGGAGCCCTTGTCCCGAGCTGAAATTGTGAGTAGAGCATTCTGTTTGCATAGTCAGTGTTCCAATTTTGTTTTCCTGTATGCATAGATTATACTATATATACTATATCAAAAAAACAGACCTTAATTATTTTTTCATGGTAGGGCCAAAATGGAAACAGACCAAAGCACATCAAGAGTCCGACAGCTGGCACATGCAAGACCCCTAAGTGAGTTTGTGCTTTCAGTTTCTGCTATATGTAGCCACAGTTTATATTCCATCCACAAACCACTAACATATGATATATGTTTTAACAGTGCCCAAGGTGAAGCTGACCTAAAGCATCCCAGATCCAAACCCTCTCATGCAGAGTTTGTAGAGGAGAGGCAGAAGGTACAGCCTCAGTCCCAGTGCTGCAGTGATGTAGAGCGGAGCCATGCGGCCCGGGAAAAGAGCCGCCGCGCTTTATCATTGCCACTGGCTCCTCAGCCAACGCTGCAACACATCTCTTTGCAGAAACACATCCCTGACCTGGAGTCCCTGCGTTTCCTGGAGCATAAAGAGGATGACACAGATAGCGCCAGTGACTTGTCGGACTCTGAGAGGCTCCCCGTTCTGCCTTCTCCCTGCACTCCTCCACAACTCAACCTCCGTGCAGAAGTCATAAGCTCGATGGACCTTCACCCCCATATACCGGGACCTAGGTCAGCACAGAGGGACAGCGACAGCTACAGCTACCCAGATTTTCTGCCTCCCCCATTCAACACCTGGAGCCTGAGGCAGTTGGCCATCTTCCTGAACACGGAGGGTAAACGTGCCCCGAGGCCTAAACCAGTGGGGCAGCTTGAGAAGTTCTTAGAACGTCTTCTGCAGCTGGAATGGTACCAGATCCAAACAATTCAGGCTGAAAGTGGCCGGCCCACAGCCCCTGTCATCCGTCCTAGAGGCCGTGCCCCTATTGGTCCACCGATCACAAGTCGTCCCCGGCCCCACACTGCGCCTCCGACACGCCTCAGTTCCCCTAAAAGCTTGCGCCAGAACCAGCGGGGTTTGCCCTTCACCATACTCTCTTCCCTTGGTAGCCCATCTTCCGGTCAGCTCTTTCGCCCAGTCTGCCCTCACTGCCACGTTCGCTACCCGCTCTGCAATGGCAGCTGCTCGTCATATGCCTACCAGCGCCACTCCCGCCTCAGCCCCCTGCTGGAGCGCAAAGCCCCTCCCACCGTCACCCAGAAGAGAAGCAGCAGCGAGAGCCGGGCCTCAACCTCAGAGAACCGGGGCGCATACCAAAAAGCTCAGCATCCTGTCAGTCCGCAGGCAGGGAAAAGTCAACAGAAACACATGCAGGCTGCTGGGAACATGCGCAGAGCTTCTCAGGAACTCAGCGCTAATGGCAAAGGCCAGCCTGCAGTCAGGAAGGGGCGTGCTAGTAGAGCTGCTGAGGTAGACAGGCAGAAAGAATCGCCTGTGGGAGGGAAAAGTATGGGTACCGACAAGAGAGTTGTTACTGTTAAGCGAGAGAGTGGTGGTCCAGGAAAGAGAGTAGAAAAAGAAAGGCAGAGGACAGAGAATGGTGGAGCAAGGGCTGGGGCTAAAAGAGGGGCCAGTGAAAGTAATGGCTTTAAGGGGACCTCAGCTACCAGAGCAAACGGGAAAGTGAAAAATGTCCAGTTTGCCAAGTAACAAGATCATATATCTCATAAGTGGTTCATCAAAAACATAAAATCCACAAATCTAAGCGCACAATATGTATTTATCTACAAAAGATGAAGCTGTAGTTCCTCCAATTCCTGGATGACAGTTCATGTTTACATTTTCAGATGTAATACATTCATTAAAAAAAAATTTGATTTTATGATAGATACTTATTGATACCTAGTGTGAGAATGTGTTAATTAATTTGCTTATAACTCAAATAGGGTTATTCTGACATCAGATGTGCATTCAAGTTGAATCAGTTATTGTTCAAAGGCAGTTATTAAGTTATAAACACTTACTTGAAATTCTAACTTTTAAGTTAGTACATTTAAGGTTTGCTGGAGATATGAACAAAGTGTGTTTTGAAGTGTCTGAGCTTTTGCTATCCTGATGCTAGATGTACGTCATTTAATGCTGTTCGGATTGGTACTAATCTTGGTCAAAGAATGTATATTTTTGAGATGAATAATGAATGTTTTGTAATGGCTACATGTATTTTTGTAATGTGTTATGTATAAGGGCTTTTTCTCTGTTTAATTTAAGCAATCTATTTTTGCAAACTATTTATTCTTTGTTTATCGCCCTTTTTGTTTTTTGCTTGCAATATGTGTGGAACTTTGATATAAGACCATTTCTTGTTACCTAGCCACATTGCAATTTTCATGTAGTGGCATGTTCAGCTGTAGAAACTGTCAAATGAACACGTGTTCAACATTTTGTTTATTAGTGTGGAACATAAGCACCCTCAAAAATGTGTTTTGGTTGAGACCCATAGCCTTTTCCTCAGTATCCTTTTACTTGTACCTTTTACCAATGAGGTGCATATGATTGTTCATTGTGTCTTTCAAGACTGCATGTATTCATTTTACCAGGACAGTAACGGTAGTGACTGAGTAATTGTGTAGTTTTTACCCGTACTTGAATGTTGGACGGTGCCTGGTTCAGGTAGTACTTGCCACTGTATTTCTGCACTTATATTTAGTATCACTTCATTTTTGATGTGTCTGTAAATGTATCAAAGACATTCATGAGGTAGAAAAACCATCAACTTTATCAGGTCGTGCTGTTGTATGCCAGGACATTTTCAGTAGAGATGAATGCAGCTATTTTTATGAGAAACAGCATAAAGTTTTTCATGAGATCATCAGAATGTGTCTTGTTTATTTCATATCTACAGAGATTTACATGAAAGATATTCACACGCATTATATCTGATTTTAACTTTACCATGTATACAGTGTTAGTACACAAACCAATTATTAGTTTGAATATGTTGTTGTCATCAAAAGACTAAGTATTGCTGGATAGTTTCTTCTGTCCTGGAAAAGGTTTTAACAGCTGTCTAAGCTGTTTCTTCCGATCATTCAAACAGCCTGTTTTAGGGTAGAAAATGTATTTGTCAGTGACTGACTTCAGATTAAGAAAATTAAAAGTGTGATTTACATGTACTTATAAACAATAACAAACAGATAAATGGTCATATTTAAAACTGACCAAGGTGTGTGTTGGCTGTTTGGTAGGCGCTTCCCAAAGTCTCCAAGCTGAAATCCTCCCTGTAGACAGGTCCTTCATTCCACATGAGGTCATAACCCCCAACCCTCTTTTCTCTGCCTGTGAGACTGAGAGCATTAACGCATTCTGTTGAGATTTTTTGTAAGCTTTAATTGTACAACAGGTAGGACAATAATCTAATACTAAATGTAAATTAATCGTGACATGTATATTATGTTTTTTTGTGGTGGAGTTGAAAAGGTTCCTGTCTACTCTAATACAAAGATATATAAACAGCAGCATGCTAAGAATATGCAGCTTACAAGCGAAACATGAAAATACTACCTATTGCACCTTTAAATATTTTATCATGTCATACCGGCCTTCCATGTCGACAACATGCAGAGTGTCTTCTAGCAGCCCATACTTCAACTCATAATCCTCTTGACTGCTGGCAGTAAGGGAGGGAGAAGCATTCACTTCAATCAGCCACCTGCAGAGAGACAGGCAGAAAATATAACAGCAGTCATCTTAAGGGCTACAGCTGTACGTCTTGTCTGGATGAATTACAGGTTTGCAAAAGTCAGGATGGATTGTGGTGCAATCTTTCACAGAGAACATGAAAACAGTTTATCATGGATTATCATATTAATGCTATATCATATTAAAGCTAAATCTCACACACATTGAGAGACAGAAATGTAAGAAACCTCACACCGTAAAAGTTCCCTGTTACATGTTATGGGAAAAACAGTCATAATTCATGTTTACATGTTCATTTTCCAACATATTGTTACCGTGTCTTTAAGCTGTTAAATATGTTAGATTTTCCTCAAGATCCAAAACAACAGGACTTGATTATAATAAAATCAAATAATGTAGCTGTTACCATGGGGAAATGAATTAAATATGGCCATTTTTAGCATCTGCTTTTCTGACATTATGATGCATAGTTAGTTTTTGTACATGGCTAATATGGTTTCCATATATTGAATGTGAGGTGAATGGTATGTTTTGAAATGCTTACTATATAAAAAGCTTTTATTGCAAAAAGGATTTTCATGATAAAGGCCTTTTAATCTGACAAAAGACGAGCCAATGGCTTGAGAAAATTCTGAAAGGCCGCTTGAGTACTAAGCTAAACTGTTATGAGGATAAATGTCAGTCAGTGACTGAGCAAAATAGAAGTCCATAAATTACACTGAATGTTAAAATCTCTGCACCTTTTACTACTCACATCGCACATTATTTGTTTCCTTTGTTAACAAAAAGTAAATGGAGACCCAAACATCACACCCATATGCGCTTTCAACACCTCATTCTAAAACAATGGACATTAATATGGATTTGGTGCCTTCTTTGTTGCTATAACAACCTCAGCTCTTCTGGGAAGACTTTCCACTATAACTTGTATTAAACAGAGCGAAGCTCCTGGCAACTGCTTTTGTGCTGACGTTGCTTTCTGGAACGGTTTGGAGCTCGCTAATAAGTGTTGCAACAAAGGACAGAAGACTTTTACATCCAATGCTGGCCCTGACTAAGCCTGGGACCCTCCTACATGACCTATGAGCCATGTAAACCATTTGCAGTTGCCAGACAGTCACACCTGACATCCCAGTGCTCCCACTACTCCTTTAAAACAGACAGATGTTCACTCCATCTGTTGGTCTAAGTGAAATAAGTAGACCTATACACAACTGAATGAAGTATAAACCAGCAATACTTATTGAATAGGATATTTTTTTATATAAAATATAGAAACATTGTAGAAAACTGAACATTAGAATTAAAAAGAAAATTTTAATTAAATTTTTATGTAGAAAATAATAAAACACGGAACATTAGTTTTGCTGCCTGGTAACTGGCTGTAGCTGTTATACCTCAAAATAATAAAATAAAAACTATACAGATGTGATTAAGTTCTCTACACAGCCTGGCCTATGTGGAGTGTGCCATGATGCACATATAAATTATTCGGACTGGCTTTCACACAGGTTGCTGCTAATGAGTGTGAGTTTCATTTCATGCACGCACATATGAATGTCTACTCTGGTTTTAATCACTTCCAAGTTGCAGTTTGGAAAGCACACTGTCACTGGACTAGAGCAGTGGAGACGTGTTCTCTGGAGTCACACTTTTCTGTCTGGCAATCTGATGAGTCTGGGTTTGGCTGTTGCCAGGAGAATGGTGCTTCTGCGTTGTGCCAGGTTTGGTGGAATGAGGATTATGACGTGGGGTTGTTTTTCAGGAGTTGGGCTTGGTCCCTTAGTTCCAGTGAAAGGAACTCTTAATGTTTCAGCACACCAGGAGATTTTGGACAATTTTGGGAAGTTTGGGGACGGCCCCTGCACAAAGCAAGGTCCATAAAGACATGGATGAGCAAATTGTGGAAGAACTTGACTGGCCTGCACATAGTCCTGCATCAGTGTCTGACCTCACAAATGCGCTTCTATGGTCCAAAATTCCCATAAATGCACTCCTAAACCATGTGGAAAGCCTTCCCTGCAGAGCTGAAGCAGTTATAGCTGCAAAGGATGGGCTGACATCAAATTAATTATGTTTTGTCACTCAAGTTCATATGCGTGTGAATACTTTTGGCAATATAGTGTACACTCTGTGGTCCCATTCGATGAGCTTGTGTGACCAACCACTTTGTGGCTGAACTAAAAAGTACAGCTGACCAAGGTAGCTTTAGCATAGATGATATTTAATTAATTAACTTGTTGGAAATGTGAAATGCTATGACAGTGCTGCATTTTAATGTTGCACTGAGGTAATTTTGGACTACTGTCTGCTATTATCAGTGCTGTATGTTTTGTATGCACCTGTAAGCAGTGGGTTAGACTGAAATAGCTGAATAGCTAACTAATTAGAATTATTGGTCATGTGTTCTAATGGAGACCTCACAAAGTCACACAAGACTCACAAAAAGTATTAAAATAGCCAGTGATCTCTTATACCCTTTATAAACTAAAATGACAGTTAAAACAGCTTTCAGGCTTGCAAGTGACAGGGGTGGGAACTAATACACAGATGCACGTCTAGCGTCATAACTGAGATGGTACTGGAAGTTAGTAAACAGGTTCACAAGCCCGACCACTTACGGCTTAAGATCCTGGTCCAGTAGAATGTCGTATCCATACAGCTCAAAACAGTGCTTATCATTAATGATGACCTTCTGAACACTCTGTAAGCTGCGTATGAATATGTTGTCAATGTCTTTAAAAAGCGCTTCCACTGTCTCACTGCCATGTTTAGCAGTCAAGTAGCGTCTTAACTGTTGCATCTGCCATTTACAACCCTGTAGACAAACAGAATGAATTTTACTCATAAGCTTTAACTTTCTTTCTTCTTATAATACAAGCTGTTTAATAAACACTCTCTTTTGAAAGGTGTAATATGCACACAGAGTACTAAAATGCCATAAATGTGCATTTCTTGAACAAATGTAACTAAAGCAACACATTTACAGAGCCACATACAAAGCCTTCAGGGCATCATAAAGTTCTTATCGTACCTAAAATTAATTTTATCATACTTTCATAGCAGTGAGTCATACAAGTGACTGATTAAAAAAAAGGCAATATATATTTTTTTGTTTACTATATTAGCTTCACTTGTAAATATGTGCTCATTCTGAAACTAATTCTTGCACAACAGGCCAGACCAAAATGTTAAAAATCATCTTAAACAAATGATGCTCCAGTATTAAAGAAGCACTGAGCAGGGATGGGTCAAAACAAATGCGTCAGCATAACAACCAGCAGTTTTAAAAAAATGTTTCAGGTATTTTAACCTCCACAGTAGATAATATTATCAAAACTAATCTAGAGAAATCTCTGTGGGGTAAAGGGCAAGGGTGAATTCCTATGATCGTCAATCCCTCTGACAGCACTGTATTAGAAACCGACATGTTTCTGTGATTGATATCACCAATTGGCTCAGGAATCCTTTGGCAAACCATTGTCAATTAAGACTGTTTCTGACTGTATACACAAAGGCAAGTCAAGACTGCACTTTGCACAACGGAATTCGTTTTTCAAAAATGTCCAGAAACACTGCTGACTGACTTTCTCTCTTTACTCTTCCTGAGGCAATGACTGTCCTCCTGTCTGTTGAACACTGTTAAAAGACTGATCATCAGGGCCTCCACCCCACCCATCGCCAGCCAGCTCTCCTGTCCATCTGTGTCAACTGCTACACCCTCAGTTACATCACTGTGCCATCCAGATGCACCCGCACTGAGATAGGATGGTACTGTTTAAGCTCACGCCCACTTAACATAAAGCCTCAGTCATAGACTGCCTCTATCTGTGCAGCTTCTAAAGCTTTGCTATCCAGATTTCAAACAGAGACTCTTTTCTTTGGCATTTAGTTTATTAAACTGTAAATACTGTTTGACCAGAGGAGGATGAGTCTCCCCTTGTGAGTCTGGTTCCTCCCATGGTTTCTTCCTCCAGCTGAGGGAGTTTTTCTTTGCCACTGTTGCCTCTGGCTTGCTCACTGGGGGATATATGTTGTAACTGTCCGTTTCAAAACTCTGTGAAGCTGCTTTGAACATTGTTGTAAAAAGCGCTATATAAATAAACTTGACTTGACTTATCAGAGGGCCCAGGTGCTAGACTCGCCTGCTCGCAATTCAGAATATGTGATACCATATTGCACACAAATCATGGTGCATGGCTTAATCTCTCAGGCAACATACATATAGGGCTAAAACGATTCCTCAAGGAACTCGAGTAACTTGATTACAAAAAAAAATCATCGAAGCAAAATTCTTTGCCTCGAAGATTCGTTTAGTCCATACAACCACATACAGCGCACTGTTTCGCACGGATGACATTTACTGTTGCACAGCGCGCTTACGGTTTTACCAGGTGACACACAGAAGACGTGATTTGATGGCGCGGATTGCAAAATAGAGAAAGAGAGAGAAAATAATGAGAGGCGAACAGAAGAGACGGCCAGGGACAACCATACACAGCGTCCACTGTAAAACCAAACTAGCCGAGGGAGCCGTTACTGACAGTAAACCTGAAGAAAGACTTGGCTGAAGTTAGCTTCTTATGTAAATTTCGCGTTTCCACCTTAAATGACGCAGCAGTTACAGGCGGCAGAATGTAATTTCTATAGTATAGAAGTGTTTTCTTTAAAACTGTATGCAATTTATTTGATCTTATATATTTACTATTGCTCTTTAATTAAAAAAAAATCCGATTACTTGATTAATCGATTGAATAATCGATAGAATACTCGATTACTAAAATAGTCGATAGCTGCAGCCCTACATACATACCTTCTCAGGGTCATAGTCCGGTGCAGTTTTCTGCACTGCCACATTAGTAAGATGGACATCTGGGAGCAGATTACAGTTAAAGATGGCTCATAGATATATTTCATACTGATAAACTATGAGTAGACGGAAGACAGTAAACATATAAAGGATACACTGATCGTCAATACTGCTGAGGGAGAATCTGGTGTTGGAGAATCTGGCAAAACCATCTCTATAAAGCCAGGCTTTCAGAGGGAGGTACTGTAGAAACATATTGCAGTTCCTTTTAACTAATATTATTTTCATACTTTCTAAATTCTGCCTGAAGCAGATGTCTAACCAAAGCCACATTCAATATGTAGCATTTTAGAAACTTACTTACTGATGTTACAAGAACATAGACTCTCAGGTCGAATTTTCTGCCTAGAGATAAAGAGGACTAATGATTAAATGTTATGACAGTGCAAGTATATATATATATATATATATATATATATATATATATATATATATATATATATATATATATATATATATATATGGTTGACTGGTTGACGCACCACTAATAAGATAAGGGTTCTCAATATAACGCTGAGCTACATAGCTCTCAACTTGAGCCTCATCCCGTTGTTCCTCAGAGCGAGTACCATCCTAGGAAAAAAAACAGCAACATGAACTTCTGTCTCACTCTCACTTACTCACTCACATAAAGATTATCATTATGTTTTACCCCTAGAAGCCACTTCTCTTATTAGCAATAACACAATTGTAAGTGGTGTAATTTTATGAGTATAATTCATTTTTTTACTTAAAGCTTATTGAAACAAGCAGAGAAACTCAAATTGTGTAAATTCTGACATTTGTGTATGTAAGTTGAATATAAGATCTTTTATTGTCATTTGAATTTGACTAAACATTATTATCTTATGTAGCCTAATAAGGTAACAGAGTTAGAGAGGTACTACACCTTTTTCCATTCCATGATGTCCTTGAGTTTCCGGAACAGAAAAATGCCTTTCCCCTGCGAACGGGCCACCTGTATGGGAGGGTACTTGTCACTACTGTATTATAGTAAGAGCTGACACACAAAGAACTTTGTCATTGTCCCATCAATTATAAAAATGCATGGGGGTAAAAACCTTATGTAAGTCTAGCATATATGTGGGTAGAAGAAAAATGAATTATATTTTGAAAATGATTCTTACTGGCTTCATGATCCAGGTACTGCCAGGACTTCTCTTGAATTCTTCTACAAAGAGATGGTACTCACTGGGCAGTTCAAAGGTACGTGGAAAGAAGTCACATTTGGCCGCCTCCAGACGACCAGCTTCCCTTTCAAGGGTTTTTCTATAGCGCTTTAGGTTCTTTACCATCAGGTTCTTGCGGGTCAACTGCAAAAGAGGAATAACATGATTTGGTCTTGCCCGGCATCAGGGTAGTTACAACAAGCAAGTCAATGTTCAATGGTATAATAGATACATATACTGAATTGGAGTATTCTTAGTGCAGTCATATTTTTTTTATCTCTCTAAAAGAAGTTTGTTGTCTTTATTGTTCAATGATCTGACATAGTTTCTGATCACAGTTTCAAAAGAGAATTCATATAGTTAAGAGCTTATTATTTGTTTCTCCAAAGTTACAATAAAAGATGACTGAAGTATATTTCTATTCATTTGTTTGCTTGATCTATGTGCAAACTAAAACCTATGAGTGTGCCAGACGCCCCTCAGGCTCCAATAACAGCCACGAGAGGTGATCGGAAAATGATGCCTAATCCCTGCATGTTGACGGCATCCGCCAGAGATGGCAGCAAAATGTTTTTCAGCTTTAAAATATTATGATCTTTTAATATCAAAAAGAATGTGAAAACAAAATGGAGAAGTCACATTAGTAAAGAGTGACTTAAAAGGCAGGAAAAGCTGATTTTTCCTGCCTCAGTAATTAAGAATGATTCATGGAAAATTATTGAAATGTAATTAATCAGCCAAGACATTTTGCATGCAAAGTTTGCCACTTTAGTTTAATGCTAAACTATGAATATAATAATATAATAATGAATATAATATATAATAATATAATAAATATAACAAAAAATTAATATCGTACAAATCTGTCTCCCAAAAAAACCCTTTACCTTTTAGCTACATTAGCTAACATACATACATTATATATAAACTACATGAAACGTCAACATGAACTTAAAAGATGTGATTCACTGATTTACTAACCCTCCTTTTGAAGATCTACTACACTGCAGACTATTGATCCATCCAATCAGGGATGAAATTGATGAGGTAGAGCAGATATGGTTGGAACAAGACTCAGCAGGAGGGCAGAACTCCAGAGCCATGGATGATGGCCAAAATTATAGATAACTACAATAATCAATATTATGACTATAATTGTGTTGTAGACATTACAACACCTGTCATGACCACTGTAAAGAAGACAGTTAGTTCCTCTAATATGAACCACTGCACATTAACATTTCACATAAACTTTGTTTACATCTCAATCACTGAATTATATAGACTATTATTTGAAAAGACTGCTGCATTTCAGTGAACCTCATCACTATTTTGCTGCTTTTGCTAACCCTGCTTTTGCTAACCTCGTAGTGGTTCCGGAAATGGCATATTCTGACATGCTCCTCCATGTAAGAGTGGTCAAAGTTCTCTCTGAGCCAGCCTACATCACACCAGTTAAAGTCCCACTCTCCATCCCTGCGCATTTGAGACAAAAATGGATTGCATTACTCAAATGTTTGCAACATACCACACATCATGAAAGTGATATTTAAAATGTTAAAGACTTACTCTTTGACCTCAACCCAGCCTGGTCTCTGGTGAAGAACATCCAGTATCGTGTTGGTCAAGCCACATTTGTACCGAACACAGGTCCTTCCTCCTTCCCTGTATATACAGACAATGCAATAATACACACACATACACACACACATATATAACCCAGCAGACTCACTCACCCCTCTTTTCTCTTCTGGCTATAAGACCCCTTGTGTCCACTTGTCTGTAGAGTCACAAATGTAAAAGCTGTAGGTTTACAATGTGCTACCTATCTGGAGACAGGTCTAACAACAAACACTTTATTTGTAGCACCAGCAAATTTTCTAAAGTTCCACACAATTATGAGACATAAACTGCTTAATTACAAAAACTACTGAACTACAGACCTGCATGTTAGCTGAGTTTCTCTTACCTTGTTTTAGACATGTTAGCTGCTGTACACTAAATACATTGACCTACAGACCTGCATGTTAGCTGAGTTTCTCTCACCTTGTTTTAGACATGTTAGCTGCTGTACACTAAATACACTGAACTACAGACCTGCATGTTAGCTGAGTTTCCTCTCACCTTGTTTTAGACATGTTAGCTGCTGTACACTAAATACACTGAACTACAGACCTGCATGTTAGCTGAGTTTCTCTCACCTTGTTTTTAGACATGTAGCTGCTGTACAACTAAATCACACTGAACTACAGACCTGCATGTTAGCTGAGTTTCTCTCACCTTGTTTTAGACATGTTAGCTGCTGTACACTAAATACACTGAACTACAGACCTGCATGTTAGCTGAGTTTCTCTCACCTTGTTTTAGACATGTTAGCTGCTGTACACTAAATACACTGAACTACAGACCTGCATGTTAGCTGAGTTTCTCTCACCTTGTTTTAGACATGTTAGCTGCTGTACACTAAATACATTGACCTACAGACCTGCATGTTAGCTGAGTTTCTCTCACCTTGTTTTAGACATGTTAGCTGCTGTACACTAAATACACTGAACTACAGACCTGCATGTTAGCTGAGTTTCTCTCACCTTGTTTTAGACATGTTAGCTGCTGTACACTAAACACACTGAACTACAGACCTGCATGTTAACTGAGTTTCTCTCACCTTGTTTTAGACATGTTAGCTGCTGTACACTAAATACACTGACCTACAGACCTGCATGTTAACTGAGTTTCTCTCACCTTGTTTTTAGACATGTTAGCTGCTGTACACTAAATACACTGAACTACAGACCTGCATGTTAACTGAGTTTCTCTCACCTTGTTTTAGACATGTTAGCTGCTGTACACTAAACACACTAACCTACAGACCTGCATGTTAACTGAGTTTCTCTCACCTTGTTTTAGACATGTTAGCTGCTGTACACTAAATACATTGACCTACAGACCTGCATGTTAGCTGAGTTTCTCTCACCTTGTTTTTAGACGTTAGCTGCTGTACACTAAACACACTGAACTACAGACCTGCATGTTAGCTGAGTTTCTTTCACCTTCTTTTAAGACATGTTAGCTGCTGTACACTAAACACACTGAAATACAGACCTGCATGTTAACTGAGTTTCTCTCACCTTGTTTTAGACATGTTAGCTGCCGTACACTAGATATATTGAACTGCAGACCTGTATGTTATTGAAGTTTCTCTTACCTTGTTTTTAGACATGTTAGCTGTAGTACGCTGAGCACAGTGAGCTGTTTACAGTTAGCGAAGCTGTTGAAGGCACAAGGCACCTGGCGGAGTTGTTGTGTGCTCGTTGTCACAGCAACCACAAATGATGGGAGAGTAAGTGAGCTATCCCCGCCCCCAACGAACCCTACAGCCAATCAGCATCATCACACGTTACAGCGAAAACATGTGGTTCTTTGTTTCAGCGCTGCATTTAAACTAGAACGATTCGCAAACACAGTAGAACTGTATTGGGGGAAGTTTAAAAGTATTGTATGGATTGACATATAAAATGCATATCCTACAATTGTTTTGTATATTTAGGAAGATTCATATTCATTAATTAAACTGGTCTCTCACAAAATCTAAGCTGATGTACTTTTTGGAGGTTTCAGAAATACGTCAAAGCCCTTAATACAAAGAACTTTATCTAATGTAATGGAACAAAAAGAAACTCCTTATGTTTCTTTCTACCCCCGTATGAATGAAAGTATTTGAGAATGTTGTATGTTACTTGTACCTCTACTTTTTGATGGCAATAAAAATTGTCAAGTTAGTAAATTTAGTGTAATATGGCAATAATTGTGTAATATTTGTGTTGGATATACATGTCAAATCCACGTGGACGAAACTGTAATGTTGTACTACCAAGTACTGTTGCTGAAGAGCAGTTATATACAAAACAAATAAAAAGACTAGTACTTCTAAATAAATTAGTGAATGATAATAAATATAACAGTGGAAAAATAGACAATAATATAGCAAACAGAAACAATAAAAATGTAAAATGTAATTTACTCAGTGTTTTTTAGTTGTTTAATAACATGTGGATTTTATTTTGATTTTTTTATGTATTTATGTAACACATTCAAACTCTTAAATAAACTTCAGATTTTTTCTGCTTGCTAGCAGTAGATTAATCTGTAGATTTAAGAGAACATGAAATACTAAAGCCAGTATTTATGTTAATAAGTTCTAATAATAGTACAGTCATTTATTAATGTGTTTGATGTGTTTATAGCTCCATCATATTGCTAAAGGGAGAGTACCTGGTTATAATGTTTTTTATAGAATGGACTTACTACTTATCACTTATTATTACTTCTGGAATGTGGTATTTACCCGCAAGACAAGTGTATACATTTTTTAATGGAGCACATAAAAGGTGTAGGTGTGCTTCCCCAACACCACTAGATGGCAACCTGGTCTTATCTTTCCCCCTTTAGTGTGTTAGTCAGTGTGGATAGAAGGCAGAGCCCACTGGGTCTAGCCTATTACCTTCTCTTTTTTTAATAAATCCCAGGGGTCTTCTGGGAAAATTAGGGATATGTTGAAATGTAATCAGAGGCTTATTTTGACATCAGTAGTATAAGTCATACTGGCTGCTTCTATTGCTGTTTTGTGTGAATGGTATAAGAATTCCAAGATCTTTTTGAGAGTCCGAGGAACAGTTGTGGGTGTTCTTGGATGCTGAAGCAAAATGTGCTATTTCTCCCCCGCTCTACAGGTTTGGCAGAAAATGGACAGACTCAGAATGGGCAGAATGGAATTGTTCAACTTTGTAATGTGCTAAATTGAAAATTGCTTCTGGTCAGTTCAACATTTTTTATTATCGGTTGTGTTTTCCATCCAGGCTGTCAAAGAAATTGAATTGAATGCTGTTTACTGTGTGAGCAGGGTTTAAGCCAGAAATCCACAGCATGTTTCTTATCTTCCTCGACCTCAAGTACGACCTTCACTGGTGTTCTTTGTGTGTGAGGGTGTGCTTGTGTGGGCTATGGGGTAATTACGCAGGCACGAGGCCAGAAATGGCAGCATGCAATCCCAAATGCAAAATGAGAAAGCAGTGGTGATGATTAAGGTCATATAGTTTGAGCAGTTTCTGGAGAAACAGAAAGAGGAAACAAGGTCTGGTTGAATTACTGTGAAACCAAAAGAAAAGTAGAAAAGAATGTGAAAAGCAGTAACATGGAGTATGAAGTGATGATGGGCTTCAGGTGGAAACATTTGTTTGGGGTGATACTGTATTAACACCTCTATGTTTGGGAGCACGAGCATGTCAGAAAGTGTGGAACATATTAGCACATTGAGTTAAAGTGCCTGCCTCTATAGTAGATGCCAGTGTAGCAATCTTCAGTTTTATTTCAGATAAAGTAAGCGCTCTGTTAGCATATTTGTTCCATGTATGAGGAAATAATGTTTTACCAGATCCCACAGTTTTTATAGAAGCTCTTTCCTCTTCTAATATCGCTGAACATTATAATACATTTAAAAATAAACCAAACCACAGACTTACTTTTCTCTGCTAAACCTTGTTCAAGCTGTTTTTTGCAGAGGTGTAACAGACAAAATGTAACGTTTTTTTGTGAAATGTGTCAGATTTTATATGTTTGTTAGTTACTCTTTGCAGATTGCATGTATCGGAAAACAAGCTGGAGTGCATATAAATGTAAATTAATCTGTCCATTAGTTTTAATGTTTATCTTTAAGTTCTTTACTATTTTGTTAATTAGCTACCAGCTAGGTGAGGTTGTTGTCTGCTTGCTACGTGACCAGCAGTCTGTGTACTAATTTTCAAGGTTAAAGGAAAAATAGTCACTATACATTAATTCTAGTTTAAGACCATTTATTGTTAAAATCTTGTTGTAACAACCAGAAAAGCCTTACTACAAAACTTTATTTTACTTTAGTATTTTAATGTTACTTAGAAATCTACATCTGCTAGGACGCAGCAAAGGAGCACTGAGGAGCTACATGTTCCCTGGGCTTTCACTACTACGTTACTGCTAAGCTACTGTACATTATTGCTACTGTACAGTGTATTTACATGTTTACAATGCAATATTTATATGTAATACCTTTAAAAGTTTTCTGAGGCAATTCATGTTTTAGCCGTTGGCTAACTTCTGTAACCAACGTAAGCTTGCTAGTCAAAGATAACTGCTAACCTAGTTGAAATTCAATGACGCTAGTGTTAAATTTGAAACAATACAAACCTACAAATATTCAACAGTAAAGTGTAAGTATGGTGCATAACATGGTGCCGGAATTGAGGCACACATCATCGCGGTCATGTTACCCATGTTTCTCTCCTAACCGTATTAATGCTCATGTGAATATGAATCAGATCTCCAGACCCTCCAACACAATCAAATAAGAAAGACTGTAATCCATTCTGTATTTGCCTGTATGTAATTAATGTAGGCTTCTGGGCCTTATCACATCTATTCTGTGGTGGGCTGTTAGGAGGAATGAGGAGGAATCTTAGCTCTGTGCTTTTACTAAGAATGAGTTTATTTTCCTTTCCCCGCAAAATTGCTTACATTTAGGTAACACATATTTCCCTAAACTTGTCCATTGGAATTACAGATTATACAAAATATACTATTTGTGCATATTAAGAATAACATGATGGATATTAATAAGCATGCACAATAAAAAATACTATGTTTCAAGTCAATAAAGAAAAAAAAACTTATGGGCATATATTGTTTTAGAAGGTGTTTTTTTCACCCATATCCAATGTTCAACATGCCTTAAACTACAAATTATTAATTATACATTTTTAAGCTAAAATATTTACTATGGAGTGAATAGTAACACGGTTCTTTGCATCATATGTTTTTGCTCAGCAGTGGAGGCAGGTTTGGTAAATAGGCAGAGGAGGTAGAGGAAAGAGAATGTAGAGATATGTAAGTCCATCTCTAGTCCTACAGGGCCTTGAGGGATGGTCATTTTTAGTACATGTTAGGGCTGTGTAGCAAGGACAAAGTTCTCTGAGTCAAAATAAACCCTGTGAAGAATGGAGACTCTTGAACCTTTCTCTGTCCTCCTGTGGTTTCCTTCAGATGACTCAGAGACAGATCTGGGGAAATTTATGTGCAAGGCAATCTGGATAGAGGTTAATCAGGCTAGCCACATAACCACTGTAAGTGAAGTGTACACGCACTTTGTTATGTTTTATTTGTTTTTTTGCATACTTTGTTAGCCTACTGTTCTTCAATGGTCAAGACCTCCACCGGACCAGTTGTTTAATGTTTATAAAGGACTCCAGCACTGCTGTGTCTGCTCCACTCATACCAGCACAACACACACTAACACACCACCACCACAATATCAGTGTCAAGGCAGTGCTGAAAATGAGCCATCACCCAAATCATACCATTGAAAATTTGGGTAAAAGGGGTCTAACAAACTATGCACAGACACACGTCACTATGGTCACTTATATGGTAAGTGAAACGGATAAATTGGACAATGACTGTAGGTGCACTTAATGAAGTGGTTCGTCTATGTATACAATATATACACAGCAAAAAGCCCCACTCTTACTTTAGAAAAATCCACAGGTGTTTCACTCCATCCCTCCACTGTGAGAAGACCACCTCAACACTGTGGGCCTGAAAGGATATAAATAATTACTGAGAAAAGGAAACAGACAAAACAAGACATTTTTCAAATCAAAAAGGAAGCTGTTGTTACTCTCAGAACAATGGACTGATCAGCTGAGAGTCCACACCTCACTGAACAGGTTTGAAATTATTTGGACGGTGAGAAGTAGAAAATGCAACGAACTTCTGAACTTGGGGGAAGGTCTGAAAAAATAGCTGCAGATTTGCTCAAAAAATTCACACCAATTTATTTTCCTGACACTAAAAATGAACTTAATGGCTCTTGTGACTGGAAAATATTTATTGGTGGTCTCCAATAAGGAGTGTTTATTTCTACTGTTAATATCTTGACTTAAAGGGTTAAGACAACTCGTTGAGGCAGTGGGGTGACCTGCCAGTGTATTGCGATCAGGCATCTTTTAAAAAAAAAAAAAAAAAAAACACTTTAGAGATATTTTTTGTGTTTATACATTTGACAACATTACATCTTAGCAGGTCTATGACATGTTTGAGAGGACATTTGAAGTCATTTTACTCAGGAACTGAAATAGTCAATATAGGTTTGAGCCCCAGTGTTATTAATCTATTTATGTTTAACCAAACTTTTTAACACCTCTCTAACTTGTTAACTAGCACATTGATCATACAAAGCAAATTTGTCATTTAACTATGTGTAGGAGCAACACAACATTGCTAGCAGACTTGCGAGGCAGGGGTTAAGTGCCTTACCCAAGGGTACAACCAGGTTTACTCAGTCAGTTTACTTGCTGGCTCACCTTTTTCACCACTATGCTACAAGCCACACCCAGACAAGCATAACAGTTTACTTTTACTTGATAATGAGAGTTGTGGTAATATGATTTAATAAGTCGGGGGTTTAATATTTGATCTTTACACAGTACTCATAATCAAAGGTTGAACAGGTCTCTGTTTGCACTTTTAGAAAACTTTTGCTAATAAATTTAAAATAAAACATTTTTAAAATGAGTCATAGATACCTCAGTCCACCGCACTGTCAATAAAGGCATTTGTATTATGTTATTAATGAAATGACTCATAGCTTAGTTTAATTAGGGACACTATTCCATAGTCTCCTTTGATTTCCATGGGAGAATGCTGTCCCACAGAGGTGGTCTAGCAATCAGTTTTGAACAAAAATACACATTCAAGGAATGTCTTGTGATCTGGACAAGTAATCTCTCAAGGCTCGAAGACCAGCAGATAAAATGCAAGGGCAAAATGATGACTTAATCCACCTGCCTCCAGATCCCCTTTACCGTGAAAATATTACCCCTCTTCAACAAACTTCAACTATGTCCCTTCAACTTCCTGGGTTGGCACACCCCCTTCTTTTTTCTCCCTTTTCCCACCCCTTCCTCCAGAGGTATGTGGAATAAATGTTAGGTATTCAGTGGAACATATCCTCGTCCTCTGGCCTCGGCCCATCGTCTACGACTCAAATGGGCCTTAAGCATTTGCTGGATTTGAGGAGGAATGTTAGTGGGCAAGGTTATTGTGTATTGTTGTCGTATCCGAGGGAGATGGTGTGCAGGCCTGATCCAGAAAGCGCAGTCCCTAAGTAGGGCAGTTCCCATGCAGCCGTGTCCCGGTTTGAGGTTGTGGTTAAAGCATTTGGTCAAGAACAGCAATGGGGGGAAAACAAGCGTGTGACTGGACATGCAGTCCAGAGTTGTAAAAAAGAAACCATTCTTAGCCAGCTTTACAAAGAACTGGCTTCTTAAGGAATGGTGTTTGTTTTCTTGCTGTTTTGAAATTCACAGTGTAATACAGAGTGATAGAAAGTGTTGCAATTCAAATTTACACGTATTACATACACATATTACATCATATTTACATTTAAATCTTTGTTCACACCGAGAGGTGCGGTCATAAAATTGGAAGCCATGTTGGTCATTATGTTGCAATGCTTTAAACAGGAGTGTTGTGATTATTGAGCATTAGCCTTTTTTAGTATCACCAATGATGCCAATTTTCCCAGTGCCAAGTTAGTGGTGGTGTATATTCGCATTCTGTTGTGGCTCTAACTTAGCATTATGCGAGAATTGGCCTCTTGCTCTTGGGGTCCCCCTACAGCTGCGAAGTGCACATATGTTGACAAGCTAAAGGGTACAGAATCGGACTTTCTTTGTGTGCGTGCACATCGCCAAGACATGTGGATGCTACATATTAGCCCTGTTATTTCAAACTTTGAGTATGTGCGTGTTCGTTCATGTACACCTCATGACCAGTTGGTTACAATTACATACACAGCTTTTACTGAGTTCAGGTGTTTTAGCCATGCCCATTGACAACAGGTATATAAAATCACGCACTCAGCTAGCTTTTTTTGTTTTAGCTTTTAACTAGATTAGTTAGCTAACATTATACCCCAGTGGCACCTTTCCTCTTCTCTTTCTCATCACATGGAAAGTGGGAATTTTTTTTGGTTCAGATCGATACAAACAAGAAGGAACACAGCACTGCTGCATGCTGGAAAGACAAGAGGCTCAACAGGCTTAGCAGAGATTGATTTCGACCTGGACATGTTAACAAGCAGATTTAAATAGACAGAAGTTACATCCTTTTTAGTGCACTATGGGATAGACAAACATTTGCACTAGAATGGGTTTATATCATTGGATGCCACCTTTACCACAAGTCAGTTTATTATGCCCTGCTAAGCCCGGTCAACTCTTAGTGCTATTATTATGAAATGGAAGCACCTACGTGCAACAACAAGCCACAAAGAGGTAGACCACACACACTCAAATTGCAAACCTTCTGTTACATCAGTGACTGCAGAGATCCTAACTGCCTCTGGAAACAACATCATGTCCTTCAGGAGCTTCATGAAATGGGTTTCCTTGGCTATGCAGCTTTACACAAACCTAAGACCACTATGCACAATTTCAGATGTCAGCTGGAGTGGTGTAAAACATGACCCCACTGGAGCAGTGGAAATGTGCTCTCTTGAGTGCGGAATCATGTTGCACTATCTGGATGGATGATCTGAGTTTGGTGGAGGCCAGCAGAATGCTACCTACCGCTATGCATTGTGCCAACAGTAACACTTGGTGCAGAGGGATACCTTAGGCTGTTTTTCAGGGTTTGGGCCCCTTATTGCCAGTGATGGGAAATGTTAATTTTAAACAATAAAATGCTTCCAGGACTGTAGCAATAGTTTAGGGAAGGCCTTTTCTTATACCAGCAGCACTGTTGTGCATATAAATGTTCCAAGAAAACATGGTTTATTGAGTTTTATGTGGAGGAACTCCAGTGGCATTCACATAGCCCTGACCTCAAACCCACTGAACACCTTTGGGATGAATTAGAATGTTGACTGTGAGCCAGACCTTTAACGTAAATGGCCGACCCCTCAAATGCTCTTTTGACTGAATGGGCACAAACAATCACAGACACACTCCAAAATATTGTGGTAAGCCTTCCCAGAAAAGTGGTGGCTGTTACAGCCGCAAAGAAGGGCGCCAACTCCGTATGATTGCCCATGGTTTTATAATATGATGTCTAATAACTTATGTAATCATGGTAGGTGTTCACATTCTTTTGGCCTATAGTTCATTTCTGTGTATTGACCATTTATGAGAGCAAACATCTGCCCTACCAAACTCTGTCCCTAAGCTATCTCTGATTTCACATGCCAACAACATCATAGATATCACAAACTATGTCAAAACCTTGACTCTTCCATATGGGATCCAACAAACTCAATGAAAGTTGACTTCATCTGTATGTCCGATGGGTTGGTAGAATTCAGTTCACATCTGGAGTTTGCCCTTCATCCTGAAGTGTCCCTCTCAATCCTGGCCAACATAGCACACACCATTTACACAACAAAAGGTTTTACAGTCAAGAAACAGATATTGGAAAGAAGCTGAATTATTTGCCAGTGGCTTTTAGATTAGACATATCTATAACAGACCAAGTAATTTCAGCCTGCAGTCTGATATGTGCCATATGCCCATCAATCACATTTAATGATAGTGATATGAGCCAAAATATTACCATTTACAATAAAAAATGCTTATTTATCAAAAATGTTCCCGCTTAGAAGTGAATGGCAAATTGAGATATTAATAATACAAATAATGTAATGTGATAACACAGGGTGAAATGCTACGATTATTTTATGTAGGTAAACAGGTTCCAGTAGGGTGTGTTTGGTTATCTTTTAAGTCATTTGTGCATAAACGTCTGTGTTTAAGTCTTAGAATTTAGACCATCATCAATTTATTTGCCATCTTGTTGCTAATATAGCACCATTTAGAAGCATATACAACTCAATTGAAGTCAGGATAAAGTACAGCTTTAGTTTTAACACACTGTTATAATTCAACCTTCCAGTAAATATGATAGAAGAAGTCCATATAAATTCAAAATGAAATAAATACATTTTTATTTTTTTGGGAAGTTTTTGTGCACAACTTTTAGAACATTTGGTAAATGTCAAGCAAAAAAACATATCTGAATTGTATCATTCTGAACTTACCACATTTGACAGCCACTTTTGACTAATCATATTTATTTTGATGCAAATAGTATTTATGCTTTTAGGTTGGAATGCCCATTCGCTTGCAATAGCATAGAACCACATTGAAATAAGTGTTTTTTGGGTTGATTTACCAGTCTGATAAAATGAACATAACAACACAACATGCAACAATAACTACACAAAGCAATTTAAAAGAACAATCAAAGTTGCATGCATATGATTACTCCACATGATCAGTGGCATTGTTCTTGTAACATTTCATTCTGGCTATTTAAAGTCATCAACAATTTATTCCATGTTTTGTTCACATGATGTCAGTTGAAATAAAATCATATGCAGATTTGTGCAAGTGCAGACTTTGAATTAAGAATGTAATTTTTTGCATAAACCACTATGAAATATGTAATTAATTTAAGCAAACCAAATGCACACTTGTTGTGAAGATTATATATAATAATAATAAGAAATTGGTCTTCTAGAATGATCAGATCTAGGTATATGCTGCACAGCAACTTCAGTACCATTTCAAGCACACGCAGGTGAAAGTGTCTCTGCAAGAGAAATTGTACTTGTAGTGAGAGAGGTGGTTTAATTGTCTGTGAAACAGAACATCAAACAGCCTTGAAATGCTGATGTGGATAGCTTATCCTCATTTCATTTGCTTATTTGAGTAAAAACCCACACTGATAAATTACCATCGACAGTACAGAGTTCATTATTAATACTGTAAGGCTGAAAGTATGTCAAACAAAATCAATGCTTTTCTGCACCAAAATGTCTTTTTATTTCAAAACAACACTTGGTTGTTAAGTCTGACCTAAAAAGCCATTTCCAGGGCCAAACATGCCCGCAGACCCCCAAAACAAATAAGAATCACAGAACCTGTAAATCTTTTCACAGTCACATCCTTATTAGGGCACCATTGTTGATTAAAAATGATATTTCTTTAATGTGGTAACTTGCCCAGAGGGGGATTTGGACCGGGTACCTCTTGTATGAGGGACTAGAATGAACTGAACAAGCCACCAACTGAATTATTTCTAGGTGGACCCAAGTGCAGGGTGATAACTAGACACAAACCAAAATCTAGATGCTACCCAAAATGATAAACCCCAACAGGGTATTTGTGGGGGCAGAAGGGAGAGGGGCTCAGGAACAGAGGGAAAGTAAATACAAAAGGAAAACTCAAACAATCTGCCTTGGATTTGAACTGCCAAGCTCTTGAGTCAGAGGCTGGTGTAAATCCACTGGACCACTGATAATGGTGTGTGTCATAGGACTAAACAAGGCTATCAGGGGAAGATTGAACAGCTCTACAACAGAGAGCAAATGGAAACTAAGGTAAAAGGAGCTTCCCAAACAAAGGAAGGAAAAGACGGGATAATAGGCAAAGGAGGCAGAGAAGCCAAACACAAAGGCTGTCACAAAATAAGAACTTAAACGGACTCAAGAGTAGTTTTTGCAAAGAAAAAGCAAAAAGCTCAGGAGGACAGAGGTTCTGTCTTTTCAGCAAGCTATTCCTTGTTGTTTGAGTCCAAAAATACTACTCAGATGTCATTGTCATTTTAGCCCTGTCCTTGTGATAAGAAATGCAAGACTAAGATTTTGCCCTAATGATGGCACAGTTGGTATAAATGTAGCTTTTCTGCATTAAATAATAATAAAAAATAATAATAATTCAAGTCATACTGTGAATCTGAAAGAAAAATGAAAATGAAGACCCAGCATTCTAAGAAAAATAGAGATATAGTTACAGGCATACACAAGACAGAAAAAAAGCTATGAAGTAATATTGAACTGTTTGGGACACCCCTTTTATTCACTACATTTTATTCAGGTGTTTTATTCATTCCTATTGCAGGTAATATAAAATCAAGCACCTAGTCGGCCAGTCAGCCTTTACAAACATTTGTAAAAGTATGGGTCTAAAGAGGTCACCTAAATTTGAGTGGAGTACTATAATAGGATGCCACCCTTACAAGTTAGTTTGTGAACTTGTGAACTTCGATATACCACAATCAACTGTGAGAGGCATTACTGAACAGTGGAAGCGTTCAGGAACCACAGCAACTTGTATATTTACAGAGCCGGTGCTACGCTGTGCTGAGGCACACAGAGCACAGTAGTCACCAACACTCTGCTGACTCAGTAACTACAGAGTTCCAAACTTTGCTGTTAACATCAGCAAGAAAAAAATGTGCGCCGTTGCGTGAGTTTGATGTGAAAGAACCTAAACGGCTATGACCTCAAGCAACATTGAACACCTTTGAGATGAACTAGAACAGGGATGGTGAGTTAGGCACTCTTGTCCAACAGCACTGTTTCTCCCTCACAAATGCTCTTCTGCAAGAACGGGCAAAAAAAATCCTCTTGAGAATCTGTGGCACAATTTGAAAACTGTGGTCCTTAAGCATTACCCAATCAGTCTGAACAAACCAAACAACCTGGAGCACATCTGTGAGAAAGAATGCGTGAAGATTTCTCCTAAACAGTCTGCAAAGTCTGTGAAAACCTAGAACAACACACTTACGGACTGTTAGTACTGTAGAAGTTAGTAGCAATGTTTACTAATTATGAATGCCAACAACAGAAGGCATTCTGGGTAAGGTAATCCTTTAATAGATACACTCAATGTTCAGTACTTGTTTGCCTAAACATCGGAAAGTGTCAAAGTTACATGAAAACGTAAAAAGCATAATGTCCAGTCCTATACTTGGTAAACACCTGCATTATAGTATTTGGTCACAAAATATACCTTCCAAAAATCACACAAGCGTCTGAGAGAGAGTACTTCAACAAATCATCTGTGGGAAATGGAGCTTATTTAATGGAGCAGCTTTAACCTTTTTAAACCATTTTACAGGGTGCAAACAGCAGAAGGGTGAACAACCTGAGTTTCAAAAATTTGTTGCTGTCTGTCCTGAGGGAAAGGTAAGCGAAAAGATGAAGCAGATGTACCTAGAAAATAACACACAATCAAAAAAACAATGGAGATAAACGTTATTATGTATTTTGAAGAAATTCAGCAATTTAAAAAAAAGGTTAAAAGGCATATTCTTGATCGCTCTATTACATTCAGTGACAACTAGATCAGCCTCAGTGTCACAATGTATAAACGATACCTTTTAAAAGTAATAAAAATGTCACTTTAAAGAGGGATTTGACCACTTCTACAGACATTGTAGTTCCTCAGAGCATTTTGGTGTGGAAATGGTGCATTGTACAGAACAATTCAGATTAAAAGTTTCAGGTGGTGGTTCTAAAGCCAAACATCCGCTACAATATCCTCCTTTTGAATTTAGGCTGCTACAGGCAGCAGAAACATGCAGTACACAACAATCCTCAAATCCACAAGAAAATGTAAAAAAAAGTCTACACTGATGTTCGATCAGATACAAAAGGGCAAAAAGTGTCATGCGTAACATCACGTAACACAGTGCTTATGTTATTTAATTTATATTGAAACACGTGTGCTTGTAGCTATGTACTTAACCTTGTACATTACCATGTACTTTTAAAACATGCTATGAGCTGGTGTTATTGGATCATAACCATTAACTGACAGATAAGTATGGCAACACTCCATGCTAACGCATGTTATTGCTCTCATTCAATGTTACAAAAGGTTTGTGCCTTCTCTGTAAAGAAACCCTTTGGAAATGTATTTAAGAAAAGCAGTACAATGTCCTATGAGCAATAATGTGAATATTAACCATTGTCAAAAATCTTTTAAGCTTGTTTGTAGTACAGCTATCATACTGACACCAGGTATTAAAATGAGGAAAACAAACAGATATTAAAAGAATATAAGTAAAATAAAGCTGAGATGAAAACATAAATTATCAAATTTCTTGTAAATGCTATTACAGTTAATTATACTGTGCAAAGAATTTATAAGTAAATTATACGCAAATTTAAATGCTGAAAATATAGCCATATACAATATGTTAAAAAAATATTTCACTGTTAGATACAAAAGCTATACAAAGAGTACAAGTATACAAGGATTACAAAACACAACATGTAGTCCAATAACACAAAATAAACCGGATGCACATCGTCTTCTCTTGTAAGTAGAGGCGTCTCAATAATAATAAGGTTTCTTTCAGATTGGAAGAAAAAAAAATAAAAAAAGTCAGTGTATGTAAGTTCTAGTTGCCACTAATATGTTTGAGGTCCAGCATTGTATCCACATGCAGTAGTCTGGTAATGCCTATTTTTTATGTGGATTATTGATAAAAATTTATATTCCAACACATATTTCTACTGAAATGAGGATTGGAGCTCAGGGTAATGAAACAAACATCTGTGGATTTTGAGGTCACTTCCTTTCCAACATAGTTCAGGCCATTTGAAATAATGGCAGTCCGTAGATCATCCAGGAGTCAATTGTAGGGTTCAGGTCCCCAATTCAGAGAGGACATTCTTCACAACCGCTCCTTTCAGAGAGTTGACCTCACACACAGCTGTGGCAAAAGGCCAGATAAGCCTTGTAGGACACTCAACTGAGAGGTCTCAGAGGTTCAAAGTAAAGGGAAGACCGGAAGTTTCATTCTTTTAATAGTCCGTCTAATAAGGCTCTGCCTGTTTTGAGACCTGAGCCAACCAAATATTTTTTTTTTACATTTAATTCACATACACTAAACAATCACATTATCAACTGTGCACTATGATGAACTCTAAACAGTCATATCTGATAAATTACCAGAACTGTTCCTTTGGTGAGCACGTCTTGTTTTACAGAACTCATGACACTGTGTGTCATTATGGCCTGTACAGCTGCAGCGCTGACGTCCTACGGCTCCGGTACTGCTGGAGCGCCTGACCCTCTGAGAGCTGCGGTAGCTGGACATGCCGTAAGGAACAGTCCGCCTACAAACAAAGAAGTGAAACAAGACACATGCTCACAAACATAATAAAGTTAAAACAGGGCGTTTAAATTATACTTAAGAAGAACAGTTTTGCTTTGCTACATACTCATTAATGATAAAGTCAGTTACACAATTAATTATATTTACATTTAATATTTGGAATAACAAAAAAAAAAAAAAACATGATGAAAGGTATCCCAAGTTTAACATTACTGATTGAAAAATATTATTTTTATTGAAGCTGCACTATGTATGTTTTGGGGATTTGGAGAAATGCGTAATTGTATGCAATGTGTGGAAGAATGTTGTGTAAAATAAGCTGTGTTCACACCCCTTACACAAGCGGATGAAAGTGATGATTGCACGTGCGTACTGAAAAAGAAATTAAAGAGGACTTAAAACTTGGTGAAAGATGTGTATTCTGTGAATGTAAATGAATGATCTACTATTGTCATCACATCTTCATCAGTATAATGTCAATTTGCATTTGCATACCTTTATTTTGAGACACTACGATATTTTTTTTTTCTTGACTCCTATAATAGTATCAATAATAGGATCAATAATATCATATATAATCTAAATATTTGTAACTTTTCTTCAGTCATTCAGCTCAACTTTAGTTATTGCATTTCATTTATCACAAAGACCCTTCAATTAAGGTAAAGGTAACTGTGTGGACCTATCATCCTCCACTAAGGTCTATGAACACAAAATGTATTGTTTTTGTTGTTTCTAGATGTGATTTTTGTTTTATTACCATATTTTTGTTCAGATGTTTAGGGTAGTGACAGAAAAAACAGCAACATGTCTCTTTTCAGAAAACTTACAGTAGAGCACTAGCATGTATCAAATGAAACAGTCCAGATCTACTGAGTTTCTGTGTCCTCTGTATTAAAGATATTAAAACTGTTTTATCAACAAGGTAAAAAATAGAGCCTAGATTCCTAAAAGCTTTGTTGTGGTCATTATTAGAGAATGACCACAACTTTACAGCTCTAACATTGTGTAAGGGGCAAAGTGGAGCCTATAGTCATATATAACAGCATGACTGGGATAACTTTGAGACGAATTCAACCAGTAAAAGGCCTAAAACAAGTATTCTAGATCAACCTATTGTGTGAGGTATGTATAATCCAATCTATACCCCTCCAAAATATTCGAGGTCCATTCATTACTCCCCTGATTCTGAATCATAAACATTAAACATGTAGAATATTTACAGCTAAGCATACTGTAGTACAAACGAAACCAACTTACTGTCCTTAGTTGTACCAATTTATAATTTCTATGTAACATGAAACTGTGCAGTGAAGGTGGAGTAGCTATGCAGTTTATATTTATAGTTTACTAATGAAAACCAGCAGTGAACCTACACATTTTATATCATTGTTGTCCAAAAAAAAACAAGCAATATCCCAACTTTACAGGAGAGGACAAAATCTGCCTTAACTTTCAATGTAAATCAATGGAACCAGACATTTTTTCAACCTATCTTAGAGCATTTCTATTAGCCCCTTCATCATGATTTTCACAGGATATAAATATCAGCTGTCTTGTTTAGATAATATAGAAAATAAAAACTGACAAAAATGGAGGTATATGCTTTTCTTTGGACAGCAACAATATGCAACCTGTATGATGTCAAAGTAGTGGAGGTTTTTTATCTTTGCCAACTTGCGTGTAAGCCTCCACCATAAATACAAACATTCAAAAATATTGGGCCAAAGTCAAAAATTTTAGGCCAAAGCCATTACAGACATCAGTCGGGGTGTTCTAACCATGTAATATATTATAGCAGTTCAAATGGTTAGACCAAATTAAGGGCCTTGACTCACTAGGACTCACTAGGAACAATGCATGTACAAATTTTGGACTGACTTTAGTATAAAGAGGCTTCAGATAAGATCCACGTTGAGTCATAATTTTGTACAAAGAAAAACACTTTTGACTGCCTGGCAAGGAATTTGTTTTTCAGTGCTTTGTGAGGTGCGACTGGCTTTGAGCGAAGGGATGACGCTGGTGTGGAAACGACTGACAGAAACACTGGAGTCATACTCCATGTTCCAACATCTGGAAGGTACTAAAACGCATGTGTTTCTCAGTGTGGTGTACGCATCAAATATCCATGCATACATAATCGGGATGTGCACCCCCATCATTGAGGCCGGTGCAACGCACATTTTAATGCCCTGCCAACGATATACTAATACAAATACTATACAAATACGATATACTATACAAAAACGAATGCAATACGATATTATTAGAAATGGAAAGATCGAGCAGCTATGTAACTTTCAGTCTAATTACAGGATCAGCTAATTTTTCTCTAGAGAGATGATTGATGATTGAAAGAAGATCGATGACATAAAACATATGAGACATATTTTGAGAGTTAAAGACTTGCTGCAGCCCTGTGCATCTCCCCTTGGTCAAAGGACCATCATTCGAATGCTAGATGGAAACACAGACCTTTAGACTTTGATACAAAACATATATATATATATATATATATATATATATATATATATATATATATATATATAATTATTATTATTATTTTACTCTTTTTTATTTTTTTTTTACCAGATCTCACTCAGCCTCAGCCAATGCTATCTGATATGACACTCAATGGTATGTCACTCAACTCAGTACACTGAGTAAAACAGGACATCAGAACTAGCAAAGACGACTTATGTTGCATTTACATATTTGTGAAAGAAGCAAAACAGCAAATTGAATATTCCATTGTTGTCAAAGAAGTCGCCATAAAAAACTTCTGCCACCGCAAGTGGTTTCAATTTTCCCAACTTTTAAACTCAACCACAGTAGCGGAAAAAACACAGTAATCTTTTAGGGAGCCATGGATGACAAGCACCTCTTTGCTGAATTCCAGAGAACCCAGTACTATACAACAGAACATTCAGACCATTCTCCTGACTTTTTCATCATTCTCCAACATTCACCTTACAAGAGGAATATACATTGCTACCGCTCTCCTCTGCTCATGCATTTTTGCAGGTAGTCCCCAACATGGCAGCCTTTGTGTGGTTTCATGCTGTCCAGCCCCACCCTCGATCAGTATCAGCCATCGGCCAATAGTGTTGAAAAGTGATTGGTATCTGCCCACAAAACACTGATAGGTCCAATTCTAGATATGACCACCCTGCCACGCCCCAATGGCGATACAGTGCAATTCGACATGATTTTATTCAATACAATGTGAGTTAACATGAAATGTTGTGATGCAAAAGAATATGATGCAAAAGCAAATCACAAATTAACCAAGAAAGTACCAGTTTTACTTCATACTCAGTACGCATCTTATTTGTGCTGTTTCTTTTTGATGTCTAAAAACACTTGGCCCTTTCACATACAGGCTTTTTCACAAGTCCTTTGTAGTTTCACAAAAAGGTCTCTGACAAATGATAAACTAAAACCAGGCCTGGACCTTGCCTTAAACCAGTCTTTCTTTCCAAGTCTGTCTCCAATTCCACCCTTATAACAGCTCATACATTTTACAGTTTAACAGTTTAAGAATGCTCAGGAAAAACAATAAAGCATAGTGCAATGTGCCATACCAGCTGCCAGCAGACAGATGTGCATCACTCTTTTAGCAGGTAGGCTAACTTAGCAGTGATAAGAAAGCAGTGGTGATGGTTTTATATGAACAATGCAAAACCTGTATCTCATCTTCTCTAAGATAATATGTGACTTGTCCAGACATGCCTCCAACTAACTTTACAGGAACTGGCCACTGACAGCAGGAGAAATGTGAGATATAAATATGAAATTATTGGTCACATTTCTAAATAATTAAGTCATAAAAACTCTACTAACAATTATATATACATACATTGGATTTTAGAGACACAAAGATGTTAGAAATTATGTACCAATGATCTCAATTCTGGTGTACACTTTTTTAACTGGAGCAAAACTTTTATTCTAGTGCACTGATACTGCATAATAACATCAAAAGATTCTGGAATCTGAATTAATCTTTGTGCATGAAGAAGGCAGTGCTTAATGCCTGTGACCTTAGATTCCTCAGGGGGCACTCCTGAGACCACATGCAACTTCTCTGGGCTCCATCTAAAATCTTCAATGGACTAAAATTGTACTGTATTTGTAAATAATGGGGCCGTGGTCTCTAGGCCAAAGAAGAAAAAGACTATCCAAGCAGTTGGTAGGGTAAAGTTTAAAATCCAGGATCTGTTGTGGTATGGGGGTTTATTAGTACCCATTTTATGGGTAACTTCTGTGAAGGCACCATTAACGCTGAGAGATATATACACATTTTGGAGCAACTTATGATGCACTCTACATAAAAACCTTTCAGAAATGGAGTGGTATATGTAATTGTATTAGAATTTTTTATGTTTTCATTAGCATTTCACATACGATCCCGGAATTTCTAATACACTGCAAAATAAGCATCAAGTATTCAAGAAGAATGTCTGTGAATGTACTAATCACATGCCAGGTTATCTTTACCATGTTAATATATTTTGTGCCACAAGGAGGTAGTTAGAGCATCACTGACAGGTCACACAGTTGTGTTGACTGTATTCGTGTCAAATGTGATGCACATCAAAATACTGACTGGCTGTCATTCATGCTGCTTTTCCAATTTGTTAACAAAGATAAAAAAAGATTCTATAAAAGCGTTCAAAGGAATATTTCCGCATTTCTAAACCTAATCTCCTTCTATAAGCATTGTTGTCCAGGAGGTGCGGTACAAAGCGAGAAGCAGCAGTCAGAGAATAAAGTGAGTTGGAAAATGAAGCGAGTCAGAGAACAAAGCGAGTCAGAGAAATAATGTGCTCTAAAAAAAAGTTGACGGCAAAAGCCGACTTTTTAACCAGGAATCAACCGAGACATATATGTTTAATCTTCCCACAGCAACTCCAAACCAGGTCAAGGTGTGAAGTTGAGTTAACCAGCTGCACATTTTATTTACTTTTTTTATAAATAAGCACTTTATGCTGCACTTTTTACCAAAAGCATTCTGTTTTTTTAATGAAGCCCTTTTTTTACTTGAAATGAGAAAAAAACACATTCATTTGAAGTTTCATAAATAATAAATTAAATTCAGCATTTAAAACAGTAAATACTGTTGAAATATACTGATACAAGGTTACTTCAGTATAAAGGATATGGCACTGAACCATAAAACAAGTTAGAAATTATGATGGTCCGGACCTTGGCCTGAAGAGATTTCCTCTAACTGGACCTTACTGAACTCATCATACAGTCAGTATCCACAGACAACACTTTCCCTGGTGGGCAGGTGCTTCAAATGCTTAGTCAACAAGTTTTTCTCTTCTTTAAGGGCCGTCATAATGTGAGGTACCCGACCATATGCTACAGATGATACTGTTGAAAAAGGGCTGGAGCGTTCTCTTATTGATTAATAAACAGTTCAGGACCAACAGAAGTTTAACTTTGAAGCAAAGCAACTTACTATTACCACCAACCTACTGCATAAACTGACCACTCCAAGCTGAGTAGGCCATGTTTGCAAGACAAGACAAAACCCTGGCACAGACACAAAGGTCTGGGGGAAGAATGCTCTCATTTTGCCAGGCCGTTCTGACAGAGAGAACAGGAGTGTATATGAGTGCAGAGAACAAAGAAAAAGGGGCATAACTGGTAAGATGTGCACAGCTGGGCAAAGGGAAGAAGAACATACAGTACTGTGCAAAATCTCTTCATTTATTTAATATCAATCCAATCCAGGGCTGTACAAAACTACAAATACTGAAATATTTACCAGATCACTTTAATATTTTTATTTTAAAAGAATTCTTATTTAAAAATCATTTGAAAATGCTTTTGTAGAGAAATGCAAAAAAAAGACTGAAAAATGACATTTTTACTTTGTTTACTCTGAACCATCCTTTCATTAACTTTATAGCTATACATTTTATTTCAATGCACCAACAGTTCCTGTTCATTATCTCCAGATTAGAAACAGTTATAGAAACACCTTAACTATACTAAACTGACTAAATACTGTCCTAATCATAAGATAAACCCCAGCAGTGTCCTAACTGTGTCCTTTTGTGTTAATCATCTGTTTGATATTTAACATTGTAGGCTGTATAGTTCATTATAATTTGCCTAACAACGTTATATTCATAATCCCAGACATGAATAAACAATTAAATCAGAGTAACTTATGTTTTATCTGCAATACTTACATCGCAATGATGATGCTGAGATGATATATTGTGCAGCCCTAATCCAAACTGTTAGTACTTTTTTTACAGTGTATAGAAAAACAGTACTGTTAACAGACATAACTTGATAATGCCTCAACAATGTGTTAAGAGTCTTTTTGGAATCCCTATTTTTCACAAAATCTCCAAAGTTGCTCCAAAGTTCCGTCTTAGAAGATTCTTTTCATGATTCAAGTAATTCTAAGGACATTCAACAATGTTGAGGTCTGGACTCAGTCCATTATGGTCAGCCCACTGTTCTGAGACCACCTTCAGCCTTTTTGTTTGATTTAAAAAAAAAATTCTCAGCTTCTTGACAGTTTGACATATCCCTTCAAACCCACAGTGATGAGTTGTCTTCTCACGGTGGAAGGATGGACAGAAACACCGGTGAATTGTTTCAGTGATTGTTAAGTGATTGGTGGTCTACCAGATGTTGAACTGTTGTTTCCTAATATTTTAATTAAGCAGTTGGATTATCCTACATGGAATTTCTTAACTGATATCTTCTGAAAATTCAGTAACTTCACTTAAAAAACATTTTGACTGGAAATTTAATAAATTCAAGGAGAACTCTTTCTTTTTATAGTACTGAATATAACCAGATGATGACATACAGACAGCAAGATGGTATGACTATATCAATTTAAACATACAATGACAAAAAGGACACATCATTCCAAAATGAGCTAAAAAAAGATATCACAAGGACAACTTGGATGATTGGGACCAAGCAGGAGTTAAACGGAGAACGCCAGCACCAATACTCAACTGTAAGAAAGCCATCAGAGCAAGACTTGAGAGAAAACAATCATCGGATTCTGAATAGAGTATACTGCGTTGACAACCTGCTGGAAATAAACCATATGATGCTGTCTATAGAGATTGAACTGATGGGTGGTCTGATGGGTGCCAAGAGCCTTTCTGCCGTCTCATCTGGGAGAAGTTCCATGCTCTTATGTGAGCTTCTCTCTGATCTCTGGCCACTGCGATTGCTATGTTATGAATGCCTGTGAGTTCAAACCAGTGGCATTCACCCTCATGTTCTCCATTACACAGTACCCCAGCCAGCAGGACAAGGCTCAGAACAAACCGCTTGCAGGACAGTCTATCTATGTCTCCAGTGACTTATGAGCCAGGATGTGTCATAAATCAGGGTTTAAATAACACTGGCTGCATCATTCACATCACTCTTAAAAAGTTCAGAGTCCTGCAGAGACCAGCAATCTGTTTGGCTAAAGAGGTACATCTGTTTTAACTCAAGAGGATGTCACTGAAGCAGTGATAATATGATTAAATTTTCATGACATTCTTTGCATCACTTATTACATTGCTGATTTTAATGAGATGGCAACACATTTTTTTTGGAATCTAAAACGATGCTGTTAAGAAATATTCAGTTCCTTTGAGAGCCTTCTCATTATACTGCATTCATCTATCCAGACTGCTTCTATTCAAGAGAGCAGAAGGGGAGACTGTCACTATTAGAAAGTGACAGACCACTGAGATGCTTCTAAACCATCATTAGTTCTGGGCTTGCCTCATGTTAAACACAGCAATGTGTGGTTTTACCCAAAATTCACACTTCATGGCTGTCCCTAGCAATCATCATCACTGGGTGTTGTTTTAATGTGCATAAGATTCAACATCAGCACCATGGACAGTAACAATTGCAATAAAAAGATTTAACTAATGCACTAGAGTTTTTTTTACAGTACATGTGTGGCAACGAAAGGCAAACACTTCTAACAAGTCTTCTAACAAGCAAAGAAAGAAACTGAATAAATCCTTCTTCACACAACCAATTACTGTCAATGAACCTGAGCTTGTCTTTCCTGTTTGAAGATATTTGCTCTAATCACTAATTCAACTGCAGACAGTGGCAAATTCAGATGGGTTCCTTTGACCTGAACCAAATAACTTCTTATCTTAAAGACAGAATTTAATGATCATCTAATAGCACCTCAAAGAGAAACACAAAACGACAACGACAAGTTTCAGACTTGTGTTAACTGTCCTTTCAGATAAGCAGATTTTAGGAGCCATGCAGTAGAAGCAATATGCTTTTTACAGTCAGTAATAAAAACCATCGTTGTTCACCATAAGCTCACTCGTAAAAAGCTCCAGACAGAAGCATTTCTTGGCTTTTCAACTGCGACAAGTTGTGACAAACTTAAGCTGAGATTCTGTTAAGAAAATAAATGAAATGATTCTGGCTCCCACCTATGAGATCTGTAAAATCTAACCTTAAAGTGCATCACATCTCTGGGATTCAAACATGAACTACATGAACAACTACATGGAAACACCTTTTTAAGAAGATGCTGCCAGGAAAGTGTGCACTGCACTACACTCCCCACATGCTATGCCAGTAGGCATTCTGGGTCATTGGCCTGCCCACAAAACATGAATAGGTAGGCCTAAAGCGAGGCACCACATGGTTTCAATTATGTGAGCAAGATACAATTTAACAAAACAAACACAAGCAAATGAGTTGCAGGACACTTAACATTGTACAACTCAAGCACAATTTAGTTTTATGCGTGTTTCACCGTGTGAAGCCAGCCTAATATCTTAGCTGTGTAGTTATGACGGTGAAGAACTAAAGGTTCAGTTGCATTTCAAGGGAAGGTTCCTTTCTCATGCAGCATCACAGACCTATAAGAGCTTAATGTCGGGATGATTGATTCATGGCCCACAAGTCAATTACATTACTTTTATCCTGATTCTGAAAAACAGGCTAAAACACTAAACACTGAAGCCCTATTAAAATGTATGGACCTACAAAGATGATATTCTGTGATAACTCTTTCCCGTGGTAGTTAGCTATGTATTCCTTCTTGTGGGTTTGTAGTGTGTTTGTGGTGTATAGTGTGTTTGAACATGCTAGCCTACTTTCAGATGAAGTGAAGTATATGTGTGTGTATTTTGACCCAGTATTCTCTGCATTTTTATTGATCCCGCTGAGTGATGGAAGGGAGCAGGAGGGGCATCCCATCCAGGCAGAGAGTGAAGCCAATTTAATTCTACTCCCTTATATAACTGCCCATGGATGGCTGTTGCATCGCCATAGATTGATGCCATGTGCAATCTTTGTTCTCAATCTCCAAACGACAGGTCTAATGTTTAAGACGCTGGTGTCTCTTGGGAGCTCTGCAGTGAACAATTCTAAATCTATAATGGTGCGATTTACATCAAACCACTCTAGAACACTTTGTTCTTAAAGACTAAAGTGTGCAAAAATTAGAAAAAATAGTGGAATTGCCCTTTAAGATTGTCAATGAGGTGTCAGTTAAAGTTTCAGATGAATCTGCTTTAAAGAAAGGTAAAGAGAACGGAAAATGTACAAAGTTCTCAAATTAATCAGACAGCTAATTTAACCTGGACACGTAATAGCCACACTCACTCTGGAGTATTGATCCAGATGATGTCCAGGTGACAGTAGTAGACACACTCTTTGTCCTTGTAAGAGAAGCACGTACAACGTCTGGGTCTTTGATGAGCCTGATGAGACTGAGTGTCTTTACTCAGGAGGACATTGGTATTTCTGTACAGGCTAGGACTTTGCTTCGGGTCCACAGAGTTGGAGAGTTCAGATGACTGGATGTCTCCTGGCCACAATGATGACCTGCCTTGAAGATGGAAAGCAAAAATGAAAGTATGAAAGAATGTAAACTGTCTATACAAGTAGACATCAGTACCAGTGTCATCCAATCAGACAGGAAAATAAGTTTTAGTATGAAATAAATCATAGAAATATAACTATATATTAAAAAATATAAAAATATATATTTACACAAGTGTGGATGCCTAGGTCAAATGTTTTGATTTTTAAATAACAATAGGCACATACTCTACAAAGAACACCATTGTGTAAATGAAACAAATAAAATGCATGAAAATGTCATGTATAACTTCTTATTTAAGCGTTGGGGTTGTGAAGGCCTTTTCTGTCTTGCACTGTGTGGATGCTGCTGTCAAACCCAGTCATGTCCATTAACTACATTTAGTATAATAAGGGCATTGACCAAGCAACCACTGTTCAGCTTGGTCTAAAGTGATTGAATTTCATCCATTAGTATAGTTATACCTTGGATAATCAACTAATACCCACAATGCTATTTTCATACCTTTATTCACCATAAAATTGTTCTGTGGTTATTTTCAGAGTCCTTAGAATTCTTTTAAATTCCCTAATGTTTGGTTTCCCTTACAACAATTTTGCCTTCCATCACAAGTGGAATTTGGTAGACATTTTTTTATAATGGTACTACACAATAGCCCCTACTCAATAGAGAATGTGTGGGTCAAAACCTACAACTTCAGGTGTGCACATTAATGGATCAATAAAGAAGTATCTTTTCATATCTTGAATAGCTGAAACTTGATTGGGACTCCTGTACTTCTAAAATAAATGTTTATCTAAAGTTGAAATACCATCTAAAGTCATTTGTACTTAAATCATTAAGTTATTTTCTTGTATTTAGTTATCCCTCAGTCCATGCAGGTCATTTGTACTGCCTGACAAAAAATTTAACTGTACTTATATTTGTGATAAAGGAGGAAACACACCGAAAACCCCAGAATCCTTAGCAAGTTCGTTGATTCCTGTTTATTAGCTTATATGTTTTTTTCAGGAATGTTATATATGTGCTACTTTACATAGTTATTATAACCATGACTGTGTTCACCATTTCTGTTAAGTAGTTCGGTAGCAACAAGATACTTTAAGCTGTTGAGAAGACATCACTTTAGAAAGCTATAAATGTTTAACAGCATTAAAAGCTTCTGGAGATCTCAGCAGGTGTTCATTATAACAATGTCAACAATGTGAAAACTGATTAAACAATGCAGAAGTTTCTTCAACTGTGTATCATATGTACAGCATATTAACTGTTTCCACCATTTACGCCTATAAAACTTGTTACTCTTGAAAAACTGATCCTCAAAACTTTTAAGGTAACATGTTGCCTCTCATAAATCAGCATGTTACACTAAAAGTACCCTAAAAGAGACCACTGTTCACACTAATCTGCAATGTTACTTCTGCAGGAAAGATTTATTCCATAAAAGAAACTGGTCACATACGTACCACACATGAAAATGCATTCTTACCTTCAGGTAGGACGTTGATTAAACCCAGAACCAACCAAAGCCGGACGCTGAGAAACATATTTGCCATTCCTCAGAGGTGTTCCACTCAAACGAGCGTGCACAATGCGCGTGACGAGAAATGCACCAGCGCTGAAGTTGCCATGCACGAGATCCGCCGTCCTTAGCTACACGAGAAGCGTCTACTGAGTCTGAATGGTCCAGGACTAGCCGTGTTCAGTCCTTCAGCACGCTCCATGGTCAGCTGCCCTCTGTAACCCGTCTCTGAAGTCGAGGAGCTGCACTGAAGTGCGTCTCGCGCACAAACTTAAGCAGGCGCTGCAGTGAAGGGACCTCGCGCGCCGGCGTGCAAACAGATGCTGCAGTGAGCAATGTCTCGTGCACAGACGCTAGTGTTGCACACACACTTTCTACAACTTTACAGATGCTGAAATGAATCTCCTCTCGCGCACAAACTTAAAAGGCGCGCCAACGAATAGCTGAAGCTGCATTTAGTGGCCTCTCGACGCAAACAACTCCCGTGAGGTAACGCGCGTGCGCACTGGGGACTGGGTTGCGATCCTCTCCCTGCTGAGCACAAAGTGTACTATTTGTCTGACCAAGTTATCCTTACATGACTAATGTAGCGCACTACACAGAGATTTAGCCACTGCACAGGAACTCCTCTGAAAAAAGACCGGACTCGTTGCAATAGATTAAAAAAAGAGCACTTAGTGCTATGGAATCCAGACACTTTTTTCTTCCTCCCTGATTGTGTGTATGGATGTGTAATGTTCAGTTACTGTCAGTGTTCCTCCTGCGCTTTGCATGCTAGCAGCTGGTCTGCCTTAATAGCTGTCAGCAGAATTTACTCACTGTTTGTTCCCATGACTTATTACTTATGGCTTTGTAAAATCACAGAGTTAGAGTTAAGTCCACAGGACTCCTTTCAAGCCTAGTCTTTCATCTCTGATCCTGGAAGAGCAATAGGATGTAATAGTTCCGGATATGCGTAGATCATAGGATAGAGGACCTCATAAAAAAGTGGACTGAACAATAGAGAACCACTGTATAAGAAGACAACTAGTTTAAAAGTGTGGTAGAACTTTATTTATATAGCCCACGTTAGATATCTACATTGTCTTTAACTTACATTCAACTAAGTATCATTCATCTTCTCTAACTTTAACTTGAGCCTTCACCCCTGTAGTCAGCAGTAGACTTTAAACAATGAAGGAACTGAATGAAATCAAACTACCGCTAAACTTGCTGTTGTCAGTATGCTTACAAACCATTTGTTCTATGTCCTAGTACCACTTAAAGCTCCATGATGTGACATAGATAGCCATGTGGACCAGTCAAATGGAGGTTCCAGAACAAATGATGTGGTGAATAGGACTTCTGTTTAGCAGCTGAACACAGATCTTATAATGCAAACTTCAACCACCAAACTCTAAACCTAACCCTCACATTTACTCAGGCATGCCTCTAAAGGGGTAGCTGCAGTGGCCAGAACCCTATGAAATCTGACTGACCACCTCAAAATTTGGGCCACGTCATTGGCTATAGGGTTGGACTGATTTCAACTTTGAGTTTAACATCAACCCAAACACTTAAGTCGTTTATAACCCTGGTACTAACCAAAACCTTAACCTCCCTCTTAAACCTGTACCTAAAACCTAAAATCAGTCCTGGTCCTAAACCTAACCCTGCTACTAATGTTAACCCTAATCTAATCTAATCTAATCTCTAAACTTAATTTTAAACCTGATATAAAACTTAACCCTGGTAAAAAATTATAACTAATCCCAAGCCTAAACGAAATTTACATCCTACCTACATCCTGAACCTAACATTAGTAGTAACTTTACCTTAATCCTAATCTTAACCTCAACCCAAAACTGAAATCTTACCCAAACCCTTGTCCTGAACCCAGCCCTGTTACTTTTCCTAACATTAACTCTAATGATGCTGGGAATAAGCAGAGACTCATCAGATATTTTAACAGAACCTGGAAATAAATGGTTTGGTACAACACAAATGAAGTGGGACTGAAAGTGTATTAGCTAAAAATGGTTTAGTCTGAAAGACATCTAGTATAAGCCTTCTGTTATATATATATCAGCACAAGACTATATTATTGAAACTAAATAGTTCACCTAACCAAACCCTCTGTTACCAAAAAGATATTTTTTCACACAAAATAAATGTAAATGAGAGAGAGAGAGTAAGAGAGAGGAATATATAGAAATCTGTTTTAATAAAACTGGTCTATAGTTAAAACAACCACCTTACATTTACTGACATTACTTTCATGCCCACATCTTAAAGAAGATCCTGGACAACTTTAATTAGTCATTAATTTGCTCTGCACATTCTTTCATCTGAAGACTCTGAAGACACGAGCAGTTCCACCTTTATTAGCATCACAACCCAAACAGCAATCTCTAAGTAGCCACCATGCTGTGTGATTGTATTCACTTTTTGATGGCTGAAGCAGATTATCTTAATCAGATTATCTTGAAAGTTTGATAATGAGTAACAACTTCAGTTTACTTTGTACTGAGGTTATGATTGAAAGCTATTTGATTAGCTAGTATGTGTAACATTAGCTACTTGCAAGCTCCAAGTAACTGGCATAGCTAACTAAATAGTATGATGACCAAGCGTATTTACACTGAGGTTCCTTTATTTTTCTGCCTGTGACTATTTCAATATGTTGCTTCTGTATGAGCCTTTGCTGTAAATCACTGTAAACCAGCAGATTAAATCAGAGCTCATCAACTTATTCATGAGCTCATCAGATGAACTTGTTTCATTCTAGGGCCAAAAACTGAGGGAATAAGTAGGTTTTTTTGCAACATGATCAAAGTCACACAACACCCTCTAGATGTCAGAGAACGATTCAAAATGCTGAAAATGTGTTCTCTGGGCATATTTAGTTTTTCTTTGGACAACAAGTATCATTTTCCTTAAACACTATCTGCAAAATCTAAAGCACCAATCACTTTTACCGCGAATAGGACAAAATCTGTACTGCATTGACAATAGCTGATATCTAGACCATAGTCTAGACCATACTTCTCACTTATAACTTAAGATAATGTCAGGTTTTAGTGGTCTTTGGGGCTTTTTTTTAACATCAGAAGTACCTATGTGGGAGAGACGACATTTTCCCCTCCTGCAGATGGACTGCCTCGAGACCACTTCAAAGAAAACATACATTCAGATTACCTATGTCTGCAAGCTCATAACCTCAATTTCCTCCACCGTGTGAAGTCCGGCCATATACGTCCATCACAGCCGCATTCCATGGGCCTTATGTAAAGCCATGTGCATATAAACAGTTCAGTTTTTGAAACATATATTACTTTAACAGAAATATTATGAAAGAGTAAAGAACTGTATTTTAACCCTGAGGTACTGTGTTAAAATACTGTGTGCAGACTTGGGTGGGCTGCTTTTCTACTTTTCTGAACATACATCACATGCAATATTAGACTACCATGAACACGCACTTTAAACACTGAACTGTGGCACGTTGTATAATACTATAATAACTATATACTGTTCTGTATTACTATTATGTTAGACAGATGAACATTGACAATGGCAGCATCACAGAACAGATATGTTTTCTGTAGAATATCATTTCATTTATATTACTCCTTCCAAGTGTAGTCCGTGCACAGCATTTTTCATTACTCCAATGCAAAGTGGCACAATTACATGTCTGCACTGCAAAAACTTTACGGTGGTTTTGGTTTGTTAAGGGGCGCAACGTGCAGCGCTATTATCTCCAACCCTTAATCAAAGCCACAAGCATTTGGCTCAGGAAGTTCCATTGCATACACAGCAGTCTTTTTTTTACTTATCTGGAAAATAGAAGGAATTCCACGCAAATTGAAGGAAAAAAGCCTCTTTTTCGTAAGTAAATGCTGCTCATTTCTGTGGCCTGAAGGAAACACAAGGAAGCTAAATGAGTGTATTTCAGAGGCAGCACTCACAATAACACTGTGTGGCATGTTGAATTCATTAGAATGTACAGGCAAATTGTTTTGATAAAATATGCACATGATTTGTGGCTTTTGTGGCTAAACCACACTGTCGTAATCCGTATTTCTCTATTTCATGCAGGTAATGACATACAGTACTATGCAAAAGTCAGACCACCTTTCATTCATTTTAGCACCACTTCAGTAACACATCTGGAAGATCAAATATAAGAAACCCCAATACCTGAAGACCAAAAATTAAGAACATTAGCACAATGCTTTTTAAAAGTAATTATTTACATACAATTTTTTGGAGAAGTCATTAAAACTAGCTTTTTACATATACCAGCTCATAGGCCTACATGGGGTGGACGTCTCGGTTACGTCACTGGCAGTTGCACGCATATTGTGGTGGTAGAAAAACAGCAGAATTGAGTGGAAAAAAACAAAAAAAAAAAAGAAAAAACCAACAGCCTTTTAATAGAATTACATTTTCAAAGATGGCCTTTAAGACAACATGCAGACGTTTGTGGTGGCCTTACAATGTAGTGTAGCTGACCCTAACCTGCAATGCGTTTGATGTAAGATAATATTTATGTTTGTAATTCATACTGTATTAACCTTACAGTTAACTGCTACAGCAGAAATAAATCTTTAAATACACCTATATAGCAGTAGCAGCAGTAGTTCTAGTGATTTAAAAAGAAAATAAAAAAATAAAAAGATGTAATAGTAAACGAACCAGTAGTAGTTTATAATCACATTCAACATTTTGTCCTTTTCTTGCTGCCTTATTAGTATGTCAGCCCATAATGTGCAAGTACCATCTGACAGATCTTGGTATTCAAGGTTCTGGACATGTCTACAAGAGACATGCATCAAAATATTTTAATGCCATGAGTTTTTCCTTCATATAGACACTTGTTTTCCACAAAGAACTTTGTAATGCTGCCCTTCTCTTAGATTTGAGTCAATGGCAATATCTTTTCAAACTATAGGCCAAAAAATTGCATTAAACTGTTTAATGAGCTGGAATTAAAATTACTATGTCATTTTACCAGGTAGAGCAATACCACTTTCTACCTTCTTTCCATAAGCTGTGGTAGAGACCAAACATTAGTCAGGATCCTCACAGTTACGCCCTTAACAATAAAATTTCCTAAACGATCTGGGCGCATATGGTTCTAGAGAAAATCCTGACTTTTTGTCACTTCTTTCCTAAAAATGTAGGCCGTTTTACAGATTTCTTACATTTTCTGTCCTCTACTCAAAGTCTATCAGCTCCATACCTTGTTTGTTAGAAGACTTCAGCAGGTCTTTCAGAGTTTGGGGGGGATTCACCCTCCCCCTCCAAGTGTGGTTTTCAAAGGGAGCCCCATTTATTTAGACAGAAAACATTTTGGAGGTGAAATCCAGAGGGGCTGAGTCCTCTGAGGTTTGATGATGGTGGCGATAGGTGGGGTGTGGGGGGATGTTTGAAGGGTACTGTCTTAAAAGTCAGCTTGTGCATCTTAGGAAAACATACATGCATGCACAAACACACATACAGACATGCTTAACTATGCGAGAAAATGGCATCCAAGAAAAACACAAACCCAAAATGTTCCTATAATGGACGCCCATTTAAGGTGCTTTACTAATGACATAAACTGTTGTTTGCTTTGTGAGGCAATACAAGCTAAGACATAATCAGTTTGCAGTTTATCAAATAGGCCATATGGAAAACACTATATTAAAGATGTCTACCTTAAAAAACATTACATGTTCACTTTTTACCTTTATGTTTTATTCAGTTGGATAGCAAACTAAGCTCTAAGTTTTGTAATAGTATTCAGTAAGAGTGTTTTATAGTACTTGAAGAGGCGTTGGGTTTCACTGAATGATGATAATCTAAAGACAGCAATAACCAGCAAAGAGCATATCAGCAGTCATAAGAATGGTACTATATGGAAAATTACTTAACATTAGACATTAAACAGAATTAAATGATAGCTTTCTTTTGTCTGGTGCACATCCCAAAGATAAATCTGAGCAGTGACTGCAGATTTTATTTTCTATCTCAAAGACATGACTGATGCAATTACCCTGTCAGAAAGAGGCTTCAATCTGGTCTCCTGAGTGCTGTTTCATAGAGAATGAGATTTAAGAGATTTCTTCTTATAAATGAAGAAAGGATGTTGCTTGGCACAATGCAATGCACTTCTATTAAATAGTAAAAAAACGAATTTGATAAAAGAATATTTAAATGTATTATCAATATTAATCACAATAAAAATGGAAAAGTCCAGCTTTCTTTAGTTGTGCTGCTCCAGCCTTCAAAAGGCCACTTTGTAGTATCTGTAGTGTTTGGGCTAATAAACCAGGGAGGAGAACTAGCACACAGAGGATTAACACTTTTGCATCTCTCCTGACCTAATAATTTTGAGTGATTCACTGCCACCATCATCCTCACTGCAGACTGGTTGTGAGGGGTTTTGTCTGAGCTTATGTTCTGCCTTAATGAAACAGTTATCTCTGACTAAACAGCACATCAGTCACTATTTTGCAAATGGCAATTCTTCCAACAATCAATGTAGATAGTTAACAGTAGCTTATAATGTATACAAATGGAGTATTTTACAACTGTTTTAAACATCAATTAAGATTTTTTTTGTTATTGAGCATGCAAATCAAATTTAAGTTAAGTTAAAGTTAATAAATAGTAAGTATTTTAAGTCACACCTTCTGATTCAGTCTACAGAATACACAGTATTGGATGTTTTGTGTTGCCTAGAGCGCCACAAGTGTGCTTCAAAGTTCTATATAGAAACACATTCACACTAGTTAGCAATGCTTACTGGACCTTCAGAAATTTGGAGTATGGAGCCCAATAGCCCAGCATGACAACTACACACATTTTGTTGCTTCTTTACACACATTTCTTTGCTCAAGAGAAGACGTTCTGTGGTGTCCCACTACCAACTCATTCGGCTGTGGATACACAGAAGGCATCTCAGAGTGGCAAATGTGCAGCATCATGGGTCCACGGCATTTATGCAGTAAGAGAGACTTAAAACATGTAAATCGTTGGAACTGATAGCTTTAAGCTGTATATATATGTGTTAATGGGACTATGTTGTGCTGGGCAAAGGGGCTGTTTAGTGGGGTAATGGTGGAGTGTTTGTGCCTACTGTTACTGTGGAATGTGTAGCTGTGTGACCTCCCTACTATCCTAACTGTTCTGTAGCATGGGGTTAAGGTTTCCACTGCTGCCATGTCCAATAAAGAGCATTAGTTTGAAAGCACAGTGTTTCCCATGATTTTTTACTCTACAATACAAATAAACAGTACATTTAGATTTGTGTATGTGAGAGGGCATAGCTATTTCAAAAGTTCTTCTTGAGAAAACCCAGTATTTGTAGAACACCTAGTTAATCTAATCAGCCCTTCATAAATCAAATCAGTTGTGCTAGTTTACAAGCAAAAATACAATTACTGCTGGGGAAATTTGTTTCATACAATGCTCACTGTACACTGTGTATATTATTACATTATCTAAAGAATTACATTTCAATTGTGCATATAATCAATAATGAATCAAAAGATTTGGCAAATTGCAAGGGGTAATTTTCACCAAACACCAAACTAAAAAACCTGATAACTGAATCAGATTGAATATCTCGGCCTTATTCTAGTCTAAGAAAGTGGAGTTTACATGACCATTTTAATTTTGATCGGATAACCCATCATGATTAAGTGCCTGTAAACACATTGAATATTTTAGTCAGATTCAAATCGTATTATAATAACTGTTCACGAATGCCCCTATGGTATCGATTGAAAGTTTCAAAAACACTCTTTCTCTGCTTATTGTACTGAATCAGAAAGAAAAAAAGCTTTAAATTCCACCAATTAGGTTGGAATGTTTTTTATTAATATAATAAAAATTTTCCCATATCTTTTCTCAGATTAACGGGGACACTGTTGGTTCTCTGTGTGTGAAATGTTCTTTGTATTGAGCTGCTAGTGAGCAATGACACATGGAAGTTTGTGTTTGGGGGGGAGAACACCCTGCTGTCCAAACATTGAACACCCCTTAACTAAAACGGCCGTGCTAAGTTAAAATGCACAGCATAATGAAGTGAATTGGCAAAAGCTGAGGGACCTCAGAAAAAGCAAACATTGCATTTTATGGCTACTGTGAAGGGGGTTAAACAACATGAAAGAAGAAGCATTTCGATCTATGAGAGGTATTATTTCCAAGTGGTATTTGACGATTTTGTCAATAAACATAAACATAAAATTTGTACATAACTGTGGTGCCAGACAGAAAAAGTCCCTAGCAGCTGGAATGGGTCCAGCAGCTCATAGGCCGATTTATGCCAAGATATGCACATTAGTACAGGTTTAGAGTATTTACTGGTGAACAATGCGGGTCTCCAGAGTACCGAGCTGCGTGCTGTGTGGAGGTTCGGTACAGACAAAGGAATGTCTAAAGTGGTGGGTCTTTAACTGCAGTTTTTGGCTGCAGCTTTAAAGTATATGAGCGAGACACACTTTTTTTATATGAAGTCGATGACAGTCATGATGGATTGCTGTAACAGAAGCTCTATAAGTGGTGCTCCCATGTTACACAACACAAAGCGTGAGGTAATATTGGCAGCTGGTATTATGTAGAGTTTATGTTGTTTGACTCACCCTGGATTATTTATGGTGGAACAAAAACACCTGTCCAGAGGCTAGAACATCAGTTTTACTGTTCACAGTTGTTCCTTAGTTCTGAGCTTAAAGCAACTCTTATTGCACACACAAACAGCTGTGAAATGAGAATAATGCAGAATACCTCAAATCATGTAATCTTAATGTGTGAGCGTGCCTGGGTTTCATCTTGAGGCATCTGCTGAGGCATTATTTATTTCCTACAGGTGTAGGCCTAAATTATACACCCATACTCCACTATATGACCTCCATCCATCATCTTCAGCTGCAGGATTTTTAAGAGCAGCCCACTTGACTCCGGGCTCATTTTATTGCTTGTTTTTCTTCTGTTTGTTTTTTGGGCATTATAGTTATGCCATCCAAAGCATTTCCAAAGTATTTTCTGTAAATGTTGAAAACCGACTTGATTCTTGACTCTTCTTTGTGTTAGTCTGACATTAAGTCATGTTTTAAATTAGTTTAACTTCTGACTTTTTTATTGATTTTTTTTTTACAGTTGTAGCCTTTGGTCCCCAAGACTAAGTTCTATAGATTGACTGCACCACTACAAAAGAAGCTTCTAGAAAAGATTCTAACTGATCTGGCAAAGCCTTAAGATGTCTGGAGCCTCATATGAAGTACATTTGAACAGCTGGCGCATCACAGTTTACGCACTGGCTGGCTAACTGCCTAACTGCCCATCAAGCAGGGGTGTGTAATCTGGGGAAATTGCAGTAAATTGTAGGATGTCACGACATACGTTTCTGAGCATGTTATGGATATATGATATGTAAAGGATGTGCAAAATAACACTGCATATTTCATAGTGCAGTACAGTTTTTGAAACATGAAATAAAAATCTTTGTAGTTAATTATAATATCGTTTATGTGGTACTGCAGGTTCTGTTTAATCTGTTCCAATGTAGCAAATCTGAGAAAAACTAAATATCATGATGCATATTGTGTGAAAAATGATATAAAATATTTTCCCCAAACCTACTGCAAAGTAAAATTTAAATGTTTCATTCAGTCTTACTAATAAAAGATAAAATTACACCGACTTTCAGAATAACTATTTATTTAAATGACTGTAAGTAAACACATTCTTGGTGCATTAACAGGCTAAAAATACATAAATAGTCACTCTTACTCTGCATTTTCCCCATAGGAGTGAGATATTAGCTAATAGAGATAACATCTTCTCCACAAAGCGTCTTTGTGATTACAGGTTTTCATTCCAATCAAATGAGAGCACAGCTGACTTGTTGACTACTTTAAGGTGTTTCTCAACACCATAAACTGCAGGCTGATTATTATTTAAACATAAATCTTCAGTGAGCTGTATATAAATGCTTTAAGTTTTTACATTATTATGTTTATAACTGCATCATTTGGAATTCCTTCTTTATAATCTCTGTCTAACAAAGATAACAGCTTTATACATGGAACAATAAAGTCAAAGAAAAATCTGAATGCAAAAATGTTTTGTTGAATGGTTAAGTGGTTACAACCCGAGCAAAACCTCACATGTCCAATTTAGAAACTTCATAGGAAAAAGAAAAACACTTTCAGTGGAAATAACTGCAATAAAATTTCATTATTTTCAGTCACTTTGAACCATTTTTATTAGTTCATACATCAAGAAACCATTGTGTAATACAAAAGCCAGCTAGTGTTATGTTAAAAAATAACAAAGTGAAATCAATAAAAATATCAGATTCTGTTCTAACCGCAACCGTATATGGGTCTCTTAGGACTTGAGGGGTTAATTAAGTGGTCTTAGTCTTCAAACAATTGAGCAATTGTAACAAAAACAGCATATATGACTTTAGAAAAAAAGGCATTATTTGATACCCTGTATTTAGAATAAAGGGGTCAGTAAAACATAAATAAAGCATTATAGAAAACAAAATGACTGATAAAAATGGTGGAATGATTAATATATGGTTTTCTTGGAGAGACTCAGGTGTGCTCCTGCTTGGTTAAAACAAAACCCTGCAGTGACATCAGCACTGTAAGATAAGACTGGGCACCATTAACTTCATTGAAAGATTACAAGAAAACAAGAATGTTGTAATGAATTGTGCCTAATAATCAGGCACATGAACGAACAAGGCCCGTTTTGATTTCAGCTGGATTATAACCTCTAAGAGGCAGGCTCGAAAGTCTCCTACCAGAAAAAGACATTTCATTAATATTTCTAACCCTGTAAACTAAGCTGTGTGATTTGCATTTTGAACTGCCCAGCTTGACAAGGCAGTTGTCAAATGTATGTAAGACTTCAGTTACTACCATTTTATATTAAAATAGTTACAATGGTGTGTTAACATTGAAAGATAATGTTTGTATGGAATGTTTCTTTATGGATGCTAAAAGCACAAAAGCTGTGAAATAGAATCCTAGTTTGTGATCTCTTGGTAGTGTTTTTGTAGTCTCTTTGTACAATAGGCCTCATTCACCAGTATCCTCCTAAGCTGTTTCTTAAAGTAATTCTGGAAAAAAAGGGAAACAGTCCACATCAGATTGATGGCGTGTTGTTAAACTGCAGAATTGTTTTCACCTTAGAGGCTTAAAGAGAAATGGTCTAAAAAAATGTAAAGCTGTACTCTGAATGCGTCTGAAAAGCCTAAGTCTCCACTTTTGTTGAGTCTTGACAGACTTGTACTAATTTCAGTCACGTTCTTGGCTTTATGGGGTTAGTCATTGTCCAGGTTGGGTTCTTAATGGCTGTGATTTAGTTAGGATGTGCGGGATCTATGGTGCTTTGGGGGTCAAAGTGAGCCACCATCAGCGGCTCCATGTCAGTTCCATGTCTGAAGTGAATGTTCAAAGAGGTCAGAGGGGACACACTCTTCCTGACTCCTGCTGAGGGGCCGCTGTGCTCCACACAATTAATCTCTGAATGAACACACACGCTTACGCTTGTTTCTTTTTTTCCACAGTGTTAGAACTACTCATTTTATGTACTACTGCAGATGTAACAATGCTTCAAAATGTTCTTGGTTGGAATGTACATTAATGTTGCAAGATGTTATGTCAAAGTAATTTTGGACCATATGTCCAAACGTACATATGTGAACTTAAGACCTATATAAACCTAGGAACTGCACCCTAACCACAGAAACAGTATGAGTTCTAATTAATTACACATAAAGTATTTGTAGAATTAGTCAGAAACAAAGTCAGGAACATTTTGTTGGCCATCTTTTTCTCTGGTTGTCCTTTAAATTGGGTAACATTTTGTCCTTAAAATAAACAATAACAACACACACATATACACACATACACCCATGTGCAGTGTTTGGAACAAGTCTAGCATTAATGCCATTGTTGGTTACCATGTGTCTGATAGCTGCATGGTATGATATGATGACGCTTAATAAGACCAGGTACATGAACTAACAAGACCCATTGTGATTTCAGGTTGACTTTTACCTTTAGCACACTCCAGCCAGTGTTCAAGTCCCAAACTAGAAAAAGGATCTGCTAGTTTTCTTGGATTAAGTAACAGACCTGGACCTCAAACATAATGACCATTTAAATTGCACTTACAATATAAGAACAATCACAATTTGATATTTTCCCCAAATCTTTCAGCCCTTTTTACACAAATAATGATGCAGATGGTCTGTCTCAAAATATTAATTGTGGTTAGTTTGTGCTTTTGCTGAAGCACAAGCTTATATGATGTATTCCCAAGTTTCTTAAAAGTATGCACTCATTAAGATAGCAGTTGTCTGATTCATATCATATCTGGACAAGCACTTTCTGATGTTCTTACAATGTTAACATTCTTAACACCCTAATATAAAAAAAGTGAGTTGCACCATCATCAACATCTTGACCTGTGGTATCGTACTATGCAAAAGTCAGTGACCACCCTTAATCTATACAGTATTTTGCATTGAAGGGAAGCCTGACTATTAATATGTGTACCTTAAAATAGTGTACATGTCCAGCACTATTGAGAAATCACTAACAACTTAAAAGCATGACAAACTGGCAAAACCCCTCTACTACTAGACTACCATTGTCACACTGTGATGATGTCATGTGGTTGCAGTTGCTTCAGTCTTGCGGAAAATAAGCCCGTCTAAAAAGTTGTTCTCTTAAATAATGTCACACGCTAGCTGAAGTTGGACAGGCTGAATGATATATTTGAGTTAAATAAGACACTCAGCTCACTGTTTCTCGCTAGGTGGACAAACCTCTAGGTGGAGAGCAATCATTTGATGCAGCAACAAAAATTACCACCTCTTACGAAAATTATTGAGTCTTTTTTTAATGATAAATAAAGTCTTTCATTTAAATGCTTGAATGGTATTGAGCATTTCTAAAGAGATGGTCCACTTGCACATGGAAGGAGAAATATGTTGCTAAGAAAAGTAACAGAAGAAAATGCACAAAAAACAAAGACGTTCTCAGAGCAATGGACCACCCCCAGGTCCAGACCTCAGCATCAGTGAATGTGTTTGGGATTACTTGGATCATGAGAATCAGAAAATGCAAACAACTTAGAAGACTGAACTTTGGACTTGTGAAAAACATACTGTGTGAAGCCACAATAAAGTCAAAGGGTGCATGTACACAGCAAATACTGATATTTCAATATATATTGTTGTTAAAGCTGCTGCTCAATATGCAGTACTGTTTTTAGGCATTTGAGGAACATTATATATAAAAAGCTTTTTTGTTTGTTTCATTGGTCCAGCAAAACACTCCAAACACATTTTTTAAATATTCAAATAGTGTATATACAGTAAGTAGTGATTTTACATGTCAGTGTATTTATTTAACCCTTCCCAAGCTCGTCCTTGTGGCAACCCAGTATTATTTACAATTACCATCTAATACCTGCTTTGACTACTCAGTGCTTAATTAACCTAAATCAAGAGTGCTGGTGATGGAATTTAATAAACTCATGAAGTGTCTGGGGCGTCCAGGAGAAATCCGGAACTAAATTTTGTTCTTCAAACTGGAGCTCAAGATATGATCTACTTTTTTAAAAATAAGATATTCATACTACTTTTTAGTGCATTTATGCTTAATTACATCCATACTACTGATACCTGGTGTTCTTACTGGTAAGAATTCACTTATTGCTAAGATAAAGGCCTAAGATTTTAGCACAGGAATGTGTATTTTTTTCCATGACCATTAACTTCAGTTAAAGAAGCTCAATATTGCTTCGATGGGGTATTGGAAGCAGGTTTTTAGTATGTATCCAGTCTGATCAAGGGACACATTTGTACACATACCAGAAAGCACATGAACATGCACACTATTGCACAAAACTGTATTGAGGCAGGAGGAATATTTCTAGAGAGAGGATTTGCACAGGATCAGTATCTGCACTGTAGAAGAACCACTCAAGCAGAGGCAAAATCCACAGAACACAAATGCTAGGTCATTCTCATACACCTAAAACTATGAATATATTTCAGTATGATTCAGCTGTGAACCATCAAGTAGCACAAAAAAGAGCACCCTGTGTGGATCTTGTGGGGTAAGGTCGCGATCCCTCCTGCAGATGAGTGTGGGGGCTGAAAAAACTAACTAGAGCTGAGTGCTACTATACATAATGCATAATTACTACCATTCCTCATTCATTAACAGGAGTTGTTGTAAATCGCTCCATCATGTGTGTCATCGTGACTCTGCACTTCTGAAGTGTGGCTTGATCCTTGTTTATTCTGTAAGTAACTCCTCTCTCCCTCCCCCAGCCCAAACCTTTGACCACTACCTGACCAGTCACGCTGACCTTCCACATTCCTGTTAATGAGGCACTTTGTTGTGTCCGTAGGCCGTCAGAGCTGTCATTAGTCTAAGACTGAACGCTGGTCTGGGACGGCACATCCATATTTTGATTGAGCACCGCTTAGCATCTTATCATAAACACTTCACGGCTCTGCAGCTTTGCTCGAGACAGCGGAGATAAGCCAAGCTAAGCTTGTCAACGGGAGGCTGAAAAATCACACAGGGCATGTACGCTGACTTACATTATAAAATAAAGATTCCAGAATGGTTCTTGGCTTAGAAGTATAGTCCTAAAAGAAATCTTTAAATGGATATGGCACTAATTCGTCCAGAGAAAGTTTTGCATAATTAAAGATGTAGATTTGGTGTGTGATACTAGAGAAACTTGTGATGTGGTGATAGCAACCAGACGTCTGAAATGTTTAATGACTAAAGCTATAACATGAACTGCGTATATACTTCCTGATGTCTGGCCTTTTTTTAACAGCATTTTTCCAAAAGCTTCCATCATCATACAGAATTACAATGGATTATATGAAACTGCATTGAATAAATCAGATGAAATTTCCTTTCAAATTAAATATTTTTTTATATAGAATCATGTGAAATTGTAGAGAAATTTAGAGAAATTGTAGAGAAATGTGGTAAATCACTGTATGTATAGTCAAGTAGAACAACATTTGTGAAATTACGGTAAATAATAAATAAACAAAAAACAACATTATCTGTATGTCTGTTTATTATTAGATAAATCCAATTAAAGGTCACATTACAAACTAAACAAGATACTCCACATTACATGGTACTGCAGTCAGAAAACTTTTAAATTATACATGCAATGTCTGGGTTATATACACATATAACTAAAAATATATATTTTCTTTGGTGGTATAATGCTGAAATGAAATTACAATGTTGAGGTTTCCTGACTGGACAAGGCTAACTTTACTGTTAGACAGTAAGGCTGTGTCCCAAACAGCACCCTCTGGAACATTACATACTGCACTACTGAAAGCACTTCTAAAGAGGTTGGCCTTTTAGTTATTCATTAATTTATTTATTTTATTTATTATATTATATTTTTTATGTGTTTAATATAGTTAAAGTCTGCAGTTTAGGAGATGGCCAGAGAGTAATGTAACTTTACATTTAAGAGTCCTTTTTGAGTTAATATAAACGTTAGCTAACCCAAACCCTTCTAGTCTGTTAGCATAACAACATATTATAGAAAAGCCGTTTTTATTGCAGTAGACTTTCTTCAGGCATCTCAACACAAGCCTTATCAAAGTAAAAGACCACCTAACAACCAGAGCCAGTTGCTAACATGCATGTACTCAAAGTCAGATTTAAACCTGTTTAAAGGGGCATCACTAAATTCCAAGAGCAGATAACTGGTGAGAACTTTGATTATACATGTGCTGCTTGATGCCTGATATTCTGTTATACAATATAAAATTTGGGAAAAGTAATGGCATGTATACATTACATTCCTCTGATCCCCACTGTAGTGATTGCTTTTCAATGTATTTTTCTTAAATAATGGCAAAGTAATAGTGAACATTACTTGGAAAGGTCAGAAAGATTCAGGGTGTCCACAGAGTTTTGACTGGGGTGTTTACACTTGACCAGTTATTTCTTTGCATTTCTATTATCTATGTGTGCATCATACTAGACAATTTGTTTCAAAATCAGAGGTTTTCAATTGTTTTCAATTTCAATTGCTTTGAGTGACCATATGCCTTAATTATATTTAATTTTTTATACATTCCATCATGTTATTTTATTTAGTGAGAGGTCTCAGCAAAATGCTAGCTAACAAGCGTAAATGCAAAAAATGTATATATGTTTTTCGGTAGTGACAATTCGTAATGTTGCAAACTTGTTTTCAAATTTTTAGAAAACCTTTACTGTAATACAATACAACTGTTTACCTTGTGGCCATGAGGGTCAGGGATGTAGTCTCACTTCCTGCTCTAAAATACAGGTGCTTGATTAAAATAAGGCTCTGCCTACAAACTACAACTCTTTGTTTTGGTAGCGCAATGATGAAAATGATGCACCAAATACTACCTGCTTTGTGGTGGTCCTGTAGGGGTCCTGACTACTGATGAACAGGGTGAACATTGATTGGCTTTTGCCTGCCTCCTCAGTCTTTGCACAAATTGAGATCACTTTCATCACTTTCAGTTTGATCCCCTCACCATCTGTAACAATTATAATTTTCTCCCCATGACTGTTCCTGTTCAGGTGCCATAAAAATTGCCTCAAAAATCAGAGAGCACAAGTTTGTGTTAAATTACTGCCACCCTGTGGACAGAAACCTACCGACAGTTTATCATATAAGGGGCATTTGGTCAGCAGTAAAAACACTCAAACACATGAACACAATAAATAAATAAATAAATAAATAAAAAGCACTTAGTTTAATTATGCCTCATATTTCCACTCAGTCCAATACAGTAGAGTCAGCGTGCATGGACTTTGTTACCTCAACAAAAATGCAACTGCAATTAATGTTGACATATTTTCTGCTAACTCTCTTGGTTCATGTTTTTGGGAGTACATATAAAAGTGAAGGTCAATTTGAGCACAGCAGAGCTTTAATCAATTTTTCATTAGCTGGCGTGGTGGTTCTCTTGTATAAAAATATGTATGCGCCAGAATATCTGAAACATGCTTTTCCTGCAACTTTTTCTTTATTTGTATGTTAGATATGTGCATGTGACATTTATTCATATCTTTGCTGTTGTCCACCAATTCCATTTTCTGTTGTCTATACAGCAAAGGTTGCTTTCACAAAAGATAATGAATAATTCAGCCCGTGTGTTAAGCTCCACTCAAAATGATGATTCTGTACAAATTATTCATTTTTCATATGTCAAGAAAAAGCAGGAAACCTATATACAGAAGTCTCAACAATCATTATTTTACTATATAATGTGTCCACTCTTTGTCTTTATTATGACCTTCAATCTTTTCAAGTGTCTTGCATTAATTTTTTTTGGTAAGCCCACAGGGCTATTTTTCCACACCTCCAAAGTTCAGTTTTAAATGGTTGCATTTTCTGTTTCTCACAATCCAGAAAATTCCAAACACATTAAGTGATGTTGGGGTCTGGAATCTGGGGTAGTCCGTTCATTTTTCTAAGAATATCAGCAGTTACCTTTTCATATTTAAGTGGATTACTTTATATCTAACATCCTCAGTAAAAGTTCCTGAATATCTGCTAATTTGCTAGTTTGATAGAGTGGTAAATAAAAGAAAGGTGATCTGTGGCTTTTGCACTGTAGAACGATAAAACTTAAATGAGTAGTATGTGTTAATATATTAATAATAATACATGATATTAAAAATATGCATTTCAGCCATGATACAGAGCAGGTCATGGTGTGTAGTGGATAATAAGTGAATCGGGGTGTTAAAGTAAATGATTCTGCAGTCTTTCTGCAGTGATCATTTCCCCCCATTTCTCTGTGGGATTTCTCACATAATGTGTCTATTTCTGTCATTCTGCTTATAATTGTGATCAATAATTAATTAAAATGTAGTAACATAATTATTATGCCATTAGGAAGATATTCCCACATCTTACTGGACAATTCTCTGATTATTATTAAGTTCTGCTTTCTACTGCTGCAAGAACCATTGCTTACCCTCTTCAACGATCACACCCCCCTGTATGTCCTTGGCAATGAAATATTCTCTGCTGAATAGTCACAGGAAGCTCTTAACAGAGCACTGTGGGCCTGCACTGTTGAGTATGAGATATATTGTGCTTTAATTAATTCTTATATTAAAGTCGACTGCAGTATGCAGGTCTGGAGTGGCGAAGAGCCAAAGGCAGCATGATGCAAGCTCAGGCTCCATTTATTTGGGCTAATCAAGTAATCATCCCTATTGTCCATAGAGGAGGTCGAGGCAGACACAGACACAGCCGACCGAGCCTATCCACAGTCAAATACTGAGAAAACAGGCAACCAAATGCTACCAGCATCTTAGAGCTATGATTAACAGTTATGAGTAATCTAGTAATCTATCCTGAATAAAAGAATAACATGGATAACTCTTCTAAGCATCCAAAAACAGCTTACCGGACAAAGATATAAAGATATTCAAATCAAAGAGGCATAGAAGTGTTTGTGCCTACCAGTTTGTACATTTTAAATATGCATCATCATTATCACAAGGAGGATCATTAACCATTAATCCATTAATTATGACAGCCTATAGGACCAATGTATCAAAACCACCTCATTGTTTCTACACTCATTCTCCATTTCATCCGTTTCACTTATCAAATATGAGCACTTTGAAGTTCTACAATTATAGACTGTAGTCCATCTGTTTCTCAGCATATTTTGCTGTTTCTTCTTCACCCTTTTCTTTAGTGGTCAGTACCCACACAGGACCACCAGAGACCACATTATTTGCATGGTTGATCATTCTCAGCACTGCAGTGACACTGACATGTGGTGGAGTGTTATTGTGTGTTGTGTTGGTATGAGTAGATCAGACACAGCAGTGCTGCTGGAGGTTTAGACACCTTACTGTCACTGCTGGACTGCTGTGGGCAGCATCCTGTGACCACTAACTAGAGGATCATCAAAACAACTGTGCAGCTATCGTCTCTGACTTTACATCTACACAGTAGACCAGCAAGGTAGGTGTGTCTAATAGACTGGACAGTGAGTGGACACTGAGTTGTTTATAAACGCCAGCAGCACTGCTATATCTGATCCACTTATACCAGCACAACACACAGTAACACATCGTCACCACATCAGTGTCAATGCAGTGCTGAGAATGATCCACCACCTAAATCATATCTGCTCTGGTGGTGGTCCTGACTATTAAAAACAAATATGGTAAAAGGGGGCTAACAAAGTATTCAGAGAACAGATGGCTTACTATATATATATAGTAATAAATGAAGAACATGGCAACTGGAACTGAGGAAAAACACACAATAACTGAGACTAAATGTCCCTGACAGGTTTTGTTGAATTTCTGAGTGAACAGAAGTTAACCCTTCCTTTACAGAGAACACACGTAAATATGACACTTTTTATGCACATTTTTGTACAGAATTTCTATTTGTTTTCTAAATTTAACAGAATTGAAACAACAGAAAGCAATAAATATAAAATGAGCCATAACGTTTACACAGGTCACACTTTATTTAACACCCAATGTGTTAAATTCATCAAATAAACAGTAATTGTGCATTGAAAGAAGAAGTGTGTTCTCTTTAAGACTTATTTGCATCAACAAAATTAACAAAACATGTAATTTGACCAGGGGCTAACTATTTGCATATGACTATCAACAGAACTAATTAGACACATGAAGACAGTACAGAGGGGGGATTCTGTGACATGGTACTGCAACTCTCAGTCCCTCACCCTGGCATGGTCATGTAACATGGACTATGAACTATGGGAAAGTTTATTTCTTAGCAGCATACGCTCAAATTACATTCAACAAAATTCATTGTAATTATAAGTGAATGTGCGCTTGACTAGTTGTGATAAACTCCAGGCTACACTATGTTATTTTAAAGAGTACCTATCATTTTGAACCTATAACCTATTCTTCCCTACCTTTTCTATTAAGCTGGTTTTTCCCTGTTATTTAGTGTGCTATGTAGCTTTTGTGCAAATACACAGTCGAAAAAGTGATAAAGCCCAAAATACATGCCAGAGAGAGAAAGTCTTTCCTCAGTAGCCTAAAACAATTAGTAGGAATTCCAGCACTTTTCTCAGTTACAAGGTGATACCATCTCATAACACACTCTTTACTGACCAGCAAGCTTGGCATGCCCTCACACAACACACAGAGAGTTAAGAAGTGAAGGTCACCACTGTAAAACTGCTCCAGTCCAGCTTGTAGTAGTGGATCTGGTCTATCATCTTGTTCTACCCAACTTTCATAATTGGACACAGGGGCCCTAACAGACAGAGGGTAAATACAAATGTACAGTAAAATATTGTGTTTTTGGAACATTGGATCATGTAACTCTATTCTAGCAGACCCCAGAAACATAATTATGAACGTTGAAAAGCATAATGAGTCCTGTTTAAAAGAAACTAAATGAATAGACTGCTGAGGTTGTGCATCATTCTGTAGTTGCTATCATGCCCAAATTATAATCTCTGGGTCTAAGATGGATTTCTCTATTTAAAAAATTAAGTAAGTTTTGTCCTACATACACTTTTATTTAAAGGACATTTTTCTTATCTTAACACATTGCACTGTGATTTATTTCGGGGAGAAATACAGCATTAAGGAGGATCTCTGAGATAGCTGAGCATTTTTGCTTGATAGTAGGCCGGGGATGACAGGAGGGAGAGGTGAAACATGATTTTATTGGTTAATTAATGTTAATACTAGCTATGTTTGATTAATACTCGTTGTACAGTCAGGAATACACTACACTGTTGTAGCTGCGTAGCTTATACACCAACATTTCTCAGCGCTGCCCTCTGAACATGTCAGCATATTTCAATGATACATTTTACTGCTTTCTTTTATTTTAGTTTTTACGTTGAGCGTCTCCAGTACACCCACTTAACATTCTGCTTGTTGCAGACATCTAATAAATGTGAAATGTGCAGATCTTGGGCATATTCAAGATCCCATATTCTGGGTCCCATATTCAAGATCCCATTGAAACCTAGCAAGCCTTGTGAACAGTGAACTGAACTGCTATATATAAGGAAAGTTGTTTAGTCCTGCTAGATGTTAATTTCACAATGACTGTCCTGAAACATATTAGGACTAACATTACCATAAGGTTATAAGGTCGTTTATACTGTTTATACATGTTAAGTCTCCATGATATTTTAGTTTATAGGCTCAGCACATCCATCACACCAACATAACTTTCTGCTAGCTGCAGAAATCTAACAAATGTAAAACATTATTGTAGATCATCCCAGGTAATTGTGATCTTTTCAAGTGATGGCAAAAGCTGAAAAAGCAGAAAAAGCTCTATTCAGCAAAAATTATAGTTAAATATTTAGTGATCGGGCATAGGAGCTCACTATGTATAAGTTATGTACAAACAGCTACATAATCAGTTTTAGATTCATTTCTTTTCCAAATCGCATATCCTTCTGGGTTGTAGGAGGGCTAAAGCCAAACCCAGTGCTCATTAGGCAGAAGGCATAACAAGTTTTTAAAGACATAAATTTTAATGTCAGTTTTCAAGCTACAGGCTAAACATTCTGCATACTGTAGCACAAGACACATGGCACAGTGTTCGACACACTGAGATCTGTCTGAAATCCTGTATTTCCGTAGTTACAGAAGCACTGTATGTTCTTGCATTATATGATCTCCACAAATTTACCATTTTAGTCTGCTCATGATGCAGCATGTGATAGACCTTCATTGTCATCATGGATGGATGGAGACAGGATGGAATATGTATATATAATAGGTTTTAATTTGACTGAATGCGCACTGAGCTTCTTGATGAACAACAGCAAAAACCAGCCTCAAGGTTTCCAATACCCAAACCGCCACCTGACACCACATCGATTGTTAATCCTGGTTTTATAAATAATCATAACGACACGTCCACTTTTAGCTGCAGCATATTTAAATTAGACTGACTTTTCATTTTGTTCAGCGATGAATGATTCGGACTGGTGATCAAAAGTGTCAGGTCCCCGTGCTTCAAAATTAATTGTGAGCAACTCAGCAGCACGAGCCTTGGAGGCCTCTGCTCAAGCACAACATTTATTCTGTTTCACTAATCTAAGAAATAATTACCATGACATGTGTCTGGCTATTTTGGGAGTTGGCTGAATTTGACTGTTAGGAAATAGTTAGAAAATGTGCAACCACTGGAATTATCCTGACTTCTGTATGCATTTTAGCTAACAGTGTGATTCTTCACTGCGTGGAACTAATGGACAAACATTTTGCATATAAACTGATTTGCTATCTTTCTTAATAGCTATATTTGATTCATAATTTATACTCGCTGTAGAGACGGTGATACACTGCACTACTGTAGCTGCATAGCTAAGACACCAACATTACTCAGCGCTGCCCTGAGCTTGTTTGTCAGCATGTATGATGTCTCAATGATACACTTTATTGTTTTCTTTTATTTCAGTTTTTACATTCAGAACACCCAATTAACATGCTGCTTGTTGCAGAAATCTAACAAATGTGAAAAGTTATTGTAGATTATCCCAGGTTATTGTGGTCTTTCTGAGGAATTATAATTAGGTGGTTATGTAATAATTGTGACATGCTGTGTAATACATGCAGCATGTGGTTTGGCATTGTCCTTCTGAAAAACACATCATCTGGATGGCAGCATATGTTGCTCCAAAACCTGTTCAGCATTAATGGTGCCTTCACAGATGTGCAAGTCACTCATGCCATGTGCAGTAATGCACCCAATCCAGCATATATTACACAACAGACACTTTTTTGATTTGTCATGAACCCCATCACAGAGGTGTCTGTGATGCTCCTTTTATACTCACTCATATTACTGAGGTTAATTGGTAAACCTAATTAACCAATTAACCTCATCACTATGTTTTTTTTTTACCACTACCCAACTTGCCCATATTTTTTTCTGCGGTCCCTGTACCAATTTTCTGCACACAGTGTGCAATATGTAACATGGTTTTACAAAATAATGGTTCTAAAAAAAAGCAACATGACTGGCAAAAAATATGTATTCAATTTTAGGAAAATCTATGGCATTCATAAATGTAAGCTACTGCAACTGTAAATGTTACAGCTGTCACCGTTGCTTCAGTCTAGCTTGTGAAGGTGAATCGGGTCTACCAACTTGTTCTACCCGACTTTCAGGATCAAACTTGAATTATTTACACTCTGTAAGAATATCTGTAAGGAAAGTTATATTTAGGACCCAATTCCTCTCTTGGGTCTTTCAGTAACAGCATCTGGACTGCCTTGCAGTTGGTCAGGCCTCACCATTTTCAGCTTCATCCTTCTTTTTTAGACCAAAAGGGTCACAAAAAGAGAGGATACCACCTAAAAACTCTGCCTTTGCTGATAGATGACGGAGTAATTCTGGTGGATTTTTGACCTAAAAGTTATTATTTATTTCCTTGTACTCCATATTTAATGAAGTAGCTACTGTGGCTTCAGGCTATTTTCCTCACCTCTGCTTACAGCTAGAGCAGTAGAGAATTACACTGTAGGCATCTGAAACGGTCTGATGATGATATATTCAGTTAGAACCATTTAATTTCTAGTCGTGGAGGAAGTGTTGAAGGGATAAAAAGCGTGTGCGGGCGCTTTGGTTACAGGGTGTGTAGCAGGTTAGCGGTCAGACTAAAGCCTGTGTTCTTTATTAAGGTCTCTCTCTCTCTCTCTCTCTCTCTCTCTCTCTCTCTCTCTCTCTCTCTCTCTCTCTCTCTCTCTCTCTTGCTCTCGCTGTGCTCAGGAGTTCCGCCCCTTCAGCTCCTCTCATCTCCTCTTCTCATTTCGCCAGCTAGTCTGCCTCTTTTCCTCCGCTCATCCATCCTCTCGGACAATTTGGTCTCCTCCGCGGGGCAGCAGCAGCAGCAGCAGGGCGGTGTCTCTGCTTCAGCGCATTTGCTGGCTCCCATAGACCTAAATGGTCGACATTTGGACGGAAACCCGACAGTCGAGCCTGTAACGACAGGTAGGCATCTATTGTGTGTTTTTTCTGCGCTACTGTATGTGGTCAGCGTTTCACTGCTGCTTTCTGTCCTACACGTTTAGCCCACCGTCGGGTCATAAACTAGCGTTCATTGCTTGTCCTTCACTTCAGATGTCCCAGCTAGTCCGCTGTGTTCAGCGTGAAATAAATCGTTTTCTCAGACATTTTTGTCTGCACCAGGCCGGCGCTTCACCCCGGGGGCTTCACCGCTGTGGTCAGTGGATGGTCATTTCCTCTTTGTTTAGCTATATTAACAGAACTTACTGCTAGATTTAACGGATCTAACTAAGCCAATGCAGAGCAGCCTTTTGTTTTAGACTGCTTTTGTAGGACAAGCCCAGATTAGCCTACCGGCAGCACCCCTAGCCGTGCAGGTAGATCTACCCCGCTTCACCTCACATCACACAATAGCTCCGTGATCTGTAGAAGAGCGGAGCTGTAACCTGACAGGAAGTCAGATTTCCCTCTCACCACATAACATACCGGCTTGTGCCCTGTCTGCGTGTTAGCGCGGATTTCTGTTGCCTGGGCTGTGAAAACCTCGACCGGTCACTTAAAAACGCCTCTCAAAGTGAGCTCTATCATACTGTCTGGACTGCTAAACCATAATATAAAAGAAATGAGAGACGAAACGACGGAGATACCGAGCTGTTTTAGGGCTGACGGGGTTTCAGTCAGTAAGCTGGTTGTGGGTTTGAGGGTGTGGCACGGAGGGCAGCGTGCAGTGCCCAGTACTGACACCGTCCGCTTACAGGTGTAGCTTCGCGCATGGCAGCGATACACCAGCATAATGAAGTGATGGATTCAACCTCGTTAATACAACGTTTGTCATTTTGTATTAGTCAACAGGTAAGGCTAAGCCGAAGAGCAGGGAACTGAAACAGTGTACATCGAATAGCCAGGCTAATTAAACAAACAGAGCCCGCGCTGTGGCGGTAAAATACATTTCCCATCATGCACTGTTCTGTTTGTACATGTATGCTGCTATAAATCAGTTAGCTCGTCTGTTTGGTAAACAGCTACACTGATAGTGTTTGGAGATGTATTAGGACACCAGATTAATGGCTAAAATGCACATACTACATTACTATAAGTGTGTTTTTTACTGAATGTAGGCATGTACTGATACAGGAACTGAAAGCTGCATCTGATAATACACATAATTTCTATCCTTGACAAGAACTTCTCTGCTCAACTACAAGGCAGTGACAGTAGTGTAAAATGTTAAATATCACAGTCTTATTATTGAATATGTCTATTTGCATTTATGTGTTCTTCTGGTATTGTGCTTTTCTGGGTTTTCTCTTCCCTTGTGTGTTATGTCACTCTCTGTAAATGTAAAGTGATAAAGCTTTAAACACGAGTACACGCCAGAGAGAAAAAACACACTATTCTTCACTTTTTGTTGGAATTCCAGTGCTATTTCCAGTGGCATCATCTTAAAACACAATTTCTGTAAGAGCCAGAAAAGTAAAAATCTGAAACGCCTGTTCCAGTCTTTGCTAGTCTAGCAAAGGGTGAATCTGGTCTACCACCTTGCCCTCACTTTCAGGATTGAACTCCGTGTCAGACCGATACAGCAGAACCGACACTATTGTAAGAATTGCCAAAGCATTGTATAGGCAAAACTTGTAACAGGGTGCAGCTCTGGTGGTTGACCAATCAGCACAGACTAGGCAAGCTTACCCATTAGAGCATACTGAAATCATTACGGGGTGGGGCCTAAAGACACAGAAGCTCTAACAGAGAATTTTTGACAGATGTACAATATGAGGAAAATGTTGAATCATGTACATCTATTTTAGTAGAATCCAAAAATAAAATGATGAACATGAGCATAATGCAGCCCCTTTTAATGCTAAAGTCATATGCCCCTTCAAGAAGATCTGTTTCAGTCCTTTGCTTAGTGCTTTTGACTGTAAACATAATTTCTGGCGATGGAGTTTAATTCCCAGTGGCCCAATTCAGTTGTACCTTTGGACAATACATTTCCACAAAGCATTAGAAGCAATAGCCTGCTGTTACACAAGAGCTAAATCCCAGTTAGGCCTACAGTGTTGAGTCAGAAAAATACTGTATTCCATAGCCTGTAAAGCAAGCAGGCATATAGGCTTACAGAATGAAGTACTGTGATGAGGTAACATCCCACACAAAGCTCTCAGAATGAGCACCATAGGTCCCATATGTTTTGTGTACTACATGCATTAATGTTTATTGCCTGCATCTAATATTTTCCCAATATAAATGCTTATCTATTCAGGCTTGTCTGCTGGAGAGCATTGCGATTGAGGTCGAAGGCTTTCTATGATTCTCCATGAAGTTTCCAGTGCAACGAGCACTGACTTGTTTCTCATAAAGCGCGAAGGCACTATCAGAGCAAGCCATTTATTTTTAATCCAAAGTTCCTCCTGTCCTTACTCCTAGTGATTTGTGTCTTCCTCTTTGTTCTGCATATAAGGTACTAATAAAGGCCTGCGAGCATGCATCTGTGGGCTCATTTTGCCTTCAGGGCTGACAGACGCTGAAAAATACTCCACCCCCGTCTCCTCCCTCTCTGTGGACGGCGAGGCTGAACATCACTCTTCATTGATGTTTAACAGTGTCCTTTATGCTGTCTGTGTTGACCCACGGGATGACAACTTGGAAGGGGGAATGTGTGTGAATTAGATATGGGTCGAGGCTGGAGAGGTGTTTGATGTACTCTTCTGCCATATGGATGGAGGGAAGTCTCCCATGAGGGCTTTGACAGTGGTCGGTGATGGATTCGTTACAAGTTAATTTCCCTCAGCCTCACTTTTTTTTCCTCTCGTGCAGCAATAGGGAAGAAACAAAATATGAAATCCTACAGTGACAAAGGCCGAAAGCCCATGCATTATTCAGCTGGCAGTTCAGTTCTGTGGTCCTGAGGATGACAACATGACTTGGCTTGATTGCACTGAGTCAGTGTAATTTTCTTGCCCAGCCTTATCAAACAGCTTCTCACATTCAAAGGCTTTGTGTGCATCTTTCATGTGGCAACTGAAGCGAAGGGAAAGGGGAACCTTGTTAGAGGAGAGAATACATTGAAAACCCAGGGCAGGAGCTGGTTTGCCTCCTTCAAGATCAGATTTAGCTTTATCTCCCTAAGGTAATAACCCTGCAAGTGTCCTCCATCAGTTACAATGCTCCTTAGATGTGGAAAACCATCGCCTCAATGCTTCTCACCTATTACTGGGCCTGGAGTCTGTTATGAGCATGATATTGATGTTTAGCTTGGCTTCCCTTTTTCTTAACCAAGTGGCCACTTAACTCCGAATCACGGGCAGTAATTCTCTTTCTCCATTAGCATGTGGCTTAGCAAGCTGTAGAGACTAGTGATAATGGGTCGGTGGCACCCAGTTTTGCACTCCTGTAAAAGATATTTCCCTGTGTAATTATTGCCTTGTACTGTAATAACTCAAATAGTTCTTGATTCATACATCAAATAATTATTTCAGCATCAAATAATCATAGCAGTGGCCTCTTCTAGATTCATTACAAAGCTTAAAGAACACCAAGCAATTATAGCACATATTTTAGCTTCATTCCAACCATTCACACCACCATCTTTAACTGTAAAACCAGAGGTGCTTACTTATATACTGATGGATTGTTAACTCATTACAGAGTCTAATTAAGCTCAGTGTCCAATTATGGGTTTTGTGTAGCACCAATACTGGGTGTCACTGTGCGGAAGACGCTGGATTGGATATTGGAGGGAAAACAGGATGAACCTGATTCAATCCTATAGCGAATGTCGACCACACTCTTACACTGCGTGATGTTATTAGCTGTGTATTTCCTCTTGTGGGGTAAAGAGTAGTTTAATAGTCTACATTTAAGTATTATTATATTCTAACTGAAGCTTATTTTAATGGTTTTCAAAAAGTCTCATATCCTTTATTATTTCCCCTTTTCTTTCTACTTGTAACATTTTAATGTAGTTTTATGTGCCAGAAACATCTATGAAAAAAAAGTCCTTGTCGCGTTAACAGGCTATTTTGGTTACTGTGCCCCCCGCCCCTTTTGTCTGTAGAACACAAGGCTCATCATCATAGATGTTTTAATAATAAATGCTGACAAAAACTGTGCCCACCCCTACCTCCAGTGTACTTGTGTAGCAGCAGCAGATGAATGTTATTTCAATAATATAATGCCCTTTCAGTTTACTGAGGCTGGCATTGTTTTTTGCATACGGAACCCATATCAGCACATGATTGTAGTACATTTAGAGCACTGAGTGTGAATTATAGCTTTCAATTTCTACAATATGGTTAGGTTTTCCTCTGCAGCAGCAGATTTACTAGTTATTTAAATACATTCCCTTCTAATGATGCAGCTCTAATGTACTATTTTATGCTAGAACGAACGCCTCTCAGAACAACAGCTTACCGAGTTTTCCTATTTTGTTTCACTTCAGGTTTGCATTTGACAAATAACTGAGGTGCTGTTAAGGGATAGTTCCATATTTTGTCAATTCATTTTGCTACGTTTTTCTTATTTACTAATCCTACAGCTGTGCAATTTTTCTGTGCATTCACCTCTTTGCCTGGGGTTTAATGGGAATTCCACTTCATTTCATCTCAGACTCTTAATGACATCTGCACTCTTTTGGCTTTTTTGGTGAAGGCACTGAGTGCCTCTTTGCTTGACAGCAAGTTTTAGTCGAGTAGTTTCCACTGCTAGCCACTCAGACTACATGAACTGCTTTATATCTAACTCATCAGGTAGGAATCTGCAAAGTCTGAGATGTTTTAGAGCCAATAAATACAAAAACGTGCAGCGATTAAGAATTACTGTTCTCTGCAAAAGAGGCCTACACACATTAGACTTTTTAAAAGCCTGGCTAATTGCCACCAGGTGAGCCAATTCTAATAAATCTAACTGTTTGAGGAGTAGCAAAAACCTGGCTCTGCCCACCAGCCTTTAACGTGCTGTTCGATCTTAATATGCACACCGATGTGGTTGAAGTTTGGCAGGAAATGAACAAGACGAGTCTGAATGGAGCAGGCACTTCTGCGGAAATTTGCATATCTGTCATTGGAAATGTGGGCAGACAGCTGCTTGATCTTACACTATTTCTTGTCTGCACAAAGAGAAACACAGTAATGAAAAAAGGAGTTTACGGTCAAAATAAATGAAATATTTATTAGGGATGCATCGATCACAGACATCTGAAATTCACACAGTGTGTGTTAAATTAAAGAAGATTTTCATCCCTTTTTCAATATTTCTGCTTAATTTAAAGGCATTCAGAGTGAAAGAGTGTATTGTGAAAAAAAATTACAGAGTCAGAATGGTTCAAGGTAGGTGATAGGACTTAGACCTCCGTAAAATGGTTACAAATACTGAGGGTTTGTTTTCCGATTTGAGATTTTTGACTAAAACATTTTTTATCATATCATATCTTTTATTATTAATCTGGTCATGGAAAATAGGTAATATAATAGAGTACTGTAAGGCAAAATAACACCCTAATAACTTTTTTTCTATGTTTACCACTATTTTACAATTGCATTACATATAAAACATGAAGGCAGGTAGGTTTTATTTTCATTTTTGGTAGTAACTAAAGTGTATATATTTTTGTGTTGAAGACATTCCTTTCACCTTCACTGTAAGAAAAGTTAAGTCTGTCACATTTTCCACAATAAACCATTTCACACCAATCCACTCAACCATTGAAACCATTGAATTTCTCTTTGAACCCATGAAAGCAGCTAGTTCCAGTACAGAAAACAATATTTTACCGCTCTTCAATGGGCCAGTCTGGCATTTAGAATTTTTTAAAAGCAAAATCAGCTGCCAATCAAAGAACATTGAATGCTACATAGAAAATAACAGATGATTGTTGTTAAGCACAGTGTATACAGAACACTTTGGTACAGGTGTATCGGCATCATTCAAATAGAGCGCAAGTGCACTTAACCTGGCTTTTGTTATTTAAGTCATAAAACTGCAACACTCTTGTGTCACAATACAAATAATACTATTGTCTAATTGCTGACTGTGTATTTGGAGCAATGATCGTTATTATTTGTCCTTTATGTAACCACTGCAGAAGTCATCACTGAATTTGAGCTCAAACTATTATTTCTTTCAGTTTCCAGTTTCACTCAGAAGCTCGCGAAGCTGGCTGTGTATCAGCTTGCTGGAGTGAGATAAATCAGATGTGCGAGGCTGCTCTTCATGTCAGTCAGCGCTGGAACGTCCCTTGGCTGAAATTTCAAATATTTTTATTGAAGTTATGCATTGACAGCTCATTCTTGTGTCACTATGGCAACTGTATTTTCCAAAGAGAATTTCGCTTTTGTTTAACGTCACATTAACCCGTCAGCTCGGCGCATATGCGGCTTTTTGCTGTCATTTCCCGCTCTTTAGATGTGTCACATTGAAAGCCTGTCTTGGTGTGAGGCCTCAAGTTTGGAGATGGCTTTGTGACAGTGACATCAGTGAAGACAACGGAAGAAGTAAACACATTTGTTTTGCCATTAAATAAGTTGACGCCATCAAGAAGAGGATACCGCGCAAAAGAGGAACCCAGCTTTGCATGCGCAGCCCGGCACTACTAAAGTGCTAGTCATCAGCAGCATTACTAATTTTCGAAATGAGTAAATTATCAGGAATTCTCATCATCTAATTATTTGAGTGCCTATCTCTACAAATGCTTGTGGGGTGAATTGTTCCATTAGAGATTTATGGGTCGTCCGCAAATGGTATGCATTTGACGCAGTTATCTGAATGTCCTTGAACTGCTCACAGGACTGTTTGACAGTGTGTTCTTAAGGACCATGTCCAGATCTGGCTTCTGCGCTGCGGCTATGTTTAGATAAATCAAATTAGCTTTTTCTTCCTTAGCTGATTGGATTTGTGTCTCTATTTAAACCATTAATATGATCCATTGGCAGATACTTGCTGAAATGCTTGTGATAATATGATGGGTCCAAAATAGGAAAGAGCACCATCGGTTCTTTCTTGCGCCAAATATGGCTAAATGTAGTGTAAGTGATTTTACAGGTTAAATGGATCATATCAGCAGTGAGTGCGCTTCTCTTTTGTTTTTGCTGTGTTTGTCTGGTGAGTTTCCAAATAAAGCTGAGCACCAGATCCATGACTGATTGCTGAAGTTGGACGATCTTTTTGTTTTGATTTTAATGAGCCTTTTTTTTTTATCTGAAATTCGTACAGTGTGAACTGAATTAGAATTTTAATCAATTTTTCAGAAAAGTTTGATCTGAAATGTTTGTTGTGGAGGAACTTACAGAGTCAGTCAGTGTTTAGTGTTGGTGATAGGATGTGGTACAAGTGATTTCACAGGGTATATGGATCATATTAGCAGTTTACAAATAAAGATGAGCACCAGATTTTAATGACTAAAGTTGGTCTTTTTTTAGAAGTTTTTGCTTAAATCAAAGTCATTCAGAGTGGTTTCATGTGAAACTTTCCATTGTGGAGGTAAAATGGCTTCTTCTGTCCATTTGTCTCTAAATTCTTGATGTTCATCTTGAACTTTTCTCTTCTTTGCCTTTTCTTCAGTTACTAGTTACTTGTCTTCATCAACTAGTCTTTCCATTAAAACAACAAAAAAAACCAAAAAACAATTGCAGACAATAATGTGTCAATGTGACATTTTTTTACAATAGTTTTTCTGTTCAACATCTCTTTAAAACAATATCCTTTTAGATTTTGTTTAAAGAAAAAAACTAAATAATGTTGTTTTTAAACAGCGGCTTGAACTAGGTTAATAGAATAGGTAGCTGTTAGTGGTGTAATGTATCCTTTGTTTTATTATATCTTGCAGACAAAATAACAAAATAAAATAGAATATTTTTCACACCAACACTGGATGTTAAGTAACTTCTCTCTAAATTCAGTGCTTAATAACGCAGTATTCACAAGCTAGCTATGGACGTGAAAGGCGGAATACGCCCCCAGCAGTGACTGTTAGGGTTTCTTACCCCTTCCTTCTTTACTACTGCCGACATGTGGCTATGTATTCCAGTTAGTAGTGAGCTGCTAGTTTAGCTGCTTAGCTAATCGTTGCCGCTTGTTTTCCTCTAACCGCTACAAGTCAGTGTCCTGCAGTAAATGTTTTCTTTTTTTCCCCAAAGCAGCTCCTTGCTTGTTAGTCATCATTCAGGTTTATTTTGCATAAGCACACCTTGTTTATATTCTAACAGCGTTGCCAACTTTGCTGAGGTGACTGGAGTGAGATTTGCAGGTGACTGGAGTGGGATTTTTACTTGGCAGGATTCTCATTTGACTTTCAATTTTATGTGCAGAAATGCTATTGTTACACTGCATAATGCATTGATTTGAACCAGAGCTGATAGTCATTAGCATGTAGACCCATGAACAAGTCCTCAGGGACCCCCCAGCAAGTCCACAATTCAGCTCTAAAACAGCTCCAAACACACCTGAACCAAACCATTAAAACCACAGAATATCTACTGGCACAGGTGAGCTGGAATCTGGGATAGAGAAAAATGTATTTCCAGATGACTGTTTTTAACTGGCTTGTTTCTATGTTTTAAAATATCATTAACCATTCATAATTCTAATAAAGTATAACTGGCGGTGTCTTGTTAAGAGCAAAAACAAGAATATTGACATGCCTTTCAAATGGTGTTTTCTGTGATTGGATGTTTATTTTATTATGTAAAGTAATGAGTAAAGTAATTATATTACGGTTTGAGAGAAATAGTTTGCAGTGCATTACTTTTCTGAGTAACTATTTCAACACTGTTGGCGGCGGATAATGAGGAGACGAAATCAAACAGGAGTTTAAACTTGAGAAAGTCAGTCTCTAAGCTGAGGAAGCACATATTATACTTGTGGGATGGAGCAGTGTTGGAACGATCTTCTAGCGAGAGAGAACCCCGACAATCTAACTTTCTAAAGCTGCTCCTTACTCTGGGCTTAAATTCAGCACAGCGCATCACTACACACCTCTCACTCTGGCCGAGCTAACGATAGTGAAAAGCAGACCTGTGGGGGACACAGCCATTCTCGCCTCAATAGTCAATGACATGATCAAATCAGAAGTTAACAAGTGTGTTGTGAACATGAAAACCTGAGAAAAGACCCAAAAGTCATGAGCCTTACACCAAAAACAAGTGAGTTGACAACCATGATTCTAAGCATAACAACGTAGTGTAAATAGGCTTTCTTGCTTAGTTAGTCGTGTGTGGCAATGAAGTCATTTTTACTTCTCTGTTTTTATGCAGAAGAATAATAGGATAGGGGTTTTAGCAATGTTTTACTCTTTACTATTGATGCCTCTTACTGTTGTTTCTTAAAGACACTTGGTCATAAAATTTCTTACACAAACTTGAAGTGATAAATCGATTTGTTCAGTGTATTGAATCATCTTTTTCTTAAATTTCATAAAAAAATGCATTTGAATCAGATTGAAAAACAATGAATCATGAACCCAAAGATTTAGATACTCATTATGCTGGTGACCAACCCTGCTCCTCAAGCTCTACCTTCCTGCAAGTTTTGCCTCTAGTACAAATCTAACACACCTTATTCAACTAATCAAGAACAACAAAAGCAGGAGTTAGAGGGATTTTGTGGAGTTCTGCGATAAGAATAGGCCTGCAGGAGCAGGGTTGATGAACACTGCTTTAGTATATATATATATATATATATATATATATATATATATATATATATATATATATATATATATATATATATATATACTTTCTACTAGAAAGATCCTCTCTTAGAAGAAAAGATTATGCCACGTTTGGTATTTTTTTAGATTGGCTGCCTGGCTAAATCTACAGTACTATTAGAGGATGGAAATATAGTTTCTCCTGCTGATTTTGTAAACTGGGATGAGAGCGACAAGATAGAATCTGGTATTCTGGAGGGATTCATGACTCATGACTGAGAGCAAAACTGACCGTGTTCACACTCAGTGGGCAAGAAAGTTTCTTCAGTCCCTGCTCCCCAAGCAACCCGCTAGATAGTTAGATGTTTAAGAAGATCATATAGCAGAGTCAAGCACTTTGAGTTGTGTGTGAGAGCGTGCCATTGCTATATGGCCTGTGGGTGAAAAAAGCAGCAGTAGGCTCCATACACACCAGTGGAGGTGTGCGCTGCTGTTTACTGGAAGGGCAAAATACATAAAAATTGTTTCAGAAATGCCAACCGAGAGGTCAAGACTTATGTGCTATGCATAATCTTGTTTTACAGCAAGTGCCATATCTTGGTGGAACAGAGTGTAGTCCTTTCCTGGCTTGGTTTGATGCTAATATGGATTAGCATGGTGGAGACCTCTCCTCACACTGCTTCCTCTTTTACAGACATGCCTCCGGACTGCATTTGTATCATGCTGAACCATGCAATGTAGAGAAAGAGTCTCTGCGGTTTGAGGCTTTGCACTTACTACCCGAAACCCTCACATAGTTGGCAGCTCTTTGATTTAACTCCCTCATGCACTGTTTTTCTGAGGCTCAGGCCGTGTCCCAGAATTGATTTTGTTTGGGTTTGAGTCCTGAACCAATTTTGGAAAAGTTTCTCGTTCGTGACAAGGACATTTCCTCGCAGGAACTGCACCCCAGCTTCATGACAGCAGCCAAACTCCAGTCAAGGGAGATTGATGGATTTGATGCAAACGGCATTAATATAAATACTCCAATTAATTTGAGGCAGCCCGCGCATGGACGTGCATATTAACCAGGCGGCGCAGTATTCACTCCAGCGCAGGAGAAACACTCCCTCCCTCTCTTGCTTCTAGTCTCCGAAGCTGATTATATGGAGTGAGCTGACGTCATCGCCTCCGTCTTTTCAGCGTGGCTAGGAAGATTGATGTGTTGTGTCTGTAAATGAAAATGGGTTGATCCAATATTGTGAACTGCGATGAGTGCCATACTTGGCTGCTGCATATTGGCTCATGATTTTGTAGGGCTGAAAAAAATCTCTATCTTGATATTGTTCAGCTGTTTGGCTTTAAGTGATGAGCATTTTGTGCAGTCGCTCTGAAATGGCTAGTCTAGTTCAGAACAGCCTAATTTGGCACACAAATGGCAACCTTGTGCATGTGATGTTTGTATTCTCACTGGGCTGGGAACTGAAACCAGCGCCGAAAACAGTGTTGTCATGTGTACTGTGCTTAATTTTGTATTACCAAAAAAATAAGAAGTCAGTTTTACGTCCGGACGTATGCTGATGCTTTTTGTCAGGGCTAATGTACTTCAATTAAATTAAACAGATAACGAGGTACACTTATGCTAGATGTGAGGCTGGATGACATGAGGATATGATATGATGTTATCACAGTGAATTACATCATGATAAGCTTTTCTGAACATGATTATTGTCAGTAGTTAAAGATCATTGACCAGCTGAACGCATCATTAAAAAGAGTTTGAGATGGAGCTCCCGAATGGCAGAGCTGTCTAAAGTTTCTCTCTGGGAGGTCGCAAGTTCAGATCTTAGTGGCGCCAGATGTCCAAGAGAGAAAATTAGCACTGTTTAATTGGATGCTGCTGAGTGATGTGTGGCACAAAAGAATGTTTTATAAATGCATGTATTGTCCATGGTGTTTATTCCAACTTGTCAAGGCATATAAAAAGAAACCATTCTAATATGCATTATGAAGTATTACGATAAACTTTCCACCCCTAACTTAACTTGCCAAGTTAGCAGCTAAACAGAAGCCCCTGTTTGTTAGTAAGGGACTGAGCCCGTAAGAATCAGGTGGAATTACTAGAATCAGGAGCGATACTACAGCGTACCAGTTGGCAGTTCTCCCTGAGAAGAACAGTACCGTTTTTGTGCCCCTCAAATGGCCACATTGGTGGCTTTCGGATGTGCCTCATTCTGCCTAGAAATAACTCCCCCTCTCTCACTCTCACACTTCCCCACGAGAGAAAACAAGAGAAGGTTTTTTCGTTATTACTTTTCCCCATGGTCATTTTTATTCTCCTGAAATCTTTTCTTGTGAACTGCTGGCATGTTTGACTCGAGTCATTACAGGCGCTGTCCTGTGACTTCCCCCCTTCACTGTCGTGACTTCATGCCATAAATGATGGATTCCTGTAACAGATTGCAGCACAGATGAGTGATTGCGCTCGGAGCTACAGAGAACCGGTCGCAAGCATGGTTCCCCCTTTTTTTTTTTTTTTCAACAGCAACGCTGCGGGTAGAGAGTGCAGGGGAAGATAGTTGATGACAAATGGCATAGCATGGCCGTCATTTTGCAGAAAATTATTCCCCATCATTCCGCTGGCTTTCGGGGCATTTATCTCCGGCCTCCTCAATGGCATTGTTCAGATGCGAGTGCTAGAGGAACACTGATAAGCCATATATGGAAGTTTCGGCCCTGCGCCAATTGTGTACAAGCATGAGGTGGTCATTTTTAAAAACTGTGTCACCAGTCACACCATAGCAAATGCAATACAAATAAGAAAATATTTTAGGAGAGACATTTTGAAATCTTAACCAAGCAGGGATTCGCTTATAAGGTATAACCAAATTACATTTTAACGGTGATGTACCTTTTTAAGCACTCTGCTTTGAAGTCTACCTCTCATAGCCTGCTGATGAGCTTTAACAAGAAAACTTGCCTGAAACAGCTCGTCCTTAAAGAACACCTTAGCATAAAACTACCCTTTTAATATGTTATGTAGTACAAGTATATATTAGAGATCAGATATCAGACCATAATAAGTAGTATAAATAAACGTATAATAAACAAAGTAGTGCCAGATTTTTCAAAAAGTGCTATCAAAGACTGTGAATACAATTATTTGTGTTTAACATTTCACATGCTGTACTTCACTAAATCCAATTAAACAGGGCTAATTATGCCCTCTTTGTAATGAATCTTCCAGCTGGGAAGTGTTTTTTAAAGAACTTAAGATATCCACTGTATCCACTTTATGCTCAGGAAAGCTTATTGTAACATCTAGTGATATAATTTATCTTGATAATGATACATATTGTCTTACTGCCCAACTCTGTTATTTTGTATTCTATACTGCAGTGTTGCATCTTTGCACAAATACGTTACACAGCAATTAGAAAATTCTGACTTGTGCTGGACAGCTATTTCAAACAGAGAGCCTGCACCCATGTGCCTAAACTAGTATAGTTTTGTAGTCATAGTTTTTAAAAGTACCTTCCACCTTCCACAAAAAAAAAATCTTAAATATCCTTCTATTTCTCGTTGGCTCACAGATGTCATGTTTTTTTTTTAAACTTTAAATACACTATGAGGGGATGTATGGTCAGTTTTTTTCATAAATGGCAACACTTTATTTCTTATTTCACAAATTTAAAAGTACTACCCAATTAAGTGTGTGCTTGTTCTTTCGATGTATCTTATATTGCATAATTAACCAGTAATTTTTGTGTTGGTCTTGTTGAGCTGAGTGGGGTCGTGGGGGTTTGGGGGGTGGGGGGGTTGCTGGTTGTTTAGTGCATATGTTAAAAAAGGGAATATGTAAATTGTATTTTTGTGACTTGAAGTATTGTATTTAATTGTATTTAATAAAATAAAAATCTTACTACTGCTACAGACTACTGCAGCTGTACTGTAGAGGGACAGTAGGCCTGCTCTTAATAGGTAAAGCGACTTTAGCGTTGCTGTTATACATATGATTTTCCTTGGTGCTTTACTATTAATGGCCACTTAAGCATGGGCGTATGACAAACTGGGTTCATTAACCTTCAGCCTATAGCCAACTTAGAGATCAGTAAGGATTAAGGCAAAGACATGGCTATTCTGGATGCTCTTGACTCCGGGGACACAGCTATAGCTTTGGTTATGCAGTCCATCATCTTTCTCTCACCACTGTGAATATGACATGACACTGCATTGCATCACCTTTTCTGAACGAGTTACCCGTTTCAGTCCTTGAGGGCTATCACTCTTTTGGCCTAGGAGTGAAAGAGGAAAATAGGCAGCTTCACATGAAGTTCGCAATATGTCCATATGGGCTGGTCACATGCCAGAAAGCTGACTGTGCCCTCATTGCTCAGTATGGCAAAAGCTGAAAGCTCTGGCAAAGAGACACTTCTAAAGTTCTGCTCTGTTATCCCTATGCTTGATAATCCCCTGTCCACTGTAGAGACCCATAAAGGTGATGTTTTGTGTTTTCGATTTCTGACAAATCTCTCCCAAGACGCGCTCCCATACGCTTACACCCACTCACAATTGCCTCTTATAAGCCATCCTTGGCTGGGTTCTTTGTTATTTCATGTGCCATCAGCATTCAGAGCGTGATGCCTCTTTGCAAGATTATCCATGATCACACTGACTTCTGACGAGAAGATAATAGACAAAGTCATGGCGGCGCGTGCAGAGCAGGCCAGGGGCAATCTGATCTCGGAACAGCAATCATATCTCTCTGTGCGGCACTTTCGGCCCATAAAGGCGGCTTGATCTTTCTATTGACATTTTAATGACCCGATGTCAAGCGCAATTTTGATCATGACGGGACCTTGTGCCAGAGTGGACCATCGACTTGCCTGCAGACTTGTTAACATGCGTCATGCGCTCATACAAATGTCTCCGACCACACAGAGGGCAGAGGTGCCACATGTGCATCTCACTGTCTGTGGCATAGGATGTGGAAGGAGCTTTGGCATCAGAATTCCCTTGTTTATTTTGCTTTAATGTTTCTTGCAGCCAAAGTATTACACATATGCTTTATTAAGTGTCTTTGGGCAGATGTATATATATAGATATATATGTGTGTCCGGGTTCCTCAGGCCAGTTCCCTGCTCCTACTCTTTTTTCCACCTCTTTTTTCTCCACCTAACTTGGTCATATGTATGCTGTATGTATAAAGAGATTTTTGTCAATCTGAACAGCTTGATTTTCTGTGTATAGCACAGTCGAACTTATGATTAATTGGTCCCAAGCTGCTCTTACGAAACCTTCAGTCTCACACAAGAAAAGCCTACGTGAAATCCTCTTAGGGTAGCTGAGGAGAAGCATCTAGAACAAAAAAGGGCATTTTACAGCAGGCTAGCCTGTATCTGATTGCCTATTATCTCTCACAGACAGCTGATTAAGTCTGCATGGACCGGAACAGGCATTCAGATTGAGTGGCAAGACAGATGTTATTAGTGAAGTGATGCCGTCGTGCTTTGTGCTATTTCTAGGCATTTTTGGAATGACGTTTAATAATCCATGCATCATAGTACACAAGGCCTTATGATCCTTAAAAAAGCTAGTTATAGATTTTATTTAAGAAAATCTATTTACAATTTTTTGTCTGGGCTTTCATGGCTTTCTCACTGATGGGAGCGTTTGGCAGATTTTGTAGTAAAAATTTTGATCAATGAATTCATTCATCATCTAAGCGGCTTATGGTCCTGGTTGAGGCGGGTGCCTGAGCCTATCCCACCGCTCACCGGCCACAGGGTAGGAAACACCCTGGTCCGGTCCTAATTCTGAATTCATGAATTAATATTAATAGTAATAACTTAAATTTTGACTTATAATGGGCCTCAATCACCATCATCTTGCCTTTTCTTCCATTTCCTTTTTCTAAATTTATTCTTGAGAAAGATCTTAAGAAAAAGTTCTTAAACTGCACAATCGTTCTCGCCTTTGTGCTCCTGCGTGTGTGTGCGGATTCTGTTCTTACCAAATAATTTCAAATAAGAAAACGTTGCTAAATGTCAGAATCTATGTGAAAACTGCTTGAGTGGGTTTCAACTCCTAAGAAGAGATTTCATCCTAAAGTAATGGCGTTTTCACACCAGCACTATTTAGTCCGGTTAAAACGGACTCTGGTTCGTTTGCACCCTTGGTACGTTTTGTTTTGGCAGGTGTGAAAAGAGTAATTGCACTCGGGTGCGGACCAAAACGAGAGGAGGTGGTCTTGGTTCGGTTCCAAACGAACTTCAGAGCTGTTTGTTTGTGGTGAGAACATGATCCGACCTCGATCCAACCCAAGTACTAGATGTACTCCTCAAGTCTGAGCTAAACAGCTCCTGTAACCAGATGTGCTTTGCATTATGGGATGCAGCAGAACGCGTAAACAGAGAACTGGATAACTTTAGCAGCTAACAGGGCAGGGAAAGGTCTCACGAGGTACGAGGTACATTGCCTACTTGATATTCGGAGTGAACTGGGCGTTCTGCAGGTGGACTGTAGTTTGGTATATTGCCCGAATTATTATTACAGCTAAGAACAAATGCTGTCTCTGCCACTGCTCCGTGCTAAGCCGTACAAAAATGTGCAATAGTTTCGGAAATAAATCCGGATCTTCTTTCTGTGTGACCAGTCAGAGGAGACAACAGGCTCACATGGTTTGTTGGGGCGGATTTTGGTGCGTTTCGGTTTTTGCCTGTGTGAAAACAAACTTAACCGTGGGGGGACATGCTCCAAATAAACAAACTCATTAACTGATCTGGACCAGTGAAACAAACTACAAGTGTGAAAACGCCCCAACACCGCATAAACCTCTAGTGGTGAGGTTGTGTATTGCAACCTACTAAACAGTTGCAACCTACTGAACATCCTAACTACTGTTATAATGCTGGTAACATTTCCTGAATAGGACATCTGTCAGCTTCATGTTCAGATATCCTATTTCACTATAAACAGTGCTTCGGTCACAATCTGGCACCTGAGGTCTTGCAATAACCTACTAATTTAAGGTGGAATGGAGAAATTTTAATAAGAAGTTGGATGCGAGAGCGAAACGAGAAAATACAAACAAGAACTTTACGCTAATAGTTTCAAAACAATAGAGATGAATAATAAAATCTGGATAACATCCAAGCTCACTGGAACTTCATGCACAGTGATGATATGCTATGGTAGGACATCTCTGTGTCTGTGATGTAGCACCACCAAACGCAACTTGTGCGTCCATGTAAAAACAAGAAATGCGAAAGGCGCTCTCTACAGCTGTTATACTGTTTGTTTGTCCTGAGCTACTGCAGCAACATTGTGGCTCTACATGTCAGCCTCTGTTAAAGGGCTTGTTCTAAGCCAACAAAAACCATGTTAATTTGTAGTTACAGATATTTATACTTGTTAGTTTCGTATGCAACAAATATTTGTACATTATTTTTCATTTCTGATAGTAGATGTTGATGATTTAAAACAAAATCTAGAACTCCTTTAAAAAAAACAAAGAAACAAATAAGCAATTGCATAAAGCTATATAAGACAAGTGATGACAAAGAGACCATAGAGATCTATACATACTAGCAGACAGGAATAGAAACACCCAAGGAGAATAACCTAACTAGTGGGCGGAGCCACGGCAGGAAAACTGGCTCTGCCTACTTTACCAGTATATACTGCATACTGCAAGCTCCACTACAGATTAATATATAATCTAGTACACCGTAGTCATGTAGATGAAGAGTTGCATGCAGCATACAGTTTACACTGGTGCAGTATTCAGTATACAGCACAGTATGCTATTTTAAATGCACTCACTGAGTCACCAGTAGAAGCCTTTAGAAAAAAACAAAAAAAAAAACAAAGGCAGCTTCAGCTATGACAGCTGGGAAAAAACACCTGTGCTGTTCTGTGAATGCACAAATTTGACTCACTGCTTCATGTCTGTTTTTCTATTACAACTAAAATGGCACATAAATAGAGTCGATTTTTATAACCACAATTTCACTTTTCTATTGTGTTGAAGTAGAACTTTACACTGTTCCTTTATCTCTTCAGCACATTTTCTTTAAAGACACCGATAAATTTAGTGGATCATTTTTCCTGCATTAAAGCATGTTCCTTAGCGACTTTCGTTCGTGTGCATATGCCACTAACAAATATTTGCACCTACCATTACTACAGTCGCCTGGAGCTGAAAGTCTCTTTTCATTAATGCAGGAGAGGAAGAGTGCAGAACGTGTTCATAGAAAATTCCAAATAATGCAGGAGTAAACTACCACACTGAAAGGATGACTAGTAGAGTTCAGATGTAGTGAAAATTGTTCAAACAACAATTCAAAGCAGACCTCTCATGCTCACTCAGTGAAGGCCTGTTGGAGTTTCTGTACACCCAGAACAAGATTTGGCTGGCCAGATGCACTGCAGCTCCTTTTTAAATCCCAGAGGAAGCCAAATTTTCTGTAATTCTTCTACCATTTCCCTCTTAGAGAGGGGGGCTTTGAAACTCATGCGCATCCAAACTGTGCCATCTCCTGAAGTGCATGGTTATTGGCCTTTTTAATCTCCCTGGTTTATGCACAGATATGTTTCTTGTTGTGTAAATTCCACGTGTGGTTGATTTTGAAGGTTTAAGCACTAATCCCGAGACAACCAGCTGTCGCTGTTGGAAATGTTAAGCACAGATTTCTGACTCCTTGGTTACTAATACCATATTATTTTTCATCTGTTTACAAGAGAGGCATTATTATTCAACAGAAAAAAACAACTTTTTTTGCGCTAATTAGCATTTTTAAGAAGGTGTCGCATTCTTGTCATTAGCAAATTTACACAACTGCTCCATCTATTCGCCCACCTGTTTTCTGGTCTTTCTGGGGAACTTTGAGAAAATATGTACAGTTAGTCTTTCTGTAGGGGATGATTTTTATAATCTGCATTCTTGTCAGGGTAGAGTTTGAGGCTTATTTCACCCATTGTTGGCCAAAGTCCTATTTTTTCAGTATCTTTTTCAGTTGATTTGTTTGGTTTGACATTAAGGGTGACAAAGTGACAAAAATGTAACTTAACTGAAGTATAACACAATGCCTCGAGATATTTTCCGATTATTTTGTTTTTCTGAGGGTTGAGTAAGAAAGGACCAGTAGTCACAATAAAAATACTCTGTAAATCAGTAAAAATCAGACGTTGACCATTTCCCTCGTTGTCCTGCAGTACTTTTATCTGTCTTTAGTTTCCACACTTTTCAGCTTTAACTGCATTAATTTATTTTTTCAAAAGACTACCAAAACTTTTGGTAGTAAACTCTTCATCTCTGGTTTTAAAAGTAGTGACTGAAAACAGGTGCACTTGGTAGATCCTTGTGGAACCTATTATTGGAATATCCAATAATGTAAAAACCCAAAAATGTATTAAAATTGCACATCTCTATTTAAACATTATATTCTCATCATTTTGCAACTTTTAATATTCCATATTATTTTTTCAAAACTATTTTTTACTTTTTTGCTACTTTTACTACAAAGCATTTACAAATAAATTAGTCTTTTTGGCTTGTGAAATGTCTTCTGCATAACCATTTCAATTCGTAGGCATACATAAAACAGCAAGTTTTATTATTGCCAAGTTTGAAACAGTCAAGAATTTTTCTTTTGGTGCATCACTAAAATGAACTTTGCAACATTGGATTATTTTCAGCACTTCACATACGACGCTGCACAAAATCCAGTTCAACAGGATTCATTTTTATGAAACGAGTTAGTCGGTGTTCTTAAAGTATTGGCGACATCCATGACATGCTCAGAAAAGGATCAGGGCAGGCACATTATGTGCATAGTACAGTGTTTATGTGCTGCTAAAAGAAGAAGAGCTCATGCTCTGATGTTGAATTGCCTCATTTGGTGTAGACTATTCAGCAAGTGTGGCTGGAATCTTCTCACCTGTCACAATGAACCATACTAAAGATAATGTCAGACTAGTTCAAACTAAATAAGCCTGGTGTAAAAGTGCTGTAAGGTTTGTTCATACCAACAACTGTCATATGCTGTGGCATATTGACAAAACTGACTCTTACATAGACACATAAGAAACATAATAGCCATAATAGTAATAGCCAATTGTGGTACAGGATGATTTCCAGTATCCAAACTTGATGCTAATTACAGGACACACTTTGTCCCTATGGTCAAATTATTTTCAATGGTTTCTAGGGGTACCACCAACAATTATATATATATATATATATATATATATATATATATATATATATATATATATATATATATACACAGTGTACATCATATATATGGTTAATAAAGAACCAAGGATGAATCAGAAGTCCCGAAATAGGTTTCCAATGAGATCAGTAGCTCATAGACTTGCTAAAATGCTTGACTAAAAATGGGCCACTGCTGAAAGCTGTTTATCAAGAGAGAGTGCTAATATTTGAATTGCTGAATAGTTACCTAATAGAATAGTTAATGGAATAGAATAGCTTGCGCTGACTCTAATGCATAGTAATGACAATGTACATCAGTTTAGTTATTTGAGAGAGGATTTGAGGGGAAAAAGTACTTCACAGGTTTGGACACACCTGATTGAATGTATTTTTTTATATTCTTAATAACATACATGCCTCTGTATGAGTTTTTTTTTCAAAATGAACATTTACATTATTCTTTTTTTTGTAATCCCTCCAAAATGTAGTTTTTCACTTAACAAGTCCTTTGCATTTATGACATTTTCTTCAAGCTTGTTGGAAAGTTTGGCTACTCATTAAGTCACTTTGAAAGCATATCAAAAAATGTGTAAAGTCGACATGAAAGAACAAGAACAGGAACTTAAGAACTGAATATATACTATCATCTGCAAAAAACACAAACTGACAATTTATGTTTTGTTGATTACTTAAATGAACGTTACCACATCCTCTACATGAAACAAACTTAAAGAGAACCTATTATGCTAATTAAAGTTCAGAAGAAATTGAGAAAATAAAACAGAATATATACCACAGTCTTTGTACACTGTACATTTTTTGTTTTAGTATCTTCCTGATATTTTAAATTCAGTAATGAAAGATTGTGTTCTCAGTAGAGCATTTCTCAGATCAGGTCCTGGAGTGTCCAGTTTGGTGATTTTCTTGTACATCTGATTTATATCCTCTGTTAACTACCCAGATTGGTGGGCGTATGTGAGATGGGAAATCCGTACAAACTGATTGGCCCTTGAGGACCCGATTTGAGTAACCCTGCTGTAGAGGATGTGTTAAACTATTTTGACCTATTTTGAAACATATAATTTGACAAGGGTTATTAAAATTGTTGCATATCACCGTAAGCCAGTTTGCTTTGTTCATGGCCACTTTACAAAGTATAGTGTTATTTTAAAAATAATAAGACATCTATTGTAATCATATTTAGATATTTTACAGCAATCCAAATTGCAGAACAGTATTTTGTATTACAAATGTAACATATCAGTCATACATAGTGCTCATGCCTGCTTATTGGAAGATGCTGTGTGGCGTTTTTTTTTTATTTATTTTTTGATGACTCCTTTTGTGTTTTGGTTGTGCTGCTGCAGTTTTTTTTTTTTTTTGAGGGGGGTGGGGGGGTGGGGGTGAAAAACGAGGCTAGGGAGCTTTATATTTCCTACCGCTCATGCTGTGGTCACATAAAAGCTTAAGCCGTTTTTCTTCTCGGCAATGTTGACTCTGGCATTAGAAGCAGTGGATTCTCACTCTAAAATCCTTTTCTCTGGGCAGTGCTCTGTGCTGCTGACCATTAGTCCACATGTGTGCCATTATCCCACTTTCTGTCACTGTTAATGTCATGGTGGCTGGTTTGATTCAAGTCTTAAATTGTTTTCCATGAGATCTATGCAAAAAGAGAATTTTAAACTGTTTAAAAAGTTGTATCAAACTGTATCAAAAGTTAACGTATTGACTTGTTCTCTGTGAGAACTGTTTGTCGTTAAAGGTTATTAAATGGTTCACTCTGGGGGGAAGTGGGGCCACAGACAGGTTTTTTAAAGTTATGCCATATTGGTGGGTTGGGGGTTCATGTTTTTAAAAGTAACGTAGAATTTCTGTACCATTTCATGGGCTGTTTTTAGCACTTTTACATTATGTGGATTTATTTTAAACAACCGTCCATTGAAACATTTAGGGAAGCGCTTTTCTATGACAGGGAACCTTTTTGTGGCAACTTTATTTTCTAAATGTATATATGCTTTAACTCCTGAATCCCAATCCCAAACATCGCCTGTTGTGTTTGACTGTATAGGGCTGGAGTTGTCAGTCAGTGTATCGGCTGCAATGCCCAGTGATTGACGGTGGACAAATTGCTCCATCAGTATTCTGCTCTCATTTCTAATAGACGAGATATTACTCCAGTGCCTTGGAGTCATGACTTCTTTTAGGTTAACAAGATGCAGAGAGCCTTCATTTCATCTTGGCGATTTTCCTCAGTAATCATTATCATCATTCCGCTTTATTCTTTCCGCTAACAATTCAGGGATCCACTTTTCATCCCGTAGTGGCGGTTCCACATAAAAACCTCAGCGTGGATTGCAGACTGTGTTACAGCAGCCCTCCATAGAGCTGAGATAATCAAAAAACGTAATTTATACACCACCAGCTTCCAGTCTCCATTGTACAGCTACAAAACCAGTCCTTGGGTAGAAGAGGCTAGTCAGCAAGTGGAGTTAATCAGTATGGATCGGTGGCGAATTTAATGAAGTGCAGGAGACATTCATCTTCAACCTGACATATGGCTAAGCTTTTGGTAGCTGCTGAATGCAAAGCTGTGAGTGTGTTTGTTTATTTGCACCAGAATGTTTGTACTTATTCACATTAGATCACTTTTTTTTCTCTTAGGGTTTGCGGCTGTTTCCCTCCACATGATGTCAGTAAATGGTATGGAAATGAAGAAGATTAGCATACACAGAGAGGTGTCTTACTGTGACTGTAACTCCATTAAACATGAAACAGAAGTTTACAGACTAAAAGTCTCTGGTACGCCTGAACACCTAGCATTTCCATGTGTCTTGAAATTTTTTGATATTTGACATTTGAATCTCTGTAAGCGTTAATGAACAGGTAAACGGTGGGGAGGACAGAAAACAACCAAAAGCCTGTAACAGCATATAAAGGTTTACATCTGAGAACATGCTTTGCTATTAAAACAGAAAGAGACAGTTGGGTTAAAAGATGAGCTTTTGTATTATAAAGGAAATTTAAAAAATATAACTGTGGCCTGCATCATGGCACAATACATTTATCATTCAAGCCTAAAGCAGGATGTGCTGGACTGGAGGTAAACAAAGGCAAAAAGGCTTGGAGCTTAAATCATAGATAATAGTCATATTTAAAAATGAAGAAAAAAAAATCACAGTTTTCACTAAAGTGTGCTTGTTGAAAACCGATATGGATTGTATCCTTGTTCGTATAAATGTGCAGACTGTTATAAATCTTTCAAATGCCTGCATTACTAATGTAGCTTATAAACAAACAGGAGAGGACATGAAGAAAGAAGCTTTGCAGCAGTTTTCATCTCTGCTGTGATGATGCGGTTGCTTTAGATGGGCTGTTGTAAGAAAAGCAGCAGGACAGTTTAGCGCTCACACAACAAATATGTGGTCATATGCGTCTCTGACCATCTTAGAAGTTGGTTTGAGTGATTGGGTGACAATACATCTTCAAGGTGCATTGGACCCCGAACACAGTAACTTACGACCAGATCACCCAAAACTTACTGTTACGTACAAAACACAGCCACTACAGAGAACACGTATCTGCACACATTAATGCACAGTTTATTATTCGCTATAACTAATCAGATAACTAATTATAATTACAGCATAAAATAAAGACTGTGCAAAAGTAATTCCCAATAGGTTTAGCTCAAAAAAAATAATGTTGTTTTTCTGTAGAAGACATATTACACTTAGAAACTTAGGAAAACATGTTATTTGCCTGGGGGTTGTTCAAAGTTTTGCATATGATTGCATTTCATTGCCAGGTGTAAATGGAGCCTGAGTACCAGCACTCAGACTGGGTTCTTTATTTTTTTAATGATGTCTTGGTTTTGGTTTTGCGCAGCTCCATTCCATGTAAATTACAGTTTAATGTATTGATATTAGTCATATGGCTCGTGCTGCTCATCACAGCTTGTAAATTCACTGCTATTAAATCATTAGTGGGTCATCATATTTTGTTGTGCAAACAGACATCCCTGGAATGGGAATGCTTTCATGATTGGAGATCATATGTTGGTAAAAAACAAGATTGGATGGCTGGCAGAAGTGTGACTTAACAGCCTGTTCGTCACTGAGAGTGGAAATGCTTGTTTTTGTGTATGTTGGATAAAAGATAAAGCCATAAGGAAAACATAAAAACACTTGTTTGGAAAACTGTATGTTTATATGCTCTTGCCTCCTGCCTGTCTTTATCTTCCTGTCTTGTTCCATACAATAGAAGGTAGTTGTCTTTGATGCAGGTATCTGCCACACCAGAGGGCTCTAAGCTAATGTAATTTATGGCATCACTTCTAATAGCATCAGAGGGAGAGAGCAAGAGAGAGAGAGAGAGAGAGTGAGAGAACGTGCTTCGCAACATTGCTCAGGCTCATTGCCACTGGGTGAGCTTTCTGTGAACCGTTCCCTCTTCACAGTGTGCTTTTGTGCTATGTGTTCTTCGCTAGACTGATGAGAGCTCTCAGTGACAGCACTCCTTAATTAAAGCAGCCAGTGCGTCCGTTTGCACATAAGGAAATTAGCAGCTTACTTGGTAGTGGAGATACGTTTTAATCTGTGGACTGACTTAAATGTCAGTAAAAGCATGAGGTTGTGCGTGTTATCAGAAGTGGACTGAGAAAGAAGTTTGAGGAGGTATGTGGACTAAAGTCTAACCGATACATTGGCCAATATTAACAACCCATGGTTTTATTGGTATCAGGGAAAATGTGGTTGATGATAAACCTATAAATACTAACTGTTCTGATGATGGCATTGCCACAGTTCAGTCTCATAATCTCCTGATTAAACGTACTTTGTTGTGGCACCTGTCGGGCTGCATCGAACACCACAACATCCACTGTGTGACAGGCAGTGACATTAATGTGCAGTTTTAGGCATTGAGACTATTTTTGGCCTGTCCCTGTGAGTTGTACGCATATATAAAATACTGACATGGTGTTTGGCATTCAAGACTACTAAGTAAAACAAAAGCATTACAGATATGTTCAGCTTTGCTCACATTTAGCATCACTCCTGGAATAAACCTAGCTTGACACTACATGACGATGCTGTCCCAATCATAAAGTTTTAGCTGATGAATGATAATCATATACATCATTTTAATTGCCATTTTTGTTAATAGTATTCAGTTATTAAAGTACAAGCCTGAAATGACCCAAATAGCTGTTTACAAATTTTGTTTCTTAGCTATCAATTTTTAGTTCTTCATGACAGAAACCACTTGAGCTCAAATAAACAAACATTTCTTACCACTGCCATCAAATATACAGGACAGGTAAAAAAAAATTGGGTCACAGATTTAATTGATATAATAATAGGGTCTTGAAAGATATGTAAATAAAATTATACTATTATGAAACTAATTTTAAAAAGCTGTAGGAACCTGTAAAAAGCAGTTTGAGCTGTAAGTGATTTCATGATATCACACAGCATTGAGAATGAACTTGTAAAGAAACTAACATCTGTAATCTCTCATATTTGAAAAACGATAACCAAATCTCAGTAATTAAACAGCTATTCATAGTCTTTTTGTGACAACAGATTCCAGTAAACAGGCAATTATAGCTTATTATCCATATAGTTTAGAAATTATTATGAAAAGTGACCCCAAACTTTTATACTGTACTGTACCACCACTTTCCATCAAGTTTCTCATAAATATACATTTCTTTTGTTTACATGAAAATAAAATTAAGCTAAAAAAACTCAAAGACTCAACAGAACTTAATTATGTGATATTTGTAACAAGCCTAGTGATGCTGTTAATATTTTTTACAGTAAGTTTTAAAGTTAGTCTAAGGCAAATACTTTTGTATTTTAAGGCATATTATATTTATTAAGCAGTATTACAATAGAATTATTTTATACTGTTAGCATCCTAACAAAGTTTTTATATTGGTCTAGTCGTAGAGGGCTGTGGTGGCAACATATAAAAAGACTTGTGTTGTTTGTTCTCACAAATTATAAATACAACCTCAAGAGACGTACGAACATTTAGGGCAATTTCTAACAGAATTCTGATTCCACATTCCCTAAATAGACAAAAAATAAATATATAATAACAGAATATATATTGTCCCTAGTAATTGCACAAACAGCTGCTTAAAGGTGTCAAATGTCAAATATTCTGTCTTGAACAAAATATAATTATTTTTTTTTTTATGAACCTGTTTATTTCATGCAGTGAAACCCAAATCCCAGCATTTTACCAAGTTACTAAACCTGGAGGTCACTTCAGTTCAAGAGTACTGCAGTCGCTGTACAACATACAACACACATTTTGTATTCTCCACTGGAGAGTGTTCTTCTTGAGCATTTCAGTAAACAACGCTATGAGCCTTGACATGACTGTAGTTCATTGTAAATTACATGGCAAAGATTTCATGTGCATTAAACAGAAATAACAGAAGAAGAACATCTCTTGTGCACACTCAATAGCCGTGTTTCCATCCAAACATTGTTGAAATGTTATGTGCACCTATAAAAATGTAGCAAAAAACGGGAATTAAAATTATTTTCCAAGAACCTTACGCCAAGAACCTTCAGATGACGTAGGCTACCATGATTAGGCACTGCACTGAATAAGTAAGATAGAGAGCATTACATTTTTACTGTAAGTTGATTATCTTTGAAGTCATTTGCTGTTTTTAATAGATACACAGATGAGATATACTGAACACGACGAATGAGGACTGAAACGACTTCTCCAAAGACTTCCCACTTTAGGAAGCTGAAGTTGGCTTCTTATTTGAATTTCTCGTTCCACCTTAAATGGTACCAGAATGTAACTACCTCACCATTTAAGGTGGAACACAAAATGCAGAGCCACCTTCATCCTGGTTTCACTCCTCATCTGGGAGCGCGAACCACCACACAGTTCTAGCAGCTCTGTGCAGAACCAATTTTGAGTGAGCTTTTGGTTACACATTTCAGAATGTGGAATGCAACCTTCGAAAAGTTTGAAAGTGTGCCATGATCAGACCACCTGTAGGGCCAGTTTTTTCCATTCACTGGCCACTGGAGAGAAGTGCCACTGCGTTATGTAAGCGTTATGTATGTGTTATAAAGGAGAAACATTTAATGTAAGTGTAACAGCATTTCATTGTTTGGTTTACACTGTATGCTGATCAGCATCATGCAGAACTGAGTCATGTGACTTCACAGCTTGAATCATATATTTGAAAACCACTTTCCCTTCACCACATTTTTTGTATTTCAGCTCTAGCAATGTTCTGACTTTCTCCATCTTGTTCTACTGTAAAACTCTTTTTGCAATGTTTGGGTGGGGATGTAGCAGAGTGTCTTAGAGCACATGCTGTATGTGCACACTGCAAACGTTAAAAGCATTGCCTTTCGGTGAAGGTGAGGTTGCCTGAGGGGTTCTTTTTTCTCTTTTCAGTGTTCAGTGTGGATGTTATTGACAGTCTTGCACTAAAGGGGCTTATATTGATCCTGTTGAGAGGGAAGGAAATTTGGCGCTGGTGTTGTAGGTGTGACAATTAACCTCAGCACCCTAACATTTTTTTTTTCTCTCCAGGAGAGAGAGTGATCAGAATGTCGGAGAAGGGGTCTGCTTCAGATGTGAAGAATGCCATGGAGGGAGACAGCAGAAGAGCCAATCAGGTTAGGCTTTTAAGGCTTAAATGCAATAGGGTGCAATCCAGCGTTATAAGACACGATGAATGGATTAGGACTCATTATGTAAATAGACTGCTTTCTGTGTCCTGTGGTGTTACTGTTGTTGCTTTTCGATACTAACACCATCATTTAGTTAATAAAGCACAGTGTAATAATAAATATTGTATTTTATTTGGATTATTACACTATTTAAAAGCATGAGCTAATTAAAAAAGAAATCACATGGAAAATTGCTTGGAAAACATATTAATGTCCATGTATTTTTAACTGTATGGATCAGAGGTTTTGTTACAGCAGGGAAAATGTGCACAGTGCTCTTGCAACCTTATTGTTTGTTTTTAGGATCACGACTCCAAGATGTCAGATGAGCATCGAGACACAGACGATTCATCAGAGAAAACGCCCAGCAGGGTGTCCAGATCCCCACAGAAATCCTCCAAAAGACCAAAGTCAGTGCCTGTTAAAGTCACACTGCTGGATGGATCTGACTATGATGCTGGAGTGGAGGTATGGCAGCTGCGGCTTGTGTGTTAAGTGTATGCTGGAAGTGTCAGAGATTTCTGAGTGATTGGCTTCAAACCTTGCTGCTGGGGCTTACACAGCTTTTGCACATATGGTACCCACATGCGATATCCCGAGTGCATGCTGATTATTGAACCGGTTGGCTTAGCTTTTGGAATTAAAGGGGTCCCGTTTACTTCCAAGTTTCTTCACTTGTTTCATTATTTGATCTTCCCCTTCCTTATACACCTGGATTATTTTATGTCTAATTGCCTCAATAATATGTCCCAAACAGTGATTAACTTCTTTGTACACTATTTTGATTGGAATGTAAATAAACAATGGGTGGTCGCTGACTTTTACAAGTACTGTATGTAAGAGATGGATGCATACAGGCCTCATTTGAAGTCATTATACAGTCGTTGTACTTGAAAAACCCAAAGGCCTTTAAGATGGAACATACCACCACTGACACAATATTCTTCAAACTTAAATAACAGGCTCAATCTAATCTATATTCGCATAGTCCACTGTATACACTGCCCACTCGATCATAGCAGAGACAGATCCATGGTCAGTGACCTTTTTTTTTGGCAGCCAATCAAAGGATTAAATATACCGTCCTGCAGATCAATTCGAGGCACTGTGTGTAATTCTTTAGCACATTGCTTTCGTCTTTCATACTAAATGTTTCTGTGCGCTGGCATGACTAAAAAGAGTTTGTTTTAGATCAGAGCACACCACTTACTTGATCATAGTAGGACATAGTCAAGCTATTTTACAGCTTCTGAACCCACAACTAGAGTTTAATATGTTATTAGTTGTTTAATATGTTATGCAGCATTCTGAAGAATGGTTTGAGGAATTCACTGTTTATATTGTTTCCATTCACCAATGTTCTTTCACTAGAATACACAACAAGCATATTGCAAATACATCATACAAACATTGTGATGTCCTGTGCTGTTACTCAGACCTGACTGCTGGCCTACCCGCTATTCTATAGATTACCTCGTTTTTTCAAACAAAACAGTGAAGGAAACAGAAATTCTATTTTTGTTCAACATGAAATGAGACAGGTTTTCCCCTTTTAACCAAAAAAAGAAGAAAACCCAAGATATCTATTAGAGATGGACCGATCAGCGTTTTTGAGGCCGATTCTGATCGCCGATCATCTTTCAACGTGATCGGCCGATGTGCGATGTCGCTGATTTAGTCAGTCTGTGGAAAATGAAAGTGTATGTATTTCCACCTAGCGGTTCAGATAGGAATTGCAGGGAGGGGGTTCTCCTCTTCCTGGATGAAACACTAGCTGGAAATACAGAATTTAGGCTTATTTGTTTAACGCCATCGATCGCCTCTTGGGATCGGCTCTAAATTGGAGAAATATCGGCCGATCACCGATCGCATATTTTGATTAAAAAATGATCCTTCCATCTCTAATATATATACAGTCAGGTATCTACTCTGCTAATTGTCTTTTTCTTTTAATCTTTTAGTTTGTTTTTTTCATATCTGACAAGTAATTTCTGTCATTTGAGTAATCCATTCTCTCCATTATATTGATGATTTGAAGACAGTTCACTAGTTAAATCCACCACAAGGCAGCTGTAGTTATTTAAGTGTTCCTCCCTGCAAAATACACCAGAAAGGGTGTATTTCTTAGTCTTTAAAACAGAACCTCACTCTAGGGTCTACTTATATGATGTGATTTACTATTTCCAACAGACGTAGTCATGGTTTAATTTTTAGTCAGAATGATCAAAGTACTTTAATAATCAGAGTAAAAATACCTGTTATTGAAAGTACATATCCACACAGCTTTATATTACTGTTAGTAAATGACATGACGGCACAATGACACTTTGTTCTGATACCAGTAATGATAGCAAAACCCTGAGTAGCAACTGATTCCAATTAAATATTTATCTTTTCAAGAGTTTTAAAATTAGCTGTTTTAATTGAAGCACTTTACAGAAGATTAACATCTGAAGGAGGTCATCATGCTCTAAATACTCAAACACTGTGTTGGCCAATGGGAAGAAATACACAGCTAACAACATCAACGTAAACATGCTTACTTGCTCTCTGATATAGGATCCAGCATTTTCTGCTGATACCTGGTCTCGGATCAGTGCTTTCTGTAATTGTTGCTGTTATTGTGGAGACATTTAGGCACTCGCTCACATGTGTACCCAGGCTTTTGTCCTTGTACCAGTTATTCTTTTGAGTTATTCAACCAATCACAAAGCTTGCTGTTGTCAGCCCAGTCCCATAGCCAAGGTGTACTAGCTCTAGACATTTTTCAAAGACTGGTGGGAGAAAATGAATGTAGGTGTAACTTTAGCCCAGTAATCCTGTAAATAGTGCAGTCTGAATCTGGAGAGAGAAACTGTGACTGTGAGGCGCAATGGTTGGAACTGCAGCAGTTTTCAACATAGTCCTGGGATCAAAAGTCATTATGGATCTGTCAGATCTGTACTGTGCATGAACTAATGATACATCAATATACGGCTAATCAAGTAACAACTGTCAAATTATTTAATTGCTTCCCTAGAAATGTGCTACTCTGTGGGAATTTTGTTTGTAGCGTCCCTATATTTCTATCACATATCAAAATATTATGCTTTCACGCATTTCACATATTGTGCATTGTTATGGTTAAAATGGTTTACATCAGTCAAAATAGGCAGTCTCCTGTACCTACTACCAATGACAGACATGACTTAGAATTGTAAATTGGAATAATAATGGTGCACAATGTGTACACAGTGAAACTAGTAAATACAGATTTTAAATACTGTGGCTTTTTAATCACCTGCTCAACAAAAAGGCAGCCTGTTTTTTGGTTAATTATAGATCATGGAAATACAGTTAGTGAATGTCAGGGAAAAAACAGGGAAAAAGAAAATGCTGCATTATTATGCATGAGGGCTAAGCTATTAAGACCAACAATCATATCTTGGTATTTTAGGCTGAATGATTTTACACAATATACCCTACTGTACATATGCTTTAGGCATCTAAGCTTATTGTTTAATCTCATTGTCATCAGTAAAAACCCAGATATCATTTGAACAGATGTAAATGAGCATAAATACAGTACAAAGTAGCTTGGATATCTTATTTTAAAAGAAGTAGATAATGCCTTGTGCGCCAGTTTGAAGTACAAAGTTTAGTTCCAGATTTCTCCTGAATGCCCAGGACATTGCATGAATTTATTCAATTCAGTAAGCAGCAATCTCAATTTAGCTTAATGAAGTACTGAGTAGTCAAAGCAGCTATTAGATAACAACTGGAAATAATACTGGGTTGCCAAAAGAAAAAGCTGTTTATCTTATTCAGTTGTGAATCAAAGCCATGTGTCACAAGCACTTTTATCAAAACAGTCTGGGATCAAAATAAAATGCAGTTCTTTACCCTTTAGATCCAAAAATGATGTAAAATTACGAGTTGAAACTGCTTTCTTATCAGCTTTTCAAAGCCTTAGCATCAATGCTACAGGGATTTTTTTAGGGATGTGGTAGATCACAGCAATTCTCTTTATATACGCTGCTTCACCTCTCCACCATCTCCTCTTAATACCTCTGTGTGTTAGTGTTTATTAAAACTCATCAGATAAAATACAATTTCATTAAATAATGAGGAGACAGAGCTGAACATGTGGCTGTTTATTAGGTGTAGTGCGTTTGTAAATAGAAAATAGAAATGATGATGCTCTGATAAACAGCAGCGTGCATGGTCACAATATTATTAATATTCAGTTTAACACTTGTTTTGTTTTCATCTTTTTCTGCTTCAGTAACAGCAGCTGTAACTCACATTTAAACATTATTTGGATTCGGTGCTTGTATTTCAACTGTAATTCATCAGACATAATAATTCAGTACCTTTTTAGTTCAAAAACATTTCCTAACTAGACATAAGATGCTGTAAGCATCTGTAGATGAAGATTTGCTTCTATAATGTGAATTTGTGAAAACTCTACACTTAGTATTAAAGATAGGAAGGTTCTATATTATGGCTGCAGGTCGTCTTCAACAGTTTGTCTGGATCTACATCTCTGTTGCAGTAGAACTTGTGAAACATCACACTACAGTATTGTCTTATTCTATATCTTGTCTGAAAATATATCTCTATACAATAAAAAATCTATATATCACCCAACCCCAGAATGCACTGTGGTGTTTCACCCTGTATAACCTGAAATAATCATTTAAAAATTGTCTTTGAGGACTCTTTCAACATGCTCACAATCAGCAGATTCATCCTTTTGGGGACGGGGTCAGAAGCATAAGACTTTTTTCACAAGTGTTTTTTCATACATTGCATGCAAGTACACATTTCCATTGAAGATGTCTCCAAATTCTGTAATGTTACATAGCAAATTTGTAATTTAACCAGGGTGCCCAAACTTTTGCAAGCAACTGTGAGTATTTTTATTTGTATACTTAAACAGGTCATACCTGGCTCAGCCAAAGGAATTAATGTTGAACATGTTCTTGTTTAGAGCTCATGCATTGATTCTCTTATCAGTCCTCCAGCATGCTGTGCTACCCTGCTCCACTTCTCCTCCTATAGAGGTGCTGTGGTGATGACAGATGACTGCATGTGTCATGCTCTCTGCAGTAGCTGTAGGGGATTGTTTTGGGGGGGAGGGGTGGCGCGCATTGATAGGTGGAGAGCTCCCGTACACTATTCCATCTCCAGGGAGCACCATGCATTCGTCATAGATCAGAACCATGGCAGCCTGCCTGCCCTCAGGCTTCCCTTTAGCTGATGGATTTCAGTGGCCTATAGCAACGCAGTACGTATATGGAATCTTATTCATAGCCCTATACTGTGCTCCTCCCATTCACCATTACTGCTGTTGACCCATCCATCAAGAAAGACATACTGTCCAATCAAAAGGTCAGAGGTCATCTGTAATCTTAACTGCCCATACTAAGCTGAGGTTGGGTCGGGGAAGGGAAATCATACGCTGACAAAAGCCATGCGTTAAATTTGAATATGTATATTTTTATCCACGTTTATTAGTATTAATTTAACACAATGTATTTTGTCTCACAGTTTACTTAATATATTTAATTCAGTGCATTACTTTTTTCAGTGGTGAGGATGGCTAATATAAATAAAGTCACAACACATAATTTGCATGATTGATATTTAGGCTCACAAACAAGTTAGAATAAACTAAATAGTAGTGCTACATTAAAAAAAAGTACAAAATCATGCTGTTTCTGCCTGGCATTACAACATGTTTTTCCTCACATTGTGCCAGAGAGGTCTCCAAATTCCCATATCTTACATAGTGCAGCTTTAAGAAGAAATAGTAAAAATAAAAATCAAGTAATTGCTTAGAAAAAGAGGCCTGACTCTCACTTTATAATATATGCAGTGCTGCTAATTACTGTCAGATGGCTGTGGAATCAGCAGGGGCCTCCTGATTATAGGACCATAAGTATGTCTCACAATAACAATAACATCGTCTTATTAGCCACCCTTAAATCATACGGGTAACAAGTTGTACCTCTGTGTGCAAGAAAGTTGTGTTTAAAAAAGGAACACAAAGAGGCTGAGGGGCGGTTTGTTTGCGCGTGCATGTGTGTTGATGTGCACAAGGTGTGGCTGCACCTCTGGTGAGAGTGTTGACAGGAGGCACTGAAGCAGCAGCTCATTCATATTCTGATAACCTTGATCAAAATGCACTGAATGAGATACAGTATTTGAAGCGATAAATTAAGTGCCTCTGGAAAAAGATCCCCCACTGGTAATTGACTCCTTATTCCGGATTGATTCCTGAGCCACACGCCATCAATAATGATGAACTACAGGGGTTTTGTAACTCTCTTTATGCTTTAAAAAACTATTACTTTATTCATGTACATACACATGCACACAGGGTAGATCACACAGTTGACCATGAGTCCCCCATAAATGTAGTGTTTTTGAAGCCTCAAGCTTTACAGAACACTGTCAAAAATTCCCCTCAACCTAATGAGAGGTTTAACTAAGAAATTATAAAATTTGTTGTGTTCTGGTCTGGTTTCAACTGATATTACATTAGGAAGTGGGTGAAAGGAAGATTTTATGCTGAAGCAGGTGTAGTTTTTTTGTCATGGTTTACACTGGACCGAAAACCAAAATCAAATCCCCAAACAGAAGACTAAGAAGATTATATAAAATAAACACAAACAAATAAACAGGTGATTTCAGTATGTAGGCTATATCAGGATGTGATCTTCAAAAACAGGGTTGGCCACAAAAGGCAAACAATTCAATTTTTTTTCAATTATATTTGGTGTTAGTGATTTCAAACACTGAGACTACAGATGGCATCAGCGTGCTAGCAGAACCGTATCAGTTATAATGCTTTACTCTCCATATTTAGCAGAATGTTGTGTTTTCAAATGGTATCAAACCTGTGTTGGGGTTGTTCTCGAGTATTGTACCTCCCTCTTGCTACATGGCATAAACAGAGATTAGAAACTGTGTGTCTAATATCCCTCACAGAAACCAGGAAATGATTCCAACTGTTTATCCCCCTCTTGATCTGGTGCTGCTGCTGAATGTGTCTGCACTGACCGCTGCAGGACTGTGAGCTTTAACAGGAGTCTTACATTTTAACATTGTAGTCCTAGTCTTTTTTATCTGGAACTGTAGAACAACAGCTTTTTTCTATTTTGGCCAAAAACCAGAATCCCACTTATAACTCTTTTCAGTTTCAGTGGCGCATCCCTATTTTTTGTCATGTAATTGATGAAATGTTAATTAAAGATGCACTGAAATGTAAATTCCTGGCTCAAACCAAAATTGCTGAGCTTTAAACATTAACAATTATTAAAAACGGTTTATATAAAGTATCCTTGTATGTAGATTACAGTATGTGCCACAAAGTTGGCAGGGTTGGTCATCTAAGGCAATGAATTCCGCCCATAAGGTGGGATATGGTTCCTAATGACCAACATCTTTAATGGTTATCTGATCCTGCTTAAACTATCTGAACACATGTGCGCTGACTGGTGGAGCAAGCTGAAAGTAACAAATAGCATTTTTAATCACTATTTCTTCTTTTCATTAATAATTTAAAAAATCATTAATATTAAAATTATACTATATATCAGTTTCTATATACATAAATTATTTGTAGCAGACTGAAAAAAAAAGTGCCATTTTTTACCATTGTTCACCAAATATGTTTGCTGGCTGATATTATTTTGACGCATCCTTCAGTAGCATAAAAATATAAAATATTTGCTGTTTCCACTAATTTGGATTAACTACAACCGCATAGTCTAGATTCGTAGCTCAGCATTTTAAGCTAAAAACACTGTTAAATGGAGAACCTTAACTGTAATGTGGATTAAGAGTTTTTCCCACCATTTGTAAAGCTTTCCCAGCCTCACAGCAGTTACTACACAACAGCACATTTTGGGCAGAGGCTAAAGCAGATGGCTAAATTTACCCACTCACCACACTGCTATCAGTTGGGTTGTAAGATGTGACTTGTGTTTAGTGCAGACATGATGCCATAATTAGCAAATGTTGTGCATGAGCGGACACACTGAAGACTTTGCACGGAACCAGTACTTAAAGCTAATCACAGAGAGAGCATAATGTTTATTTTTAGTGCAGCAACCTCCATTTTTACGCTTCAGTGTGACAAATATATATCAGCATTAGCATTAATATTGGCAGATATAGACATGGGGACACTGATCGTTTGGTGCTGGCGTGTAATTTTTATATTGGCACATGCATATTTATGCTCTCCTCTTTTTCAGAAGATAGCTCATTTCACTTGCTTACTGATTAAGCAGGCAAACTCCCTCCCTGAATCACCCTTGGCAACAAGTGTGGCGGAGTCTCTTGTGTAGGGACTGCGTTGAGGGTGAAAATCTCATCTGCGGTTTTGGATGGGTTTCAACGCTTGGGGAGCCATCAGAATCGACTGCCTCCATTTCATTATTTTGGCGAGAAATATTAAACTGCCCTGAAATCCCCCTCTAATGTGCTTGGGTAATTGAGGGCCTCCCTTGCTAACTCATCCGTGTCTGTTGCATTTCTAAGAGCTCTTTCTTTTTCTTTCTTTTTTTTTTTTTTTTTAAAGATTCTTCATGCAATGGTCACCATTTCCCCCAATCCTCTCCCTCTCTCTATCTGTCACTCTTTCTCTCTCTGTCTTATATATATATATATATATATATTTATATATATATATATATATATATATATATATATATATATATATATATATATAAATCAAGAAGCCTTGTGCTTCAGCTATTAGAGATTGGGAGGAGACTCGCGTGCAAAAAAAAAAGAGGGAAAAAAAAGCCCTCACCACTTCTGTTTCCATGGAAACAGCTGCTCCGTCTCCCTGTCGCCGCGGGAACCAGGCTCCCTGGGAGGCGAATGCTCGGCGTCTTTGTAGTCGGGCACTGCCAAAGCCGGCGTCTTAATCACCCCGCCTCTGCCACGCTTTTGTGCAGAATAGCCGGGTGTGGCCTTGAGGTGGTCCGCATGCTGGGACCTGACTGAATAATACACGCATAATATGCGTAACCTTAAAGCTTGATTTTATTCATGATGTGTGCGTCTATGCTTAAGCTTAGCTTTTCTGCTGTTAAGTCCACTGTAGAGTACCGCTCAGTTTTACAGGAGCGACCAGGAAATAAGTGGTTTAGGAATTAGGATACTAAGAATAGGACAGGTTAGAGCATACTTGACAGTGTTGGACTATTTTCAGGAGAAGTGTCTGTCTATTCCTGTCCATTCTGCTCTCACTGCAAATTAGCTGCTAAATGATAAATTCCCAGAGAAAGAGACCAAAGCATCCAGTGACTAAACACCCTTATTCATTAAAAGTTGAAGTACAGTCAAAGCTGATTGTAAAATGAACACATGCAAATTTCATTAACAGTTTCTGTTCATTATTTCATGTTTGGCATATCTCTGCAATGAATTTTGTAGATTTGAGCATTTTGCAAAAATGAAAAAAAATAAAATAAAATTTATAGTAACAGCAGTAAAGTAAATACCTATACATAGAAATGCAATATACAATATATGTATACAGTATACAATATACAATACAATCCACTTTGCTTCATACTACTGAAATAGTCTAAAATACAAAAAACACAGCTCACCCGGTACATTATAAGCTCATATAATGGAAATATTTTTGCTCAAGCAGCTGATGTTTCATCAAAATAATCACACTGCACAATCACATAACAGTATAATCTGAAAAATGGAAAACTTTTTTTTCTTTTAATGCAGCTGATTCATCAGTTGCACCCAAATCACAACCTGAGACGCAGAGTAGCTTCATACTAAGTGGTCAAATTTGCACTTGCTTTTAACAGCTTTAATGAATAAGGCCGATTAAGGGTCAATTAAGATCAGGTGGTCATCTTTTACACTGTATAGATCTCTCAACCTCTTTAATTTCCTTTCTTTCTGTTTGTGTGTGTGTGTGTGTGTGCTGAGACAGAAGTCCTGTAAGGGGCAGACCTTGCTGGATATGGTGTGCGAGCACCTGAATCTCCTGGAGAAGGACTACTTTGGCCTGACCTTCTGTGATGCGGACAGCCAAAAGGTAAATTTGCTCACAATTCTGATTCTCTTATAACGGTAACAAAAGGATGTTTAGTGTGGATTATTTCCCACTCATATACCACTGTTTTACACTACAAGTTGCGAATCCTTGTTTTTAATAACATGAAACCAACTTACCGAAGTTATATGCATATGTAGAAAAATGATTCTGTATCCTGTACAACTTTGTGGGTACAACTTATTCGTAGGAAGCTGTAAAGCTGTGTCTAGAATTCTGATCTGAGCTGTAGGTGATTCCATACTAAGTAAGAAAGCTGTGCCTCAGATTTAAAAAAGTGCCCATAAAATACTATAAATAGATATAGGAGATGTTTACACTTTAACACTTTAAAGTTGACAGTTTATTTTGAGTGGTCTGTTTTTTCAGTAACTTATTAACAGCATACCAAATATGTAGCAGCATTCAAGCAGCTGAATACATTTGGTAGATTATAAAGAGACTGTATACGTACAATTGTTTATAATCTTTATTAGTTTTTTACTTCATTTGGAGGAAACAAGTTCAGTTATCACTGAAAATGTAACAGATAAAATATAGACCATCTTATTATCTCCAACAACCATCTGCTACACCTAGAGTTTAGGTTTTGGGTAAAATTGTTAGGATTAGAGGTTGGGGTTAGGATTAGAGCCAGGGTGAGGTTTAGAATTAAGATTAGGTTTGGGTTAAAGGTTGGGGTTAGAATAAGAGCCAGTGTGAGGATTAGGATTATGTTTGGGTCAGAAGTAGGGGTTAGAATTAGAGCCAAGATCAGGATTAATTTCGGTTTGAGGTTAGGGTTAGGATTAGAGCCAGGGTGAGGGTTAGGATTAGTTTTGGTTTGAGGTTAGGATTAGAGCCAGGGTGAGGGTTAGGATTAATTATGGTTTAAGGTTAGGGTCACAGTTAGAGCCAGGATGAGGGTTAGGATTAATTATGGTTTGTGTTTAGGGTCAGAATTAGAGCCAGAGTGAGGGTTAGGATTAGGTTTTGGATTAATGTTAAGATTTGGCTCATGATTAGGTTCTGGGTTGAGGTTAAAATAAGGTTTAGCATTAGGGCCATGATAAGGGCTTGACGTTGGTTTTGGGTTGAGATTAAGGTAAGAATTAGGGTCAAGGTCAGGGTTAGGTGAAGTGGAAGGCTGGGAAAGGTTAGGTTGTGTTTAATAGAAGTAAAATTAAGTCTACTTCATAAAACATTAACAATGCATCTGCTTAATGTAAGTAATATATCATGATGCTTCACTACCGCTAATTCACTAATATAATGCTGATGTGTTACTGATACCCAGCCAAGGACCACTTAGTGTTACCAGTTCTCTTATGATGTCTAGCTAATGTTTCAATTTATAAGATACAAGTCTTTATTCAATAAAATAACAGCAGTTATTTTAACAAACGATTCCTTTTAATATTTAATACATTAGTGTGCACGTAAAAGACATGAGATTTTATTTTGATTTGGATGATCTTCAATTGCTAAAAACATTGCACAACCTTCTCTTCTTCCTTTACATTTTGTGCCATTTCTGTTACTCCCTAAAAGCAAAAAGAACAAAGACAAACATGCATATTTGAGTGTTGATACAGATTAAACATTGAATGTACATGTAGTCCACTGTCTAACTTACTATGTGTAGTACTTATATAAAACTATCGAACTACATTTGAACATTATAGCAAAACAAAAGCAATAACTTTTATTAAGGGTTAAATATTACTATATGCTTTCAATCTCTCAGTTTTCTCAGGTCCAGTAATGATCTCTTGAGCGCTTTCACTAGTTCCAGAATTTTGCATGCATACCAACTACCGCCAACACTTTCCCCTAAGATTCCCTCCTTCAAATCCTGCCTGCTCTCTATAAATAACTGTAGCTCTGCTGGTTCTGTCGTGCCCATAGATTGCCACTGTTGGATATAACGTGTCTTGCAGAGAACCCTGAGTGCCCTTATATATTGCCAGGGCTCCACAGTGAGTGTTTGATTGATGATGATCTACTCGGTTTCAGGGGGACCCCTGCTCTAGTTGAACACTAATGATGGCTCTCCCTCAATCTCAACCATGCTATTTTACCATTTTGCCCACTGGAAGCTTCTTTACACCCTGCTACAGTGAGAATCCTGTCATGGCCTTTGCTGCTAAAAACCCACTGAGTACAGTCAGTGGTAGTGAGAGCTGGAAAGCGAGTGAGCTTTGTTACGTGTCAGCTAGCAGGATCAGAAAGGAAAGGTGTTTTTTTCAGGGAGTAAGCAGCCAGCAGGGTGCTGCTAACAGAGCAAAGCAGTAAAGCAGCAAAGCAGTTTTGCTGTTTCACTCGTCGGCCACACTTTGAACAACAAACAGCTCACGGCAAGACTGTTAGAGGCCTCTGATCGTGAAGCGTTTTTAAAGCGGTTAAAGTGTTTATTACTATTTTTAGGGAGTTTAGTCAATTTTCAGAGGAGTCAGCTGTCATTTTTTATGAGATGTAACTTACAACTTATTTACACAGTGCGCTGCATGGTTGTTAAAGTTCACAAATTCTATCGTAACTGTCCAATGAAAAACAAGTATCTCTAAAATGGAAACTTCACAGGAGAGAACAAAAACTTCTCTTTCAATGTAAGTCAGTGGAACCAGATTTTTTTCCAAGCTGTTTTGAATCTTTTCTATTGATCCATTCAACAAAAAACTTTCCCACAATGTAAATGTCAGCTGCTGCATTTAATTGATGTAGAAATAAACAAAAATGGATATACATGTTTTCCATTGGACAGCGACAATATATTAATCTTGCATTGTTGTTTTTTTATGTACCAAATACCAAAAAGGTTCTCTTGAAGAGGCTGTTTTGTTTTTGTACTTTTAAGACATTTAAATTAGTTCTGTTCTGATTAGCTGCCCTGTAGTAATTCAGTTTTTGATGATATAGGCCCCTCATTTTTGAAACGTTGATCCTGCCGTGCTGGAACATTGGACTTGTGAACGTGTGTGTGGTTGGACGGGTGCATGTGTTAAGCAAACACTTAAGAGCCTCTGATGGAATTTGGTGACCTTAAGCCAGAATGGTGAGACTGAGCTGACATTTATCTATTCCCTGATCCTTCTGAGGCTGCTGAATATTAATGCACTGACCATTTAATGGAATGCGTATAGAATTATTGCTCTGGCCAAAGCAGAGACACACAGTGCATTCTGATGAAAGAGACCAGTAGCTCTCCTCACTCTGCATGAAAGAGCTTTAAACCTCATGGAAATTTTACTCTCTTTCCTTTTAGAACTGGCTGGATCCCTCCAAAGAGATAAAAAAGCAAATCAGAGGTAAGTGTAGTAGGAAAGTTTAACATTTACTTTCTGTTCTTCCAATTACATACTAGGGCTGCACACAATATATTGTTTGTTAAACAATCATGGCAACATTTGTCTTTGTAACACTGATGGCACAGAAGGCTAACAATATACAAAACAGCATGTGTACTGTGAGCAGAGGGGAACCCCTTAGAGAAGTCTGACTGCAATTTCCAGTAAATTGTTATTTGATAGATTAATCATGCTTGTCATTTTTTTTACTCTGCAAATATTGTATGACAACTCTTTTTTAATTTTTAAGTTTTGGTAAAAAATGGTTAGTATTGCATGCTGATTTTCAACTAATAGAACTAATGTAGTGAGAAAAAGTATCTCTCTAGCTTCCATGTAAATTTTACTTCCATTGAAACTGAAGTGAACAGTAACGCTCTATGTGAGGGCACTTAACTAAGTCATTGTAAAAGTGATACAACACAAGATTGTGTTACAAGATACAAGTGTTGATGACTTACACAGGTTTCAAATAAAACACTGAATATCTTTTACAGGCTTCAAATAATAAAGTTTAATCCAGATGGGAAAAAAATCTAATGACGCTAACATAGTATTGGAATCCCTGTAGTGGTGGTACCAGAAATGAGAACTGTTCTGAAGGGTATCGTTTTTAATACAATTTGATATTTACGGCTTAAACTAAAAGCCTAACTATGACTCACCTTCCATCACTGACTCGCACAGGAAGTTTAACTAAATTTGACAAACCAAATGCGATTTATTTACATTGCAATGTACAATGTGTTTTAGATGTTTAGAAGTTATAAAAAGGCTTATCCCAATGAATTCAATGCAAATAAAGAAGAATCTGCTTAAACAGAAAATTGTTACTAACTCTGTGAACACAAAGATGTCAGTCACTTGAAATATTCTGCCCTAGCAGATTCCTTTTAGCCAGTAATACACTGTGAGATATTAGTTCATTCATAAAGACACATACGCAATCACAACCGCTTTCTCAACACAAAGATACCCAGCAAATACACAATGTTTCACATGTTGCAATGTTGCTGTGAGGTGAAAAGCAGGTTTTGTCAGGGACAAAGTTAAGATGAGGACAAAGACAAAATCCCCGAATACAGGTGCAGGTTTTTATAGAATCATGGGTTACTTAGTTTTCTAGCAGAATAAAAACAGGCATAATACAGATTATGGTAAAAACATAGTTACTCACGGTGCAGCTGCAGGCAGTAAGAAGTGGTAGAGCAGGTTCAGCTCCAGCTTTAGGCTGAGGATCTGAATGGAGTTACTGAAGTTGTCCGCATATACTGACTGTATTGTAAACAATTGCGCTGTGTCCACGAGGCACCAAGAAGCTTATCCAGTTTTATGTGTTGATACCTTAAAGACAGCAAGGCTTTTACTGCTGGATCCAGAGAATGCACATTGCTGGAATACTGGTTAATGGAACCTCAGCTGTACGCAACACCCAGTTACACAGTCAAGTCACATCAATATGACCACTTCCTACTTTCAAAGCCGGCAACACGTAGAAGGCACCATGAATGTTCTCCTTTCATTCTCAGCCTTAACCCATCTATGTGGAAAGCGCTCTCAAGCGATTTGGGTATGAATCCATTCTTGCAGATCACGTATACATGCTGATTGTCTTCCCTGGGGCAGATGGGATGTTCCAGCAAGACAATGAGACATGTCACACGACTAAAAATAGCCCACACTGGATTGAAGAGCATGACCAAGACTTCCATGTACTACCCTGCAGCCCTAATTCCCCATCTGTAGGACCACCTTGATCGTTGTCTTCGCTGTATGGATCCTCTCCCACCTGCCCTCCAGCAGCTGTGGGATGCACTGCAGGCAGCAGGGCTCCAGATATCTGTGACAAACTACCAGGACCTCCCCGTCTGTCTTGTTGCTGTCCATGCTGCACAGAGTGGTTACTCTGGATATATAATTAAGTGATTCGACTATGTAGCTAGATAAATGGATAACTGGATAACTAGCAAGCTTACTAGGATATTTATTAGGTTAGCTTTAACTCACTAGGTTCTTCAGACTCATTGATTATTCATTTTAAACCTTGATTAGTTAGAAAATGCATAAGGAAGCGGTACCCCTTATTAGGCTGAAAGGAGAAAAATGCTGGTGAAATACAGCAGACATTTATGAGACTTTGAGAGGATATTCATAAGACATACTTTGTACATGTGTGTTGTGGCACAGAAGAACAAGATTAGCATAATTAGAAAGAAAACTTTAGGTTAATTGGGGCTAATGACTAAAGGTATTAATTTAATCCAGCAATATGAAATATAGTGTATTTAGCCCTGGTATTTTGTCTGCATTGTCCACCCTTAATACATATCACACATCTTCACCTCAGCAGAAGGAAAATTGCATTTCATGGTGCATTTTAAAGGGCATGTCCTTTTCCTAACCCATTGTTTTTGCTTGTCTGGTTGCAGTGGGCTCCTGGCAGTTTTCTTTTGCTGTCAAATTCTATCCTCCTGATCCCTCTCAGCTGATAGAAGACATCACTCGGTGAGTGCACTGGACCTGGGCTAAAAGCCTCACTCTCTCAGCTCTCCCACATGCAGCTATTCCATTTCTGCTCTGCCGTTTTTGCTGTTTGTGCTTTTACAAAAATACTCGCAGAGCGTTTTGCAGTTTCACCCGAGATTGAACAAGTACATTCACTCAGCATCTTTACGCCCAGCTGTGAAGCTCGCCTCTGGTTTTACCAAAGCGTACTGTACATGCTGCAATTGATCCTTTCTATACTCTATAAAATAACATGAAAAAATGTAATTTAAAAGCAGAAAGTATGAATTTGAGAATAACTCAGGTTTAAAATGTTTCTTTGATCTGCATCCACTTAACTGAAAAGCCTGTACCAGCCCAAACCACTTGCTTCTGCAGCTGAGTAATCCTGAGCTTGGGTTTCGGATTTTGCTTCAGTTCTATTCCTTGTAATGCCCCGTGTCCCTACCATATGTTGTGTTCATAGGCACGCTCTCAAAAAGCAAATATGGCATCACTTCGCATCTTGAGTAACACACTCCAGAGGATAGAGCCTGGACGATGGTTGCCATGTGAACGGTTCTGGTGTCTGTGTGTAGGTATTACCTTTGTCTACAGCTGAGGGAGGACATGCTGTCTGGGCGCCTGCCGTGCTCATTCGTCACACACGCTCTGCTGGGCTCCTACGCTGTACAGGCCGAGCTGGGTGACTACGACCCTGACGAGCACGGGCCTGACTACGTCAGCGAGTTCCGCTTCGCCCCCAACCAGACCCGCGAGCTGGAGGAGAGGGTGATGGAGCTCCACCGAACTTACAGGCAAGGGACGGTTTTACCACCCGTAACCCCTTATTTAGCATAGTGGCTTAACCCTTTCAGCCTAGTTTACATCTGACTAGATGAAATGGATTTTCAACTCGAACACACCTGATTAAGCTGACATTATTAATTGCCAGGTGTATTAGATTGCTTTTGAGTAGAGCAATTAACAAGCTTTGCTGGACACATTTGCACCACAAATTCTTATTTTGTTACATCTTAACAGGTAACAACTGTTCATCCAATGCATATGTTGCTTTAACATGAGGATAACATTCTCAGCACCTAGAAACCCACTGCTATGGAAATGCAGCCACAGCTTCTGATGACGTTCTGAAAAACCATAGAAAAATATTAATTCTAAAAGAGAACAGGTTTCTGTTTTTACAGTTGCACAGAATAAACATTAATATCATTGTTTTTTAATATTTTCTTGAGACAGCTGAATGTACTTCTTTATTTAACAACAGTGTCTGGCCATCTGAAACAAAAGCAGCTTTGGATATTGTGGCAGCTGCTCAGTGTCACTGACCTGGAGGGGTGGATGTTAGCTTCATGTTTGTGCTCTGCATTGTTTTCCTCAACACTTGCTTTGGGTTACGTCCAAATATCAGTAGACAGTAACCTTATTCTTAACTCTAGTTTGTGTGGTACAGCCTGTTTAGAGTAATGTATAATCCTTGGTATTATAATTGCCTACGTTTAAAAACACAGGTGGACATACTTGGTGCAATCAGGCTTTAGCCACAGTTGAATACCCCTGCACTAGAAGACACTTTGATCAGTGAGATCATTATAGTTTTGGCACATTAATTCTGGTGGTCAAAATGTAACAGAGAGTATTTTTTTATCATATGCACACTCTTTCAGAAGTATTTGTGCATCAAAATGCTGGTGGCATAGCTAAGGTACTCCTCACATACCACATTTTTTCTCAGAAATATAAAAAATAAATGTTTTCCATGTGATATCAACTGTACAGGACTAAAGTCAACAGCACTATCAAAGTCCAAGAACAATTTCAAAAGTTTTCCCTTGACCTATCAACCAGCATTAAGCTGGAGATTTCTGGACAGAGGAGAGAAAAAACTTTTCATGTTTCTATGTCGTATTTTCATGTCCATCAAGAAAAGCTGGAGGACATAGTATAGGAAAAGCCTAGCTAGACATTTGTGTCTTCTACTTTCAGCTTCTGACAAAGTTTAAAATAGACAACCTGACTGCACCATTGCAAAATTGAATGATCCCAAGCGCCCTGTTTAATTCAATGCTTTTTTTATTGACCAACAAGACAAGCATTGTATAAAACATCAGCTTTGTTGAGCATGACTAATTGAATGATGACCAAACCAAGATGAATACAAGGCTGAAAACCTTACATTGACCTGGCTTTAGATAAAGTTTAAGCAGTTACTCAGTGTTTACACTCAGCATTACTCATAGCATTCTATAAAACTGATGTCAATTGATGCCCTCAAACTTCTTTATCTGAATGATGGATGAGTCAGAACTGGACTGTGAACTGCTAGAGTCTGTATACAGGCCCACATTTCATTTCCTGGTGCGCATAACTACTACTAAACCATAGCAATTACTCAACAATCAGTTGAGTAATGATAAGTAACTGAATAGTAAGCCACCATTTTTAGTTTAATTAATGATAAGGGTTAACTGTGTAGCCTCAGTTCAGTGCTCAGACTGGTAAGCATAAGGTAAGAAAATGATGCATACACATAAGCTGAAAACAGTGAAACATTATAGCAGAACAGTATTCAGCAGAACAGTAACAGCGTAGAAGTGAGCGGTTATCCTAGCTAACCAACTGCTAGACATTAGACAGATGGTCACCTAAATGTTAAAGGACAATATCTCAACAAGTGCCAAGCTGTCACACCATGTTGTACAAAAAAGACTTCAATGAAAGTCTCTAACTTGCAGAAGTAACTTTGCATTTTAGACAGCAGGTGAAATATAATTTGTAAAATATGGCCAGCACTACTTCAGGCATGATAATTTAGCATGCTCTTGGACCAAGCTATCCAAACCCATTATGAACACTCACAATGAACCTGAGCTGAAGCCAGCTCACAAACACAGACAGGCAGCACAGTGGGAGATGAATGAATGCCAGTGACCAGACTGAAGGAAAAAGCTGTTGAAATCAGCGCCATCCTTTGAAACAGACTAGTTGGCGGTCTGGTCTACAGAAAGAAAACTTTCAACCTCATGCCTTCCCGCTTTTATAGTTTTTTTTTTCTTCATTATGGTACTCTCGCAGCATGATGATGATATTGGTGATGATGATGGCTATAAAGATGATGGTGGATTATAATGATGATAATCTGTGTGCTCTGTTGTAGGGGTATGAGTCCTGCAGAGGCTGAGGTGAACTTTCTGGAGAATGCGAAGAAGCTGTCTATGTATGGCGTTGATCTCCATCATGCTAAGGTTACACAACGAACAGCTACACATTTATTTTAACAGCTTGTCCCATAGATATTAGTGGTAATACATTGCAATAAATTATTAATGGCTTAAATTTTTTCAAGCATTGTCACATTTGCCCACCATTCGCAGTTCTGAAGCCGAGCTGATTGCACCCTTGCACCCTGTATGTGTTTTTTTTCTCCCGCTGTTGCTGTTACTCCAAAGCTGTAGCCCCCTCTTCAAATACAGCTTTTAAAAGTTCCATTATGGCTTTTTTGTCGCTCAAACCAAAGTTATTTTCAGCTACTATCATGGCATTCACTTGTTTATGACAGAGGCACACCAAGTATCATTTAAAAAGGAAACACATTAAAGATTGACAGCGTCAGTAATATCAGTGGCTTTAACATCTTTAGGAGGTAACGTGGGAATTTCTCCAGCATGATAACGTCCTTGAGGAGCTGGAACATCTACCCATTGTTGCTCTCACTTAAAGCAACGATGAAATTCAACTGCTTAGCCTATTTTTATCCTGTATTTAAGTTTAGCTTGATGTGAACAGTTACTGAGTAACAGGTCCATTCTTATAAAGCTCATATGTTATAAAGCTCATGTCCAAGCATAAAGCTATAACAGTATAAAATGTTTTAATAGATGACAAAAACTCTGTTTAGGGTTTAAGTTGTGCCAATAGGTTAAACGCGATTAATCACAGTTAACTACATTTACATACAGTTAATTGTGATAATTTGTTATGATTTTTTACCTGTGTGCAACTCAAAGTGTTTTACAATATCCTGAAAAACTGATGTATAATGAATGTTATCATATATAATGAATATTATAATATCTACATCAATACATCACCACAGTTTATTTTATTTATTTGTTATTCGTAATTATGTTTTAACACAGTTTATGTAAATGAGTACATTTAGAAGTTATTCCGTTGCCATGTCATGTTTTATGTGACACATAGAATTGTAGATATATTAATGTCATATGTACGGTGTTGCAATACACTACATTTTTTGTTCCAGTTGCTCTGCTTCATAACGTATTCTGCGTGTACATGTGTGTGTTTTCCAGGACTCAGAGGGCATTGATATAATGCTGGGTGTGTGTGCCAGCGGCCTTTTGATCTACAGAGACCGTTTGCGCATTAACCGCTTTGCCTGGCCCAAGATCCTCAAAATCTCCTACAAGAGAAGCAATTTTTACATCAAAATCCGCCCTGGAGAGGTAGAGAAAAAGGTCTTTTGAATTTTTCAAGGTTTTCTTCTTAGATGTTGTTCATAAAGGCATGTTTTCTGGATTTAGAGGTCATTAGAGAGATTGACAGTGGGATTAGGTTTGGAATTTGAGAACTGTTTCTGACATTTTAACATTTGTACATGTCAATATATAGATGAGAGTGATTCCTTTTGTGTTTTGTGTCAAGAGGATAGTGCTGTAAAAGCAAAGTAGTCCACTAAGCAGCTAAAGGAAACAAACTGGCTAGTCTGAATTAGATTTATGTGGGTGTTCCAGCCTTTATACTCAGAAGCTGTGAGAGATAAATGAAACATGTTTCTGCAGCTTTACAATATCTTAAGAAACAGAATTTACTACATTTGATTTTCTACTTTTTTGGAGCTTGTGAACATCTTGCTTAGGGAAATAGGTTTGTAACTTTGGGCTGAGTTAGGAGAAAACAGTAAGATGCTATTAAGATTTTACAAAGAGAACATTTACTTGTGCTAAATTGTTAATGTGTGTTTGTGTTCTTTTTTTAATAATCTCCGTATCGCACATTGTTGACTTGCACTGAGAAATACATTCGTCATTATTAAGATAAGGATATAACTGCAGTGCTGTTCAAAATCAGTGCACTTTAAAATAGCAAAGACTTGAGATACATCAAAGTCTACTGATCATGTCAAAGAGACATCCCAGTCTTTTGATCCTGTTTCTCAACAGCATATAGACACAAATCACAAAGCGAAATGCCTTCAGAGAAAAAGAGAGAGGCAGGAAAAGGGAGAAAAGCAGGGGGAGATAGGAAAGGAAGGAGCTGTGGAGTAGGTTATCAGTGTTAGAAGTCTGAAGTCTTCTCAATTTACTTGGCCTGCTTTTCTTCTCCTAATATGATTATCTCCAGCATCACATATAGCTTGTCTATATTCCCTCTGGATTGAGCCTTGGGGATGCGTTAAGACTCCAGTGCAGAAACCAGAGCTTTTGTGATTTATCTTTTGTCATATTAATGTTCAGTCGTCATATAGTTGCTTCAAAGTGAAATCTTTGTAGGGAGGGGGTAAAAACGAAAACTGGGGTGTTGCTACATGGGGAATAGTTTAGTCATTTTTGAGTGGATTTTTAAAGCATTGAACCTATCACATCAGATCCAGTTGTAAGTTTTTTTATTTAAACGGGCATTCTGGCCTAAAACTAGCATTTTATATTAGTCATATCATGTAATATCTTGTACTGCAGCATTGTATCCCCATCCTCCCCATTACTGTGACAGAATCCATTCATTTTTTAGCTTTCTTGTGTTTATCCACAATGCATGTGTTACACAACCACATTGGCAAAAAAGAAATCCTCACCGCTGGCATAGCCCCAGGATTTCCTAGGCTTTAAATGGGAAAACACTGCACGAGAGATTCATTGATGGCACAGCTGTAAGAGACAAGAGGGCCTGGTTACCATATAAGTAATGGTTAGTTTTGTTATTTTGGCTAGAGTGTCCCTTCAACAATGCAAATGTGGGAAGACTGCCATTTATCTTACTATCATCAGTTATCCTTTTCTTTTAGCTGTTCAAACTCAAAGATAGACATGCATCGCAGTGAGTTAAAAGCTAAACGTGCTGTGTGTATGTATGTGGAGGTCTTAAAGGTATTAAAGCTTATCGTCCCAGCTGTACAAAATAAATAACAAGTTTTTGATCTGACAGCAAGGAAAGTTCAATGTGTACTTGCTAACATCTCCCTGTCCCACTGTATGCATATTATACAGCTTGGTCTTCTACATATCCACAGCAAGCTAGTTAGTTTTTTGGCCATTCATTCACATCTATCTGTGGGCTGTGCTAATTTGTAAGCTCACTGAAGCGTACCCTGTATGCCTGTTATCTAAGTTGCACCTTTTCCACCATCTTGTCTGTAGTAACACACTGCCCTTCTCCCTTCACCCCCTCCTACACATACACACACTCCCCTACACCCCCCAGTATGAACAGTTTGAGAGCACCATTGGCTTCAAGCTGCCCAACCATCGAGCCTCCAAGCGCTTGTGGAAGGTCTGCATTGAACACCACACTTTTTTCAGGTAGGACCTCACTGCCGCACCTCCCATATCATTCAACACCGGGGTCTGACTGATATGTATTGATCCAGTGTAGTTTTATATGGGCTCAGGTTAAGCAGACTTTTAGGTAAACAGTAATATATGGACTGAAATTATGTTCTTAAATAAGATTTTTTGGGATTCTGTTAATTGGCCCCAAATTTCCAGCCTAACACAGATTGTGATTTGTGATCTAGGTTAAATTATTTATTATACTTTTTTAAAAATTATGATAATGTTTTATGCGTGAAATTTGACCTGTTTAACCTGTATTTACATGTTTAAAGTGAATAGTAGGTAAGTGCCAGTTCTCATAAAGAGAACCATATTGATTATGTGAGAGTGAGAGTAGCATATAGTGATTCTTATCATGTAGAACCAGAGACTAATATGCATTAGTGTTTTATTAATCAGCAATGCCGATAACTCTCTGAACCTTAACTTTAGCACAACAATATAATGAGTCAGGCCCAGCTCAGCCCTGTTTTTTTAGTGATAGTGTTATTCTGATACTCTGATACTGTGCTCTGACAGCAAATTTGTACATGAGCTGTTTTTCCCTCCTCACCTCCTTTTGTCCTTTTTTTGTTTCACAATTTTTTTTGGTTTGTTTTACATAATGCATCTCATGTTACTATGAGTCTGGTAAACATTACAGGGAAAAGAGCGAGGAAATATAGGCCATATGAAAAATAACAGTTACTCTGAGTGAACTGTGAGGGTGTGAATTTATCTCAGCTGAGAAACTGCCGGAGTAAAATCTGTTTGGACTGAATAGCTTTTTCCCCACAGGTTGGTTTCTCCTGAACCCCCACCCAAAGGTTTTTTGGTGATTGGCTCAAAGTTCCGCTACAGTGGACGGACTCAGGCCCAGACTCGTCAGGCCAGTGCGCTGATTGACAGGCCAGCCCCACAGTTTGAGCGATCCGTTAGCCGGAGGTACCTGTTATCTCGGAGTCTAGATGGAGGTAGGTTTTCTTTCTATGGCTCTCAGTATATCGATTTTTTAAATATTATTTGACATCAGTCATCAAATACCATAACATGTTGAAAAAATTAAAGCCTTGTGTTGATGCCATGCAAAAAGCAGAAAATGAGTGTAAATAAAAAAAGGTTTTTTATATATTTACATTTTGAGGACATTGAGACGTTTTGGCTGTTAAATTATAACATGCATCACCTTAAAATTTTGTAATAGTTAATTTCACACTGCTTTCTGTGATGTGGATTTTGTGAGTGAATGGCTAGACTTCTTTTTCCCCCAGGTCTAATAAGTAAAAGGTCATGCATCGCCACCTAGTGATAACTTATAATGACGAGGTAACTGTATCAACAGAAAATGTTCTGTGACAAATCTAAAATAGCACAGACTTACCACTTTTAGGTGTTGATTACAATTGAAATGATATCATTTAAAATAGAGCTATTTAACTGTTTAATAGTGGCTTTTTAATAGTATTTAACTGCCTGTGGAATGGAAATCGATTTTTTCTTTACTGTCAAGTAATATAACTGAATTCAAAATATGATTAAAATGACTAAAATCACTTTAAAATACATTATAAATACATACATATTCATATTCAATATGGGCTCAAAATTGAGGCTAATATGAAAAGGGGTTAAAATACTTAAAGTAATACTTTGGGTAGTTTATGAAAAAAAAATGGGATCCTTATTGTCCAATAGTTAAGGTCATCTTTATCAGAAAAATGTGTCCTGTCATCTTCATAAATACTGTCAAATTGAATAATGGAATAGCACAATGTTTGTATCATTGGGTGCATCCTCAGAGGAGGCACACCACAGAGTCCGCTTTAAAAGAAAGATGTATTTGATGAATAAATGTGAGCAGGCGCACAGCAAAGCTTTGAGATGACATGTATGTACCTCCTGTTTCATAATATGACTGTGTTACTGTCAGCGTCTGCTCTGGGAGACACGATGGACAGACTGTCTCAGCACACGCCCAGTGAACCTGCTTCTGGTCTGCTCAGAGACGAGCTGGACCGAGACTACATGTATGCTGGTCAAGAGCAGGATTCAGACCAGGATCAAGGCCAAATAGAAGATAGAGGGTCAGAATCTGATGCTACTCCCTCAAGGGCTATGGAGTTAAAGGTACGCTTCACCTCTTAATAATTCTAATGAATGCGAATGCAAATATAGAATGTCTACTTCAATAAAAAAAATGCTGGGGGAATATAAAGAGTGGGAAACAAAGGTTAAAACACATTCAGCTGCTGTCAGGCTTCATCTCTGCACAGTGGCTTATGTAACGAACTGCCTTCAAATTAAAGTCAAATGAAACAGCAGTGGGAGTAGAACGCACAGAACTCGCTGTAATACAATTGAAAAGGGTATGACTTTCCAGCAGTCGAATGCCTTCTGGTTATTTCAGGAAGAATTGTATGAATATTCAGCAGATATTTACACTTAGCTTTAAGAGTCCAACCATTTTATGCTAACACCTGACTAACACTCACCTCTGGCCTTGCCTTCTCCTCCAATTCAAAATGTAATCCATCTCCTCGTAGGCCTCCTTTCTCTGTCCCTTCTTCCCTCCCTTCACACCCCTGCTCTTTCTCCACCTCTCTTTATCTGTCTCTCTTTTCCGCTCCCTCACTCCTGATGCTCTTGAGCATAGACAGGAATATATTTCTATGTCAAGGTGTTTTCTTAATCTCTCCTCTTTTCAAATATATCTTGCCTCCTCCTGACTGTTGCCTAATCTGTCAGTATACCTTCCTGCCTTTGCTATGCTCTGCTATGAATTTCTCAATCTAATCCCGATTACCTTCTCTGCTAGCTTTCAATCCCTGCCCTGCTTTCTACTAATTGCTCTTTCCTCCATTCTTCTGTTTGCAGAGGGAGGAGTCAGGGTCTCCTCTAGATTCTAAAGCAGAGGTATTTTATGGTGTCTAGAACATGTCTGTCTTGACTGTCTGTCTGTCTATTCGTCTACCTCTGTGTAGACCCCAGTAGCATGGCTGTGAAGTCCATTACGATGAGCAATGGAACCATCATTTTGTTAGCCATGCCACAGAGCATGATTTGCGTGTATATGGCTTTTCGGTTCACTCAGACCAGTCTGTGTCTTTCTTAGTGAATCTGTTTTAAGACTGAGCTTTAACTGGCTTACCTATGCTCCACCTACAGGTGCCAAAACTCTACTGAACCTAATGCATTTGTGTTGTTAAGTTTCCAGTTTCAAATGTGACAGTACAGAGCTGGACTGTTTTTTTGCAGCTAATTGGAAAAGTAAACAATTAATTGTCCTCCATACTTACGTAACTCAAAACCTACAACTCAGTTAACTGTTTGAAGACTGAACTTGTTATGTGGATATTTGTCACACTGCTGAACAGAAACCCAGGAGGACCTTGGAGGCCAACAATTCAGTAAAATGTTCTATTAGGACTGTAAAGTGCAACGGTATTAAATATATTATACTTTGCTACTAAAAACACAAATGTTCGAACATTAGCCATATTACTGAGGAGGCAGAGTGAGGTGGCTCTGGCTAGAATAACTGCGCTAAGCTACCGTTAACTCTTTTTCAATTTGACTTGTTGACTTGTTGCAAATCACCCACTAGCTGAAAGGGATTTTCCAACCTTTTTTACTTTTCCCAACTTGTTCAACCACACAACAGTTGTTATAAAACAAAGCATCTGTAAGCAGAGCATGGGTAGGTCAATGAATTGTCTTTAAATACATTTCAGTAATATTAGAATCACTGCACATGTAAAACAATAGACTTTGGTTTTCGAATCTCTTAAAAAGCCTAGGATACTACATCTGCATCACCTTGAAGCTCATTACTTCAGCAAATACTTTCAGTCCTGGTCTGCGCTTTGTGAGTTTAATGGATGAGAAGAGCTGAAACAGATGGTACAGAAATAGCAGAGCAGTTTGAGCATATTGCCAAATTAGTTCATTTGAATACCATGTTGACTTAGATCGAAGAGTGGCTTCCTACTTTAAATTCCTTACACGTTTTATGGGATTAGGGGTGACATTGTTGCAGCATATCCTCTTCTTATGTATACACATACACATACATTTTTCAGGCTGAACCTCATAAGAAAGCTATTTGTGTCAGTGGCCTGGGTACATTACTTTGAAAGTAGTTGTCTTTTGAGAAAGTAACATTTGGATGTGTGTATCTGGGACATTAACACAACCTTGCCCCACTCTCTGCAGTTCCATGCCTGACTTTAGCCTGTGTGTATAAGAGACTTGCTCTGTCTGTTTGGCTGCCTGCCTTGCCCTCTAAACTCAACCATGCTCTGCCTCCCTGTCTTCACTCCTTCCACCGTCTCCCCCCCTGCCTTTTACTCGCTGTGCCTCGCTCTGCCTCGCCTTGCGCCATATTACACACCCTCACCCGCTCCCCAGTCGGACCAGGACTTGGCTCCACGCGCTAAACAGGAGGTACTACTTCTGGCACATCCATGCCTGAGCTGTTTGTCTCTGATAAGGTCCCTCTATTAGTTTTTTTTTTCTGTGACTGGAGAGCATTGCTGCTGGACCCAAAAAACACTGACCTGTTACATGATGATGTGTCAAATGTTCATATGTGGTGTTTTTTTTTCACCTGATTATGTCCAAGGACCATTTGGAAGACATCATTTTGTAGCTTAAAGGTAGCTAAACAGTTAAAAGTTTAAAAACTCCAGGTTTTTACCCTGATTTACTTTTGCTGTACTCAAATATAATGTATTATTTTATATAAAATTATTTTATATTCTTGATAAACAGTTATTTGAGAGATTAAGTTCTCCTTACCTTCTAGAGATAATTGTTATACTTTAAATAAACATTACCCAAAGCGGGTATGTTGACAGAAATTTCTGCCCAAAAAAAACACAAATTAAGACACTTCCATACACCCATTGCTCCTGTCTGCAATATGTACCTATAAAACATGTGCAGTTTCACACATTGTAGTGGGGAAGTTTGCTCTCTTGTTGATGCTTTTTATTTTTTGCAGCAATTCCTGGATAAGCCAGAAGATGTGTTGCAGAAGCACCAGGCCAGCATCAACGAGCTAAAGAGAGCACTAAGAGAACCCAACAGCAAACTAGTCCACAGAGAGAAGCGCCTATCTGCAGCCTCTTCTGGTAGCACTCCAGAGAAAAAAGCTGTAAGTATAAAAAGCTTAAAGAGCCTGCAGAGTTGAGTAGGATGCTTTATGATGTAGTTCCGACAATATGTATACTGCCTGTCATATCAGCTTTAGTGGACTCCAGTAGTAGTCTTTGCCAGTCAATATAATTCTTTCAGCTTTACTCTCACTGGGCAACAAAGTCATCCTGATCGTTACTTAATGACTTTGTTTTAATGTGTCACGTGTTCTTTAAGAGGAGACTGTTTAACTCGTGCCAAAGTGCAAAATAAGAATGTTTTGAATTTGCATTGAAAGTATTCTGAAGCGGGTTAACAGTGGCAGATATTTTTGCGTTCAGAAGGTGAATGATTTTGTAAAGGATAACTTTTAAAACACAATGCTTTCCTGTATTTTTCAAGAGGTGGTGGAAATGAATCCATCAAGAATTGTAGGTTACTATAGGGCTTACTTTGTGTAACATACCCGCATCAGGCTTTTACATTAAAACATAAAGCACCTTTTAGCTACAGTGATGCAGAGTGTATAGCCAACACTCACAAGCAATTGAAACTGTTCACTCTATATTGATATATAGGCCTCTGAGGAACCCTTATTGATTGAGAAGCCAGACGGTTGTCAAAGAGACCTGACCCTCAGTTCAAAAGAGGAAAAGAACAAGAGCCCTGCTAGAATAGATCCATCACTCACTGGTTCACAGCATGAAGGAGAGGAAGTGATGAGAGAGAAAATCCATATGCCTCATGGTGGCACAATGGGAAGCTATGGCATAACAAGGAAGGCAAAGAAGGACATCCCATCACCAGAGAAGCCTCAAAGAACCAGAGCTAAGAGTTCTGTGTTGAAGAACAAACATATCCAAGATGTGCATTCTGTTGTGGACAATGATGATGATGAGAATGGACTTCCACATGAAAGGCATGTGGAGGACAGTATAAATGCAAATGGCTATGATGAATATCCAACAAAGAGCCATTGGACTGAAAGGAGGTTTGTGGGCACAGCCCATGCAGAGGATTCTGTGAACTCAGACTTTTGGCATTATGAAGAGAAAAGCTGGGGTGAGGCTTCACCCAATGCAGCAGTAGACAAACATATGAGAGATCAGTATAATGGAAGCAGATGGCAGAGACAAAGCACAGAGGTTGGAAAAGACAAAACAAGAACCACTATTAGGACCCAAACAAGTGGAGACTTGGCTATTCTAAAGAGTGATTCAGTTACGAGCCATGCTGCTCAATCGGAGGTAAAACGAGTCGTTCCCTTAAAGCCTGAAAGGTCAAAGAAGTTAAAAGGAAACAAGGGAGACAAGCCACAAGACCATGCTGAAAGTGACGGATCATTTAATGACATTGATGGCGCAAGGTCAAATGAGGATTCGTCCGGAAGTGAAAAGGTACTGGATTTTTTCTCACAGATGAGTAGGCCCGTTGACATTGGTAAAAGCCATCGGACCGCTAACGGCCATAATAGAGACGCCAGAGCACACAACCAGACACCACGACCAAACAGGCAGGAATTTCTGAATCCAGCAGTCAGCGGTAATCAGAGACTTAGTGCTGGGCATGACCAGGTCTATAGTGAAGATCCTGCCCCACTGTCTGATTTCCCAGCCCACTTACCATTTTCTGGCGTTGATCAAATGACCCCTTTGTGTCCTCTTGTAAAATCCCAGAGGACAAGAGAGACACGAAACAAACAGACCACCTCTATTGACTCCAGCCACAGCCTTCTCAAGACCTCCAGCTTAGAATCCGCCAAGAGGAAACCAGTGGTAACAACTGCTTGGCATCTGCTTGTCACTTACAGGAACTGTAGGCATCGCATGAACCTGCACATCCATGTTTTATAGTTTTACTACACACACCTGTAGAATCTAAGCACCTGTATCTGAGGAGAGATGGGTGAAATGCCCAGTTTGGCATCTAATCTTATCCATTGGCTGATAGAAGTGTTAGGTATTGTAGTCGCTGGCTGATTGGATGAAGATGCGCTTCCTCCTTTCACTTTCCCTCCTCTCCACAGCTCAACATCTGCTTGCACATTTGAGACAAACCATAGGATCCTCCATGTAATTGTCATTGCTTAAGCTTCAGGCTCACGTTCCTCTAATTCCCACTGTGCCTATGGCCTTTCCTTCCAACAGCCGTTTTCTGGTTCCATTTAGTTGGGCCGAAAAGAAATGGCTGTTGCGTGGAATCAAAGGCACCATGCTATTATGCTAAAATGCCATTTTTGCAAATGTCGGGGCTTTTGCAAGCAATACTTCCAAAAATGGCCATGTAATTGCTTATGAGCAGGGCACAGAGGTAATTTGATAAAAGATTGAACGAAGCTATGGTCCTTGGATGAAATTATACAATGCCGTAGCCTAAAAGTCTTCAGATTTTTCCTTTCACTCGGGTAGATGAATCCTTATATTCAAGAGCAGGAAATATTAAGGTACTTTGGGCGGAAGCGCAGCCAGACTTGCACTGCCTAAACAGAACCCTAGGGAATACTTCCTAAAATAATTTGGTACAACTCAACCTTTGTGTGCTGACAAAGCACTTTTTTTTATATTTCACATAAAATCAATACATTTTTTCACTTTGCTACAGACTGCTGTGCTATGTCAATGAAAGAATTAGTTGAATACCTTCAAGGTCCTTAAGATGGCATTTACCACACCATCCTACCTTGAAAGTATGCTAGCAGTGCAATTTACTTGTCATTGAAGAACCCTATAGGATGAGGACCGTGTACTGGCGTTGAGTTTTATCTGTGTCCATCTGGTAAATTGTGGGCGTTACGGTGTCCTGCTCTTTTTTGCCTGAAACCTCAGAGCTCTAACTTTGCATTACTCTTCCTATTATTTCATTTCACCAGGAGCCCCTCCCCACTCCAGCAATTCATGCGGAACCGCAGGAGGAAGCCCAGGTGCCTCATTTTTCCACTCATCTTGCCTTTTCCCATCTTGCTAATCTAATTAGCAATAAGTTTAAGCTGTAGCATCTTAGACATGAGTTAAAAGCAAACGCTCATAGCTTTCATACCACAGCAGCATGAAATCAAACGCATGCCCCCCAAATCCCTACATGATAACATAACTTGTCCCGTTGTGTCTGATGATGCAATAAGGCAAGTGGTTTTGTCTCACTGCATGTAAAGATGTTCCAACATTGTCGGGAATTGTCATTCACACCTACTAACAGCATCTACTAACGCCTACAAACAGGCTGGCCTCAAAGAGCAACAAGCCAAGATATTTCAGTATCTTTCGACCTCTGAGAATTCGACAGCAGATAGATAATGATTTCTGTACAAATTCATTTTATGGGCAATTGAGCTCAAACAAGTTCTACTGTAATCCTCCCTCAGAGACATGTACAAATTCTGAAAGATTAACCCATCTCTTAAGTTTTACCTAACATCTAGTCTTTTTGTCACTATGCAAATATCATTGTCTAAAAAGATCCTTGCTTTGTAAAATATCTGTTCATACCATTACCTTTTTGTGGTTGCCTCATGTTGCCAGTCATAGTTTAAGCTTTTCATGACCATTTACCTTCACTGATATCACCCTTCCTCTGTTACTTCAGAGGGAGCCATGGGAACGACGCCTGGGATCTGTGTCCGAGGATGACCCTGACCCTGAAACCCTGTATCTCAAAGAGACCCACCTGGGCATTGAACGCAAATGCTCCAGCATCACTGTCAGCTCTACTTCCAGTCTGGAGGCTGAGGTGGACTTTACTGTCCTTATGGACCTTCAGACAGGGATGGAGGAATTCTCCAGAGGTATGTCTGAGCTTGGAGAGAAGGACTTCTCACCTGAATTTAGCCTTTCAGACCGGCCCACCCATCCAGCCTTCATACTAGGGGCTGATCCCATCATGCTGCCAGAGGAGAAACACGCAGACGTATGGAGAACTATCGAAGAACCAAAGCCCATTGTAGAGCCGAAGCCTTTGGAGGAGCGTAAGCCTGAGGTAGATAGCCCTTCTTCCACTGTATTGTAGGAAATGGGCCACCACCTGATGGAGAGATGCATATCCAGTGTGTCTTAACATGTTTGATCGTGTCATTTTTATTTTCTTTTGCGTCTTACAGGGCATCAAAACAAAGCATGAATTTACATGGGAATTTCAGTTCATGATTGATGCTTATTCTGTTCCATATGGTGCTGCCTTCCATAGTCCAATATCAGTCCGTTGAAGGTTTGGTTGCTTTAATTTCCAAATTCTGTTACGTTTCTCACAGCTTCTTATTCTTTTGTTTCGAACCATGCCTCATTTTATGCTGTCAGTTTCTTTTAACTAACACTGCCTTCTTAAATTCCAGCAGCCTTGTTCCTAGTCAGGACCTGACCTTTTGCTATTGTCTCTTTCTCTATGAAGCCTTTTGTGCCAAAAAAAGCTCCACGGTCAGTGAAAGCTGCTCAGGCTTTGAAGAAGGAGTCCTCGGAGCTTGCTAGTATGCAAGCAGTAAGACGAGAGGGTTCAGAGACGGCGTCTTTCCAGCCTCACAGCAGAGAGAGCAGTGAAATCATCGCCTCACAGGCTCTGAGGAAGACCGAAGTCAAGATTGAGACCCAGCCAAATGGATCAGAGGTCACCACAACCATTATGGAGATTGCAGACCAGGTACAGACAGTTCAATCTATGATACTGTACTTTACAGACCTACATACATTGTAGAATACATTCGATATCCTCATGCAGTCTACACTAAGTCACTGTAGCTAGGCTTCCATCCATGTGTCAGTTTTAATTTAACACTACTTTCGTGGCTATATTTTACATAATAATCATGCAAAGACATAAATGCTCTGGTAAATAACAGCTCTGGAAATTCTATTAATCATGGGCAGGCTTGTAATGTAGATGCGTTTTTTCCCTCTTTGATAAGATAAAGGTATGTTTTCATTTCTTCAGCTGGTAGCCACTGGCAATGAAAAATGGAAATGTGTTTTTATTTGCATTTATTTGTTCTGAAAATGAATTCCTTTTTTAAATCACTAACACTGTATTTATCTTCAAGAGCTAACTATTCAAAACTGAATAGTAATTTTGGCAATAGTATTTGTCATTTGTCTTTTTATTACATATTGCAAAACATTCATATAATATGTGGATGGAAACCTAGCTAGTGTATCTGTTACAGTGTGTACAGACTGTACACAGGTCCTAGCAAAACTGTGACTGCAGTGCATCTTACATTCCAAATAAGCTTGACGTTACTTCCTGAGCAGTTATGCAGAAACATTTTGTATTTGTTGTAGGATCATGGCATGAGTGGTTTGCGAGAAGCCTCTTTCACAATGACAGAGAGGATCTCTCCAGTACGTATGCTCTAGCACAGGACACACCATTACACACATAAATGTAAATATTTGAAATAATCAGTTGTAGTCGGGGGCTAAGTTTGTGTCTGCTGGTGGAAAACTGGTACTTTGCCCTTCCTTGAACTGAATAAAAGAATTCATTTTTTGAACAGGTCAGCTTTGGATCTTTGACAAGAGAAGGTTCTGGGTCTCCTCTAATGGTAACAGAGAACGTGACTTCAACCACTACGACACATGTTACCAAGGTAGCAGAGACAAAGATCAGGCTAATTATGTCATCAGATGATAAATATGGCCTATAGGCTTCTAGCAAGGATGACTGTGATTATTTTCTCTCACCATAATCTGTTTCTTTACTACAGACTGTGAAAGGAGGATACTCAGAGACAAGAATTGAGAAGAGGATTATCATTACTGGGGATGATGATGTTGACCAAGATCAAGTAAGTTCTTGCAGAGAGAGGTCCACCTTGTAGATGTAAAGTCAGAGACAGTTTATGTTGGTCATCCTCTAGTCATTCATCAGTGGTCATCAATGGCCTGACCATTGAAGAACAGGATGAAAGGGAATAAACATTATATGCAGTGAATCAGATGAACTACAGTCTGTAATTGCTGAACAACAAAGTGTTCCTATATGATAAGTGAAGCTGATAAAACAGACTTGGTAGATATAAGGAGGTGGCTTTAATGTTAAGGCTGGTCTGTATAATTTTTCTTTTATTCCTGACCTTAAGAGTTTCCTTGTTCACAGGCGCTTGCCATGGCAATAAAAGAAGCCAAGCAGCAGCATCCTGACATGTTGGTAACCAAGGCCGTTGTTGTCAGGGAAACAGAATCTTCCACACACGACCCACATGAGGAGTCCAAGGTATTTGTCATATCCCGTCCCAAAGAGCGTAATTAATCCTCTGCCTGTGAAAATAAACACTTATGCTTTGACTGAAGTGTTTATTTGTCACATGGGTCTGTTTAATTAGGGCATGGTTGGTGTCTTGACAGGGCCATAATAACATGTCAGTAACAGTACAGTTCACTTCCTGGGCTCTGTATCCAAAGGCGGATAGTGTTGACAAGCACAAGCCACATTACAGAGTTATACAGAGCTTACTATGAACATGCTGCATATTTTATTTTAAAATGTACTATAACACACTTGTGTTGTCAGAAATTTCCCACCACATGTTCAGCAGCAGAGAAACCCCCTAAATGTAAATGTAAAAGCTGTACACTATTTTAGCAGTACAACTACTACCACTACTACCACTACTACTACTACTAGTGGAGTTACCAGGTAACTAAGTTTTAGGAGCTGGACCACGCCCTAATCACCTCTACCTACTATATATATACAACCCCATTCTCGCTCCATTCTCGTGCCAAACAACATCGCACCCACCACCTCCCCATCTCCTCCCTACATCTCATCTTTATCCCAAAGACCGGAGGGGGGGCACCATTCACACACAAGCACCTAGCCATGCGGAACTCCAGCCCAAGCCCTCTGAGTTCGACCCCCCCCAGTAAACAGTAAACTTCTGCTTTAGTTTTGACAGATGTGTTGTATGACTACTGATTAAATGCAGCCTTTCTGCAAAAAATCCCAAATATTCACAAAGTCTGTGATAAATCATGTTGTTTCTAAAAATGTGGAGGGGTTACATTTATTTAAGTTGCTATATTTTAGGTGTTTAGTGAGGATGGGTCTTTTTTTAAAAGGGAGTACACTCTGAATGTTAACACTACACAAGCGTTGAATAGTGTGAATATTATAAATAACACCACCAACGATTCTCATATTTACAACAAAGCACAATCTCTGATTGTGCATATGTGTGATTAAGTATGTAAACCTATTTATCTGATAAACTAGTGTGTTGGCACATCATCCACGTCTTAGATAACGACATACCCTCATCAGGGTCCAGTGCGGTACCACTTAGCAGTAAGGTGTGTTCATTAGCTTATCTGAAGACGCAGCCACTGTTATTTATGCATGACGAACATGAAGACGCTTGTTTGTTATAACAATTTTTTAAAAAAACATTATAGAGTTTGCACTGCTTTTAATGCCCGTCATTGTTTTTGTTTTTGTCTAGTCCTGATCTCCTAGGTTCTTAGGATTGTGTACTTTGAATCACCCAGGACCTCCGTGGTTTGCATATGGATAAACGCCCACACTCCGTCAGAACTCAGAACTCACTGTATATGCACACATCCTTTTGCTTTTACGTTCGCTGTGGTTGTGAAAAATTGATTGGGAGCTTTCAACTCTGACCTTAACTCTGACTTTGTCTGGTTCACTGACCCATCTGGGCCAATGATTTTGGCAAACTGCTCTGCAGCACAGCATCCAGAGGTGCTCTGTTCAAAGGAATACACCTTTGTGGCCCAAGTGAACTTTTCTTCTCTATCTTCAGCCCAAAGGTGGCACTGGGCATAAAGGACAAGGCCATATAAAAATTAAGATTTATCTTGGTGTATGATTCATTGGGTAGCATATCTAAGCACAGGGATAGAAAATTTACTTGTCTCTGCATAATTATGCTCATACTTAATCAATCAGTTACACCGCTGATTCCCATACCGTTGATTTGCATGTGGCAAAGCAGGGTTTAGCCTAGGATAGATCAACAAACGTAACAAACAATGAACAGCACCAAACCAGCTACAGCGGGTCAGTGCACTCATCAAACAGGCGCATATGGTGCTGACAGAGGACGGACAGATTGCTGAACACAAGGACACTAGTATTTGCCAACGATGGAAAGCAGAGGCTTCTGAGAAGCAGAGGCTCCCAAACTATTCCTGGCAGAAAGGAGAAATCAACCAGAAGTTGCTTCAAAACATGACAACCTAACTGCTCAAACTCCTCAGAAGAGTCCTCTGCTCCACTTCACAACACTAAGGTTTATCACTTGAATTCAGCCTGTTTTGGAATTTCTTATAATCGCAGACATCATGTATATTTAGACTTGGAAGGCCCCATCATAACTCTCCTGTATGCCTTTCACAGAGGTAACGGTCTATTTTCTTCTATTACACATATGTGAATATGTACCCATACACATTTCATAGTGATCACAAGAGAAAAGCTACATGAAGACTGCATATTGGATGTTAGACACCAATGCTAACCCATGTCTGTTAGACTTTTATCATTTTCGTTATAAATATAAATGGGTATGTAAATGTTTTGCACAAACAAATGCAAGAACCAATGAATGCCCCAAATATTTTGTTGTATATGATAATTTTTAACATAAAACTCTTTGAAGCTCTAGAGACACTGAACCCTTATGCTAGTAATGCATAATGTTAAAGTCTGTTGCATATTTGTATCATATGCATGTGACACTGTTCAGCCATAAATAACTTCCACTAGATTTTAGAGAAATAAAAGGAGAGATTAACACAAAATACCAACGCCAACTTGGTTCCCGAATAGCCCAGAGACACAAACATGTCTACAGGCAAAATTTGTTTCTTTTCTGTAAGTCTTATTCCTGGTTTATTTGCAGAGAAATTGCAGAAAAATTTCCTTACGTTGGTGCACCATGTCCCATACTGGCAGTTGATGGATACCGTATTAAGTGTTTAAAAGATCACTTCAGGTTTTAGTGTGTTTTAATCTGGCGATTTCTTACTTTGTGGTAGATGTCAAGAGCCTTTGATTTCTTTTCTCAGTGGAGTGTGTTCACGGTGATTCTCTTTACAAACCTCCCTCTGTAACACTAGTGCTGGAACAGCGTAACGAATGACTGCAGGTATACGTGTCGTAGTGTGTTAGGAGTGTATGGGCTTCAATTAAAATGTGTATTATTGTTTCAACAAAGTCTTGGAGGATCTTGTGTTAGGATGAAGAAAAGCTCATTCAGACATGCTCTTTTATTAGAATGCTGGAGGTGTCTTGTTGTAGATGATTTTCTTATGGACCTTCAACAAAAGACTGCACCATGTGATTATCACATCTTCCTCAACTTGAAAATGTCAGAGATAGAAGTAGAGGTCTCAGACAGCTAAGCAGTGCAATTACAGACTTGTTAAGTGGCGGTTCTCCAGACGAAATTCAAACGAAGCTTATGTTCTAGAAGAGTACAGTAAAAATTTCTTGTTATTTAATTGGAGGTATTAGTTGGGACTGAGCTACGGTTTCATATGAAAACCTGCTACATGTCATTCCTTTATGGCTTTGTCAATGAATAAACCTATTGCCAATGTGATATAAATGTAATTTATAACCTTGGCAAGTATTAGATTGCTCCAATTTTAAAAAGCAATCTTGATTAGTCCGGCTCCTGTACTCTAAACTGTGGTTTAAAATGAAATGTTCATTAATCCAGATTTAACGGGACTGTCGAAGACTGGTGTATCTGGAGAACCGCCCCTGTGTAATCTTTTTAATAGGAAGAAAGTGCCATGGAGAAGCTGCTAACTTAATTTCAGGCTAATCATCACCTTTGTAACCCAGACTTTTGTCTCACCCTCAAACCAGAATCTTCAATATATGTTTGAAAGACACTGAACAGAGTAGCAGTGTGCTAATACCATCAACAAGCTCTCCCGCTGGGTAGTTTCCACCATTTTGCTCTCATCTCTGTTACTGAGGAAGAGAAAGTGGGTTGATTTTGGAAATGGCCACGTCATGTGAGCAGATGGTGCTTCCGTTGTAGTTCAGGGTTCAGGACTCTTTTTTTTCCTCTCATTATTGAAACGTGCCATTCAAACGTAATGTTAAACAAAGACAGAGGCTCTTTGATAAGCAGAGTGCCATCGATGATCTGCTTCTTTTGTTTTCACATCTTTTTCACTCCTGCTCTGTACTTCCTACTGCTTGGTTCTCTGTGTTTGCTGTACAGTGTTCTACATGAAATAAATCAAATCAGTCAATTCATGTTATGTCATGTCATAAAATCATTCTCTTCAGCGTGGACTGGATGTCAGGAAGCAGTTTTTTTTATTATGTACTGCCCTCATCTGGTATACTGAAGAATAACAGTCTTTAATAAAATAAGCAAGAAAATCAATCTGAAAAAAATTAAAAGGGGCACTGCTCACCATTTACACTATTCTCCCCGTTTACCAAAAGCATTCCGCATGGGTGCTAATGCTAGACTACATTTATTAACTACATTTGTAGCATCCTTCCATGGTCTGATGAGTTGCCAAAGTTTCTAACTCCTTATACATATCAGTAATACCACTTACAGTCGATTGTGGAATATCTAGGAGGCAGGATATTTCACAAATTGACTAGTTTAATAGTAACATCCTATCGTAGTACCACATTCTAGAACTGAATGAAATGCGTGATTAAGAGGTGTGTCCCAATACCATTATCTTGTTTACAGAGTGTATATTCTTTTTTTATTTGTTTAAGTTCAAATTGGTAGTTCATGACAAAAATCTTAATACTAATAGTTTTGAAAGGAACAGTAAATTAAAAGGCAAAAACAACATTTGTTAATAAACTTGCGTTAATTAAAGGGAAAATCCACTGATATCTGAATATTTCTGTATAATTAAATGGTTCAAAATGTAAACAGTCATTAGGAGTGGTTTGGTGTGAAATGCTCTGTTTTAGAGACATTTTGAATTGTTCACAGTGATTATGAGTGGAACTAGACTTTTTTAATTCATCTACAAGATCCCTCTCAGGTAGTCATTGTATGAAATGGCCACTAATAGGCTGCCTGAAGGTGGGGACATTGGTTTACAATGCTTCTGAGATAAGCATCTATTCTAAAACATCTAAAACCCAAGGCGAGGCATTCTCAAGTTAAAATAGTCCCCAAAGATAACTTGTTTTTTTGGTTTACCACTACTGAATCCTTTATCACTACATATCCTCACTGTTGGAACACCTTGTATCTCCAACTTTATGGGAGTAATATCCTTAACTTTTAATAGAAGATCCCGGAACAAAAATCATATAGTCAATTTGCATTAAGTCCATTAATGCTACGTTATTGACATGAAATATTAGAATGAATTCAGAAAATGTTTGGGTACACTTGTAGGTTCACTAGTTCACTGTTTTTGGACAGTGAGCAAATTGGCTATATCACTGAATTACACAGTTGAAAAATGGCTTTTAAAAATATTTTTGGAACCAGACCTGAAATCTAAACTTTACACAAAATGTCTGATATTTAATCGATTTTCTCACAAGCAAAAGGTTGGTAAATGAGATTTTTCGGTGAACTAAGTTTTAACCACAACACTAAGCATTCTTAAGATCATTTTATAGACACTAGTGGCAGTTAACAGCTACTTAACCCACAATCGTAACATAACATTCAGTACATTCTGTTCTTGGGTCTGATACTAAAAACGATGTTGAGTTCATTTCAAACTATACAGAACTGGCATGAAACATCTGCATCACAACTGATCCATTTAAAGGGCTTTCAGCACTTGCATGAACTTACAAAAGTACTTAATTCATGTTTTTTTGTTTATTTAAAAGCAGCCAGACTGATCAAATACTGTTTTCCAAGCCACTACAGAGCCAATTCATGCTGAGGAGCGATTGACTGGAAAAGAATGGATTGTATGCAACATACAGGAAATGAACAACCACAGCCACTAGCTACACAATGTAAAGTTTGTGCTGGTCTGTTTAAATCAAAATGTTGTTCATCTAAAACTCTCAGAATAAATAGCACACAAAATGAACAGTGACTATTTTTAAGGCTGTTATTTTTTGGTCCTGAGGAAATCTTATGTAGGCCTACTGATTCAGTTCATCATTACTGAGGCACGCACTAGCAAAGCGTGGCTCTTGATATTTTCCCAACTAAGAACAAAGGGGTTCAAGACAACTAAGGAGCTCTTCTGTACGGATAAGGCCAGCAGCTATAGATTTGTCTCTCTAAAATGGAAAACGGGGGAATTGTCCACAAAGACGGACTGTAAACTCTGTACACTTCAGGGACAACACACTGAATCTTAGCAGGACAGCACAGTCTAGAAAAGATAATGGATAAATATAGAAAGCCACTGGTCAGAATCCGAAGCAGTATGGAGCATCAGCCACGTCCTGTTGTGCAACAAAACTCCAAAACATCCATGGGATTTATGGTAAGTCAACGTACTGTGAAGCTGCCTGTGCTACAGACAGAAAATCCAGATATTTTAATCCAGAAGTTAAAGTTTTTTTGCAGATAAGAATCCATATACTTCTATATAGACATGTCCACGTAGTCATCCTCAGGTAGTAAAACTGGATTGAACATTCATTTGCCATGCTGGAGATCCCATTGTTTATTGTCCATAGGTACAACAAGAGATCAGGAAGCAATACAGGACATAAAAAAAAAGCCAAAAACAAACAATCAAACCCCCCAATAACTCCATTGTCTTGGTAGCAGCTTTGGTATCAGTATTCCAAATGTGGCTGACAAAATAGTTTTTCTATTAAAAGTCTGTAGAAGGTTCTCAAAACCTGCTGAAAAAGTGAAAAAGATGCGCATCCACTTGAAGGGGACATTAATAAATGTTCTCCATTGCTGGGTTTGGACTGTCTGTCATAATAAAGTCCTGGCTGTGCAGGAGAGTAGTTGCGTTATGAGTACCGAGAGGACTGAAATCTCTGATGCTGCTCCCACTGCATGTGCCACTGTAACACATTATTATTAATGCAGGAAAAAAGAACAGAATAAACATTAAAAACACTGCACCTGTAACCACAGACAACAAACACTGCAGAGAAACATCGTATATTTTACAGTGCGCCGTGTTACATTCTTAAAAGGGACCTATTGTGCTTTTATAGGTTTTCTCAACTGCCTGAAACACCTTACTGGAATTTCAGCCCTTTTCTTTGTTACAGGGTGTTACGCAATCCTTACTGGCTGTGTACAGGGGCGGAAAGAGCACACTGGGCTTTTTAAAAGGCGGGGCTTAAAGTCACGGGAGCTCATTCTGAGGGTGAATTAGTTTAATTAATTAAATTGAATAGATATTCAAGCATAAAAGGCAGGTTTAATAAAACACTACTATTATTCACGACCTACAATCTAGATCATATGTGTCAAACTCAAAACCCGCGGGCAAAATGTGGCCCACCACGTCCTTTCATGTGGCCCGCGAGAGCTTGAAAGGTTTTAGTGTCTAAAAATAAATAGGTCAGAAGCGTGCTTTGACCAAAAAACTACATTTCCCACAATGCATGCCGATTGCGTTACGGCTTACTGCCACTAGACGACAGTGTAGTCATTGATGTGATAACGCGGCCGATCCCATAATATCCAGAAAAAGAAAGGTTGATGCAGATGGACGGCTGTTTCAACAAAGATGGGAAGGTGAATACATGTTCGTGCTTCAAGGCGAAAGACCGGTCTGCCTTTTGTGTTACAAAGCAACGTCGGTTATTAAAGAGACAATCTACGCCGGCATTCTGACACCAAGCACGGAGCTCAGTACGGCAAAGCTAGCCTTCAAGAAAAGCAACAGATTGCACAAGAATTAAAAGTTAAACTGAAGTCGCAGCAGAATCTGTTCACGAAAGCCACAGCCAAAAACAATGCAGCAGTAAAAGCTAGCTTTATTGTGGCTGAAGAAATCGTCCGTGCTTCAAAGTGTTTTTCAGAGGGAGCGTTTTTGAAGCAGTGCATGCTGAAAGTCTGTGAGCAGGTGTGTCCCGACCAGATTCAAACTTTTCAAAATGTCAGTTTGTCAAGAAACGCCATCGCTGACCGAGTTAAGGAACTAGCAGAAAATCTTGTAACACAGCTGGCTGAGGAGTCCCGCAGCTACACAGATTTCACTAGCAGTTGATAAAAGCACAGATATGTGTAGTTGCTGTTGTAATGTATTCAGTGTTTGCAGGTTTTATGTGTTTATTGTAATCAAAGTATCTCATTAGTTTGATGCAAGGCCGTTTTTTTAATGTCACACGTTTTTAGCAGCTCACAATCTTTGATTTTATACTAATTAAGCCTCATTTAAACGTCAAACGTTTTGATCAAAGTTAATATTATAACTTGTGTTTGATGTTATTTTTTATTCACTTGAATAGTTTGATCCTTGATTGATGCAACTGTAATGTTTTAATTGAATAAGTAATACATTCAGAGCAAAAAGAGCAATATCTACAGGCTAGCTGGACCAGACCAAAATGACTGAACAATGTTTTAGAAAGGTAATTAATAATATTTATTTGACTTGTATCCCCATCACGAAAAGCCTAGTGGAGAGAGTGTTTAATATATTAAATCATATGCTCCAGCAGTTGCAATAGGGGACTCTATTGGCTAAAGTAACGCATAAAATGATGAACTAATAAGTGATAACGCATGCAGACCTGCAGCTCCACAGTGTTGCTGTTCTGTTGCTGTCAAATATAACACAGCAGGGTGGGCATACATTCAGAACAAAATTTACGTCATTATATTAGATCCTATAAGAATAATAATATGTAATATGACTCTGGAATGTAAATCCCCTTTGTATGTGTTTTTAAGGAATCATTATTTTTGAAGATCTTAAGTATAAACTCAAAATAATACATAAAATAAGCAATAATTATCATCATGATTAAGAAATACAGACCTGCTATCCTTGGAATGGTAACGAGTCTGCTGCTACGGCCGTCTCCTCCCTCACTGACTGCTTTGATCTGGATGGTATAATCCTCATGCACAGGTAGCGCGAGCTCCAGGGAGGTCCTGTTAGTCTCTACCACACTCTGACGATTATGTCTGCTCTGCTTGTAAATCACCTTTAAAAGATAAGCCCAGATTAGTGTACCGTCTATAATGAGGTGGAAACGTCTGAACCCAGACGACTGCTACAGTACTCCCAGTACCCCCCCCCCCAAATACTTTTTAACAGTTAAATGTAACAGTTAAATTATTTAAAAAATACACTAATGTGTTTCTTAGCAACAAGAAGTGACTGCATCCATGTCACATATCTCAAAGCATGCAAGCAGTGTGGATGGGGAGTGGAGTATCGTGATTGTGATCGGAGTATGGAGCAGCTTTTCATGTAGGCCAGCGATTTCTCTTGCTCCGAAACAGCTCCAGTATCTCCACCCGGCGAGCCAGACAGCACATTTTTCCACCCGGACTATCTCTGTGTGACATGAGCGATATGGCTATGACTCTACAGCTTGCATGCCATGGCCATTCATACTCAGCTCTGAGCTGCAGAGCTGTTGAGCAGAACTACATACTGGAAATTCTCATAGCTCACAAAAACAGACAAAGTTCTACAGACATTACAGTTGAGTCGTTAATTTTGCTGCAAGAACAATAAAATGTAATAAACGATAAGATCATGTGTGGTTGTTTTCTAGTCTGTGGTTGGGCCGGCACTGCAAGTCTAAATCTTCCCAAAAAAAGATGTAGCACAGAATGTTTAGCAAGTTGTTTGTGTAATTTAAGGCCATAAATTATGTAACTCAGATTGGACACAGAACAGAGTGATGGAAGGAGTGGGGGGAAAAGAAAACCCTGAGCGGAGCTGGAACGGCGAGATTACAGAACCGTTTGAGCGAGAGGCGGAAATGTATGCCACTCTACTCCACTCACATGCTCTGATCTCAGTATGATAAATGGCTTGCACTCTGCGAAAATTGTTTTCTTACTTTGTAACCCATGACTTCCGATTCATTCTCCAGGGCTTTGACTTGATCCCATCTCAGAATGATCTTAGAGTTTGTGGCGTTCCATATGACTTTTGCTGGAGCTCGGCTTGGAGCTAAAGCAAACAAAGAAAAATGTTAAAAGAAGAAATAACTCAAAGGAGTCCTCCTGTAGGACTGCACAGTTTTTGATTCAACTGAAATTCTGAATAATTAATACTGCAACGGATTCAAACTGCGTTTGGAAAGGAATGATTAAATACACAGCCCTATACTCCGGAATTTACAACCTAATCTCTATCCACCTCATCTGTAGCACACAGATTTAGTTTATATAGTGTATAACCACAGGCAATACATTTTTCTGTGTTTCTTCATGCTTCATAAAAGAACAAAATCCATTGACCACAAGCACACTTAAAACAGAAACCAGTGCTACGGTGCTGAAGACTGTACCATTAAATGTTCATAAACAGGTGATGCAATCATGCTTAGGCATAAATCGTCAACACTTGCTGATAAATGCATCAGGGACAACATCCTTTAATCAGTGATCGCAAGGATTTCAGATATTTCACTTTTTATGGTAAAGGTTGTCATTCATGCATGACATTTAACAGGCGTTTGGTTATTTTAAGAGAAAATAATTTAGGGCAAGACCAAACCACACATCTGAATGCTGCCATCTTTCTTTGCTGCATCCACAAAAGTTAACACAGATAAGTACCAATATCACAGCTAACCTGCATTTCTATGAAGACCCCATTAATGCTGAAAGATAAAAATACATTTTGCAACAACATATACTGAACATATGCTGCTTCTTACATGACTTCCAGACCTGCCTTCCTTTGAAAATTTGTGGCACAATATGAAACACAAAATACAACACAAAACACAAAAATCTGCTATTCACACTAGTGTCTTCAGTCCCCAAACTAATAGGTGTTAAAAAGAAAGCTGTATGTAAAACAGCGGTAAAAAAACATGCTTTTTTCAAACATGCTGCACAAATTCAACTTTGAATGACAGTACATTTACAAAAACAAAGGTTAATTAGGTTAAACATCAAATATTGTGTCTTTGCATTGTTGTAAGACAGATTTAATACATACTGTCCCAACATTTATTGAATCACAGATTTGTATTCTAACTGTGGTGCTAAAGCAACTGCCCATTCTATTATGAAGGTGTTCTATTATTAAGGCTGACCAAACACTAAGCTAACACTAACACTTATCTCTGGATAAGAGCGTCTGCTAAATGCCGTAAATGTAAATGTTGTAGGTAGTGGGTTTTCTGATCCTTTTAGAAGTACAGGCAAATTAGTGTTCATCTTAAGAAACACTAAAGTATGACTTTAGACTATGGCTCAAAGAGGGTTAAAAAGCATAAACTGCTATTAAACTGCCCCTGAAGGTCTATTTGCTTGGATGTTGATCATAGAACTCTTCTTAGCTGGATTTACACCAGTGTCAGTAGCTCCTTATCAGGCTCTCAGATACCTTTAGGCTTTTCACACGGAGTAATTTCTGCACTAGTATTCCTAAAACAGACTCATCTAATATTCTTTAATGACTTTATTCAAGTATGAAGAAAGTGGAACCGTTGACAGGCAATCCCTAAAGACTGATTAAGAAGCCATGTCTTTATACAAAACTTAATTATAACTTTGCTTTAATAATTCTTACATCTTTCTTTTTTGCCAACCTTGGAGAATTTCCACACTGTGGGGATTTGAAGCTGTGCTCAGACATGGTCTTCAACTGTCACACTGTCTAAGGCTTTTTAGCCACAATGTATCAGTACACAAGTTTTTTCCCCCTTTTGTTTAAACTGTGAGTCTTCTTTATTGTAAACCCAATGTGGAGTTACATGTTATGTATGCTTTATATTCATTGGTTAATCAGCCAGGATGGAACAGAGCCGACAGCTTTTTACAAATGAGTACAGCGACTAAAACAGAGCTATGGTTATAAGGCGTGACCTGAACCGTGTCAGCTTGTGTGTGTTATGTTGCCTTTGGGAAATCTTGTTCTTAGATATGTTTGGGATGAGAGGTGGACGCTTACGGGGTCTCTTTGTGGTGACGTTGACCACTGCACTGTCTGGCCCGGTGCCCGCACTGTTGTAGGCCCGGAGGGTGATGTGATACATAGTGCTGGGGTCCAGGCCACGGATGACCGCTATAGTCTTGTTCCCCACTGTCCTTATCACACTGGCTGTGTTCTGTCTCTGTGTCTTGGTCCAGTACCTCAGCTTTAAAGAGAATTACACTGATGTTTTCAAATTTAATCATGAAGACAACAACTTTATGTAGAGTGTTTTTTTATGTGAAATTATTAATTGTTGAGAAACTTATCAGCTCAGATGTCTTCGCAGTGGCTATTTTATTTTACAATCTAAAATTACCAGTAAACCTAGATGTGTTCTGGTCCTTTATATTTAAGATAATTCTGGTTCCTATCATCAATGCTGTGAACAATTCAGAGTTGGTAAGTTTCTCCAGAACTGAGCATTTCACCTTAAACAATTCTATATGACTTTGTTTACATCTTAAGAATTTTATTATACATTCACATCCCAACCATAACCGGGGAAAAGGGAATGCATTACATTATAAAAACTGGTAGCAGAACAGGACACAGACTTGCAACACCAAAAGAATGAAGGATATTTTTCCAAAGCTGAAGTATTCTTCTCACCTCATAGCCCACAATGTGTCTCTTACTGGTGCTCCATGGCAGAGGCTTCCAGCTAAGCTCCACCTCCGAGGCAGACAGACTCTTGGCACGGACTCTAGTGGGGGCTCGACTTGGCTCTACAGCATAGAATAAGCATTACAACAAGGCATTATCATCTCTCCTGCTAGACTACCCACTTGGAACAAAATAGGGAAATTACAGCCTCCCTGAATTACCATAATTATAAGATACTGTGTTTAAAGCTAGGGTCACGAATGCTTTACCTTCTTCTGCTGAGTAGATCGTTGTCACGGGTCCAAAAGGCCCCTCTCCTCTGTTGTTGTAAACTCCCACTTTCACATAGAATGGTGAAAAGGGAGGGATGCTCTCGTTTTTAAAGATGTATCGAGAGGCGTCGGGTGAGGTAACAGCCGCCTGCATCCAGTTCTGAGCACCATGAGGACGAAACGCTACAACATAACCAAAGCCTGGACCACTCTGCAGTTCTTCTGGGACAGGCTAGAATACACACCCATCCATCCACACACACACACACACACACACACACACACACACACACACACACACACACACATATACATACCAAGATTGGACATAGAATGACTGATCCAACAAAAAGTTTTTAAATATTTGGTGTACTTATTCATACATTCAAAACTCTCTAAAGCAAGCACATCAAAATCTGTGACATCATGAAGGGCTCTTCTGATGCACTCTGACATGCAAAGCTACAGCTGACAGTTAACTCTGTAATGAAGCTGTGAAGAAAAGCCAGGTGTCACAGTTTACCTCCCAAGTGATGACAAGCTCAGAGCGACTGCCGCCGCCTCCGCCTACTCTGGCTGGGGTTATCCTTGGCACTGAGAGATTTCAAAAATAAAAAAGAGGGTAATGTAATGTAACCTGAATATAATTTTTTCTGTTCATTATAAAGATGAACCTTCATGCTTTAAACAATTATGACGTAGAATTATAAGACGTCAATAATTCTGGATTTGTATGTGTAAGCCTGTAAGTTTTAGTGAGTAGCATTTATGAGAATGAGATTTTATCTCCTCTTTTATTTTTCACATTTTATGAACAGTGAAAGGCTTAGTTCATTCAATCTAACATGCTATCTCTAAAAAATTCGAATATGTACTCTTCACCCAAATAATAAAATCAGAATCAGAAATGCTGTGCATACGTGTGTCTTTGGTGCGGATTTTTCTGGAGGGCTTGCTGGGTTCTCCTGTGCCGATGCCGTTGGTGGCCAGCACTCTGAACTCATACTCCACCCACGCACTCAAATCTGTCACACGAGCAGCCAACTGGTTTCTTCCAAGAATCTCTGGAACTAAAGAAGAAGTACAACTTCATTGCACGCAGAAATAATAAGCTACTTAAATAACAAAGACGTGTGATGGCCAAACTGTGATAATGGCCAAAGCACTGGCTAATTAAGCCTTAGAACATTTGCAGAGTTTACTGGATGACTCCGCTCGTACTGTGTAAGAAGTACAGTCTAGATTAATTGTTAACTGGCAGCCCTTAAGGAGGCGACCTATCAAAATATTGATTGTGAAACGGACAGCTCTGTTCCTGAAAGCCGATAATCTGAGCCATGTTCAAAGCCACTGTAATGTACACACAGGTTTTCAATAATTCTGTCACGCTCATTTTTTTTTTAACTAACCTAAAATTTGATGTTCTTAGATTGTGGGCAGTGGGGTACAAGCATCTGTACACTACCAATCATACATTTTAGTAAACTACCAGTCAAACGTTTTAGAACAGTTCTAAAATGTTTGACTGGTAGTGTACTAAAACGTTTGACTGGTAGTGTACTGAAACGTTTGACTGGTAGTGTACTGAAACGTTTGATTGGTAGTGTACTAAAACGTTTGATTGGTAGTGTACTAAAAAGTTTGATTGGTAGTGTACTAAAAAGTTTGATTGGTAGTGTACTGAAACGTTTGATTGGTAGTGTACTAAAACGTTTGACTGGTAGTGTACTAAAACGTTTGACTGGTAGTGTTCTAAAACGTTTGATTGGTAGTGTACTGAAACGTTTGATTGGTAGTGTACTGAAACGTTTGGTTGGTAGTGTACTGAAACGTTTGACTGGTAGTGTACTAAAACGTTTGATTGGTAGTGTACTGAAACGTTTGATTGGTAGTGTACTAAAACGTTTGATTGGTAGTGTACTGAAACGTTTGATTGGTAGTGTACTGAAACGTTTGATTGGTAGTGTACTAAAACGTTTGGCTGGTAGTGTACTAAAACGTTTGGCTGGTAGTGTACTGAAACGTTTGATTGGTAGTGTACTGAAACGTTTGACTGGTAGTGTACTAAAACGTTTGACTGGTAGTGTACTAAAACGTTTGACTGGTAGTATTCTAAAACGTTTGGCTGGTAGTGTACTAAAACGTTTGGCTGGTAGTGTACTAAAACGTTTGACTGGTAGTGTACTGAAACGTTTGACTGGTAGTGTACTAAAACGTTTGATTGGTAGTGTACTAAAACGTTTGATTGGTAGTGTACTAAAACGTTTGATTGGTAGTGTACTAAAACGTTTGACTGGTAGTGTACTAAACGTTTGACTGGTAGTGTTCTAAAACGTTTGACTGGTAGTGTACTAAACGTTTGATTGGTAGTGTACTGAAACGTTTGACTGGTAGTGTACTGAAACGTTTGACTGGTAGTGTACTGAAACGTTTGATTGGTAGTGTACTAAAACGTTTGATTGGTAGTGTACTAAAACGTTTGATTGGTAGTGTACTGAAACGTTTGATTGGTAGTGTACTAAAACGTTTGACTGGTAGTGTACTAAAACGTTTGGCTGGTAGTGTACTAAAACGTTTGCTGGTAGTGTACTGAAACGTTTGATTGGTAGTGTACTGAAACGTTTGACTGGTAGTGTACTAAAACGTTTGACTGGTAGTGTACTAAAACGTTTGACTGGTAGTATTCTAAAACGTTTGGCTGGTAGTGTACTAAAACGTTTGGCTGGTAGTGTACTAAAACGTTTGATTGGTAGTGTACTGAAACGTTTGGTTGGTAGTGTACTGAAACGTTTGGTTGGTAGTGTACTGAAACGTTTGACTGGTAGTGTACTAAAACGTTTGATTGGTAGTGTACTGAAACGTTTGATTGGTAGTGTACTAAAACGTTTGATTGGTAGTGTACTGAAACGTTTGATTGGTAGTGTACTAAAACGTTTCATTGGTAGTGTACTAAAACGTTTGGCTGGTAGTGTACTAAAACGTTTGGCTGGTAGTGTACTAAAACGTTTGATTGGTAGTGTACTGAAACGTTTGATTGGTAGTGTACTGAAACGTTTGATTGGTAGTGTACTAAAACGTTTGATTGGTAGTGTACTGAAACGTTTGATTGGTAGTGTACTGAAACGTTTGATTGGTAGTGTACCGAAACGTTTGATTGGTAGTGTACTAAAACGTTTGATTGGTAGTGTACTAAAACGTTTGATTGGTAGTGTACTAAAACGTTTGATTGGTAGTGTACTAAAACGTTTGGCTAGTAGTGTATCTAAAACATTTGACATGTAGTGTTTTAAAATATTGCTAATGCCTTATGTGAGACAGAAGCAAAAATAGAACATTCCTCTGACTGAAAAAATTAATTACAAAGTGTAATTATGAGAATACCATTTGATTTACTGTAGAAAAAAAACATGTGACACACCTGCGGTGCAAGTTGCTTAAAATGCATTAACAGAGATACATCTGTCAAAGCATCAAAAGTATTTTGTTGTGTCAGTTTTTTACAGTATGCTGTCAAACTCTGATTTCTCTCTGACATTTTTGTTTGTAAGTGTGAGAGGCTGCTTAGCCCTGTCAGTCAAATAAAGTAAAAATATAACTGATTGTGTATTGAGTAATTAGTATGATTATCACAAGAGTATATCAGAGTAATGAAATTTAATTCTGTCTTGTCAGTTGTGGAGGTCAATACAGCAAATAGCCATATCCGTGCTACTGTCCTCTAGAAAAGTAAACATTTTAGTATGCTAATCTAGCAGACCAATTACCTCTTGCACCCTCATGATTCTATTTAGAACCCTACTCAAATTCTTCAGAGTGAATGACCCAACTAATTAAATTGGACCTGTTTATTGGAAATGGCACAATTGAATTCAACATTGTTTTAAACCAATATCACTGAACAAACAATGATTTATTTGTGGATTAAAGGTTAAATCAATTAATTATTTGCAACCCCAATACACTCAACATGATTTAACATAAATTTAGCACTTAGCAGAATTGTTGCAAGCTGTATGTATCTAAGTGTCAGATCCCACAATCCTGTGACTTGTAAGGTTACAGCATAAATATATATAGAGTAAAATCACAGACAAGAAAAAGATATATACCTGTTTGAACAGCTTGCCAGCCCAGAGTGAAGGGGGTTCTGGCCTGGACAGCATAGTTGGAGATAGGGCTGTGGTTATCAGGTCCTGGACTCCATGAGACAAAAGCTGTAGATTCTGTAATATGGTCTACCTGGATGTCCAGTGGTGGACCAGGAGCACCTATAGGGACACAACTGTATCAAGTACAGCCACAAATAGCATATCTAAAACTGTATCGGTCAACAATATTAGCAATGTCAGTCAAAATACATACCTCTGACAACCACATCCATGGCTATTGAGGCACTGTCCACATTCGTTTGAACTGCACAGGTGTATCTCCCTGCATGTCTTAGCTGAATGTTGCGGATCATGATATCACCAGCAAATCTCTGTAAGCATGCCAAATTAATATTGTGTATTATTATTATTATTATGTCAGGATAATATGACAATTTCACTGTTTTCATGATAAATTATGACATGATAAGCTTCTCTGAGTGTATAATGAGTATCATAAATATTTCTAGAACACTGTATGTATCCTAATATTTTTGTCATATCGCTAACCCCTAAAGAAAACTTCTGAATTATCCCATTAAAGGGATATTGTTATGCATGTACTTACCCCACCAACTTTTTCAAAATAGCCACCCTGGCTTTCAAAATTGATCAACTGCTCATTAAAGAACCAAGTAAACCGAACATCAAGAGAAGGATCGCGAGAAACCTGGCAAGGAAGAACAAGGCTTTCCCCCACAGTTACATCCAACTGGGCTGCCTTAGTAGTGATGATGGTGGGCTCTGGAATAAAAGGGGTAAGATGACAGTCATTTTATAAGGGGTCATTTCATTTAACTTTTTTGTTTATTTACTGCCGAAAAGACAATTACCATGCAACCATATCGCAGAGACAGATCATTTCGGCAATCAAACACAAAGCATGTGTAGATACAGGAAGCTCCTCTTATTTAACAACTAGATCGCACTTCCACAAAAACAATGCACAAAAACAGCTTTTCTATTCTTACACCAAGACTATAGCAGGAGCCTTAACCTTGTCTAAAAGGTTTAAGATGCTTACATCATAACCTGCAACTGTACTTTTAGTTTCTCAAAAGAGCCATAGTAAAGTAATTAAAGCAATAAGTAACTAAAGCTTATATGAAAGTGTACTGTGTAGTGTTTTTGTGCACTGCTACACAGGTACCACTAGATGCCACTGTGCATTCAGAGTAATCTCAAGAATGTGACAGGACACCCTAAACACAAACAAGCTCAACCTACATTTGTTCTTTTGCTCCAACTGTGTCTGATTAGACACTGTGACAGAGGGCTACAGTACGATACCACAGCCAGTGCAGTGACATGTAATTGTAACCTAAAAATGCAATTTCAGCCAACTGTCTCTTAAAGAAGCAAGTAAACTAAACGATATGCTGTTAGGCCACCGCTTACTCTTCATGTGTTGGCCAGTTGTTTGTGTATCCAAATCAAACTACGAATTAAACAAGAGAAAAAAAATCCAAACAACATTATAAACATAATTGCTAAAAAATTAATTCTCGAATGAAATAATTTGCAGCAGGCTGAATGTTTTAAACAGGTAAATAGGTTACATTTGAATAATAATGAACTAATTTAATGAAAATTGATTTTATGAAGTCAAAAGTACAAACACTAAAGAAGCATGCTCCACTGAAGTCCACTAAAAAAAAGCATCAGGCTTTCAATTTGCAATTCAAAAACCAGGAGCATCAGCAAACTGCATTCTAATAGCACTCTGGTAATGTTGACTCTGCTCTTTTAGAAAGGAACTGAGAACTCTAGGAGACTGAATACTGGAAGCTGAGAATGCTTGTTCTCTTTCAAAACAATGAATCCCACATAAAAATTAAAGTCCATACAGTAATTTGTCTAGTTTAATCCATATGATACACACTAAAGCTGCCATCTTACCTTTTACAACTAGAGCTCCAGCACTGCTTGCCACTCCAAACTGATTCCTGGCCACACATGTATAAAGGCCTGCATCCAGTTTGGTAATGTTTGATATTCGAAGACTTCCATTGTCCAACACAGACACCCTGGTAATCAAAGGAAATAACCAGGCTTACTATGTACAGCATTACACATTCACCACTCTAAAGTTTAAACCAGTCACTGCTAAGTTCTATTTAAATTGACTTCCCTACGAACGTTACGTACAATCAGCGATGTTACTGCGTATTGATTGTTTTAACCAGACATCAGCTGAGTAAAACACATCGTTTGGGCAGTTTATTAGGTATACCCACCTTGTATGTACATGTGTAAGCTAATAAATCAACATAATAGGTGAACTCTGTATGTATACAATTACTGGCAGTAGCCATGCACTGTATCTGCTGCTGCGCAATTTGTTAGTCACCCTCTGTCTTATTCATCAGTGACCTGAGACCACCATATGACCACCACTGACCAGATATTATTAGAGTAGTGGATCATTCTTAGCACTCCAGTGGCATTGACATCTTTGTTAATAAAACAAAGTGTAAAGTCAGAGACTACAGCTATAGGTGTTTCTGTCCATCCTTCTACTGTGAAAAGAAACATCTACAGTTAGGATGACAGCTGTTAATAAGAAAAGAAAAAAGAGGAACATTTGCAAAAAACAGTGAAGCTTCTGGTGTTCTCAGAACAATGTACTGCCCACCTCAGAGCCCAGACCTCAACATGGCTGAATATGTTTGGGATTATTTGAACCATAATAATAATAACAATAATAATAAACAAACGGGACAAAATAGATAATTTTGAAAAAAAAATATAACTAACCATAGCTAGTGACTGTTTAATTTGTATTGTCTAAAGATAAAATATTACTGAAAATCAAATAAATGTTATTGCTAATAAACACACCACTCTCTTAATATTTGTAATCATCTAGTAGCCTGAGGCATGCCACAGTCCAGTGGTTGTTGTCTCCAGCTCCAGTGCACTTATACCTTTACAGAAAGTCACAAGGCCACAAAAGCGGGTGAATGTGCCGTCTATCAGGGCATAGCAAAAGTGTTTAGCAAGGTCAGTGACAAAACTCTCTCATTTACTCTGATTTGACACCCTTGGGTCTGGCCTCCTCTCTTTTGTAGTCAGCAAAAGGTCCCAGCAATGCACTTCTGGGTTAAGAGAGGACTTTTGGCCATCTGTTCACGGTTACCTGGAGAGGACTGTTTAGAGACCTAAGACTCAAGTCGAGTGCAGAGAAGCCCCAAAATATCAGCATGTGACTCAGGTTGCCATTCTCCATCTGCCATCAAAGAAGCTGAGTTTCCAGTTCAGTTAACGATTCAGTTTTTTTGCAGACCATGTGATTTTATTGTATTCTTTGCAAGGCGTCAAAGTCCTATACCTCCGGCGTATGCCTGTCCCTGACAAAATATCAGGTCTTAGGCAGAGGTGAGGGCAATTCTCCTGCACAAAGCTCACGCTTATTTTTTAGAAAGTACATTTTTACATTACAGGTTTCATCCTTCGCTTCCTCATCTGCATTTGAAATGACTCAGTTTGAGGTATGGGAGAATAATGAAAAGCATGAGATGTATTTGTAGAAAGGTGACAGCCCCTTGATTATTAAGCTCACCTGAGGTTTCTCAAAGCCTTCTTCAAGTAGCTGCAGTAGCAAAAAAAACTTTTGCACAGTGGGGCTAACAGCTGATTAGAGAAGGGTGTTGCTGTTCTTTCACAGGCAATACTTTTAGTTTGTTAATTTATTGCAAATGTGTAAAATACAGGCAGGGGATTTGATACAAAATATAAATATTTTACTTAGAAAAGATTAGGTATCTTTATTCAGCTTCATATAGTAAACGCAGCATGCAGAATACAGACACTTTTTATATTATTTCATGGCAATAGTATTTAAATACCCATTTAATTAAATATAGATATACACTTTAAACGTATGTAGTAGAAACAGCAGTGTTGTTTCTTCTTCTTTTCTTATTTAAAGATACTGACATTCCTTATGAAGCCTCAGCAGATTCGAAACTTTTTTAATAATAATTACCATCACTATGTTTTTAAGTATTCTGCTCAACCAGTGTATCCCAGCATGGCATTTTTGTAATTAAACTCAAGAGCTTAATAAAAGTGTTTAGTGCAAATCTGTGATAATGCACCTGTTAATGTGGGATTGGGTCGAGTTTTTAAATTTAGCAATACTACCCAGGCCTTTTTGGGTGGAGTCCAAGCCTCAGTTTCATACTCATGCAGAAGATTAAAAAGCCACTCGCATTCTTCTACAACATGAGCGGAGGTACAAGGGTAGAGCAGCTTTGTAAAGTGACAGTGCCAGGCATACTGGAATAAAAATAACTCTTAGGAGCATAGCATGGGATCTGCTTAATTCCCACCATGACCCTTCATTACACAATTGTGTTTCACTGCACTGTGCTGCTGCAGGGAAGGATGTATGTGCTTATTTGCTCTTGTGGTGAGTTAGTATAATATGCTTTTCACAGACATGTCAAGCGGCATGCAATGTTCGAGGAAGCACAATTACTTGAGATGGAGGATATCTTCACACTTCAACAAAGAAGAGTGAAAATTAGAACGTAAATAGCATAAAAAAATAGAAAAAAAAATGTAAATAGCAGAATTATCTTTTCATGAAAAGGCTCTTGTTTCTGAAAAGGCATGAGCCATGGAATGAAAAAATAGATAACTGCTTGATGTGTTAATCATCGATCATCAGAAGACAGACATATTGAACAAGACTACTGTTGCACTGCAAGTATTTAATTAAGATTTCCAAGCAGCATCAGCATAAGCCTTTGTGATTTTGACAGTCGTCTTCCTTCAGATATGCTCACCCAGCTGAGAAAATGGCTTAAGCTTTACAGCATTAGAATGCAAAATACTGACAATTGCATAACACAGTGTCTTAGTTCTCTGCCTCTCAGAAGTTAACAGATAATGTGTATCAGTCCTTCTAGGTTTCCCTCTGCATCCTTATAGTGGCTAAATGTTTAGTGCTGTAGTTCATCTGCAGTAACTTCTAATAATGCCAAGATGCCACTCACGTACTCAAATCAGGCCCATATTTACATCTACACTTTCTTTCTTAGTTAATTATTTAACATGTTTTATGTAAAAATTTTCAACCATATCACCTCAAGTGTGGAAGGTGGAACAAACAGTTTCAAGAAGGATGACTCGTCTTTATTGACTGTAGGTACTGCCTATCACAATAAAACTACCCTTATAAATTGCTTATGAATTACTTAAAATAAGCTTTAATTTAAATGTAATTTTGTTACCTATAATGCTGGCTGGTCATTTTCTATGATGATGGGGTTGGAATCGTAGGTGGAATACAATCTTTGTTAATATTATTTTAATTCATTTTTTTCCCCAACAATGAGCATCAAAATCAGATGATGTTGTAGAGATCAACAAAAACATCCATATTTTTTCTTTTAAATAAGATCATCTACTACAGAGGTCACTAATAGGTGGACCGCGGTCCGGACCCAGACGTTGTCAAATGTGGATCCAAACCCATAAACTACTAATAACAAGTTAATTTTGACAGTGTTTATTTTAAGCAGCGCACTTTTCTCTGTCTTTAAAGCGCTTCTCAGCCAATCAGATCTGTGCAGACTCTGTAATAATGTGAGTCGGAGAATAAAGCGAGTCGGAATATAAAGCAAGTCGGGCTATAAAGCGAGTCGGAGTATAAAGCAAGTCGGAATATAAAGCGAGTCAGGCTATAAAGCGAGTTGGAGAATAAAGCGAGTCGGAGTATAAAGTGAGTCAGAGAATAAAGCGAGTGGTAGAATAAAGCGAGTCAAACTATAAAGCGAGTCGGACTATAAAGCGAGTCGGAGTATAAAGCGAGTCGGACTATAAAGCGAGTCGGAGTATAAAGCGAGTCGGAGTATAAAGCGAGTCAGACTATAAAGCGAGTCGGACTATAAAGCGAGTCGGAGTATAAAGCGAGTCGCAGTATAAAGCGAGTCAGACTATAAAGCGAGTCGGAGAAAGGCTAATTCAGACGGTTCATTCCACAATGAACATTATAAAGAACAAATATTGTTCCAGGGCTCACCAACAAACTCCTTCATATGCATATGAGAATGGCCCTGACCTCATTTCAGCCCAGATGTAAAGACAACCAAAATCTCACTCCTCTCAAGAGAAAATGTAAGAGAGGAATACAAGACGGAAATAAACTGTTAATATGTGAAAGATGCACGCGTTTTTTTTTTTCTTTTTCTAGTGCACTTTAAGATGCACTCAAATTAGGTCCAAAAGCATTTAGTTTTTTTTAATGTAGCCCTTGTTTTTACTTGAAGTGAGGAAAAAACATTTATTAGAAGTTCATAAATAGTTAATTCAGTTCAGCATTTAGAACGACTATTGAACTATACTGAACGGTATGTGTGATGTGTTGGTGTTTCAGTAGCTGATGGTATAAGATGCTGATACTAGACTACTTCAGTAAACAGAATACACCACTGAATTACAACACACGTTAGAAATGATGACGGTCCGGACCTTGGCCTCAGAAAATGTCCTCTAACTGGACTGTACTGAATTCTAATTCTAAATACCCCTGATCTACTGAATTGTGCTTAATATATAAAGAGATATGAACTAACAAGGTAAAACAGTCTGTTTTAATTTCAGTGTGACTATAAGGGATAAATGCAAACAAACAATAAACAGAATCTAGTAGGGAATAAAAAAACAGGATTAGCATGATCTGCAAACTTTCCTTCACTAATAAGTTTTATTCACTGTGTAGGTGATTTTAACCACTAAACCATGATGTATCATACTGCAGCTCTTGTGATAAAAACTTGTGTCTCTGAAACAAAGCAATGTAAGACACTGTAATGTATATATGTTATTGTAATGGGATGGTAATCATCATAAAATGCTCACACTGCAGTGCATTTTCATAAGATAAAACATTATACTGTGAATCATGTTCAAGCCTACCTGACAGTTACATAAACAACAACTTCAATATCAAGTTGATATAACGCCTAGCTTTTTGTTGACATTAGGTTGTCACAACACTTTTTGCGATACATTAATATAGCATGTTATGACAATTGGCAATTTTATGTCAATTTACGCTCCATTTTTTGTTTCTAAGCATTAATTTTACATGTCATTTCTAACTTTTCCAATGAAAACAATAAGTGGCCTAAAACTACACAGTTGAGTAACATTATTACAGAGTAACCACTGTGTGCAGCCTGGCCAGCAGCTAGACGGGCTGGAACTCAATAAGATCCTGTTAGGTTGTCACAGGTATCTGGAGACATGCTGAACGCAGTGCATCCAACCGATGTCAGACACTTCAAGACATGTGATGTGTCTCACTGTCTTTCTGGAAGATCCCGTTCGCCCCAGGGAAGACAATCGGCATGTATGGGTGTACCTGAGCTGCAAGGATGGATTTATACCCAAATTGGTTGTGAGTGTCTGCCACATGCATAAGTGGGACCAGACAATCCCATGAAAACATTCCCCAGACCATAATGCTAACACCTACGCGCTGCCCTCGTTGAAAGTGGGAAGTGGTCATAACAATGTGACTTCACCGTGTATCCTACATAAACATGAGAATTGAATATTCGGTATGTGTGACTCCATGAAGCAAAAAAAAAAAAAAAACTATCCCACAAATTCTAATGTTAATTTTACTAACGAGCTAAATTAAATCAAATATACAGAGCTCACTTCAGTGCTTTAGCATTCGTTTAAGATAACATCTCAAAAACAGTCATATGAAAAGTAAACAGAACTTTGTCAGTGCAGCGTCATGGCATTGCCATAAGGCTTAATAAAGATCTTATAAATACTATACTTGCTTAAATTAACCTTAATTAAGAAATGATATAAATAACTCATTATGTCATTACAGTGTCATGGTATTGCCATACACCTTCATAAAGCTATTAAAAATAAGTAAAACACTAATTTTTCTTAAGGAGCAGAGAAAAAATACATGAAGGTCATGAACAGAGTATAAGTATCAAAACCTTTAATATAATATAATGTAATAACAGCAACACTGTAGATTTCATTGTTACCAAAACATGTCAAAATTTCTTTTTAAAAGCGCTTACCTTTGTCTGATTTTGCAACAAACCTTACTTTTCAAGTTGCGTAACATAATTACTGCCATGTGCCTGACATACCAAAGATAGCAACAAAGTCACCAGTCATAACATGCTATGTCTCTGTGTAAATGTACAAGCAGTGCTTAATTTTTAAAACATCAGGTAATGGAACTCTTAAGGTGTAGTGATCCAGCAAGTGGCAGTGAGGGAAAAGGTCCTGGAACACATAGACACAACAGTGCTTCAAGTGTCCATCTAACATAGTAGCAATCTATACAATAAAATAATCTTAGCTTTAATGAATGCAGTAAGGAGCTGTAACCATAAAATCTTAGAGATGCCACTGGACGAATAGCTTTTGGTGTCCTACAAAAAAAAGACGTCAAAGAGGTGGTGGATCCACATAAATAAGTTCTGGAACACAGGTACCTGAAATATGAGAGGTGCCGGATCTTGTTCCAGTAAGATCCAGCACAAATTAAGCACTGGGTATAAGCTATGTCAACCCAGAAGGTGTCATGATGAAACTTAATTTGGCAACCAACGCTCACTGAAATGCACTTTTTAATAAAATGTTTAAGATGCCGTCATAAAAGGCTTATGTCATTGTCACGTGGCCTTTCCATCATGATCTACAGTAAAGGATCTAAAGGATCATGATCTAAAAACAAATAACCTTGTTACCTGTGGCTTTCTCTCAGGGCCTCTTTGCCTTTCCTCCAGGATATCATACCGCGAGGAGACATCCGGGGCCTGCATTCGATCAGCACATCTCCACCCTGCCGGGCCAGCGTCTGCGCTTTCAGCACGCTATCTGAGAAATCTGGTGCCACAGCTGAGAGCGAGAGAGGCAGTAAGAAAAACAGAAACAGATACTCATGATCACTGAGTCACTGAAATCACTGAATTATTGCAAGGACTTGGGTAGACGTCTGGCAGACTTCTAATGAACAGCTTCTCCTGCTGCTTCCCTTCACACAAACACAGACCAAGGAAGCCTTTCATAAGACACACTCAGTGAAGAAGGCCTCTCTCTCCCCTGTTCGATGCACTTCGCTGAAAGACACCGTTCACACACATTTAAAATGTGTAAAGAGCGCACAGCGGAGAACTGTCGCTGCCGCACAACAATTTCAGCATGCAGGATTTATCCCGGCTCTTTCTGCATCGCCTCGATGCAGAGACCTTCAAAGCTACTATTATGCTGGAAATGATGGCAGTAAGGAACAGGCTCCTCTCCTTTAATTAGCGCCAAGCTCCGCATATTAAAAAGAAGCAGAACTTCACTGCCTTTAATCTGAAAGACAATGATAGGGTTGATCTTTTCTAGTGTCAAAAGTTATCCCTCAGAATAGTGTGCCAATTCTTTTGACTGCAAAGTGTTTTTCAGACTGCTGGCCTCCTGCAGAGTTTAATATAAAACCCCAGGTCATTACTTTCAGACGTGCACGACAGTTTTGATTAGTAACTGTTGGAAATGAAGTCTGAAAGAGTTTGGAAAGGCAGGATCATTGTTAAGGAGCCAAGTGACATTGAGCTTTGCTGTGTAGAGGTAAGATATAAGGACACAACACTAAAGTAATATTTAAAGATTTATAAAATTCTAAGTATTGCACTGACATAACACAACATATACCACTGCAAATTAATCCTGGTAAATGAATGGTCTAATTAGGTTTAGACTTTGTTCTTCAAATGTTGTATTGAAACAAAAAACATATTCTTAAATGCACGTACATATTTAGCAGATTATTTTATTTGTGAAGCAGACAACATTTAAAAAGAGTCTTTATCTCTATAGGTATCACAATGCGTCTAATGGGGCATTTGATGTGAATGTAATGCTAGCTGTCTTGCCTAAGAACTCCTACTGTTATATGTTGCAGGGGTGTTGCCTGAGTAGGGAATTGAAGGGCATTGTGCAGGGTAAGCATGTTATTTACCACAATATCCAACCATATCTTACAATAATGCCATTGGTAGAACCCTTGGTCTGACCATAAAGAAACAATGCCATCTTGAAAACACATTTTACTTTACTTTCTATTGTACTCTATTGTTTTTTTCTGGGCAGCACTTATTAATACACAATTATCAAGGGAGCTCTGAATGAGCCAGAGTTGGCCCTTCAGGCTAATTTAAGCAAGAAGGCAGCTGGTATGGCAAGAGGAAGAGACAAAACAGGCAGTGAAAAGAAATTCTATTGTGCACAAATCTGACTATCAGTAATAACCAGTAATTTCAATAAACCATCATTTCAACAAACCTGTAAAAGAACAAAGCCTGTTTTTATGTGTACTAGTTTACCTAAGTTTATAACAATTAATCATACCCAGACTGTATGCCACAAATCTAATAGAAATAAACATACATACTGTAAAAATTGATTTTATGAATACAATTCCAAAAACAGTAGGCAAAGTGCAGCACAAATACTAATATCAATAATGTTTAGCTTTTTGCTATTTTGAATTTTAGTACTGAGGAAAATGTGCAACATGCTCTTACCGATGATTCTTAGCTCAGCGTTGGTGAACACTCTTCCATATCGGTTCTCTGCCACACATTGGTACATTCCCGTATCTGACAGAGTAAGACCATTGATGGACAACGCCCCATTAACCACCTGGATCCTGTCCTGCAAATGCAAACAGCCTGCAGTGAGCACTATTCAAATTAGCAAGCAAGACACATGTGACCATATAGTCTGCCTCCACAGGCCCCAGTTCAATCTGTGATCAGCCTTAGATGCGCAACAGTTTGATATGCCATAGCAACCTAGACAGCCTTTTATCTTGACAATTTACCTGAGAAAAACTCCTGCCATCCAGCTTAGCAACTGTGAGCAGCCGATGTACTTAGACATTTTTTACTGTGCTCTTAATAAACGCTACAGGAATCAGCTGAGGAAGGTCATTTGAAGCTCGAAACAACAGTTCTTAACACAATTAACAAGAAATTAGAATTTCAAAAGTATTTTTATTTATTACAGCTGTGAATGTCAAAGAGATTCACAGTCAAAACACATTAGAGTTTATCAGCACTAGATGTAATTGTTAGAGTTTAAGTTTATTAGAGTTTATCAGCACTAGATGTAATTGTTATACAATTACATTCCTCTGAAATGTATAATAACCATCATAACAGATTTTTTTTCAGTGAAATTTGAGGCCTACACAACAAAATCCTGTTTTTATGTGAATATCGTTTGTGGTCGTCTTTTGAGTTCATTTTAAGGTTAGTGATTAAAATAATGCCAATTTCACTCATGGACATGATCTTCCTGCTAAATTGCAAGTTAGCAATCGCTGTAATTTGCAGGTCAGTCATTAGCGCAGGATTTCAAACTAAATCTGCTGTAGTTCTTCTTTAGGGCCTCCCAGTTGAACAGCAACAAAAACCATCTAAAAAGTTCCACAATGCCAATCAAACAGCAAATGTAATCAGCCACACTTCCACCTGTCTCTTGTCTTTTTTATGTCTTTTTTTTTATGTATGTTTTTTTATGTTTTTATGTCAGCATTTATGTCTGATGCTGCAACATTTGGCCTACGGGTGGGCAATATGATGATACTTATTATTACCATGATAAATTACACATTACATCAGATTGCTGAGTCAAATTATATCAAAGATACAAAGTATTAGAAATATTAACCAGACAGAAACAACATTCAAAACAACAATACAAACACCACAGACTTTTACTGATCCCCACAGCATACTAGGACAGTACGTACATCACACATTACCTCAACACCTATACTTAAACACATAAGCTGTATATATTCTTTATATATGAACATCTTTGCTGTAAGCTGTTTAACCAAACATTGAGCTGCTATGTCTACTACCTGCACTGTACACTTTGTGAATATACATATGCTATTTATAGTCACTAACTTTTGTTTGCACACCTGATCTGGTTTCCCCTCAACATACTGTACTACGGGTGGGCAATATGGTGATATTCCTCATTACTGTGATAAATTACATCTCAGTTTCCTGAGGACAGTGGGAATATTAACAGTACTTCAGAGTTTGACTTGGCCGGTGTGTGGTGTGTGTGTGTGTGCACATGAACTGAGGTATGTTTTCTTTGCCGTTGTTTGGAACCATAAAGAGGTACGAGTCTGAGAAAGGTGCTGCACACAGTAAGCTTATTAGCATTTCTTTAACAATGACAGTTTCTCCTGACCTTCCCAAACCTGCATACATGTAACCTCATTTACAGCCTTACTCAATCCCTTCATTCCCATGATAATGCAAATAAAAGCAGGTCATGTAACAGTTTTTTCTCTATCCTCTCCGGTTTGATCTCTCTGCTTTTCAAAAGCTCGTCACAGTCTCTCAGAGCACATCTAAACTGATCCAGGGCTTCGGTTGCTCTCTTTAGTCAGGCAGCTATTTTAAAGTCTTTAGAGTTTAGTCGAAGAGGAATGCTTAAGCAGTCGGTCATTGATCTGAAAGTATTAGCCACAGGGGAATGTGGAGCAATCCATGTCTCTTGCCATCATATTTCAACAGATTGTGGCCCTCAGCGGAGGGCCTTAAAATGAGTCCTCAGACATTACTAGCAAACAACACAATCATATACACAGTGGAAAAAAAAGAAAAAACTACAATAGACTTCTCAGAGTTCATAGATTATAAAGCAATCAGACAGTTCATCAAGAACTTTCTTTTAATGGCTAAATGCATGGATGAATTTATTGAACTCTTGTACTGCCATTATGTTGAACATGATTCAATAGCAAAATTGATAACAAGCTGCAAATAAGATCAATTACAGAGAGAGATTCAACCAGATGTTATTTATTGTAGCTTAAGGCCAGGAGTTGGTTGCATTATCACTCATGTTGGCTACCAATATGTATGGAAGAGCATGACATTGCTGACCACAAAATTTGGGGCTCAAATTTGGTTTTAAAATGCATGCAAAGTTGCATTAGCCTGTGCATCAAGTGAGTCACAAAACCCTGTACTATAAAACGTACTGGGTGATGCTGATAAAATTAAATACTGAAATATCTTCCAAACATATCTCACAGTATCACAATATCAGACAATATCAGATAGATCAAGTAAGCATTAATAAAGTTAATAAACCCATGCCTCTGGAGTGCTGCAATTTTGTAAAATACAAATACAAAAGGTAAAAAAATGTTTAAACAAACCGAAAGTTGTTTGTCTTAATTGGATTAACGTTCTATTAAAGAAACTTAACACAGCATCATTAATATCAACCAGAGAAACAATATGAAAGAATATGAATACAAACACCACAGACTGGTACTGAACCAACCCTGGTTCCCTAGTTACAGCATTTAGGCTATATACTCTCTACACTTTATCCACTTGAATGTCTATAACCTGTTTATGTGATGGTTATGCTCACTACTTGCATTGTACACCTTAAGAATATACACCTGCTGTTTACCTGCATTTGCACACCTGACCCTATACTGTACAATAAGCTGTAACTCATTCAACAATATATTAATGATAACTATTGTTATTGTGTTGCACATTTGCACTGCTTCTCAAATCTTGGACAATATTGAGGCTTTGTGCAGGTACGAGAACCGCAATTGCACCTTAACTACCATCACAACCTCAACAACAACCTAGATGTTGCCAACAGCAACGCTGTGTGCTTTTATTCACTTTTTGTGGTTGAAGAAGATCATCTTAAACTACAGGTTTCATAGTGAGTAACAACTATTCCTTGTGTTGATGTCAAGGCGTATTCTAGCACACCATAAAAGGCCAAACCAGTTTGTTTTATTCTAGGCCCAAACCATAGGGTGTACATTAGCATGTAAAACGATATCTGGGCATTTTTCACCAGTAGAAAAACCGCTATGTAGTCATCAGAGAACCATTTAAAATGCTCAAAAAAATATGCCACCTTTGAGTAAGTTATTCCAGCTAAAGCAATAGACATATTTGAGACCTCAACATTGAACCCTGAGGTACACCAACATCACAGTTAATAGCCAGCGACTGTTCTTTCTTTCATCACAGGTCCCTAGACCTCACTTTCCAAACAAGATAGCATTAGGAAAAAAAAACACTGCTCTAGCAGAGCGGAGACCAACTAAGCTGTGGTTGTAGCACAAGGCCATAGCACAAAAAACGTTCATCAGTCATTAAATTATTTGATAATCACTGACCTACGAGCTAGCCCACATCACACTCCCACTTTCATGTATGTGACATGTGGGTTGGGCCCAACAGAGAACATCAGTATTGCCCCTGGCAGAAAAGACAAATGGAGTCATAGATCAGCTTTATGGTGGTAATTAATTAGGTATGACATTGCCCTGAAATCAGCACTTTTTCACCACGACGGGAGAGCACCATTTGTGCACCCTGGCGAGCAGTAACAGACTGATTAAGCTGCCTACCTGAACAGACATCACAAACACAGCACCAAAGGAATGGCTTCTACAGTTATATTGCTGAGGAGAGCATTTTACAGAGGCAGGCAACAGTGTGGCATATGTGAGAGAGCTAAGGAGTGGGTGTAACAGAGAAAACTTGCTAGACAATGGCCTCTTGATCTTGTTTCACCTACATGATATTTGGAGCTGACAGCTCTTTAGGTGAAGCAAGATTACTGGCATGCACCCAAAGTACAGGACAAGAGAGAGCGAGTGAAGAGAGAGAAGAGAGAGAGAAGAAGGTGGGTCTGTTCATTGTAATGAGCAATAACAAATGACACTCCTTCTCCTCTCTGCTATTCACTACATGGGTGACCTTTGGTTTGAAGATTGATTAAATGCTGTGGCAGTTGATGGTGACATTTTCTAAATGGTAACCCCACAGCTCATTAATAGAGAACAGCCTTGCACACAGAGTGGAGAATATGTTAGCTATCTCCCAAAGTGAGTGAAACAAATGCTATTGTATGTACACGAGTGTTCTTTGCCTTTTTCATATGCAGGGGTTGTTGAGAGCACAACACAATGCCCACTTGATTTGTCTTGGGATCTCTTTAAACAAAATGTGGAGATTATTTTCTACTGGAGAGGCTAGATCAAGTTCAGAAGACCAGAAGCCTTAAAAAGCTTGATTATCTTAGTATGACACAAGAAGCTGCCTTCACTCGCGGCTTCAATGTGAAAGTTTGCTCCATTTTAAGCTGTCGATTTCATAAAATAAAAAAGAAAAAGATAAAAATGTCTCTTACCTGGTGGCATTTGAATAATATCTCATTGAATAAAATCTCACTGTAAATTAGCAGTCAATAGTTTGGAATCTTCTAGCAGTATTATTAATTCCTGTTATTTAATTGATGCAACATTAACAATGTAGACTGAAATGCCACAAGCAAGATGGCAGAAGTTATTTAAAGATGTTTTACTTAATATTTATGTAATATATTTTTTATTTATCAGTTTTTGGAAACAATGTTGTACTATACCATGATATAATTTACATATCTATGTACGGTTTTCTTGACACTTGTCTTGAGATTTGATCACCACTTTCCACATAAGAATCATTATTGATGTTAAAATATATTACAACTTCACTCTAATTGTTAAACATTTTCATTGTGGAATCATCACAGATACATCTAACAGCTATTAATTTTTACAGCTTCCTACTGATTAGTAATGAAGCTGTAAAATAGTAACATCTAAATAAAATAATAATGTACAAATATACTACAAAAACTGGTTTAACTTGCTTGAAAACAGTGACTGCAAACTTCTGAATGGTGGTGTACATCTTCACTAAACACTGTACCTTTGAAGTGGCTCTTAACAGTAATAGTAACTTTTTTATTAGTTAATTCACTGAGAATAATTGCAAGTCCATCCCAGTCAGAACCTGTAATACACCATGCAAAAGTACAATCAGTGAAAAATACTCTGAGAAAAAGACTAGAACATAACTGAATTCTGCCACTGAACTCGGTTCCATTTCAACTATTTTAAGTTTTCTTATGCTTTAGGTATTGTTTACTGTTACTAAGTATTTTATGAAATTGTATGTACAAATATATGTCAAATAAGTGGCTCCATAAGCTGCTTGTGTCTACTTACTGACCTCCTTTAGTCAATGTCTGGTCTCAAGTTAAGAATTATGACCAGCACCACAGCTTTGCTCTTGTCCAGAACAAGCTCCAAAACAGCACCTTTACATAACCCGTCTACTTCACCGGGTAAAATCAGTCTCCAGCTAACGAGGAGGCTGAAGAAAGATAAGATTCCGCTGAAATAATGTCTCCATAGGTAATCTCATTACTCTTATCTGGCCCACTCCACTGAGCTCACTGCAGCTTGTTGTTATCTGGTGAATGACATATCAGGAAGCAAACAGGGAAATGGAAGCAGAAAAAGAAAATCATTAAACATGGGACACCCATTTATTTGCTGTCAACTTGTTCGAACCAGATTCTTATTTCACCATGTATTATTAAGCAAACCTATTTGGTAGTAGAATATAGCTAACCTACTTTTAGGCAGCTAAGGGGTGGTTGTTGTCTGCCTCGATGTTTGACTGTCACAATGTTCACAACAACTATTAATGCACATTCTCGCTATTTCATAAGTTTCTTGTTCCTGCCGGTAATTATTTTGTGCAAGCTGCTATTTTGTGTAGTGCTTCAAATAGCAATATCACTTCCTTGGTTCAGAATCTGGGACTCAGTGGATACTGTATGTAGTGGGAATGTGCACACAGAGACCAAATAAAGGTGGTAAATCAAAGCAGAGCTTTGCTTTGAAAAATATTTTGTTATACTACTGTAAAACTATGATTCTGGAGTGCTAATGTGTACTTATCCTCATTAAGCTTACTGCTGACCAGTGAAAATGGATGAGTGGTCCCACTTAGACCCTGACTAGAGTCCTGAAATGTTGGTCTGGATCCAAACACAGTCTTTCCTATTTAAGCCCAACATAAACAGACCACATCACACATATTTCAAGTCTTTTCTCAACCTGAGTCTGACAAAATTATGCTTGAACCCAACTCATGACAAACTGAACAATCAGCCGTTTTAGTTCAAATCCCACTTTTACAAACTCACACAACATAAAACACATTTAGTCAGATAGAACTCCGCAGCACATTAAAAATGTTTTAAGCTACTGTAATATGCAGGAAGAGTAAAACAAATACAAAAAATACAAAATTCAGGGAGAAATTATAAACTCTGTTACAAATGGCGGGCAGCCAGTGTGATAACTTTTAACTTTTAACTAACCAAGGACCTGGACACCCTACCACTAAACCACAATCAGATTTTTCCTTCACCCACCTCGAAGGCCTCCAGTGGTTCCCCATTTTTCAGCCATTTGTAGGAGGGCTTGGGCTTGCCACTGGCCTTGCATTCCCATAGCAGAGACTCATCAATGGCCTTTTGTGTGTCCTGTGGTCTCTCCAACAGATGAGGAGGTGCTGGGAGTTAACCAGAAGACACAAAATGATGAACATGAAATTTAATTATCAACTGTCAAGCCACTTGGATTCAGGCTATGGTTTATGGATCAGGAGTGTCAAATTATCAGCTTGTGAGACAAGTTTCATGCAGCATGTGTTTACAAATTGTATTTAATCCAGCAGATCCAGCATTTTCTGCCTTTTCATACTCAGATTTGTAAAAGAGAGATATGTGGCTGGTCCAAGAATTTACAATTCATTAGAATTGATTGGTTTTGTTCATTGATTTTGCGTGTTGAAACGCTGCGCATGTGGATCTATATCCTGAAATTCCAGTACTGATTTTACTTTGTTGCAGCAGCTAGTTTTTATAGATTCAACACACAAGAAGTACGTTGTAGTGTTTTTTAATGAACAATGAGAATGCTAAACAAGACAAGAAGCGACAAGAAATGGATTCATCGAGTAGTAAAGGTGAAAAAGCTGCAATAAATAAGTGATTAAAAACCCATTCGGCTAATTAAACTTTAGTAAACAGATAAAGAAACACAGAGAACTTGCATTAAAATGCACAAAGAAACTACAAATTGCTCAGTATTTTAACCCCATAGAAAATGATGATTAGTCAGATTAGATTTTCCACCACCGCTACACAAACATACCCTATGATCACTGCTGGAACAAAACCAATAAAAAGTCATGTAAAGGGCTTTTTTTTAAGTGGTTTTGGAGCATTTCTATTAGTCAATTCATTTGTTAAGACAGTGATGAGAAACAGGTCTAAAACAATTCTAAACCCTTGTAATTATAACTGTTTGCCAATAGATTGAAGGAGAAAAATGAGCTGTAGTAGTCAAACTATGTTCATCATAATCAGTGAGCTGTCATCATGTTCTAATCAGCTGTGCATTGATCTGTGCATCATTCATTAGCACTTAAAGACAGCACAGACATTAAAGCAGAGCTCAGTTTGTTATGTTCATCAGTGGTAATGGCAGTATTAATGACAATGTTAATGACTGGTTTGAGGTAACTGAAGAAATGCTAACAAAGATTGACCAGCATGAGCTCAAATGACATATACATGTATACATTGTGCTGAAAAACAAGACATGGTACTCTTGTTTCTTTACAATTTGGATAAACTGGAAAACAAGACTGCAATATTCTTTTTGTAATTATAGATATTTTTTTTAATCTGCAACCAAACCATAAGGTTTCAAAAAACTCTGCCTCACAGTTGGTGTGAATGTAATACATGCTGACATGTATTGTGATGAACAAACAGCATAGTACAGACATAGTGAGTCTGAAATGCAATTATTTAGCAATATTACTTGTGGAATCACCTAGCTCTCATGTTTCATAGCAAAATGAGCTGTAACTGAATGAGATTCTAATATTGATTACTGCAGAGTACCATAACATTGATGGACAGCTCACAATATAATGCCTATGGGAGAAAAGCAAAGTTAATGAATTAATTTTCACTTATGTTAAAATCCATTCTGTCAAACAACACTATTCACTGTGGGAGGATAATACTTGGTTACCATATAAATAAACATCTACATCCTACACTCTTACAGACGCAATATCCAGGCAGCATCTAAAATGCTACCACTATTCAACCTACCGTAGAAAGAAAGCTTTCCTTTGACAGAGTTTTTCCCTCTGGAGTTCTCAGCCACACATTCATACTGGCCAGCATCTTCCTGCTGGAAGTAGGGAATTTCTAGCACACTGCTAGCTCTGCTGACGTCCACTTTTCTAGAGAACGGTGCCCCATCTACTCTTCTCCATCTGATAGCAGGAACGGGGCTAAGGACAAAAGACACAGCAGGGTGAGAAAATAGTGACTGGTATTTTAGAGCTATCCAACACGTTTATAGCAAGGTCCCTATATATACACACAAATATGTAAATATAATATATTCTGCATGTGTGCTGAATTATTGTGGTTGGAGAGCACATCTCCCTAATATACTCACTTTCCAAGTGCAAAGCACTCCAGCTTGACTGTAAACCCCTTGGCTACAGACAAGGCCTCAGGGAATTGAACTTCAATCTTTGGTTCATATTCACCCATAATTCCTGAAAAAAATGTTTTAGGCAACGTCAGGAGACACAGCATTAGCCACTCTCTACTGTAATAAAAGTCTACTGCACATTTGACCCGTGGCTCCTATAATAAAATCTTGGTGTAATTCAATATTAAAGAGGAAATCAACTGATTTACACATAATTAAATTACTAATATGTAAAAATAAAATGAATAATGGGAATAATGCCTCCCCTTACAATTACCACACTTGTATGTCATTGCATGGCCTCAAAACAAACAGAAAACAAGTCTGCAAATTGAATGTAAATGGAATTCTTCAATTTTTTTATTATGCAATAATGCAATGCATTGTGAAGTAATGGGAAGACAACATTACCATCACTTCGTAGAACTAGGGAAGTGGGAGGTCCTTGTACTCTGGCTTTGGTAACCATGTTGGTCACCACACAGGTGTAATTTCCCACATCTGATGGCTCCACTTTAGCTATGTACAGGTTCCCTGTTTTCTGAGACACAAATCGCCGGGTGTCTTGTTTCACAAATGAAGGGTATTCGTTGAAGATCCATGAAAATGTCAGCTCTGCAAGAGAACAGGTGATGTTTTTTTCCGTAAAATCATTGAACGCACTTATACACAGCAATGTGAGGATTAAAGAACGATTATAAGAGAGAGTGGGGAAACTAAAAACCAAGCACTAGGCTAGTTTTACTACACACTGACGATACGAACTCACACTTGCTGTTGACAAGGCTTAAGATTGATTTAGCTTTATGACAAATCAAAGGAGGAAAGCAGAGCACAAACTTAATACGAGGAAAAACTTAACTGGTCATTTTATGTAGTTGAACAGGACCAACAATCACACTTAAAATAAAACGGCAATATCCCCACATCATTTAACCCTATTACAAATCCTACAGAGTCAATCATTCTTGCTTGTGGACTTATCTTTAGCTCAGATTCACAGGTTTTCAGTGCAGTTTAGGTCAGGGAAGGTCATGGCTTGATCTTGTGGTCAACAAACGTATTTTGGGGAAGATTTGAAGGTATACATCTGTCTTACTGGAATAAAACCATGACCATATTTTTAGCTTTATGAAAAAGGCAGCCAAATTTTGATCTAATATTGGAAATTTAAAATAAAGAGGAAAACAGAAAAAGAAAAACACCTCAATAAGATGAATCCAAAACTAGAGAATTAAGTTATTTTATGCCTGAACTACTTTCTTTTAGGATCATATTAACCTTTACAAAGTCTTATCTTACCATCTGCTTCCAATAAGAGTGATGTTTAATGAACTCCAGGTTCACTAAACATGTTTGTGGAGTTGTTTACAGCCTTCCAGGTGAAATCTAATTGTAATCATAATAACTAGCAATTTGTCTAGCAATTTGTCTGCTGCTCTACTATAGACTTCCTTATAATGTGGCAGAAACGTATAGAAATAAAAATGTTACACAGATTGGTTAGAGTTCACTCTCTGTCCATTCTATCAGCTCCACTTACCATATATGTCCACTGTGTAGAACTGCAATTGCAACCTGCATTATCTGTTTCCCTGCATACTTCGAAAGCCCCTTTTAACCACATTCTTCATTGGTTATGACCCCCCACACAATCACTATTATTTGGGTAGTGGATCATTTTCAGCACTGCAGTGACACTAACATAGTGTTGGTGTGTTAGTGTGTTGTGCTGTGTAAGTGGATCAGACTCAACAGAGCTGCTGGGGTTTTTGAACCCTTCAGCATCACTGCTGGACTGGGAATCATCTACTTGCCACAAATATCCAGCCAGCAGTGTCCTGTGACCACTGATGAAATGCTAGAGGATGACGCAGCACAACACAAACTGTGCAGCAACAAATAATGCTGCTGTCTATAAGGTGGACCAAAAAGCTAGGTATGTGTAATAGCGTGGACAGTGAGTGGACACAGTGTATAAAATTCCTAGCAGCACTGCTGTGTCTAATCCACATGTACCAGTGCAAAACACACTAACACACCATGCTGTCAGTGTCACTGCAATGCTGAAAAAGATACACCACCCAAACAATACCTACTCTGTGGTGGTCTAGATTTTTGTAGAACAGAGTGAAAGGAGAATAAAAAAGTATAATTAAATAAAGAAGGACTACATTCTGCAAATGCACAACTACACAGTAGAAGTCACATTATTATGACTACCTTCTACAGCGGCAGTGTTATGGTCTGGGGAATTTTTGTGGCATTCTCAGGGCTCACTCATGTATGTGGAAGGCACTCCACCAAGTTGGGTATGAATCCATCCTTGCAGATCACGTACACCCATACATGCTGATTGTCTTCCTTGGGGCTCTTCCAGCAAGACAACATAACATGTCACACTGCTAGAATTGTCCAACTTTGGTTAGAAGAGCATGACCAAGACTTCCAAGTACTACCCTGGACCCCAATTCTCCAGCCCAAATGAGCATCTGTGGGACCACCTTAACTGTCGTGTTCACTCTATGGATCCTCCCCCACGTTCCCTCCAGCAGCTGTGGGATGCACTGCAGTTAGCATGGCTTCAGATTCCTGTGACAACCTATCAGGACATTATTGAGTCTACCAGCTGGTCTAGCTGCTGTCCGTGCTGCCCACAGTGGTCACTCTGGATATTAGCTGGTGGTCATTATAATGTGACTTGACTGTGTACAAAGATGCTTAATAAAGTGTCTTTTCTGCATATGTAACACATATAACACAATGGCTCTGCATTAGGAGTGGACAATAGAATATGTTTTTTTAAAAAGATTGTTTTAAAGAGAGCTTAATTTACATTCACACACACACACACACACACACACACACACACACACCTTGTGCACTTTAAATGCTTTATTTGGTTCCGCATAGAAGACAATTTGACCAGAGGGAGAAAAAAATCCGATGCGGCACACAGTTCATTAGCCCATTAGTGGTTTTCACCATCCATTATAAGGGTAAAAGAAACATCATCAATTCCAAACGCTTGTGCACTGGGATGATGGCTGAAAGAAATGGAGCAATGCTTTGCAATCTGTTTAGCCTTTAACTTCCACAAACCTGCAATCTGCAGCCCACACAGTGCAAACCTGTCAATGTGCCCAAGACATGCAACAGACATTAGGACAATAAGCTGTTTATTTTTCAGACTTCCAGCAGCTGGCCTCGAGATGACTGCTCAGGATCCATAAACAATTGTTAGGTTTATGCTCCAATAAAATGAAAAAAATCTTCAGTTCTGTATAATAACGTTGTCAGTCACATGACACATTTTAATCTTCTTTTTTATTATATCCTAGCTCTTATTAATCAGTTATTACTCAGAAAACTTTGCGATCTGACTGTGTTCCAGCAGTACTTCAAGGAAAATGTACTCATTTTTGGTCAAAATGAGTAATAACTGATGTCAGGTCTCTGAGGATGAACTTTAGCTATAGACAAAAGTTCTTAATTCAGCCAAGTTGTTTGGAAAACCTGCATTAACTATAAATTCCATACTACAAAGCAAATTGTGAGAATAATTTATGCAATTTTACTGTTGTCGTGGTTACTGCTTTACCTTTGTAGGGCTGTATGACTTTAAGCATCTGAAAACACATTTGCCACTCAGGAGCTTCAGAGAGTTATGGTGACAGCTCAAGTTTAATCAATTACATATTGTTTTCTTTAATTAAATGGCAAATTAATAATAATATTGTTGCTATGACCCTGAGAGCAGCCTGTAGATTTATATTTAATCTCTATTTAAAGTCTGAAGTGGTTCAACCATATGAGTAATATGTATATTATTAGGCACATTTTTCAGAAAAATTAGGATTAGTAATTATATGCACATGACATGTTGTGCAATTTATTAATTGTGGAAGTGCTTTTTACCTGATTTGTACATTTAATGCAGAAATGCACTGAAAGGACAACATTTCAAGCTTTTGCTAATTTTGCCGTAAGTTGGTAGGGATGTTGAGGGATGGTTTACATTTTAAGGCTAATCTTGTGTGACTTTACAAAGAAAATACACAGTGACCCACAAAAAAGAAACTTTAATTTCCAGACACTCTCTTTCTGTGCTGGTTGGATTATTATTCAGACAATTATGATGTTTCAAACTTGGCCGGTCTGTCTTGACCTTGAAGGAAGAGTAATAGGCCAGTCACCAACCAGACAGACAGAAAGAGACATATATAAACCTACATCCACAGATTAATAACTTGCGATAACATTTCCACATTAACAGTTCAATATTAATCTTCATTTTTCCTTCTGCAGCCCACAAAAAGCAGCAGCGAACCAATAAGTTAATAATTGAATGTGGTAAAGCACAAAGCCGGCCTGATGAACAACACTGCTGTGCGACGTATTAAATCCGTGCAGCCGCCTGATCTTCTCACATTAATAAAACATTCATTGCTCTGTTCTGACAAGCCCATACATATTTAATTGTTGTTTTCGAGTCAATCTTCTCCAAAGGTACGAAGAACGATAAACAAAAAACGAGAACAAAAGGTTACTAATTGACATATCAAACATTAATAAGGAGCGTGGGACACGAGGGCAGAAGGATTACATAAAAGAAGTCAGCAAAATGATCAATAGAGGTATTGAGGAAGTTGAGCGTAAACTGGTAGAACTACACCAAAAATGTACACAGTACAAGTAACTGATGGGAAGAAACCACCCTGCCTACTGCATAAAGTAAATAAATAAATACTTAACAGTGTTTACTTTTATGTGGTCAAGTAAAAGACAGGTTTCTCTGGCAAATAACAAATGCCAGAGTTCTTTCATGCACTGAAAAAGCATTTCAAAGCACAGGCCAATTTCCCTTGATGGGCCCAGAAGAAAAAACAAGAGATTTCAAGCTTTAGTAAGCTTAAAGTCTATCTCCATTAGAGGAATAAGGCCTGGTGCATTAGGTGCAGCTCTAAACACAGTAATCAAGCCAGCAAGGGAAGAGGCAGACATGTCACTAATGTAACGCAGCTAGACTATCTTCTCCCCATCGCACGCTAAGCTTTTTGATCACAAGTGACACAAAGTGCCAGAGGATGCACTTTGATACTTTAGGAACCATATTGCATGTTGTTAGCGATACAGGAACAGCATCTAAACTGTGTGTTGACTTATAAGTAACTGTCATATACTGACCGCAGGCTGTTTGATGGTTAGAGAACTAGGCAGCGGGCAACAACGCTCTTCAGCTTGAGTGGGTTGTGGTAGGAGGTGAAGATAAAGTGAAGGATGGTGTTCTGAATGAATGGGGAGGTTACCTGGATCACTGAAGCCAAGTCAATTTTGCTGAGCTCAGCGTTCTTTCCCTCTTTTTTCTGAAATTCAACACATTTTCATGTCATGCCCGTTTGGTTAGTCATTGTTGATGTAGCACACTTTCAGACTAAAGAAAGGTTGAACCAAACTCTGTTAACTTCCCCCCTCCCCCCTCCTGTGGAGGAAGCAAGGGTTTTTATCGTTTGCCCAATTTTAGAATATTTATATAGACTTTTTCCCTATTTAGTCATGGACACTAGGCATGTACACTTATTTTGATATCCAAATATCCATATTTGAACAGAAAAAAAAATTTAATTAATGTAGAGCTGTGGCTTACTTGTATACAAGTATTTATCATAATGCTAAGGAATACGCTTCAAAGCAGGGCTTGTTATTAAAAAACCCCACGGGAAATCAAGGGTTTTTGGGTCGGATAAGTAACATAACAGAGACAGAATCAGCTAAAATGAGCTAAAACTACAGCTTACCGCTAACACTGGATGCTAATGTGGACTCATTGTTTTCTACAGGTGGTCTTTTTTACCCAATTGACGATGTGACATCCGAAAAAGCTGTTTATGGAGTCAACAACAGCTTATCCTATTTAGTGAGAAAAGCTGTGTCTTCTCGCTTCCTTGCGCCTTTTCAGTCACGTTCTTATTAACATTTCCTTGGCAACACATTCATGTCATGACGTACATGTGTCAGAGTAGCAAGCATAACACACACCAGCAGATCCGAAAACACTGCTGTAAAAAAAGACCAAACCATGCTTTGTAAAGGGAATTGGCTTAATGGTTACCATTATAGAAGACTATAAGACTATATAGAAGGTGTCTGTTAGCACACCTTTTACATCCCATGAGAAAACCATCAAATGCATGTGACTAATTAGAAAAAAGACATAACATTACTGACTATTAGACTCCACTAGAAGCCAACAGAAACGTTTAATGGTTTCTAAGAATATATTTGAGCGAGGCATCACAGTTTCACAGTTCTGTTGGGTGTGTTAATTGTAATTTCAGATTGGAACCCTGGCAGTACGAAGGGTAAACCAAGTACTCAAGAACACACATGCCTAACAGCCAATTTTCATCAATCAGCTAGATCTCCTCGAGGCTACAAAGCAATCACTTTCTCAGAGACTTATGAAGCCAGTCACTGATGCAACACCACAGGACAGCTTAAAACACTGAACATTATGGGTGCTGCTGAGCTTGCAATGGATCAGGATACACTTAGTTTGAGCTCCCATTGAACATCTAACTTATTTAAAATTTAAAAAAAGTAACAGGGGGGATGGGGGGAATGTGTCCCACCCAATATCAGAAACAGGTAGATTTGTCCCACACAACAATTAAGGCTTGTGTTGAGATGCCTGTTCAGAAATATGCTGCAGTCAGCAGCTTTACTGACTCGAGCTCTCACCTCATTGGAACATCAGGTAGTTTGCCCCAGCGTTAAACGCGAGCTCAGTGATGAGAGCAATGAATAGCAATAGTGACCATATATACTGCAATTAAAACGACTTTTGTATAAATTGTTGTTATGGTAACAGACTAAGAGGGTTTGTGTTAGCTAACGTTTATATTAACTTTAGCACTCTGAAACGTAAAGTTACATTACTCTCTGGCTACGTCCCAAACTGCAGACTGCTACTACATTAAATGTGTTAAAAACATATATATAATAATTAAAATAAGTAAACAAATAAATAAATAAAATGACACCATCATTAGAAGTGCTTTCAGTAGTGCAGTATTTAATGTTCCAGAGGGGGCTGTTTGGGACACAGCCTAACTTTCTAACAGTAAAGTTAGTCTTGTCTAGTCAGGACACCTGAACATACATTTTATTGTCATTTCATTTCACCAACAAAAAAAATATTTTTTTTTGGTTATATATGTATATTATCCAGACATTGCACACAATTTAAACGTTTTCTGACAACAGTACAAGGCAATGTGGAGTATCTTGTTTAGTTTGTAAAGTGAGCTTTAATTGAATTTATCTAATAATAAACAGAAGTACACATAATGTTGTATTTTGTTTATTTATTATTTACCGTAATTCCATAAATGTTCTACGTCACTATACATACAGTGATTTACCTTAACTACAGTGGAATCAGCTTATATGTAATGTTTTAGGGGATAGGGTGGGCTTAGATTCATATTAGCAGTGTCAAACCCGCTCCTAAGCCCTTGGTCGATGGTGACAAACAATACACATATGGACCACCCTGCAATAGGCCTGACGCCGCCTCGACCTCAAGTTCCGCCCACACCCAGCTCAATCAACCCCGCCTCTATCAGACAGCCCAGTGATTTACGCTGTAGACTAGAAATCAGATTCTTCTCTTGAAATGTGCAGGAAGAATAGGAGTTGCAACATAAATATGCACAAAAAAAACCTGCACAAATTGCTCTCCATCATGGATGATGATGGTCACCCACTGCACACCATCATCATGGAACAAAGGAACAAGTTCAGTGGCAGGTTCCTGTCACAGAGCTGCTCTACAGACAGACTCAGGAGATTCTTTGTCCCGAGAGCCATCAGACTCTTCAATTCCTCCCAGTGGAGCCGGAAGAGGAAGGAGGACAGATGAGGAACAAGTCCCTTAATTCACATTACAGTTTATTTTTATTTGTACTGTAATCACATTACTGTACATCTGCTGTACACTATGGACACTTTACTAGACATCTTATGTCAGCACTCATAGACACTATTGACACTTTGCTGTACATCCTGTACATTTGCACTCGTAGACACTATTGACACTTTGCTGTACATCCTGTACATTTGCACTCATAGACACTATTGACACTTTGCTGTACATCCTGTACATTTGCACTCATAGACACTATTGACACTTTGCTGTACATCCTGTACATCTGCACTCAAAGACACTATTGACACTTTGCTGTACATCCTGTACATCTGCACTCAAAGACACTATTGACACTTTGCTGTACATCCTGTACATCTGCACTCATGGACAATTTTTTACACTATTTAACATTAACATTTACTCAATACAATCTTGCACATCTATTTATTTTGTAATAAATATCCCAGTACTGTCATGTATCTGCTGATACCCGTTTTTCTCTTACACACTACCTAACTTATTACTGCACTACCTTTTTTCCCTCAGTCAGGTTGTATAGTTTTGTTTTCATATGCTCTTGTATATATTCTTTTTGACTATTGGAATTCTTTATTCTTCTTTATACTTCTTTGTACTGGGTGTTGTACTTTGTTTTTTTCTGTGAAACTGCTACTGGCTGCTAAATTTCCTTCAGGATCAATAAAGTATCTATCTATCTATCTATCTATCTATCTATCTATCTATCTATCTATCTATCTATCTATCTATCTATCTATCTATCTATCTATCTATCTATCTATCTATCTATCTATCTATCTATCTATCTATCTATCTATCTATCTATCTATCTATCTATCTATCTATCTATCTAAATATACTGGGGGTGTGGCTGAAACGGACAAATCAAGCACTACTGCTGGATAAGGAAGTAGGTTAGCTTTTCAGAAGACCAGATGGGAAAGCACATGCCATCGCAGCTAAACTTTACTATGAAAGTGAGGACGTAAGCTGATGAACAGAGGCATTGTTTAGCACTGGACTTAGTGATAGGGAGACAGAGGGGCCTTCGTTCTACCCAGAGGGTTTTCTTTTATGCACTTGCCACTTGATCAAGCTCGTAATCTCTCAGCAGCAAGTCGAAAGTGTAGACAGCTGCACCACTTGAGAGTTCACTTTTTACGGTGACACATTCACTGAAGTCAATTATGTATTCTACTATTTTGTGAAAATGCAACTTGATAATAATGAGGGGGTGCTGGTATTTAGCAGAATGAAGCTTTTAAAAAATATACGTTTAGACGTATCTGTCAACACCTTGAGAGGAAACATTAAAGTAAATGCTATTAGCTTTGTCTACTTCCACGCTAAGTGTTACCACAGACTGCGCTTTTTACAAAAACACTACAACCGCCTATAGCCAAGCAAGAGTAAGTGAAAAGTTTGCTTTGCGTGACATTTCACATGAGAACAATTTAGCTTGCCAGTAGGTGCATGAAATCTAGAGCTGGAAAAGAATAGGGAAATCTGTGTTTACTGTGCTGGGAGCAAGGCTGAAAAGCCATTTAGAGCTAGACTGTAATTGCCGGCTGAAAGCAGTGACTGACAAATGCGTAAAAGTAATTCAATTGCCCCGTCAGGGAGCCATTATGTCAGCCAGGCTATTTGGTCATGCATCGAAGTCAGACAACAGGGGGGCTGCATGGGTCATCTGAGAGTGAGAGAAAAACATACCCCTGCCGCACATGAACCGAGAAACATTAACAGCACTGAACCAATGTAAGAAGCACTAGATATAAGATCTGTGTAAAATGTACTATTATTAGTGCTTAATAGTTCTTTTAATGTTGTAAGTGCCATAACAATAGTGCAATAGTGCCATTACAAAATCTTAACTTACTTATGTAATCAACAATTGCATAGGCAGTTCCAGCTATTCATGCTTCGCCCACAAATGGGATCTTTTTGTAGTAACTGTTGGATGAGCTTTACAGAATGTTGGCAGGAATCCTATTCAATGTTTGGAAAGTTGTTAAAACATGGAAAGGAATAGTGCTATTAATTTGAAATTTTATTTATTTGTGTGCTTGTGAAATCACACAAGTGAACAATCTGGTATGTTTTCGTTGCGCAAGTTAACATTAGCAAGGTGGCAAATTTGCTGTGCCTTCCACGCCAACTAGTTTCACTCAGCCACAACAACAGTATAGCCATTTAAACTGGAAACTGAATGTTTAAACTCTAATCCAACCTCACACTAGTGGAAACAAAAGAATTTGTGGGCGAAGCACAGACACATCAATTGTGACATGAAGCTGTTGAGTCAACAAAGCACACATGTGAACAGAATTAACAAGAAAAGCAGCACAAAGGCTCAAAGAATACTATTCATAAATTCAGGCTTCGCTTTTCCCAGCAATGTGGTGCAGGCACACAAAATACATTCTTTTCGGGTGATACTCTTTCAGAAGTAAAGGGTGATGGAATATGACTCACCCCCCATGTGTGGTGGAGGCCCACACAGCAGGACCACCCCTTGGCCCTCACGAACCCTCACTGGACTTCTTCTCTGGGTTTTAAAATCCTCCAAATCTGGTAGATAGAGAGAAAGACAGAAAGAGAGGTCACCCGCAGCATTTTTCTTTACTGTGTGATTCTCATTTGGTTTTGCAGATAATCAAATCCGCAATATTCCAATACAGTTTTGCACATAGCTGCCCTATTACTTCAGCTGCTTGAATGACAGCTTTGCCCACCAAATGTGACAAAAGAGTTGTGAGGAGAACATCTCAAAAGGAAAATGACTACATTCAAATAGTTTCCTGTCTGCTGTCCTTGATTTTGGTGGTTTTCCATCTCATGGATTCCCTAAATACATTTGTAGAACTGGCTACTATGTGGAGAAAATCAGACCAAAGGAAATCAGACCAGAAAGTCAGTCAGTTTCACTCAACTATAGGGTCGCACCTATAGTGCACCTATATATATATATATATATATATATATATATATATATATATATATATCACACCTCACATACAAGAAATCAGACAGTTTGTGGACTATATGTGCACAGAGCCATTTAAGAAGTGGATGTGTGTTTTAAAGCTCCCGCAGTAGTAATGTGACTTTTCAAGTGACACTACTGAAAGAAACATGTTACATGTGTTAGCTAAGATAAGAAAAACAGGTAAACAGGGGCTGCTGTGTTGATGAAGCGCTACGGGATGTTTGCGCTTCAAGTGCTCGCAATTAGCAGTTGTACTTTTGTGATGATCTCCACTGTGCAGAGCTGACAGAACACCACACTGTTGTGTTTCGGTGTGAAACACTCCCACAAATCCAATGTGAGTGATGGTTTGTAGCTGCAGCTTGCGCTCCGGATAAATCCATGCTTTCAGTAGGCGCGGCCATATTCAACTATTTGGACAATGTCAAAACAGCTAGCTAAGACAGAGAGTTAGAATCGTCTTATAATGGTTGTCGTATGAACTTTCATCTCTGAAAAATAAAGAGTATTTTGTCAAATAAACACGCAGAACTGTCAAACCACTTTGCACGACTGCTTTGTGGTCCACGTAAGCATGCGGCAAGACAGCGGCTCGCTTTAAATAGAATCATTATTCCGGCTTCTCAACCAAAACAATCAAACATATTTTCGCTCAGCACACTTTTGTTTGTTTCTCTTCAGAAGTGAACAAATTGTGATGGAACTTGTCTGCACCTTCCGTGCACCTTGATTCGCTGAGGGAGTTTTGTCTGGGGAGTTGAATATTCAAACAGAATATTCATGAGATATGCATCCGTTCTCAAAACAACTCAATACCCAAGTGCCCACGCTTTTCTCTCTCTCTCTCTCTCTCTCTCTCTCTCTTTCTCACACAAACCCACACTATGCAGACGCCATCCTCAAAACAGGGGCTCAGTAAACACTGGGGGAGTTTTTCCGGATGAACAGGGCCCTAAAGTACGGTGCTGCGGTGTTACTGTACTGCCTGATGTTGTGAGGAAAACTTTTCTCTTTCAATATTCAGTTTTCTCTCTGAATGCCTCATTGACCTCATATTCATTTCATATGACAGACCAATATCTGCCCTCTAAGAAGCCACTCTTATAAAACCCAAATCAATAACCACACTTATTAAGCCTCGGTACTATATTTACAAAGCTGTTGTATACATTTTTTTGTTCTGTATATAACAAGTAACAAATAAAAAGCTGAAGAAATCTAAAAAAAATATTTCTAAAAAGAAATCTAATATTTTTGTTTGCGCTTATTAAGACATTTAAATGAAATTAAGAGAGTTTCATACACCACTGTATTCATATAATACTCTCCTATCCATCCAGGTCATTAATCTAACACACCCTAATATTAATAATGATAATGATAATAATGATAATTAATAACAATAGTTAATTATCATTATAACCCAAACCTAGGGGCACATCATCATGAGAATTTTAATTAGGACTGAATTCAGGACAGGAATTCTTACAGATCAACAGTTTGCATGTTCACAATGTTCTCTATTAACTTCAGATAAGACAACAGTATTACACAAACATCCCAACTACACTTAACTTCCTATATAATAATTCAGTGTTACATTTATCTACACTCTAAAATAAATATAAAATAAAATAAATCCCAGACACAAAACAGTTGGGGTGAATATTGAGGATACACTGTTTATAGTGTGGCTGTTTATTAGGATGAATAACGTTGATGCTACTGGTGCTGGACTCCTCTTCCTATACAGTCACAATTTTGCTTGTTATTCTGTGTTAATAACGGCTGGTCTTTAATTTTCCTTCACAGTTAACACAAGAACGGAACCAAAAGCCAAACACAGATCCTTACAGAGACCGTTACATTTATAGTGACAAACAAACCGGCTCAAGTATTTGATGGCGGTGCGGAGGTGGCAGCCTGTTGCAGCAGCTCCAGCTTACTTTTGAGTTTTTTCTAACTTTCTCCCTCTTTTCAAGTACTTAAGTTTTCTTTTTTGTTAGCGAAGTGTTGCTCTTGTCTTTTATCCAAAACGGACACCAAACTCGTGGTGCTTGTTTGCAATACTTTTTTTAATTTATGACCGTGTAAAGAGATCCCATGCAGAGCCACGTGCCTATTGTTTACACCAGGGAACAGCTGTTAGCGCTTAGCGCGAGCTGAAGAAGAGGCGACAGGGCGTGCCCGGAGGAGACGTTACAAGCCGGTTCCTTCCTCTGTTGTTACGGGGAATGTGAGATCGCTGTCCAATAAGATGGGTGAGCTGACTGCGCTAACACAGCATCAGGGGGAATACCAGGACTGTAGCGTCATGGTGTTTACAGAGACATGGCTTACCACGCTAACTTCGGACACGCTCGTATCTATGGATGAATTTCACCTCATTCGGGCATACAGGACGACGGAAAGCGGTAATAACAAGGTGGGCCAGCAGTGTTTGCGAATGATAGATGGTGTAACTCTGGGCACATCACTATTAAGGAATAAATCTGTGGTAAGAAGATTAAACTGTTAGCCGTTAGCATGAGACGTTTTTCTTCAGAGGGAATTCTCGCATGTTATCGTGATAGCTGCGTAGGCTCCCCCCTCTGCTAATGCTGACCCTACTTGTGATGTTCTGCACTCAGCTCTGCAGACACTGCACCCACAGGCCCAGTTTCTTATCCCTGGAGACTTTAATCATGTGTCTCTCTCCTCCACTCTGTCCATCTTCTCCCAGTATGTAACCTATCACACCAGAGACAATAAAATACTGGACCTGTTTTAGACCAACACAATGGAGGCATATTACTCATCAGCTCCCCTCCCATTGGAAGATCTGATCACAGTCTGGTTCATCTTCTGCCTGTGTAAACACTCCTTGTACAGAAAGAGCCAGCTGTCACCCGCACAGTGAAGAAATGGTCTAAGAAGACTGAGGAGGCTCTGAAAGACTGTTTTGAAACAACAGTGTGGGTAGAACTGAGTGATACTAATGGGGAGGACATTGACAGTCTCACTAATTGTTCAGTGTTTCTCCAACAATAAGCCATGGATAAATCCTGATATAAAGGCTCTCCTAAGAGAGAAAAAGAGGGCCTTCAGATCAGGTGATAAGGATGAGCTGAAAAATGTGCAGAGGGAATAGAGAAGGAAGATCAGGGAGGGGAAACCAGCCACAGGAGGAAGCTGAAAGAACATTTACAGCGGAACAATGTCAGCGCAGATGGAAAAGACCTTAAAATCATCGCTGGCCACAAGAAGCCTGACTACCAGCAGGTCAGTGAACTCAAGGATTTTTCAATAGATTTGATCAGCACCTGCCTCTCTTCCTACACAGACACCCCTGCTGAATCCACACTCTACGGCACTACTAGCATGCTGCCCTCCCCCCTTTGTCACACTCACCCCCTTCTCAATAACTGTTAGCTCACAGCCACCCCCACTGGCTCATCTGCTGGCAGCTTTAACCTTATTCACACACCTAGCCCCCCTGCTCAAATCTGTCTGTCACTACGGTCCAGGTGAGAAATGAACAGAGAAAAATTAAGACGAAAAAAGCTGCAGGTCTAGATGGTATCAGTGCCAGGCTCCTCAAGTCCTGCGCAGATCAGCTGTGCGGGATAGTTGAACACATGTTCAACATGAACCTGAAGTTAGGAAGAGTACCGCAGCTGTGGAAAAACATCTTGTGTGGTACCTGTGCCGGAAACACAGCATCCAAAGGACCTTAAAAGCTACAGATTGGTGGCACTGACTTTTCATCTGATGAAGTCACTGGAAAGACTGGTCCTTAACCACCTCCGCCCTCTTCAGTTTGCCTACCAGCCTCGCATTGGGGTGGATGACGCTGTCATCCATCTTCTACACAGAGCTCTTTCTCACCTTAAGAAGCCCAGGAACTCTGTGAGAATCACAGTCTTTGATTTCTAAAGTGCTTTTAACACCATGCAACCAGGGCTCCTGCGGGACAATGAGGTGTTTCTTTTCAGGAGATGAAGAGAAACACCTCATCTCCTGAAAACTGAAAACACAGCGCAGTGCTCAGGGATTATCTTAAAACTGCTAGTCCTGATGCGAACCAATGACAGAAGAGCAGACAGAACCTTTTATTTGAAATATGAAAAGGAAACATTTGGCATGTGTCTTTAAAAGCATATACTTACAACAACTGCAATAAAAATCTTCAAAAGTCTAATGACTGTAGAATTAAAGAGATCTTACAAATATAATATATATAATAAATATAAATATACATAAATATACAGTGCCTGTGCACTGAACAACAACGCGTAAGCACCGTGTCTGTCCCCTAAAACAAACATGGCAGCAAAGACATCACTCTGGTTTACTGTGTGAGAAAGTAACTGCTGCAGTATTTAAGGTGGAACAGGTGAATTCCAACTAGAAGCTGGCAAATAGGAAGCCAACTTCAGATTTGTGTGTGATCAGAGCATCAGAGCTTTGAATAATTCAGAAGTTTGATAGCTCCCAAGAAATAAAGCAGTAAATACTCTAAGTGTTGGCAGCAGAGTGTAGCGCAAAACTCAGTTAGTGAACACATTTATAGTTAGCTCTTCCGTCACTGCAGCATTCCATAAATTATGCAATGTAGCTCTCATATACGCACCTGCTCTGCAAATCTTCCTTAAACTTGATTCCGTTTGAAAATATCCCTGCCAGCACCAGGTGTGGGTACCTGGCCACATGCTGCGACTGTATATCACGTGAGGTCAGTGCGCAGTGTACGTGATGTTCTTGCATCATTCATCACTTGAAAATTTTCAAGTACAAAAATACATTATGGCTACAGCGACCCTTGAATCAATGACGTAAGATTCAAGGGTCTGAATCGGGCCTGAAAATTTAAAATGAAATGTGAGAGCAGGCCAGCTGGATCATGGAGAGGTTTCAATTGCATGTCACACACCTATTTAAGGTGTTGATTTAGAAGCAAGGCTGTTCATGGTTCATAATTTCTTAGTCTCAGGCAGTCATAAGTAGAGGTTGCACAGACCGGTCAGACTTTACTTTTGACTAATCACTGATTGAATAACTGACAGTAACTAACAATGCTTCAGAGAGGCCAACAGGTATGGAGCCTGGCGATCTCGGGTTCCTTGAAGGATACCAAAGTGATTCATGGCTCATTGGAAAGGGCACGTCACATTCACTTGGCTTGCCAACATTTCTCCACTGATACAGAGCTTCAAGAATCTGCTATTGAACCTCTTTAATCTCTGGTTTCCAGAAGACTACAGTAAAAAGTTTAAAGTCTAAAAAGTGTGTTGGTGGAGAGGGGGAGAGAGAGGGGAACACCCTATAATCCTGTAAAGGTTGAAGGTGCACTTTATTCAGTATAATAAAGTAGCGTTCATTTTGAAAATGCGTTTTCCTGCTGCATAATCACAAACAAGACAAATCACGAACCGACTGAGCTCTCAATTCTAGTTGTAGTTCAATTCCCTTTTGCTTGTGAGAGTTGAAACCGTTCATAATAACCATGAATAATGATTCATTGGTGGTTTTGGTAATTTAAGAGCTGAATTTGACTACCTTGCTTGCCTGTTATCTTACCTTGTAGGCTATGAAACAACATGCTGGACTGTTCTGCATGTGAGCTCGCACAAATGTCTATGTTTACATTCATGTGTAGAATATAAAAAAGCTGTCGCTCAATGTCCACTAGGATAAATGCTAATAGCATTAGTATCTTATGACAAACTCAACAAAGTGGCAATTCTAAAAGTAGCAAAGAATTCAGGAGCTGTTGTTGGCTTCTGCTACAAGTGTTACCAGACAGAGGATCCAGAATCACATATGTAGAATCCATTACACACTTGGATGCATTAACATTACAGCCTTTTTCACAGTTATCATCATTGTTTGTAAATTCAGTTTGAATTAATTTGAATTAAAGCTTCTAGGGCTGTGAGTATATAGATTTGTTCTTACTCCAGTGAAAAGGCACTGTATCAGTTTATGGCTCCAAACATTCAAAACAATTGCTTTTGATGGAGGTGTGCACTCCGGTGTCACTAAATTCTGACTTTCCAACAAAACCTGACTTTCCTTCATGCATGCACACATCACGCATGTCCATGTACATCTCAGCCTTTTGTTATATAATGTTGTAGTCAGTCTTTTAAATAAACAGATCTTGGCTAAAGTTACAGCCTGATCTTTTCCAGCTCACTAACATAGAGCTGTAAGTAGTAAACTATTGCCAAGTGTGATTAATGATGGTGAATCAATTTTCACTAGCAAAAATAAATGAATAAACTGTGGTAGGCATCACATGACTGCGGTATTGCAGTCCTCGCTGCTTGCATGCTGACTGATTGTGAGGTATCCAACTGTACAGCCAAGCATTATGTTTGCAACCCTCTGATCTGGTCTATAAAGAGACATACAGATCCACTGATAATGTGTCAAGGGTTAAATGTCTACCTAATATTAAGCAATGGTTTGCAAGACGTGGATTAAGCAGTTTATTTTTATTTCAGTGAATTAAACAGCATTACTCATTACAATGCAATGCACACTGTACAACTCTATATGCTAATCACAGCATATATTTAGAGCAATACGTGTATGAATCAACAAATAAACTGAGATTTTATTGGTTCAGCATAGAGAAATAGTCCCCCTTTTTAGCACAGCTCTGGGGCATGATAAATTTCAAAGCACCAAATTCCCACTCAGAAACAACTTGGCTGATTGGTCATGCTTCAGGGAGTGATTGGAAATGTAAGTTATAGGCTTTGCTGATTCATGGGGAGGAGAAGGAGGTCAGCTAATAAACGTCTCATTGCCAAAGAGCTATGTCTACTACGAAGATAGCTTCATTGATTTCCAAAAGCATAAATCTCTTTTAAACAAAGCTGAGGTTTGCAGACACCAGGAAAATTAGTACTTCAGATATTCCCATGAAATGCGCTGCCCTTCCAAAAGTACTAGGACACTTTTGTAATTGCAGACAAAGTGAACCTTCTGGAAAATATGCGAATTAGCGTCACTCTTAAAAGGTTAATTGTGAAATGTTCCACATGCAGCAGCAGAAAACACTGTAAGGTAATGAGCCAACGAACTTTCAGAGCGAAATGATTGTAGAGTGCTATTTAGGACTAATGTCAGTATGTCCCACTTCAGTGTACCTAAAAAAAACTCAAATCATGTATGTACAATGCTAGGAAGACTGGAGATAATACTGCAGGGAAGAAATAAGAAAGCTTGAATACTGTAAAACACTGATTTCAGGGGAATATATACATATACATATACTATATGGATAAAAGTATAGAGACACCTACACATTGCACTCACTGGAGCTTTTATGACACCTGTTGTAAACGCATAGGCATTAATATGAAGTTGTTCCCTCTTTGTAGTTCTACTCCTCTGGGAAGGCTTTTTGCAAGATTTTGGAGTGCCTCTTTTGGAAATTTTGCTAATTTATCCAAAATACTATTTGTGAGGTCAAACAGTGATGTTGGATGAAAGGGCCTGGATCACAGTCTGCATTCTAGTTTATCCCAGAGGAGTTTGATGGAGTTGCAGTCAGAGCTCTGCGCAGGCCAGTCAAATTCTTCCACACAAAACTCACCCATGCAGCCTTTATGGTTCTTGCTTTGTGCACTGGTACTCAAAGTGGTCTTTCTATACAGTTGTTGAAAATGTCTTCATCAGGTTAACCCCTAATACAACAACCTCATAGCATTATTCCTCCTCTACTAAACTTTACAGTTGGCACAATGCAGTCAGACAGGTAACGTTCTCTTGGCATTTGCCAAATTCAGACTTGTCCATCAGACTGCCAGATAGAGAAGCATGATTCATCACTCCACGGAACATGTTTCCACTGCTCTAGAGTCCAGTGGAGGCCCTTTACCCAACACCATCCAACATTTGTCACTGTGCTTGGTGATGCAAGGTTTGCGTACATGTTTTTTGTGCTAATGTAAATGCCAGAGGATGTTTGGATTTGCAGGTATTAATTCAGCAGAAAGTTAGAGACTTTTGCGCACTACCTGGCCCTGCTCTGTAACTTCACATGTTATGCCATTTCATTGTGGATTTGTTGTGGTTTTCAACTTTAATTTTCAACTCACAGTTAATGTGGAATATCTAGGAGGGTAGAAATCCCCTTAGCTCCTTAGAACAACCTCATAAATGTGTGTAAAGCAGACTACATGGCTAGGTGCTTGATTTTATATACCTTTTGCAATAGGACTGAATAAAACACCTAAATACAATGACCAAGATGTGTGTCCCAGTATGTTTGTCCATAGAATGTATATAAACAGTCAGAAACCAGACACTACCATTTTGTTTGTTTACATTCTGGTGAAAATGACAATTAAGAAAAGAAATTTTACCAAAAAATAAAGCCGTACTTCAGTGCTCAAAACGTTTGCCTACTCTCAGTAACAGCTTCTTGATAGCCTTTCAGACTTGTAGTGTTGATTTCTCACAGTGGTAGGATGGACAGGTGTTTCAGATCTGAAGCAAGAGTGGATCTTTGTTTTCTCCTCTCTCTCAGAGCTTTAAGTACTGTTCATCTGATGGTGTCAGTTTCGATGTTGGATAAACTAATGAGAGTCCCATTTTCTCTGCATTTTCTCTTCTCAGAAATATCCGTTAGCTATTTTAGATGTACATATAGGCAACCAAGGCGAGATTGGGTAGTTGTTTATGTGAATGTAAGTGTCTCATTGGAGGGCAATATTGTCAGTGACAGCTTTGTATTTGTTTGGAAGACAGCTGTAACATAATGGCATTAAGATGGGAAGGATAAAAAAGTAAAAGTGACATGGTGCAACAAAGTGAGAAGTAGTAAGAAAAATTAAACACATGTAGACCTGGAATTATACCTTATTTGGAAGCTTTGTGCAATTTTCCTTACGCAGAAAAACAAAGATTTTTTTTTTACCTATTTGCCATTTTGCCAAAAAATGCACTAACAAAAACCTTTAGTTTTTGTTCCTTGCCAAGTTTTTGCTCAGTAGATGCTGGGATCAATATTGCTGTAGAGCTGCTTTGTGTCTAGGCCCTCTTGTAAAAAAGTATTCTACAAACAAACTAGAATTTATATGCCCAATTAAAAAAAAAAATATGTATGTACAATGGCAATACTTTAAAAATAGAGTAGCGATCAAAATATTTTGGCCTGTATTAAATGTAAAATGGCATAAAACACAATATAATTATGTTTTACAGAATAAACATTTTGTAAATATCCCATTATTTAATATTCCATGCATATAACACATTCCAAAAAAGTTGGGAACGGAGAATGATTTTAATAGCTAAATATAATAATATAAAAATAAGAATATTAATAAGAAAATAATAGAATATAATTATAAAGGAATTATATTATTATAATATAATATACAAAGAAATGTGTCAAGTTACTCACTGGTGAGGAAGAAGTAAGTTGTGATGTATGGCTGGTTTAATAGACAATGTCCAAAGAAACTTAACATAAGACTGGGTCTTAAACCTCTAAGAAACAATCAGGCAACAAATACGAAAGAAAAACTCCCTGCCTAAGCACAGGAAATGCTGAGCAAGGAAGATCCCTGTCCTATGGGTGTGAAAATGCAGACACTAAGATTGGGTTTGGAGCCAAAGGGCTTGTCTGCCTATCAATTAGGCAAAAGCTGCAGAGTTTGAGAGATGGCAGAGTTGGTCAATTATAGTGTTTGGAAATTACTGTGTTAGGAGTGGCTATTACACACCCTCACAGTAGACTGCATGGAGTACAGCTGAAGTACAATCAAGCCTTTTAAACCTATTCAGAGAAACCTAGTCTATTCAGTTTACTGTGCACTGAATCACTGCTTTACAAGGTCTCCAAGAAATTGGCTCTGAATGAACAGCAAAGAATAGGCTAAAATATAAATAAAGTAACTTAGTTACTAGGTCTCTATGCTGATGTGTCAGCATAACCCAAAAAATATCATAAAAAATTAATTACATAAATTCTTCTCTTTTAACATTTGATAGAAAGATAGTGTTGGGAGCTTTGGTCAACTGTGCAAGGCTTGGCAGATCATCAGATCTGTTACCACTGGATAAAAGCAAGTCTGAGTTAGGACCAAGACCTGGAGTTCTGGTCAAGACCAGGACCAAAAGTGGCTGAGACCAAGAAAAGACAAATTAGAGATTAAAAAGTTATGAGTTTTTTTATTCAGACTACCTAAAGTCCTCTGAATACAAGTCAAACATCATTCATTCACATTTTTATTATTTAAAAATATCCTCATCCTTAGGGGGTGTTTGAATTTTGGAAACAATGAACATCAACATAAAAAATCTATTTATATTTTAGTGCAAGTCAATGTAAAACACTACACTTTTCAATGGTGTGTTCTAGTGCATTCTAGTGCAAGAGCCAATAGATGCCTGCGTGGCTAGCGTCTTGACTATGGCTGAGTGGGTTGAATCGGGGTACTTACTACTCACCCAGGGAGAGGGAGGTCAATTATACTCTCACAGGGAGCAGTTGCTTCACCGGAGATTGAACTTCTCCCAAAGGCTGGTCTATTGCTTTATTTTGGGTGCCTCTATTGTCATTGTCTGCTGCACTGCTGAATGTTTTCAGAATAAAAGAGCTAATATTTCTAATAAAAGACAATGAACAAATATGTCCTCTTTATCAATTAATGCAATTGCTTTTAGGCATGGTTAGTTGGTCAAAGAGAGAGATATCTAAAAAATGACAAGAATCCATTTTCTGGCTTTTGCCTAAAGGGGTTAAACAACCTTAAAGCACCACTCATGTCTCAGAGCAGCTGCCAGAATGTAGGCAGAGTGTGCTGCCTATTCACTGCTCTATTTCTGTCAAAATGTAATAATACAGGAAGAATCCAAATCTGGCATAGCAGCATATGTGAAATTGGTTGCACATGTTCTTCATGCAATAACACATGCACATTCCAGATGCTGAATATTCAGCCACTCAGTCTTCACAATCAGTGACTGTAGATAAATTGCTGCTAAAATATTCTGTGATTAAGGTTTTGACTTCCATCGCTTTCTGGCAACACAAAGACAAGATAAAAAATCAACTAAATAAATTAGAAAAGCTATGTTGAATGTAAATGGCATTAAAATCAGACGATGGCAGAGCAATTACAGAGATAAAGATAAAAAAGTAAGAAGCCAAACCATAAAATTGTCCATAATGTTTAAAAACAAATGGAAAAGATAATTATCTAACGATTTATATAATGCAATTGTTTTCATTTACTCATCCGAGATACCAATTATCAAAACAAATCTAATTAATTTAGATCTATTCCTAAAACATCCTGGAGATTTAGCTTCTGTTGATAGATTTCAGTAATTATTCAGTAAACAGTAAAGCACTATGTATGTATGTATTAATGTTAAATGTTAAAATAAACCAGCCCTGTCCAAGGTTAGCCTGACCTGGACATAGTTGAACTTTGGCGAATTGAAATAATACTTCATAATACTGGTTTTCCAGTCAAGGATAATAATAATGGCCAGAGTGGTAGCCTGCCTAGTGATAGTGTGCCAGCTCTGAGCAAATATCAGATACCTGTGCCATCACTTCAGCTACACCAATTCATTTGTGAAGATCTCACCCCAAAGTCACTGTTACTAAGAAAAAGAAAATGCAACAGCTACTTTTCCACACAGGATTCAAGCATACAGCTGTGAGGTGTTGATTTTGGGTAAAATAAATTGCACAGGGATGCTTATAACTTCTGATTTGTACATCTATTCATTTATAGAGTGCTGTATTCCACAGTTTACTGTGAGTCACTGAGTCACATTAGAAAATCTCTTCTCTCACTCACTCAGACGGTAAGAGTCACAACTTGCAAACTCAAGATTCAAAGGTAAATAAACTTGAAATGCTCAGTGTATTGCATTTTGAGACAAAGCATCATAATCTTTTATTTTCAGTAGTGCTAAAAACACATTTATCCGGCACATCTTATACTTTTGTTTATATTATCTTTTATTTTTGTCTTCTAAGAAAAAATGTCTTAAAAACCCTTTTAAAAGGAAAATTATTTTGTAAATGACCCCAAAATAAATGAATAAATAAAAAAACCTGAAAGTTCTATCAGCATTTCTCTTCTGATTCTTTATCAAAAAATTAATAGTATTGTGGTGCTAAAAGAGCAATTAACACTGTATTGTGAAAACTGGGTATCGTTGTGTCCCTACCACAAACATTAACATACAGCCCTAGAACTCAACGTAAAACGATTTACACTACAAGTTTTCAGGATGAAATAAAGCAGTGTTACTCACTTTTTATTAAACTTATTTTTCATAAACTTTCATTAAACAAGCAACTGGCTGACAGGAGGTCAACCACATCGGTTCTGATGTACTAATGCAATCTAATTTACTATAAATACTATATACAGTAGAAAAAAAAAAATCACATTTTTTATTCACTTTCGAGTCATTACGTTCAACAATGAATGTAATTTTTTTTTCATTTGCTCTATTCAGCGCGTCATCTTAATAAACCTTTGACACATTTTGACAACTTGCTGCTGAAAATGTCACAGGTTTCGTGGTGCCATAAATTACTCCCAACAGACTTTTAATTATATTCTCTACTCTTTGACTTCTCTGATTCACCCCAGTGTCCTCAATCACCAGATTATTTTAATCAAGGGTGCTGCACAGAAAAAGTAAAACGGATTCCAGTTCTAAACTAGACTAAGCAATGTTTGAGGCTGCTGTAAAATACTCGTTTTATAAACACATATAACAAAAGATACCAATTTATGTCTGTATTAAAGTTATTGGAATAATCTTTGACATGATGTTATTTGGCAACCCAAAGGAAGGGGTCGAGGGGGTTGGGGTAAACCCCCTTTTTTTAAATTCAGTGTGAACAGGTTTAAATTATTAATACACCCATTATTTTGACTCTTAGTTAGGTCATCTTTTAAAAACAAACTGTAATAAGCAATAAACTTTTTTTCTTTTTCGGGAATAGATACACTAGGAAGCCTCACATAAATCATCAAACCATGAAATGTATGCAGTTTAATGTAAACCTTGTTTCATACACAGATCACAGAATGACGAATAAGCACTGTGTACTGTAGTCAGTCTTACTGCTCAGACCCTTTTTTTGTCTCATGTAATGCCTCATGTAAGTACAGATTACTTCCATTAACTAAAAAAGCTGTAGGTTGGTAATGCAGATATTCAAAGAAGAAACTTGATTTCTCAAGTTGTTTTCCACTAAACTTTACTTTTTTGTTTACTAATATTTCTTCTTGTACTCAAGTACAGTACTTTTACTTAAGTAACAATTTTCAGTACTCTTTACCATAGCAAGAAAACAGTCAAGCTGAAGTTCTGATGCTTCAGTCTTCTTTTCGTAAGGCTCCTGTATGTGCAGACTGTGCAGGACAACAGATGAGTCCAATCAATATGACACATAGGGCAGGGCGAACCGAGGTAATAGAGAAGAAATATTAATAACACATAAAGTCCGGGCATCTCATGATGGTGTATTCCTCCCCTGGAGTGTGATGGATGCTGGGGCTGTTTATAAGCTCATACCAGGCCTGGCTGCAGGAAACGGACATCGGGATTCAATCTCCTGCGCCCATCCGTCACAGTGTATCTGAACCGCTGTTAAGATGGCCAGCCGTCAAAAGGGAAGCAAAAAGTTCACCCTGCCATCAAAGCTCCCTCCCGGTGTGTCTCATAAAAGAGACGAATGAGCGCAGTTAAGCGTTGGCTCCAGCCGCTCCGTCAAGGCCCTCCACAATCACATCAGCCCCATCACAAACACTTCTCAGAGCCGAGCTGTGCCGATCAAGAGAAGAGCCGGGCTCCTCATAGTGGGAGCCACAGAGGATCAGAGCCAGGATCAGTGCAAACGAATCTTACAGACAAAACCCAACCGATTCACACACAGGGAGCTAACACAAGTACATCACAAGGTCTGTCACATTCATCAATAATACAGCATTAAACAACAACAACAACAACCATAATAATAATAATAATAAAATAATGACAAATGCTCCTAAGGAAAGCAATACTTTAGGCACAGAAAAGGGAAATCTGATTGGACTTCTGGTTCTTGTATAAGTAATACTATTAACTAGTGATGCACTATATAGAATTATCAACCTGATATTAAAACAATGACCGATAGTTACTGATAATATTAGTTAGAGCAAATTTTACGAAGTGTAGTAGGAATGTGAATTACAACTAATTTTGAGAGTTAAAGTATTCATAAACGGATATCTGGCTAAATGCAAGGGGGGAAAATGTGCAACTAATGGGCAAAAAAAGGTACTGCATCAGAAATAAATGTAAGATGGGATAGCTTTTAAGTGACTGCACAGCATTTTATACTACTGTCTATACTGAAAACCAAAAACAGAAATATATACGTTTAGAAATAACTAAAAAATTTAAGAAAATGTTCATTATTGAGGTTCAACATAAATCTAGTAGGTGAGTATTAATGACCCCACCGTTTATTCTATTTTCCTATTATCTTTATTAGAATCCCATCTGCTTGCATACTGTGCTACTATGATACAGCTTTCAAGAATCACTTCTATCACTCATATATAGTTATTTTATTTTGTTTGTTCACTGGTTTATATCTGGGACAACACTAGGTTGAGTTGAGCTCACTACTGCAGAGGTTGAGTTCTGTCATGCATCTCTCAGCCCACCTCGTAAAGGGGGTTGGGGAGTGGGGCTGGCAAGGGCTCAACTTAAGAAAAAAAAAGTGCAACACCAACATAACAACACTTATTGCTTACGTTTAGTTGTAGCTCAAAATAAACTGCATTATAGAACGTGAAGCTTATTCTGGTTTCATTGGTTGGTTTTCTGGTGCTGGGGTGATGTGTGACAGGTCAGAGTTTCTGACGAGAGATCTCCACAGGTAGTTGGTACTAAAGATTTGAAGAGATGCTGGCTGGAGTGCCTAAAGTTAACTTAACACCCGCGCTAGACTTGTCTGCTTTATAGCAACCATGATGGCAGCAGCACCAGTGTTCTCCTCCTTCAGCACTGCCAGAACTGCCCACAAACTGGTTTGAGGCTTTGAGCTCATCAGATTTAATGCTGCCCTCGAGACAGCCTAGTCATACTTAGATAAGTAGCACTACATTTATATATTTGAGATTCATTAAACGTGTCATGCCTCCAAGGTATATCAGTCTCTTCTTGAGCAGTTGCACGAAGCGTTTTTCTTGTAGTCTGAGAATATAAATTTCTCCCATACTTTTTTTTTGGTATCTGTGCTCTTTTACTTCAAATGGCCAGGGACAAAACATGAAAAAGACAAGGCTTTTCATTACAAAACAGAGAACTCTACACCAACATAATGAATATTTGAGGACTCATGGCCTGAAAAACGACATCTCTGACATACAGGTTGACTCACAGCAGTGCATGCACACCACATCTCAGCATTTTCTCCTCCTGACTCAGTAAAGGGGATAGAAATCTTTTAATGTATTGGTGACAATATTTAAGGTATGACCAACTTAAACATGGATAAAGAAGCAACTGGTGCTACAAAAGACAAGTAAAAGACCTATGCAAATGTCCATCTTTTAGCCCAGCTTTATATGATTCAAAGCTTAAAAAAAAAACCCTGAACATTGCTAACCTGAGGTATTGCAGATGAGTCATTGTCTTCTAACATGGATCACATTCTCCAGCAGTGGTCGAAAACTCATTATACTTGGAACATCTGATCATTACTTTAAACCTTTAAGACTTAAATCATCAATGAGTCTTAACTCAATAAGTCTTAAATCATCGAATCCAGCAAGAACAATAACTCAAGCACTGTACATATTATGTCACAGGTCATGTTATGACCAAATAAAGTAATAATAATAATAAAAAAGAAAAACTCACAAGCAATATGGAGACTGGCCTCTCTGCTGAGGATGGTCCCAAAAGAGTTGGAGGCCAGACACTGGTAAACACCAACATCCTCCTCTTTATTGAGCCGACTGATATGCAGGTTCCCTCCAGAGATGCTGTAGCGTGAGCCAGGGCGTTGAGAAATGAAGGTGTCATTCATTTTCCACCTGTAAAAAATGAATTCTTAAGTAGGGCAGTGGTGGGCGATGCGACCAAATCCTGTGGTTCTAGCAGGGCTCCTGTGGTTCTAGCAGGGCTCTGAAACAATATGAGGTGCAAAAACTAAAACCCTGCAAAAACACAACCAAAAATGACATCGTTAACTGTTCTGGAAAAGAAATGTAACTGGTTATTATTGCCCACTACTATTTTATCTTATTTTATTGGCCTTACCTCAAAACTGGCAAATAGCCACATCTTTATCTTTTTACCAGATTCACAACTGTAACTGTATTTCTGTGCTTAGGCTACAGGAAAAATTTTAAGATGGATAATTAAACTCTATTGACAAAGTAATTCACTGCACTGAGACACACTCTAGTAAATTATTATGGGCCATTGCATAAAGGTTTAAGCAATTTACTACTTCACAATCAGTACAACTCCATAGCCCATAGTGAGTGTCTGCATATGTCCTGATCAAAACAAATACAACTGGTGGGACTCTTGGCTTTCCAAATTTCCCCTTTAATTACCTACAGCATGACGGCTCGCCAAAGTCTAATTTGTCCCCCACACAAGTTTCATAATGAACTGAAAATATCTTTGCACTTCTCATAATAGCATAAACAATGCTGTGTTTTGCCCCGCTGCTTCAGCAAAGCATTACTTACTACCAGTCAATCCTCTTCTGCATGCATGCTCACGCACCAGGGCTGTATTACAGAAACGGTTTTGTTATTAGTTTGCATATGCACATAGTTGAAACATAAACAAGTAATCAAAATATGCAAAAAGTGTTAGTTAGTTAGCCAGACAGCTGCTGTTACTGATGTAAAAAAAATTACAAAAAAAAAACCTAAAGTGTGATAAACTTGAATCTATGAATACTGTGACAGCGCCCCCAGCTGTTCGACAGCTTCATGGCTCGTCAATTTCAAATTTCCATTTTCCAAACATTTAAGTTGACGACACTAACAGCCACGTGCTCTACATTGTTCCCCACCATAGCTGTAATAGTTCATCAACATTAGCACATGAAGGTAATAAAAAAAGCAGTGGAGATTGTGTCAACAGCGTCTGGGATTTTTAAAACACTTTTTAGAAAAAAACACAAGCTCAATGAAAGCTGTTTCACAGCACACGTGACACTGTCACAACATTGTTCAGTTTCTTATGAAGTTGCTACAATGTTGTCAAAAGGTGGAGCTTTTTACATTTTCTGAACAAAGTTGTCACAATGGAACTATTAAATAATGCTATTATGTGGTATCACGATTACCTGTTGACAAGGGCATAGGAGCGGGAATGTGTGAACACGCTCCACACTTCAGAACCGTATGCTGTTGAATTTGAGTTCTGAGTTTTAGATTTAGTCAGAAAAGTTGATCAGTGCATTAATGCTGCTAACATGTGGTAGCATACCTCAATCTTTCAAAAACGGCTGTATGCTCTAATCGAAGATACTGTGATATGTTCTGAGAAGTGATTCTTTGTTTAGGCTTTCGTCGTGGCGGCAAATGTACAACACTATGTCATGCATATGCTCTGACAACTATTTTCAGCATGTGTGAAGCATGTTGGCTCCTAAAGTAACATTAGGCAATTAAATGTTTACTAATGTGATCTTTCTGCTGTTTTATCACCTCTGAAACCCATACAAGTTTCTAGTTTATTTGTCATTTGCACATCATGTCAGGACATAACATGCATTGAAATGCTTGGGGTGAGGCTCAGATAAAACTATACAGCAGGGCAGAATTATATATGTAAAACAGTGCAAACATAAAGAGTGCAAACATCAGATAAAACTATACAGCAGGGCAGCATTATATATGTAAAACAGTGCAAACATAAAGAGTGCAAACATCAGATAAAACCATACAGCAGGGCAGCATTATATATGTAAAACAGTGCAATACAACCATTTAGTTCATAATATAATTACTAAAGCACAAAATCTTTTAGAGCAAGTTCTTCATAAATTTTGATTGATGCATTTCATTTTAAAAAATCTAAAAAAATTCTTCTGGATCCCAGAGGCTCCAAGCAAGGTCCAGCTACCTACACTGTATGTAATATTCGCCAAATGTATAAGGCAATTTTTGCTTGTCTATGTTGTTAAGTCAAACAATATTAAAGAATGCTTTTGTAGCTTTTTACTAAAAATCAGTCTTCTTTAACTTTAACCATTAATTTAATTCATTTATTTAGCAGAGTTTTTATCTAAATCATCTGATAATTCAAGAAAAAATAAACTATATTTTTTATTTAATAAAGGAATTAAACTCAACTCAGCACCATGTTCTGCCACTTCAGTTACAGAAACTCTTGAAAGTGTTTTCAAACATGGAAGTAATTCAAGTACAGTTCCTTTGTCTAACCAGACATAACCAATCAATCAAGTCACTACAAGACCTCAACAAGCCATTCACAGACATTGTTATCGGGTTGGTACAGATATTCAAACAAATGGGTCTGTCTGCATCTACCGCAGACAAAAGTGATTATTATTGATAAAAAAGTCTACAACAAGGTAATATACAGAACATGATGGGTCTTTGTAGTTTATACAATTATGATGCATTGACCCAAAAGAGAAAAGGAAAATCCTTTTTTGCACCTTTTCTTTAAACACATATCAACATTTTGCAGAAAGAGTGAAACAAGTCCACAGTACCAAACTGAATTCGTAAGCATAGGAGCGCTGGCAAGAGCCTGATAAAAAAAATAAAAAGTAATACATTTATAACATGTGCCTTTATTGTCACTGGACTTTGGCTTACAATTTTTTAAAAAATCTGAGCGAGAGGAATGTTTCTAATGGGGGACCATTTTAAAGAACACCAGTCTCAAGGAAGTATAGTAAGCCAATAAAGGGTTTGTGTTCTGGTATTAACTTTTCCTTTCCCTGTTTTCTTTATTTAGAGGAACAAAGCTACATAATACTGAATATGTGAAAAAGTATGTGAAAAAAAATTGGAAATATGGGAAGCCGCTCATGATGAACAGTTACAAAATTTAAAATACTTTCATATTAAACACGTAATCAGAAACAAAATATTGCATGGTAAATGGTTTGAGATGAAAAAGTTGAAAAAAGTTTTAAAAACAGACAACACGTACTAGCAGTTGAGGACCCAATCAGACTCTAATTCCAGCTTTCACTGAACATGCATCCCTGCCACACAGTTTAAATGGTACTTTAAAATTCTGAGACACTAAGCTCACTAAGGAGAGAATGAATGAATGAGAAAAAATGAGTAAGACTGAGTGAGAGAGAGAGAGAGAGAGAGAGAGAGAGAGAGAGAGACAGAAGGAGGGGGCTGAGACGCTGCAGTCGGTGCGATAAGAGGGGCGCATTTGAAGAAATGGCTTTTCAGGGCCGTATTAAGTTCGCATTAGACCCTGTATGAGCTGAATTGTCGAAATGGAACTTTCACAACTTATTCAGAAGCGAAGCCAAATAGCTCCTGAGTTTTTTCATTCCAATCTTTATCCGCTACATCCTCCTGAGAAAAACCAGCCATGAAAAAGGACTCTCCAGCTGAGGGGCACTCAGTGGCTAGCTGTCCGATTAGATTGATCTGGTGATTGGATGTTGCAGTTGGGCAGGGTCGTGGAGGAGATTCAGATGAGACAAATCAAGGACTGCAGTGACAACCCAGAGAGCCACTCAGTAATGACAGCAGAGGGGGTCTCAGGCAGAGACAATTTAAAGTGTCCCTGGCTACCTGAAATAGAGCTTCCTCTTCACTAAAGACACGCTCTGGACGGAGAGAAACTCTCAAGGTCTCTGAACCTGAGCACACATTAGTCCAAATCTTTGTGAGCACGGCTGCCATATAACTCTTTCAATGGACCGTTCTTGGAACCAATTTTAGAAACGAGGTGTGAGTTTAAAGAATCTTTTTCAAGTTTTATGAACCTTACAAGGTAAAAGGTTCTGTAGCACTTGAAGTTGTTTCCTAAAACTGCACATCCATGTAAAGAGCGATTAAGGAAGTGTGTATATCTGCCTTAATCTAGCTGCAAAGGTTAGGACCCGATTTCACATAGTGATGTCTGCCTGCACCCACGTGTAAATGAAGATTGAATTATTCTGCTGCCACTCTCTAGACAGCCTGTATGTAAACACACCCTTTCCACAGCACACCCATCACTAGACTGGCTGCATTTCACTCTAGACAAAATGGAAAACAAATAGTTGTAACAAAAAAATGTAACATTTGCAACAAAAATCCTCTTGCAATCAACAGGTTTGTACATCTATAGTAAACAGAAACAGCCTGACAGAAACACACTACTTTGCTTTAAATGTCCATGCATGCTTTAGAAGCAGATTTTGATGTTTCCTTCGAAATGTATGTGAGCAAAACGTATAAAATATGCACCAGTGAACTGAAAACTCAACGTAATAAAAAAAAAAAAACTGTTGCAAAAATATTCCGCTTTAATGATTTTAATCAAAATGTCAATGGGCCTCATTCACCAATATTACCCCAGGTTCTTTTATTTCATTCGTTCCTGAGAAAGATTTTAGGAAACGTCTACGTCAGATTCATGATTTGTTCTTAAACCGCAGGACTCTTGAGTCTAAGCAGATTCTGTTCTCACCTTAGAGCAAATCCCAAATAAGACAATATTGGTGAACGTCAGAATCTGTGTAAGTGGCCTTTAAGCATAAGTTTCTTCTTAAGAATGGTGAATGAGGCTCATAGTTACTGTTAAATTTCCATATAAAAGTTGTGAAAGGGTCTCTGGGAGTCACCTCCAAAGCATGCGAAATCTAACAACCCTGGTGTAAACAAAATAATGGATGCACCAGGCAATGCATAGATAGAACAGTTGAAAGGATCCAGGTTTCCCTTTGTCTTCAGAGCAACCTCAGTTTGCTTTTTTCTCCCCTAATGGGAAATTGAACCATATTCTTCAAGAATAGACTTACTAGTTGGGAGCAGGTAGTGTGGGCTGAAGGCTTCCTTTGACTTCTCAAAAAAACCCATACAGAAAAAGGAACACAACCGAAGCATGACTCATCAGGACATAATGCTTTCTTCAACTGTTCCAACATCCATTCTATGCAAGATGAAGATGTATTTCTTGACATACAAACAAAGGAAGTCAGAAACAAATGAGAAACAGATACAAAAACCTTAATTAGCGGAATGGGACACCTCAGCTTGGGCAACAATGCTTTAGACAGAATTATAAGCTTGTCTGCAGCGCAAAAGAGGAAAACATCTAGGTGCTAATACCCCAAACCGTATTTAGCTGGCAAAATGGCAAGAAAGCAAGAAATAATGCTATCTCAAGGTGATTTTCTCCAGTGGTCTAAAGGAGTCATCAGATACATCAAGCACTAATGACAGATCCCACTGGGGAACCACAAACTGGAACACTGAGAACAGATGCAATTCTCAAGCATGTGCTATACAGCGAAATCCCATGGCAACCAACTTGACAGGCTGGAAAAACAGCCAAGCATGTTTTCAGCATGGAGTAACCTTCTCCGAATGTAAACAGGCCCAGCAGAAAAAAACAAAATAATAGCTATAGTTAACTCAAAAGGCAGAAGTCTCAGGGTTTGACACCAAGCCTCATTTACAGAGCCTCTACGAGACATCTGTTCTACATGTCCCAAGAGACAGGAAAAGACAAGCAAGAGAATTGGTCAAAGCCAGGAAAGCACTTTCTTTCCATAAGGTGTCTCTCGATTTATTAGTGACTAAATGTGCTGACACTGAATGTTTTCAAAGACAGATCACCAGGGACCTCTTCTGAACGTGAACAGGTAGCAACAGAATGTGGATGCCCTGATTTGTGAGATAGATAAACCCTGTTTGTTCATAAATTCATGGGTGACTACAGAAAACAAATTTTGCTTAGATCAACAGAATCTGGTTGCAGTTCTCAACATGGCTATACCAGTGGAGAATGTCCACTGCTCTCTTGCCTATAGTTGTAAGACCAGGCAAAATCACCATCACGTCGTCTGCATAACTGGGCATTTTAAGACTTTCCTTCCACAAAAGCTGATTTTACTGTTTCCCCGAATGTATAAGTTGTAATACAACCATGTAAATAAGTAATTTACAGTCAATTTACTAGTCAAGATAGAAGTTTTTTTTTTGAAGAACTGTGCTTTTGGGTGCTGTGAGAGAAACATTTGCTGCTGCATAGTTATTGTGGAAACAAAATACCTCAACAACAATTTAGGTGGCTGTTGGTGCTTTTGTTGTTGGAATATTTCTTATTGCTCCTTTGAGCAAATACAAGCCTATTCTGGAACTGGCCAATATTACCACAGAACAAATTGGCCTGGTTGTAAACTATGGTCTAAAACCCTTTGGCTTTACTGTTATGGAGGAGTCCTAGCACTCTCAAGGGCAGAGCCAAGGCTCAAGCTTAATTTGCACACCTATTACATAAACTGGGTGGAGAAGTAAAAGATGAAAGGGAATGAGATGAAACTCTCTGCCGTGTATGTAACAATTACAGGACAGGGAAGAGCCTCCCAGACATACTGATAGTCCTGCTACCGATTTGTCAGGCACCTGGAGGTCGGAGACTTGACAAATTAGACACATATGTTGTTTGTGAAAGTATAAAAACTGTACGACTGGGTCTGTCAGACAGAAAAACTAATTCAAATTCTCCTTGCTTACATTCAAACGTAAGCATATTATTTATAAAAATACACTTTTTGGCAAGGAAAATAAGCATGAAGAGAGATAACTGCAGCACATGTCAGAGTCTATGTTATGTCTCCTAAATCCATCAGGCGGCATTCACCAAACCCAAAAGCAGGCAGCATTTAAACCTGTGATTCGGAGCCTGGGGCTTGCAAATTGTAAGACGGTTGTCAAAAAAGGTAAATATATTGCCTCATTCAGAATGCCTGAGCTGCTACATTACTGATTACAAATATCCAAATTAGCTTGGAAAACTGTAATTAAAGCCAAGGTAAATTTAGCTGTCTGACATGGAACATTCAGGAACCACAGCAAATGGGGCTTCAAACATTTAAATGGACATTCTGCATTCAAACATTTCGTTTTAGCCTGACAGCCCTGCTGAAGGCTAGCATTGTTATCAGAAGTGCTATTCAAGTGCCATTGTCTGAAAGAAGTTAGTGCTAGCAGCTAATAGTGTAAACAATTAGGCCATCATCAGAAGTTACTGTTTTGTATACTGTTTCATATGCTTCTCTATGCATTATATGCAGCAGCTGTGCCTTACCTTGTGTAAATATTTCATAGGGGTGTGCGATATATATAATCTGCAATAATATCTGACTTGTCCAGTACGTTACTGCGAGTGCGCAGTGGCTAAAGCTAGCATAGCTGCCTAAACAACCCCAATAAAGCTGAAAATGAGTGAACACACTGCGCCAGGGGAAGAAACTGAGACACTGCCAGCGTCGCAATCTACAGCCTTAGATTCAACTCGTAGACGAGGACCATCTTTAAATTTGGAACCTAAGAAGTCTTTTGGGAAACACTCACAAAACTGGGGTCCTTAAAGTTACGTTGTTCTTAAAGTTGTTTGTAAATCACTAAGATCAATCCCCGGCCCTGGGTCCCAGAAGAGCAGGATAAAGTGGAAGGTAATGGATGGACGGATATTAAGACTTAATACAAACACATTTTTAAATAATGCAAAATATTGTTTATTATTGTTATACACAAAACTGTTTTGTTAAAACCACACAAACCTAATATTTAGGCCATACGGACATAAAATGCATGTAACTGTACATAAATAGCTTTATAATGACTGCAAAATATAGTAGTGTCAGGTCTGACTGAGGACTGAGTGACCAAGACACAACTAAGACATTCCTTACATAAGGAGAGCGAGAGAAAGTGCCAGAGTGCAATAGAGGGAGAGAGAGAGAGAGAGAGAGAGAGAGAGAGAGAGAGAAAGAGAGAGAGAGAGAGAGAGGGATAGGGAGAGATGGAGAGAGAGGGAGGGAGAGAGAGACAAAGAGAGAGGGAGAAAGGGAGAGAGAGACGGGGAGAGAGGGAGAAACAGAGAGAGATGAAGAGGGAGAAATGGCGAGCTGGAGAGGGAGAGAAGAAGAGATTGAGAGAGGGAGAGAGAGAGATTTATTTCTCTATAAAGCAGAGCAGATTCTCACCTGTAGGATGGAGGTGGATATCCCTGAGCCTCACAGCTGAAGGTGACCTCCCAGCTAGGATCATTAGGGTGCAGAGGGAACACAATACTACCCGGCTGCTTGATGAAAACAGGTTTCAGAGGAACACTGGTCTCTAGAAGCAAAAGACAAAACAACAAAACATTATACTTTGCACGTCTTATTTAATTATCAAGTAGTCGTTTATGGTTCAGTCCTTTCTTCAAAAGTGCTGCTGCTGCAATGAATGCAAATGTGAAAGTATTCTGAGAATTTCCTAAATATTAGGAGGTAACAGATTTAGTCTTTAAGAAAAGGGATGTTTTGACTGCTATTTTAATTGAATGCATAGTTAAGTTACAGACTCATATAAAATCAACTAAGCACGCAGTAATTCAAATAAATCTACTTTTTTACGTTTAGCACACTACACTACCTCATTTCATATCGCTTTACTCCCAGATTAAAATGTATGAAACTATTTTCAGTGTCATACAGCTTCCAGCAAAACTGCCCTTTTAGCTGTTTTTTTTTTGCAACAGCGCTTAGCTCGCTGCATAACCGTCAAATGAACACTGAGGGGCAAAAGAATACGTTTTACAAGCAGTCAACACTGTTCCAGGTTAGCCATTATCTTAGTGGAGAAAAAGTAAAACCACACAACACACAAAAAGTATGACTGGAGAGGCCAAATTCTCAATACTTGCAATCCACCACTGTTTGTTAAATAAATCTCCATCCAAACCATCAGTCATCATAATATGCCACAGAATAAAAACCCATACACCTAGCTGTACATATCAAAAAGTATTCTCATTCTTTACAAAAATGGGTATAGCTATTGAGTTAATCAATGGTACAAATACAGTGCGCCAATGTGACTGGTGGTGGCGATTGTGTGCAGGCAAAATCAGAACTGTAGAAAGAAAAAAACAGACTGATAAACAAGAATTTCTATAAGAGACTTACCATTAGCAAAATAAATTGGTAGTTTGCCAATATGATGTTAGTTCACTGCTATATCACAATCCCATGTATAATTTTTAAATTAAATGAAATAAAAAGCTAGGTTAAGGTTTGTATATTCAAGCCACAATAGTGTTATGAGCTAAATGCAAGTTATGCACGGTAAACCTGCGGACAGTAGTGGCCTTTGTGCGAGTGCAAAACAGCTTCTGTTTGCATGTTGACACATCACTTCTTGCACATGGTAACTGCTCTGGCACCACCTCAAACACTTAGTAGACACAGCCCTAGGCCCAGTTCTTCTAATAAAATTATACTTTTTAGAATGAAAGAGTCACAGCAGCTTTTCAACATAGGACATGAGAATGCATGCTCTGTTGTTTTTCTTTTCTCCGTTGTGTTTCAATTCTTCCTCAAAGAAACACTAATTGTTTATGTATTGGGTTTTTTTTACTCCATTTTCCTTCCAAACCTCAATGACAGACTAGAGAATGTCCATCTTTTACTCATTTCCCTAATTATATCCCCTTAATCAATACTTACTGGCCAATTATGGCATTGTTAACTTGCAAAAGAGAGTAAATGAATCAGTCATCTCTGAAGTCAAGGGGCCAACCGTGCTCAGACACTGCATTTTTTCGTTGCAATATTCAGTAGTTACCTAATAAACATCAATCATTGCTGATATCAATTCTCTCATGGTACTTTTCATTGACCTGTTAGTGTCTGCTCATTGTTCTATGCTCAGCTAGTAATATACACTGACTGGCCATTCATTAATCTATACTGGGTCCTATTTATCAGCTCCATTACTCTTTTAGGTAAACAATGTAGTTCTAATATAGTAAAATTTAGTCAAACTGTTTCTCTGCATACTTTGTTAGCCACACTTTACCCTGTTTTTCAGTGGTCAGATCTGGTGGAGCACTGCAGTGACACTGATGTGGTGGTGGCGTAAACTCACTGTCTACTGTATTAGACATCACTAGAAAAGATGTTTTTGATGGGTGAATGATTTCCACTGATGTCTTTACAAACACAACATACGCACACACAGACACGCCACCACCACGTCAGTGTCATTGTAGTGCTGAGAGTGATTCACCAACCACATAATACCTGCTCCATGGTGCACTTGACCATTGAAGAATAGGGTGAAAGGGGGCTAAATAAAATGCAGATTCGTTTGTATTTATTATTATTACATACAGGCCAGCGATAAAGTAAATGAAATAAAAAAATGAAACACACACACACACACAAACACACACATACATACACACACATATATATATATATATATATATATATACACACATATACATATACATATACATATACACCTTCAACACCATTCAGCCCCTCCAACTAAGAGACAAGCTGGTGAGGATGCAAGTAAGTCCGCACCTGGTCTCCTGGATCACTGACTACCTCACTGGCAGACCTCAGTATGTCAGGCTGAAGGACTGCAAATCAGAGACTGTGGTCAGCAGCACAGGAGCACCACAGGGTACTGTACTCTACCCATTCCTCTTCACACTCTACACCTCAGACTTCAAGTACAACTCTGAGTCGTGCCACATGCAGAAGTTCTTGGACGATACTGCCATTGTGGCCTGTGCACGGGGAGGGCAGGAGGAAGAGTACAGACATCTTGTGGACGACTTTGTGTTGTGGTGCCGTAGGAACAACCTGCTGCTGAACACCTCCAAGACCAAGGAGAAGGTGGTGGACTTCCGCAGGGCCAGGCCACTCACACAGCCTGTCTCTATTGAGGGGGTTGATGTGGAGATGGTTAAGACCTACAGGTACCTCGCTCTGCACCTGGATGATAGATTGGACTGGTCAGTCAACACAGACACCCTGTACGGAAAGGGGCAGAGCCGGTTTTACTTTCTGAGGAAGCTGGGATCCTTTAACATCTGTAGGAAGCTCCTGCGGATGTTCTATCAGACTGTGGTGTCCAGCTGTTTTTTCTATGCTGTGGTGTGCTGGGGAGGCAGCATGAAAAAGAGAGACGAGATGCGTCTGGACAAGCTGGTCAGACGTGCGGGGTCCGTGGTTGGTGTGGAGCTAGAGTCTGTGACTACGGTAGCAGAGAGGAGGACACTGCACAAATTGCTCTCCATCATGGATGATGATGGTCACCCACTGCACACCATCATCATGGAACAAAGGAGCAAGTTCAGTGGCAGCTTCCTGTCACAGAGCTGCTCTACAGACAGACTCAGGAAATCCTTTGTCCCAAGAGCCATCAGACTCTTCAATTCCTCCCAGTGGAGCCGGAAGAGGAAGGAGGACAGATGAAGTCCCTTAATTCACATTACAGTTTATTTTTATTTGTACTGTAATCACATTACTGTACATCTGCACTCCCGGACACTATGGACACTTTACTGGACATCTTATGTCAGCACTCATAGACACTATTGACACATTGATGTACATCCTGTACATTTGCACTCATAGACACTATTGACACTTTGCTGTACATCCTGTACATCTGCACTCCTGGACACTATTTAAACACTATTTAACTTTTACTTAATACAATCTTTGCACATCTATTTATTTTGTAATAAATATCCCAGTACTGTAATATATCTACTGATACCCGTTTTTTTTCTCTTACACATTACCTAATTTATTACTGCACTACTTTTTTACCTTCAGTCAGGTTGTATAGTTTTGTTTTCATATGCTCTTGTATATATTCCTTTTGACTATTGGAATTCTTTATTATTATTATTCTTCTTTGTACTGGGTGTTGTACTTTGTTTTTTTCTGTGAAACTGCTACTGGCTGCTAAATTTCCTTCAGGATCAATAAAGTATCTATCTATCTATCTATCTATCTATCTATCTATCTATCTATCTATCTATATATATATATATCTATATATATATATATATATATATATATATAAGGGTGTATATGTGTTGGCAAGAACCTGGCAATACAATACGTATCATGATACATCGGTCAAGATTTAATAATATATAGTGATATTCTACAATACTGCAGGCAAAGTGATATAAAGTGATACAGGTTTGCCAATCTTACAAGAGCATGCGCCCTTGTGCTGCTTGTTAATGTTGGAGTGGAGCTGAAAATTAATTACAACACTGCCATATAGTGTGTGTGTGTGTGTGTGTGTGTGTGTGTGTGTGTGTGTGTGTGTGTGTGTGTGTGTGTATAGAATATTTTAGGTCCTCTGAGTGGGCGTAGAGGGCCATGACAGTTCCCCACTGCTATCACCACAGCAAAGCAATTAGGCTCTGGATTCCATCTGTAATTGGCTTAATTAACTTTATTCATCTAAGATAAAGGCAGAATATTAACATCATTTTCAGGGGTGGATTTTTCTGACTGAGATTCAGGGACATTTAGGGCACAAACAGGGAGAACTCTGAAAAATGTTCCAAATAATATTTTAATTAAACAATTTAAGTTTAAAACAGCAGAAAATGTCTAAATGAAGCACTTGTAGCTAGATTCAGTGTGTTTTTTTTCTTTTAGACTTGGTGCATTATAATATTTTGGGTTTTAAGGCATGTGGGCAATATGTAATTTTGAAAACAGGTGCATTTTGGTTATTTCTTACAGTGAATTTAATCAGCTTTAAAAGTTCTACAGATTTGGAAATCCGTGCAAAAATAACTGCTGGTCAATAGTTGCATAATCTTTGATTGCACAACTTTCTACCACAAGTAGTCATTTAACTAAACAATACAATTTTTAAGTTTCTTTACCTCACTCATCACAATTATGGAAAGAATTGGTATTTTAAAAAAAAAATTAACTGATTATTAAAACAAAAGGGTGAATGACGTGTAATGAACTGTGTTTAACTTTAATACACCAATAACCACTAATGTGAATCCACTGAAGTGAGTTTGAGAGAGCATTCAACATTTTTTAACGAATTGATGCAGTAAAGAACCTGTCTGAAAGAGTATGCAAGTTTATTCTGTCACCATGCAGAGTGAGGAAGATGCTTTAAATAGAGCTGCATACTTCATATGATATTCATTTTCTGATCAGTTGAAACAGAGGGAAAAAAACTAGCAGTGCTGCATTAAAAAAAAGAAAACTATCAAAAACTGTGAATACAATGATGTAGAATAATCTGATACTGCAATATTTATTCTGATATATATATATATATATATATATATATATATATATATATACACATACATACATACATACATACATATGTGTGTATATATATATATATATATATATATATATATATATATATATATATATATATATATATATATATATATATATATAAAATACATGAATATATCAGATGACATGAACAGCTCAATTTGGAAAAAGTTTATCATTCTAGCATGATTACAGAGATTTTGTTGAAGTGTGCATCTATCTACTGATCTAATGTGCCATGATATTAATAATGATAAATAAACATAATCTGAAATAAACAACCTAAAATAATTAATATCTGAATTGAGAAGATGGGTGGTATCTAGAAGGGATCCTTCCATTACAGAAACATCTTAACTTCGACCAATCGTACCTAGACAAATCATAACTAAACAAAACGTGTATTCGAACACTTTCTATAACCTAAGGATGAACATCGATAGAGTCCTAACATCTGTTTTTACTGTCTGTTTCCATCATTGTATTAAGTGATAAGCAGAATTCACTACTAGCATAATGATGTTACAATTATATACGCTATAGAGCTTTCATTTGGTGTTTAACTCTTTAACTCTGCTTTTTAAAAGTTTTAGAAGTCAGATAAAATATTACAGTGATGGTGGTGACTAATAATCAAACAAAGAAGAACGAGCGGCTGTTTAATAGGAGGAATACAGCACTGCAACTGCTTTACGACTCCTCTTTGCAAACATGTGCATCAGGCAGGCATATAGACGCTACAGATTACAGCTGTTTGTGTTACAGCTAATCGTTAATTTTCCTTCAACACAAGCACCTGAATAGGCCCTTACGCCAAACAATGACTGTAAAAGTTTAAAATTGATGTAAAGTTTTTTTGTGTGTCAAACAACAAAAGAGTTGTAACAAGTTTTGATTTAATTTAGCCTTTCTTTACTCTTCTACACTGTGACTATGTTGCAAGCACACATCTAGAAGACAATGCTGAACTGATAGATCATGTAGCCTCACGCTGTTGTTTATTCTGTATCTGGCATACACTAAACAGGACTAATTTTGCTCCATTTATAAAAAATGCAGTTGGTCAGTGTTATACAAATATGATGATTTCTACAATATTTTCTAAAAAGCATATTGTACTATAACCCCAATTCCAAAAAGCTAGGATGCTGTGCATAATATAAATAAATGTAAATAAAATCATGATGTAATGATTTGCATATTAGATTTCATTAAAAAAATTATTCACCTAACTTTTGGCAGCAACGCAAAAAAAGTTGGGACAGGAGCAACAAAAGGCTGGAGAAGTATGTAGTACTAATACAAATCAGCAGGAGAAGCGATTTGCAACTAATCACAAAAAAGAGCATTTTAAAGAGTCATCATCACTCCAAAGCACAGATGAGCAGAGGTTCTGCAATCCACAACAACCTGTCTAAACATTGTTGAACAATTTCAGAGAAATGTAAAAATTGCAAATCATTGCCTGTGAACACAGCTCACCGTGCAATCCACAAATGCAAGATAAGAGATGCTACACAACTGTAGATGTAGCCTTGTCCCTAGCTTTTTGAGATGCAGCTATCAAGTTGCAATCAAGTTAATAATTTCATGAAATGTAAAAATATCTCACTTTCAACATCTGACCTGTGTTCTATTGTGAATATTTGCAAATCACTTCATTCTCTTTTTATTTAAATGTACTAAATTTGCATTTTACAAAGTGTTGCAACTGTTTGGAACTGGAGTTGTATATTACGGGAATCAGCAGCATCTGACCAACTCTCCAGTCAGGCCAACATACTAATCAGAAAACTTGGCAGAATGCCTGCAGTTCATTACATATCACTGAGGTTTGAGTTTTAATATCAGATGATTAGATGTTTTTAATGTAAAAGTAGGCAAGATGAAAAAATGAACACCCACTGTGAAGTGTAGTGGTGGATAAAGGAGTTCAGGCTGTTCCTCTGCCAAAAGGCCTGTTAAGATAGAAATGTTACAGTAAATATCTGACTGTCCTCTGCAGTCAGATCTTCAAGCCAAGGACAATGAAAATCCAAAGCATACCTCCCAAATCCACACGGAAATGTTTCCCTGACCACAGAATAAAGTATTAGCACTGGTCATCCTAGTCATAAACTCTTTGGAAAAACTGGAGGTGTGTGAGGTAAATTAGGAGAAAGGAGGAACAAAGAAAAATCTGGAGACATTGTTATAGTGGAATAGTCTCTGATCACTTTCTATTCGTTCTTCCATGTCGTCCAGCTCAATAAGAACAGACTCAGTGCAGTTCTCCTGAAAAACTAAATACAGGGTACCAATCTCATTTTTTATTTTCTTCTGAATAATAATTTCAGATTTCTATTCTATTGTCAATCTATTAGGACATTGAATATTGTCCTCGCCCATTTTTTGCAAGGCCGCTAATAATTCTGGAGGGCACTTTCTAAAATAGTAGCCAAGCCTACAGCAAGCAGTGGCTAAAAAGTAAATCAGTAAAGTGATTTTTTATGCATAATAATTATACAGTGTTGGTTAATGTAGGCCACTTATCCTGTCTTATTAACCAGAATTGCCTGTGAGTAAGATGGGAACTCATCAAACACAGAACAAACATTTTCTCTGTGAGAATGGAAATGCAGTTTTGCACAACAGAAAAGTTGTGCTGTTAAAATTACACAACGTTTTTTTGCCACGTCTTTTAAAGGTTTTCTTTTTCTTACAAACGTTTAAAATAGTGTGTTGATATAGAAGTACACACTATATGTTCACATTACATATATGCCCCCCCCCCCCAGTAAACATGAACTAAATGGTCTGTAAAACATTCTTTATAGCTTATGATCTTCAAGCATAAATTGAGAAAATTATATCAGTCAATTAATATTTCTGTGGGCACTCCTAGAAATTCCTGTGAGTAAAATTTGACAGATGTTCAGAGTTATTAGGAACACTTAAATTGTCAGCTAATAATTTCTGTTTCAGTGGGGTATAAATGTGAACACACACAGGCTAAACTCCTTCACACATCACTGTTTGAAAGACCAGAGAATACAGCAGTGATGTACAACAAAAGGTTGTTGAGTCTTGGGGTCCCAAACTACAATAAGACACCACCCACATGAGCCCCTACAGTTTGCCAGATGCTTCTGAAACTTTCAGTGGTACCATGTTCTACAGTCAGATGAGGCCAAAACTGAGCTTTCTGGCAACAGACACCAGAGGTTGATTTGGTATAGACACAAGGACAATCAGGCAGAAAAGTACTTAATCCTTACTGTGAAGTATGAGGGTGGATCTGTGATGTCCATCAAGTGCCTCAGCCAAAAAGCTTAAACTAGGCCATGGTTAAATATTCCAGTATGAATATAATCCCAAGCAAAATCATCGCAAAAATAATTCACAGGCCACAGAATCAAGGTTTTGCTCTGGTCATCATAGACCTAAAGCCCAGAGAAAAACTGGGCAATGAGCTTTATAGTAGAGTCAACACATGTGGACCTCCTCAGAATCTGAAGGATCTGGTGAGACTCTGCAAATGGTCTTAGAATGCTTGCCATGTGTACTCCAGTCTCTTTACGTATTACAGGAGAAGACACGTTCTAGATGTTATCTTTGCAAAGAGAGCCTACACAAAAGGTTAAATAGTTTTAAATAGAACAGACAGATTTGAGACAAAAATAATTTTATTTCACACTTAAAATACGCATTATATACTGGGGCTGTGTATTAGCAAGAACTTGGGGATACAATACATATTGTGATACAGCGATCACAATTCAATATATCACAATATATTGCAATATTGCAAGCAAAGTGATTCTCAAAAACACAGTAACGATACAGAATCACGAAAAATAATATATTGATATTCGATATTTTCAATATTTTTTATACCCCTACTATATACTATGTTAATATTTTGAACGAATGATCAAAAGAAGCCAGTTTTGCACTTGTATATGGGGGACAATATTTGTGAAGTGGGACTGTATTGATTGTTAAGAAACTAGATTAAAAGTATTCCACATCTCAGACTTTATTTTCTGATTTTTCACAGTACACTGCATGAGACTGTCAATTACGTCGGCATGCACCCAGAAATGTATTGACAGACATAATTACATGTTTTCCTAAACTTCTGTAAATGAGGACATCTGAATTTGGTTTTCACAGGAAAGCAGTTAAATATCCAATATAAAATGTATTTTTAAAAACCTGAATACTAAATTCGTCTGGTACCTAACTTCTGTATTCTTAAACAAAAAGAGGGGGTGTTGAAGAGTGAGATTCAGGATTCTCCTAGGAGCAGTGTTAAATATTCTAAAATAAAATACACACCACCAAGACTACAATACATCAAACTGCCAGCAAGTAAAGAGAAATATGAGAAAAAATAATAAGGAAATACTTTAGGCATTTTTGGCATGGCTGACTATTTACTCAGATTATCTACCAATTGGCCTTCGCATTATCTCTTTGCTGTTTTGTTTCTGGCTTTGTTCTACTGTGTTGCCCAAAGATTGCAGCCCCCTGGCAATTGCATCTTCTTGCGTAATTCCTTATCATATATGCATACTTTTTGGTAAATATGCAGTATAAAAAGATATAAAGATATTCAAATTTAAGACTAGATATTTGATCAACGAAAAGATATATCATGCATAGTTGGTTCTGACACCAAATACTTCCTAAGCAAGCAGCTGAAACCATAGGGAAGTGATTAACTTCACCCTATCAAATTAAATGTCCATAAAATATAGTTTTCCATCGACTAAAAAGGGAGAAACAGCTATCATTTTCTGTGACATCAGGATCAATTAGAGAAGGAGGAAAAAAGTGTTCAGCCACAGAGAGGTTCCTGCAAGCACCGCCCAGGGGCTCAACAGGCCTGATGCAAACGCCTGAAATCCCTTCGCCTCAGAATACTGTGTCAAAATGTACCAACAGTGAATGTTTTATTTAGCCAAAAAGACAAAATGTGACATGTGCACCATTATCTGAAGGCAAACCACCTTGATTTGAGCAACGCTTCTTTATAGAAGGATGCAAACTGATAACAATGGTCACACAAACACATGATGTGCTGGTTAAATATTAATTGGGACAAATCTAAAGACTCACAGTTGCCTGCAGCTCTGGCGATATAATCAGCACAGAGCCAATTCTGCGGTGGATCTTATGGGCAGCCTGATTTGTGTCTACATGCCACAGCTGTCAGAGCAGTCACTGCTACCCAAGAGTGATCTGTCTCTGACAGATTCAGAATACTAACAAGACGCATTATAGAAATGACCTGTGAAAGGCAGACTCTCAGTGTCTCTGCCTGCTTAGCGATGATATGGGCCACTACACGACGACTGGCCTGGTCGCTGAAGGAGTCGGGTGGGGGGGCTGAAACCACTTTGGGGCCCCAAATAAAAACTAATCTGAAATTCAATAGCAGCTGACAAGCCGATGAATTCAGCCAGCTTACCTCAGCTTGACTATCTAGGCACAGATGGGGGTTGTACAGGGTGAGAAGGGGGCTGATGGGTGGGGGGGCAGTTCATGCAGCCTCCAATCTATTTGATTCAGATTCAGGGGATTTATGCATCAAATGAAAAAGCCAATCTCGCTGTATTAAGGCACCTTTCCGGTGTCCCTACAGATAAGCCACACATGCATGCTGGCAGGCAGGCAGGCACAGGAGCGCACACACAGGAGAGAGACCTCTGAAGTTGGTATGAAGATAAGGCTGAGTTTTGCAGTCATATTCTTACGTAGACATAATATGAGCCAATGTTTGAAAAATGCACAGGAAACTTAGCTGTCAGAGTTCAGGGATTTCAAAAACAACAAACTGGTCCTAGCTGAAAATGTAATTTTGGGTAATGCTACCCTCCCCATTAGCTAGGAGTAGAACAGTAAAACGTTCTTTCAGTCAGATATTTAAAAATGGATGATTATTGAGAACCAACAATCCATATAATTAATGCAGTTACAGATGCTACATGATCACAAACAACATGTCTTCATACAATATAAGGGTATAGTCATGAACCTGACAGATACAGGGACCCAGTTTAAAAAACGTTTTCTTCCTTGAGTTTACAATAATAATGTCTGATTGAATAATTAAACCATTGATGTGTTTGCATAAACATTCTAGCTGTTGTCAGAACAAAACCTTGTACCTCTAAAATGCTAATATTACAGGAGAAAGAAAAAAAAACATACATTACTTTTGATGTAAGCCAGGTGGATCTACTAAACTGTATAAATACTGTTTACTTCCATTATGATCACCACACTCACATTTACAGCCATAGCTTTTTGAGGCTTTTTCATAAAAATGGGGCTGGGTTTAGATTTGGGGTCATATTTATAAATATACCTTCGCTAGCTAACTGAATTACAAGCCAATTGTCATACTTCTTTAAAACACAAGCAACAAGCTCTGATTTCATATTAAACAAATCCCAGTGAACCAGTGCTCTGATTGTGTGCTTTTTGTGTTTTCATCTTCTCAATCAGAAACCATTTGATTAGCCACAGAATGCAGATGCGTAATTTGCATTTTTACTGTTGCTGAAATTCACTTGGAGACATTTTCTTATCATTTCTGATACTAATTAAAAGAAACTGCATGTCAAGTCTTGATTTGGATTAGGATTTTATGGAAGATGGTAACTAAACATTACAGGCAGTTTGAGCTCCTGTTAGCATTTTCAGTGGCATAGATGCTGCCCAGGGACACAGCCTGCACTACCTGCCTATTTTGATAAACCTGCTTGTGAGCAGTGTGAGCAGAATGGAGTAATAGTACAGTACCATAACTTACTTCTTGCCTTCAAGCTCACAGAGGTTAGGTGGAATCTTCAGACATGGAAGACATGGAGTCATTAGATGCTCTGGGTTTTGTGTAGCTTTGCAGAACAGTGCTCACATGCCCAAACTCCTGCTAGCTATTATTTAGCATTTTATGAATATCTTGTTTCTGTGTCTGTTAAGATTTTGTGAACAGAATACAACAGGTTTACTTTGCCTGACTTGTAGAAATGCTTGTCTGAGAACATGACTACTCACATCTCAACTCACCACCAGCACTACTCTTTTGCAAGGATCTGTCTTATTCTTGATTACCCCATACCTCGCAGAGGTGTTCCACAAGTCTAAGGAGACAGAATTACACACAATATCACAAGAAGCAGAAGAAGAAGCAGCTGCTTTTTCACACCCTATCAGCACATCGACTGAGTTTTCAAAGCACACGGAACAGATAATTGTTAATACAGGCTGCAAGCTGCTCCTTACGCTGATAAACTAAAGACCCTCTTCTGAATAAATGAAAATAAATGCACTCAGGTTAAGACTCTTGTAAGCTAACACTGGTCTTTCTATGGCTTGGCAGTTCTTGGTATAGTCAGGTAGATTGTGCTATATAATTGATAAATATGTAATAATCGCTTCCTAAAGTCCTCCTTAAAAGAGTTACAAGGTTTGACCAATGCAAATTACTGCTACAGACAGAAAGCTGTAAACGACCTTGCTTCTCCTGATCTGAGTGAACTTCTCTTATTATGAACTATCACGCCTGCTTAGATCTCAAGGTGCTGGCTCACTATTAGTACCTAGAATTATTAAAGCTAGAGCAGGGGGTAGAGTTTTTCATTCAAAGCCCCCCCAGCTTTGAAATAACCTTCTCAGACGCAGGATAACCGGGACTCAGACACAGCCTTAGTTTATAGACTAAAACCTTCTTAATTACTCAGGCTTTAATTAATACGCTTTCTCCTTCAAGATAAATCAGTGCAGATCCTGAGGTTCAATAACAGTGAATTACAGAAGGCAGACTGCACAACTTTTGTGTATTGTTTTTGCTGGACAGCCATGGACAGCCATGGACAGCGTGTTTTTCAACTGTCCAACTCGAATTACAGTTGTGATAGACAAAAACGTAAAAAAAATTTAACATAGGCCTTATGTTCATGTCTGCTGTTAGGTTACAAAAAAAAAAAGACCATGATCATGGGAGAGTATATTCAGGATACAGCAGGGCTTTACTTGAAGATCCAGCGCCCCAGTATCTGGGTTTTTCCTTTGTAGAGAATAAGGAAGGCAGACGCGCCAGAATTTTCCACTACAGACTTTGTGAAATGAAAGAGACAGAATAGAGGTATGCATCCTTGAGCAGATCTTTGGAACAAATATATCCACAAGGCTCAACTTCTACATGGCAAATTCTATATTTTAATGTGTTTTTTACTTAGAAATGGCACATCTTTCAAACCTAAGCATAAATAAACAAACAAAACTACATAGTGAGGCATTATGCATATGAAACAAGCAACATGTGGCATGGGACTTTCTGCAAAGAGATGCAAAGCGTCTTAATTGTCAAAGAAAGCGTTCAAATTAAAACGGGAAGGTTTTTTTTTTTGCTGAGCTTCTTACCAGTTTTGTCAGTAAATGACTATTTTAGGTGTATACACATTATCAACTTTGTTTAGGCCAGGAACTACAGTGAAAAGAACAAATACAATATGGTGAAATATTAAATACTTGTTCAAGATGCAATGTTTAATAAATGTGTGTTGAAATAAACAGATTTTAATCTACATAGGGTATTGGCCAATATTTTATGTGTAGGTTTTGAAATGAGTAGAGAGGAAAATTGGGAACAACTTTTCTCTCACTGGGTTGTTCTTTTGAAGAAAACGTGTTTGTAATTTATGCAGCCCCTTTCTGGGTAAATGGCATCATTAGACTGAATATTTATGCTTACATTGTTTCTTATTGTTCTAGGTTATTTTTCTAAAGTGGCTTTTATGCATATAATTATTGTACGTGTATTGTGCCCAGCCTGACACCAATTGGCCTCTGGGGAAAATTAATGTTCTATTGAATTTAATTGAGCTGATATGACAGTAGCTTAGACAGACAGTGATTTTCTGTCAGTTTGATATACAGCTGCGGTACAACTCTTTGTTGCTGTGGCAATTACTTATATAATGTTAATATAATGTTTTCTAATTAGTGAGAGCACACATAGACATGACTTCACAAGAAAACTGCCAGGCGGTTTTTCAGCCCACTGCCAATGTCGGGAGCTCTCTTTTGTTTATTTGCAGGAGTGTTTCAGTTTAATCTTTCATTTACGTGGCTCTGAATGCAAAAGGGTTTCTATAGATTGCAAAGTTCAAAGTCAAACTTTAATATCATTCCAACTCTGGTCTTAACACACAAATGTTCAAATAATCCCAAAACAACAAGGATTAGCTGCCCTGCTGATGCACAATTGGAATCAGCCAGCATCAGCATCTAACGCATGATTATCAATCAGATGATGTACAGCCAGCTCTGTTTAATCTAAACATCACACAAACACATATATGCAAACACTCACACACATGTAGACAAACATATACAAATGCACACACACGGAACATGTTTCAAAATGGGATGTAAGCTAACAGGTCTCAGACCTGTCCACCACAAAAGATATACCAGAAGAGATGAGGAAGAAAGTAACTGATATACAAGTCTACAACAAGGCTTGGGCAACTCCAGTAAATCACACTGAGAGCCAGTATCTTTAAATAGAAGCTGAGGTCCTGTTACATGTTGTGTAAAACCATCAACCATACCATCAGTCAAACATCAGTCAGAAAATTCTGCAGAAAAATGTCCAATAATCAGCACATGATCTGACGTTCAACAGCTTTAGGGTTGAGCAGCAAGACAATGATTTGAAGAACAAAAGCAAATCCATATTTAAATGGCTCACCAAAAGCAATAGGCGTGGCCAAATCCTGACTCGAACTCTACTGAGATGCTGGGACAGGACATTAAAACAGGCAGTTTATGCTCAAAAGCTATCCAATACGGCAGACTTCAAACAGTTATGAAAACAGTCTGAGAAAACCTGATCTCCAGAAAAAGAAAGTGTTTAATTGCAGCTGTATTTGCTAAAGGTGGCACAACAACTATTTAAGTCTAGACAGCCAATTACTGTTTTCACAATGGTCCTGCAAAACATTTTTTTTCCTTTAATAATTGAAGTGACCAACAGACGATAGACACAGATAAAATAAACATACTCATTGCTGCTCGCTAAAAGTGGATTTAGACATTTAGTTGTTTTTATTAAAGCCTATGATGTGCCTCAATAAATGTGGTATGGACTTACTTTTGTTTTACATGAATAGTCGTTAACCCAGTGGATGAAAATGCATTCATCCACTTACATTGTGCATCTGACTTTGTAAATATATCATAACAAAAAGCTGACAAATGCAGAAAATAAATAATCACTATAATCACAATAAAAACTAAGAACTGTGAAAGACCTAGCCACATATAACCTTTAAAATGTAACATCCCATGAAAAAAAAGAACATGAAGTGTGGGTGTGTTGGTTTTTTTTGAGCAAAAATAAGAGATATTACATAATAGATGAACAACAGTGAAGAAAAAACCTTGTGGTCACTCAAGGTTCATATTTCTCATCTAGAGGTCATCTTCGCTTATCAAGCTTCTGCATCTCACATAGCCTGCCCTTTCTAGTCACGTCTACTTTCTTTTGTGCTCGCAAGACCTTAATCAGCAGGCCTGTCTGTGCACGGCCTGGTTCTGCTCCTGGGAGGGCCGCATCACTGCAGATGAACTCTCTTGAGGAGTTCAGGGTCTGCAGAGAGGCCAAGCGTGACACCGCACTGTATCCATACTGATCCACACTCTGCTCCAAACCACACAGCATGCATGAAGAGAATTGGCTATCCATGGTGAGACCAGTTCAAAGCAGGGCACATTTCCAACTGCAACAGAGTACTGTTTACTGTAGGTGAGTGTTATGAATGTATCTCACAATGTTAGATAGTAATATAAAAAAATACTAGGGGTTTTTATTTTTGCAAACGCTAAGGTCTTGTCATGAATAGCACATTGCAATAGCACATTGTGAACAAGTATTATGTTATTATGTGATATTATATTTTTGCCCATGCATACATGCTAGTACTCGCTTTTATGTGGGTTTACCTCCTACCTCTAATTGTAACGTGAGAAACTGAAATAGAACAATACATTTTTGTATACCTATCAAGATGATACATTTTTTATGTATCTATCATTGTAGAATGCTGCACTTCAGCTTATTTGTGAATTCACTTTTTTTTCTTCATTAACGGAAGGCTTGACAATTTGAGAATTACATTGTATACTTAATGTAAAATGAAAATCTAACTTCATCAATAAAGAGTTCTTATTTGATTACCAACTGGGAGCAGATCCTATACCAAGCAGGAAATGAATAAATACTAAATGCACTAGTCAAATATCTTTTTTACATTTCTATTTAAATATATTTAAATATTGTTTGTTTTGTTATACCTTGGCATAAAGAAGAAATGAAATAAAGTTTGGCTCCCTATCAGAAGTAACCAGAAAGTGTGCAGAATACTGAGCCCAAAAGGTCACTGTGAGCCAGCCCATTCTTCTTAAATTCCAAGGGGAATTTGTCCAGTCCAGTATGTCTGTTTGCATTAAAAAGCCAACAAATGCAACAGAAAGGTGTCTTTCTTTGAGACGCCAGACAGAGACTCGTTTTCATGAATGAAATTTGCCCTTAATAGTGAAAGACAGGGATGAATATTTGCCAAAGAGTGCACTGGAATGCTTACAGATGAGGTTAAGATGCTTACCTGCAAGGCACCCCACGAATGATTGCAGCACCAGCAGTTTCCATGGAAACCCCATTTTAACTGTCATAGGTCAGTGAAAGCTCACATTCAGTCACAGGTAAATAGAAGACCGCCTTTGTCCAGTCTTGAACCTCCCTGGCCTAAAATCAAAAGACAAGACGCAGAGGGTTAGCAAGCACAAAAACATCCATATTCAATAGAGTTCCTCTCTCATTCTGTACCAAATGTCTAAAACCTTGAAAATGAAAATCTAAAAGGACAGGTGTTCCCACCAGTTAAGCCCACACTAAGAATAACATAACTCGGAATGAATAACAGTATTAAAAACGTGTACAGCAATTGTGCACTGGATCCAGTTGTAAACGTACATGCACAGACGCATTCGTCTAATAACACCTGAAGTACTATCTGTATAAACCCACTATAAACACTGTTTCTCTAGATCAGACACTATAATCTTGGATCAGATGAGCATAAGCAGTTTGTCAAAATGTACCTTTTGATTTAAAAGAAAAGCAGAGTTAAAACGATGAAGGTTCCTAGTTACCTTTTCTCTTTACAAAACAGCCTTGAGGCAGGAGAAGCAAAAGCTCTATAAGTGCATAAGACTTTGAAATCCTTTTGCAGCAATTTACAGGCAATAAAGCATCAGGATGATGCAAAATCTTACAGCACTGCAGCATGTCTCCCAGGCTCAAGTCTAACAATAATTTGATTCATTTGAGTAACCTCTTTGTAAGATTCCATATGTTCATACCATGTTATGAAACTAAATAGGAATCTTGGACTAATGTACACCTGTCAAGGATATTTTCTATTAAAAGGCTGTTTTTGTATAGGGTCTTTCTTTCTCCACTCGACTTAACATATAACAAGCACTTTGTCCTTAAGCCAGAAAAGATCATAGGCAGAACACCTCAACAAGAAAAAAAGAAAAACACTGCAGACGGCAGTATTAAACTCCAACCTCATTTGCCCAATTATATAACCTTAAAGCTAAGAGTGTTCTTTTTCTAAACTTGTAAGGTTACTATTTTGTTGTGTTCCAACAGCGATAGATATATACAGAAGAGTGACCAAATAATTTTTACCATGAGTTTTTATAAATGTTTTCCTGTGAATGCCATAGCATATGCATTACAAGTGTGGCCTTACATTCTTCTGTATGTAGTTGTAGATGATCTGTTCTTGCTGACACAGTCTGATCATGTCCTGTATTGATATTCTCAACCACCTAAAGAACAGCTACTCTTCTGTTTTCCCATTCGTATTATACTAATGGGTAAGCATCAGTCACTGAATGTGCTTTCAACCTCAATTTCCAACCCTATTTACTGATGTGTTTCCCAGAGACATAAATGCTGATGTATTTTTAGTCACCATTCTTATTTGGGGTGCAGCAATACAGAAATTTCATAACGTGAAACCATTTTCACATCACGGCTTTAGATACAAACTAGAGAAAACACTTCTAACTTTCACATATTTTAATTATCTACTTTCTGCTGTTTGTTTTTTCGTGGTACACATTTCTTATATCTATGCTCATTTTAACAGGTTCATTTACCATATGAAGCGGACAATGCTGGTTCAAAGTTCAACTTTATCATGTGCATTTTAACATAAATGTGATATAAAGGATATAAATATTGACATTTCAATCATAGCAAAAAAGATCAGTTGTATAGTTTTTCATCAATTTATTATACAAAGTGATTCACAAGTAAATGTCTTGGTGGGAAAAACATATGTGAATCTCTAGAATGGTTTGGTATAGGGCATGATTCTGGTCAGGTTTAATCAGGTGCGAGTGTGGCTGATCCTACCATATTTAAAACCTTCACCCTGATTCCTTACCATGAAAGCTGGCTCTTCGCCAGACACATTTGTTAGTGTATGGCATGTCTCAGTCAAATAAGATTTCTAAGGAAATTTATTTGCTCGTGCTCATTAGCATGGAAGAGGTTCCAAAACAAATTCTGACAAGTTTGGACGTAACCGATTTGAAACCATTGTTGCTCATACCTCAAAAATGGCTCTAAACCCAAGGCATAGAACATTCTGAGAGACCACAAAGACCAGGGTAACATTTATGGATTCGTAGCCTTCTCTTACACTGGCTAATGTCAAGTGTTCATGAATCCATAACTGGACAAACACTGAACATAAATACTGTAATATACTATGTATGGAATGATAAAAGAGAGAAAGTCACTATGCTCCCTGGAAAATATGTCTGCCAGTTTAAAATTTCCTAAAAACCTCCTGGAAAAGCCACATAAAGCAAAAAAATCTTTAAAGTTTACAAAAGAAGTGTTGTGTAAAGCCAGTTTAATAACTTCATTCCAACTATGAAATATGGTGGCAGTATCATGGTTTAGTGCTGTTTTGCTGCTGTTAGATCAGGACAGATTGCCATTTAATGGAGATATGAAGTCTGGATTGTAAGAAGAAATTCTACAGGGCATGCATTTGTGAACGACAGAAAGTGGGGCATGCAAAAAATAGTTAAAACAGAAGAAATGTTGCATTTTGGAATGGCTCTGTCAAAGTCAAGACCTAAATCCAAAACAAACACTGGGTCAGAGCCTAATGTGTGGTATTCATGCAAGAAAGCCCACCAACATGGCACAGATAAGGCAGTTCTATAAGGGGGAATGAGTCAGGATTCGGGTGACACAAACTGTGGCTTATCTGTTTCTCTGCATAATCTGTTAGTCTTCCTTTTACCTTGTTCATCAATGGTCAGGACCCACTGCAGATTTATATAAAACATCATTCCACCATCTTTGAACAAGGTCTTATAATACAAAACTATAGTTGATGTAGTTTGCATGCACTTATAGTTTAAAGCCATGGCAATTATTCAATATTATAAAATATTTTTGGGGAAATTGTATAACTGAAACTTCACCACACAGGAAATAAACTTGCTTATTAATATAAATGCTACACAAGAAAGTGATGTGTTGAAACTTTATTTAAAATGTGTATGTTTGTATGATACAGCAGACCTTGAGTGGAAAATCTAAAGATATAAATATAAAAAGTAGGGTCTAAAAACTACTGATCAGACTTTGGATCAAACTGTGGATAACGAGCAGCTTGATTTACAGCTCTATGTTCACTATTAGCCTGCTCCTCCCCTCATACAGAACTAAAGCCATTATGCAGCTTTTATGTGACACTAACAGGATGAAAAAAAAACTTACAGACTAACAGATGTGCAGACGAATGGATGGACCGACAGATGATCAAACAGACGTACAAAGCAACAGGCAAACGACAAGGCATGGTGTGAACGAAGGAATGGACGAATAAACATGACGAATGTTGGTGTATAAACAAATGAATGAATGGGTTACAAGCAGTTACAGACAGGTGGTCTAGCTTGCTAGTTTTTGGTTATGCTGTGTTAGCTTTAACTGGCTTTGAATCTGAAACTGAAAGTGATACACCTGATTAGGACCATCAGTTTACATGAAGAGGAGAGAAATATTCTGAAACATTGTTAATTTATTTGACTTTTCATAAGACATTCTTTATCCACATACACTACCAGTCAAACGTTTCAGTACACCACCAGCCAAACGTTTCAGTATACCACCAGCCAAACGTTTTAGTATACCACCAATCAAACGTTTTAGTACAATACCAATCAAACATTTCAGTACACTACCAGTCAAACGTTTTAGTACACTACCAATCAAACATTTTAGTACACTACCAGTCAAGCGTTTTAGTACACTACCAATCAAACATTTTAGTACACTACCAGTCAAACGTTTTAGTACAATACCAACCAAACATTTCAGTACACTACAAGCCAAACATTTCAGTACACCACCAGCCAAACATTTCAGTACACCACCAGCCAAACATTTCAGTACACTACCAGTCAAACGTTTTAGATCACTACCAGTCAAACGTTTTAGTACACTACCAACCAAACATTTCAGTACACTACCAGCCAAACATTTCAGTACACCAGCCAAACATTTCAGTACACTACCAGTCAAACGTTTTAGTACACTACCAGTCAAACATTTTAGTGAACTACCAATCAAACATTTCAGTACACTACCAGTCAAACGTTTTAGTACACTACTAGCCAAACATTTTAGAACACTACCAGTCAAACGTTTTAGTACACTACCAACCAAACATTTTAGTACACTACCAGCCAAACATTTCAGTACACCACCAGTCAAACGTTTTAGTACACTACCAACCAAACATTTCAGTACACTACCAGCCAAACATTTCAGTACACTACCAGTCAAACGTTTTAGTACACTACCAGTCAAACGTTTTAGTACACTACCAACCAAACATTTCAGTACACTACCAGCCAAACATTTCAGTATACCACCAGCCAAACATTTTAGTACACTACCAATCAAACGTTTTAGAAAACTACCAGCCAAACATTTCAGTACACTAACAGTCAAACGTTTTAGTACACTACCAGTCAAACATTTTAGTACACTACCAACCAAACATTTCAGTACACTACCAGTCAAACGTTTCAGTACACTACCAGCCAAACGTTTTAGTACACTACCAGCCAAACATTTTAGTACACTACCAATCAAACGTTTTAGTACACTACTAGTCAAACGTTTTAGTACACTACCAGCCAAACGTTTTACATCACTACCAGTCAAACATTTTAGATCACTACCAATCAAACGTTTTAGAACACTACCAATCAAACGTTTTAGTACACTACCAGCCAAACGTTTAGATCACTACCAATCAAACATTTTAGGTACACTACCAGTCAAACGTTTTAGTACACTACCAGTCAAACATTTTAGATCACTACCAATCAAACATTTTAGGTACACTACCAGTCAAACGTTTTAGTACACTACCAGACAAACGTTTTAGAACACTACCAGCCAAACGTTTTAGTACACTATCAGACAAACGTTTTAGTACACTACCAGCCAAACGTTTTAGAACACTACCAGCCAAACGTTTTAGAACACTACCAGCCAAACGTTTTAGAACACTACCAGCTAAACGTTTTAGTACACTACCAGCCAAACATTTTAGTACACTAGCAGACAAACGTTTTAGTACACTAGCAGACAAAAGTTAGAACAGCTCTAAAACATTTGATTGGTAGTGTTCTTAAACTTTTGACCAGTAGTATATATTGAGGCCCAGCCATCAAGATTTACTTTATTAGACAGAAAACACAGATTCTGGGTTCCTGGGGCGTTTAATAACACATTAACCTGTGGTAATTGTTTTAACACATATTTTGTGCTAACACATATTAACACGTGTTTTAACACATATTTCTTTAGCGCTTTCTGTTTTAACACACTGTGTTAAAGTACTACATAATGTATTACCAGTAACTGAACAGACTGATGTGTTGTTTTTAACACATTGTGTTAAGAGTGTAGGTAGTTGCTCACCAATAACAAGTATTTTTTTTTCACTGTACCTATCATAAGGTTTTGAAGGTTTAGAGAATCTTATTTTTACTAACAGAAGAACAACCCAGAATAGCATGTCATGCCTCTTGCCACTACATAAATTGAGTAATTCAGTGTTTTATACAGCAATTTATGCTGTATTTCAAAAGAAATCTGATGTTGCTAATTTTTCATTCAGTTTCTTTAAGTCGCTTTTCTAAAAATACCAAAAAGTAGGAAACATTTAAGATTTTAAGTTTAATTTTTTCTATATGTTAAACACAATCAATCAATAAATAAAAAACTGTTTGAGTTTGTTCCCTATAGAGATTGTGTTACAGGGAACAATATGTATGTGTATGTGTTTAAACGGCATCTTCCTATCTAGATAAAAAATTGGCATAGGCCCATTAACAGGGAAGTTATACGGAGTGTTTCAGCCTTGACTGTATTTTGAACAAGGAACAATAAAGAGCAGCCCATCACAACATAATTCATTTACATATATCACACTTAAAAGCACAGAAACAAAAACAGCCTCTTCAACACTAGGGGATACAAAGGCTGGAATAAAAATACCAGAACACTGTTAGATAACAACCTACGAAGTTAAAATAAAATCACCCTAACAATCTGAGGTTTGAGCAAGCCACTTGGTTGTCGTCAGCCTTAGCGCCAAGGATTGCTGTGGATAATACCAAAAGCTAAATAACAAGCAAAAAACTTTTACCTGATACGCAGCCTACCCTTGTGTCTCCTGTACCATAAATGGCAACATCATTATCCCATCTAGTATTTCCATTACTGCCAGGGTGTGTGCCTGCAAATGGCCTTACGATCATTGTCTACTTGTTTTCTGTGGGTGACTATTAGGTATGAGAGGTGTACATTAGGGTCCACAGCTATGACTCAAAGCTGACATGCCACCTCTTTCCTACCATAAACCTAATGCTGTGGACTGATAGCTAGTAGCTCACTATTTGATCTGGATATCTGCCCATAGAGGATTCCTCTGTGAAAATATTTAATTGCACAGTAAAACATAGTTTAGGTTCAGCAGTTCTATAGAAACAGTCCTTATGAAACATGCCATTTTTTCATGTCTGCTTTATTAATGCATGAATGAAAGTTAGATATGTTCAAAAGTCTGTTCTCTGACTTTATTCACCTAAAGATCAAGGTTTTTAAAAATATAAAGAACCTCTCTCTTTCTCTCTCGCTCATGGAACCAAGCCACTAAATTGTAAGCACTGGCTGCCGGGATGACCTTGGTTCTACCTCTGTCTCAGAACCCATCAATTTTTCACCAAAGTCTGTATTAATAGAACCGCTGGCGGTTTCTGCTGTTGGTGGGATTCTCACTAAATGCATCAGTGCTCCTACCCACTTTTTAATCATAAATAAGGCAGATCTCACACTTTCAAGTCGAGACAAGATTGGGAGGGAGAGTGGAGTAACACACTGAATCTTTTATCTGCCCTGGCTTGACTGCACTTGATCCACAGACACCATCTTTTACAAGTGTTTCTCTGTTCAGGCAGGACTGATCTCACAGTGCAGCAAGCGTTCCGCATTCAAAATCAACTATGACATTAAAATAACAGTAGAGTCACATGTCTATCAGTACTTAAGTGTCCATTATGACATTTAATTCCTGTTGACTAACAGTTTTTTAAAACATTTTTATTCTACCCTGTGCACATTAGTCATGCTATCAAGGGCCCTATGGTTAAGTATGTCATTTGATCCTATGCTTTATCAGGAAAACATCAGAATCTTAAATTGTACCAGTATATATCAGCCCTATTCTTTAATACCTATGATGCACAATGACATCTTAGTCATATCAATATTTGTAGATATTTCATTTTTTAAGAATTCATATCAGACAGCTGTTCACATCTAACCAATGTTATTAAATCAATGTCTGCTGACATTTTTCCTATAATACAGGAGATCATAGCAAGCTTGAACAAGCATTTTATTTAAAACATCAGCCATCTGCCCGGAACTGTCATATCGCTGCATCCCTAGTAAAATATATATATGTTTGTTTTTTTTTGCTGGCACTGGCATTGAATAATTAAAATATGAATCTGTGCCGAAAAAATAACAACCAGAACAACTGAATGAGCCAAGAAAGCAAGACTACATTTAGATCATCCACACTGATTCAACCTAATTCAAAAACATATCCCCTGAAAGTAGTTCCTTTGTACTTAACTTTTACCTGCATGGGCATTTCTCACAGGAGTGATGCACAGCAATATAATTCACTTTTTTTTTTTAATGACTAGCATGCATTAATTATACTGAATATCATCTCCGAGATCAGCCCCAAGCAGCGCTGCAATACAGCTAATGGTGTTTAGATCTAAGCGCAATTCCAGGAGGCATGACATAACACATCAGCTTTGGTGTGCCGCAAGGTCCCAGTGTGGGCCCTCTGTAAATAAACTCCCAGTGACTCATGTGCCAGCAAGTGAGAGGGGGGGGAAATGCAATATGTCAAAGACGACCCTACTTCATCTCTCCCCTCAAATCCTCCCTCATGCTTCGGCATGGGAGTTACAATACTGTGGGCTTCCTAATGATGCTGTGAGAAACATCCTCACTTATTTTTTTTTACTCACACAAGCCAGCAGAGTGCAGCAAAAACTGCCATTCCTCTCCGCACAGCTCGCTGACTGTGGTGGAAGGAGAACTGCCCTTGTTTGAAATATTTCCCCCTCACGGTGCTGCTTAGGGCAGAGTCTGCCTCAAAAGATGGGTATTTTTTTTTCATTTGCGTTTCCGAAAGACCTCTGATTACGTCTGAAGTGCATTAAGAGTGATTTCAGTTAACACTGTAGAGTAACAGAGCTGCAACAGAATCAGAGAAGTGTTTGCTCGTGATTGCACGGCTGGCATCAGTATAACTTTGCCTGTTTCATTTCTCTGCTTAATTTTGAGTGTGCGCCATGCTTAGAATGGATAAGAACTCTATGAAAACCCTCAATCGCAAAGTAAATCAAGGCTATTGTCGAGAGAGAGAGAGAGAGAGAGAGAGAGAGAGAGAGAGAGAGAGACTGAATCCATAATGGATTGAATGAATAAATCTCCAATAACATAAGGCTTTTATTCTAAACATTAAAAAAAAACATTAAGTGCTCATTCAAACTGCAAGATTAAGATGAAAAATCAAGTTTGTTCAAAGCATAGCCACCAGCCTAGTGACAGACAAACAAACAAAACTGAAATAACACTAGGAAGACCTAAAAATATATAGAAACCAAAAACTTGCATTTAGTTCACTTTAATGAACAATTGTACACCCGCCTTTCCTTGCTAGTTGTAATTTTCACTGTCTTTTTAAAACGCAGTAGTCACGCCTGTGTGAGCATTGTTAATACACAGGCATGGATTTTGGCAGCATATACGAGTCCTCACTTTGTTAGCTTTGTATCATATCCCACAGTATGTGTCTGAGATTACAGTTGGTGTACTGATGAGGAAGATCAGATCAGATACTGTAACTCAGGGAGAAGCGGGAGCCTTGACAGATGCTGAGATTGAGATAAATCCATCTGCCTGATGTTTACTGATAGCAAATGAGTTCATGCCATGCTTCAAATGAAGCAGAACTGATTCATGTAATTCACACCAAATGTTCAGTATCAGCAGCAGATACGGAGACAAACATGTCAATGTCCATGCAGCTATACAAATCTTTTAATAACTCAAGCCCAGGCCCATATATATCCAGCATCATGCAAAGTGCGTGCAGTTATTTAAGATCAGGTTTCATCAGTCCAGGTAATTCTACTCAGTGTTATGTAAAATCCACACGCTGACCCCAAATCAGAACGGAATGCTGCTCTGAGAGGAAAAAACGCAGGATATAAAAAGGCTAGATAACAATTGTCAACATATAGTGGTTCACACGCCAGAGAGAGAGAGAGAAGTGATAAATAACAGAGGATTCTACCAGTTTACATTTACACCAATTTGCAACTGGACTTGCTAACCGGAGACTAAACTGCTTCCCCTGAGATTTACCACTACACTGAGACTCGCTGGAAAAGCTTAACTGCTTGCTTTCTAAAGTTCGCTTCTTCTTTGAATTGCCCGTTCCACCTTAAATGATGCAGCAGTTACATTCCGGCGCCTCAGGCTGCACTATTTAAGGTGGAACGGGCAATTCAAAGAAGAAGACGCTGACTTAGCTACGTCGTTCTTAAGGTTTACGCTCAGTAACTGCTCCACTTTCTTCCGAGACTCCTACGAGTCGTCCAAACTTCTTCTCCACAGCCAAACTGCTGCAATAAACCTCCTACCGGCATTATTTTCCTTCACCAGCTGCTACTTATTGCTTCTTCAAGCTGAACGGCCGCAAAAGCGTCTCATTTCATGCAATTACCTGAAACTTGCGGAATATCCCACCACTTGCCTGAAGGACCTTTCCAGCTGTCCAGCGTCCTCCTCCTTCACGTCTGTCCCCGGAGCTCACACATTTTCTCTCCAGCCGTTCCACACACCACCGTTTCATCTAAAGCTGATGACCGCTGGCCACGGCGTTCTCCCCTAAATCTCACTACGTGTGTGTTTTTTCCTCCTCCGCACTTTTAATCCACGGTATTCCTCGAGAGCTCGACGCGCTGCTGGTGAAGCTCTGAGGAGGCTGGGTGCGCGCGCGAGCCTGTGAGGCTGGAGAGCGAGCCGAGCGAATTAGGCGCGAGCCAATGGCGTGGAGCGTAACGAGCTCGCAGGCTTCGCGTTAAGCCACACACACGCACACACAGTCAGAGCTGAGCTGGAAGCAGTTCCTCGTATTGTCACAGCCAAATCTCCAGAGCTGAATTAACACCTACACTATTCATGTACGCCCCCCACCTCCCCAAACACTGTAGTTGTGAATTCAGCACGGGGGATTAGTAAAACTGCAAAACAAACCTTTTCTCTATTTTAGCAGCTGTAATAGAGCCTCATTCAGCAGCTGTGATGTAACAGGGTGCCTATGACGTTTATATTCTTGTGAACGGTACAGATTTAGAGGTTGTGCAGATTTACACTGATTTACAATGTGTCTCCATTTCTGTTGATGTCTATTTTCCACATTGAATGCAGCAGCTGTTGTTTACACTGTGTGACAGTTTCATGATGAGTGAACCAATAGAAATTCTCCAAAATCTGGTTCCTGAATCTTCTCCTGTAAAGTTGCCATTTAGGAGATTCTTGTTTATCATGGTACGGTGATGTGAATATTTCTTACATACTATGGCGTCTGTTAAAATCTTGTTTGTACAGAGGTTACGAGAAGTTTATGTTTCAGTGAAGCCCGTCATTTGTGGCAGGAACCCCCAAGGAAGCAGCCCCAAACCCAGGAGATAATGATTTGGCCAGACAAATCACATGGGCCAGATGGAACAGTTGCAGACACCAGTTTAGACCATGTTTAAGATCCCCCCATGAACGTCTGTACCTCGTTATCCTTGAGAATAAAGCTTATTTTAAATCTGTACATGGTGGAGGGGTACATGCAGGGTTCTGTGTGCAAAATAGACCTCAAAGAAAACATGTTTTTCAGGTTAACCACTGTTTAGCCATTATCAACATTACATATAAAACAGTGTGTGTTCACTGGTTGTTTTGGATAATAAGTAAAATGGTCACATTGTTAAACCCAGTGCTTACAATCAGCCCAGACAAAACGTAGCAAAAGTTTAATTTCAATGGAAACAGTGGTGCAAACAATCTGTTGTGTTAGTCTAGAAAAGGCCTCTTGAGAATTTTCATTGCCCTAAAAACCAACGAGTGGACAGTAACAAAGCACATTAACTTGAGTACTGTATTTAAATACATTTACTTGAGTATCTGTACTTGGGTATAATATCTTAACGTATAACATCACTTTCACTTCGCTACATTTAAAAGACAATTATTGTACTTTTGATTCCACTACATTTCAGTGAAGATCTTTACTACTCGGTACTTTGAAACATAGCTTTGAAGTCATTGGATGGCATTATGTTCATCACAGGAGAAAAAAACAGTTACAGTACGTTACTTCTACACTGTCGGCCAAGTTCAATGAGTTGCTCCATTTCTGGACAGTTCAATTTGGCAGTTGTAATGATGGCTACTACCGTGGCAGATCAGTAGGGAACCCATGGCCATATTTAAAGTCTAGGTTTGAGATTACTAAGATAAACAAGAAGTGTACTGTTTTGCAATTTCATCAGTGTCTTCAAAAATGATCATCCAGCCTGAGAAAGCATGCTGTGGTATATACACGAGTTGAAGTTGTGTCTGCTTGTAGTAGATGCATTTTTTATGACCTTTAAAATTACTTTTTATGGATATCTATGGATTTGCCCATCTAGTTGTTGTATTGGGACTGTGTGTGTTATTCCATATGTGTCCATGTGCTGTGTTTGCCTAACTTTTTTGTAGGTGGCTGTGATGTGGTGCTCATTGCTAGCTTATACAATCATATGTGCCACACATGTGATGTGACATGAAAACATCAAATAAAACAGTGGCAGATGTTATGGCAACCAGTTAGTTTGAAAAAGAGTTGGAACACTGGGTACCGTGTGAATGGGCTGCAAATTAATAGTTAGCTGGTGAAAATAAAAGAGTTAACCTTCCTGACTAAAGTCCTTTCATAAATACGTGTTTAGATCTTGTCAAAAAAAGACAGTACTATTAGTAACTCCACACAAAGACCATGCATTCAGTACAGTGTTTTAAATGCATTGGATTCTGTAAATGCATTGTGGTCACAGTAACGTGTTGACATTAAAAGAAAATGTATTTTTGAATACTGAAGCATTTTTCAGACCAGGTCCTCCAGTAAATCTAACACAAGTCAAAATGTGTCTGAACAACTTTTACTTGTACTGGAGTCCAGGACTGTCTATAGTTCTATGTCTGTAGCTGCAGCAGTAGCGTTCTCAGAGGACTTCACTAGACTGCAATATGGTGGAGTATATATACAAATTGCTTCTGATTGGGTAACCGCTTTGACACACAATTCAAACAAGAGAAAACATGCCTTAAAGCCCATTGCACATCATTTCACACCGTTTCAATAAAATATGTTATTCAACCAGTAAGCTGCAGCAAAAGGGTACATAGATTTTTGAGATTAAATGTGCCCTTGGGTTCTATCTTCACTGCTGTAAAGAAATGTGAGTCAGTAACCATTTGCCTGCTGGGAAAACAGCTCAGACTAGCTTGAATTCCATTTTGGTATAAGCTTGTTTAAATTGGTCTAGTGCTGGTTTAGCTGGTCACAAAGGATACTCATGTTGGCTGAGTAGCACGCCAGCATCCAAAACATATGTTGGTGTTACTGGTGATCAGCTATGGTGGTCTATGCTGTTTTTTAAAACCACTCAAATGATTTTTTTACAGCTTAGCAATTTCACAGGAATGTTGAAATTCAGCTATAATTGTATTGGAGTTAATATTCTAGTAGGATATTTTAATAATTAATTTTTTTTAGGCTATGAGTGGATAATTGACAAATAGGCACAGACCTATTCACATTGCATTACATTAAACAATTAATGCATTTAATTAACTTCATCCATATGTGTACACTATTTTCATAATACTTGACTGCAATATTGTATTTTAGCTTGCTTATTTTTAAGTGAAGCAGTGAACACTGTATCCATGGCAGTAGTAATCCTAGGCCTGGATGGAAAAGCGCTGGTTTAGCGGACAGTGGAATCCAACTACTTTTATCTTCTTTTGATTTGGCACATTTGTTGTGACTAAATGTAGGGTGGAAGGTGTGGGTTTCATTTAACGCAGCGTGTTATTCATTTGGCACTGTGGAACACAGACTTGTTCTCAATACAAACTGGCACGGTTCCTTGACAGCATGTCTCATTGTTTTCAGAAGGCATTGCTTTTTACGGAGAGTTCCTTGATCCATCTACCAGATGATCACACAATTTAAATGCTTAGCGCTGTTTAACTTCAACTGATGATCAGAGCCACGTTTATATTAAGCTTCTCACTGTTCATCGAACTGAAACTTTCTGCAGCGCGTCATTTCATAATAATGCTCTATAATGAGAGTCAAAAAGCACCTATTTTCTTTCTTCATGAGAAAGAGAGGAGGTTCAGCCAGCCAGCACTTACTTACCAGTCACTAATGAGCAGTTGCTGAAGTCATTTCACCCCTGACCCTGCTCTGTACCTGCTTCCAGGAAAACAGATCTTTTGACCCATGAAATTGAGGTACTGATCTTCACTTAATGTACTGTAGGCTTAGTCTACAAACCCAGCACGAGTAATGTACAACATTTGCGAAAGATTCAGATATTGTAGTTTGCATGTAATCTCTGGCACGTAGCTAAATCAATCAATATTTGCCTACTGTATAAAACAGGCTTCTGATAAATAGAGAAAGTGTTTCATGTCATTTGTTTCTAAAGAAACAGGACCTAAGGTGTTACGTCACTCTGTATAATACTCCTTAAATAAATGTGACAAAGATGCTTTACATGGACTCAAGTAAAAATTGATGATCAAAAACATTATATTTTAATTACACTCAAGAATGATGTAAAATATGTTCTAATACACTTTTTATTGGTTTGTGTTTTAGTCTTTTTTTATTCAGTCACATCATTTGTATAAAAAGAATGGGTTTATTTGGAATCAGAGGTGGGCAGTAACTGATTACATCTACTCCTATTTCTGTACTCCAGCTACTTTTTAGAGTAGAATTTAATGATAGTACCTTGGCAGCTTCCATTTGCTTTGTATGCAAAGGGGGCTTTTAGGGGCTGCATTCCACCTCACTCTTCTTGTTAGAGGCGTGTTGTATTTGTTGCTGTTGTTTATGTGGTTAGATTTGGGTTGAAGCTGTGTAATGTGTTTGACTACGTTTCGGTTGATTTTGAGTTATTGTTATTGTGTGTGGCATTCAGGCACCTTCTTGCTATTCCGGCTGGTTTTCCGTGACCTTTTCTGCTGGTGTCAATGAAAGGTTACATAAAGCAGAAATGATGGCCTTTCCTGATGCTTCTCCTGAAAAACAACAACACATGTTTATTTTTTTTAAATTACTCATATACTTTACCATTTTGCCTTGCATTATATTATATATTACATTTACATATTTATATAATTTTTATGCATGCTGTTTAATTCAATATACCTTTATTTTACATATCCATCTGTGCATATGTATATAGATGTATACATGCATATGTATATAAATTTACATCTCTTTATATATTTTGTACATAGCCATTAACATATTCATATATTCCTTTATCACACTTTGCTCTTGTGCTTTGCTTTTTTTGCACAATGCTACTATTTGCACTTAAGCTAACTGCATTTTTTGCCTTGTACTTGTACTGAGCCATGTGTTCTCTTTTTTCTCTTTCTCTCTCTCTCCCTCTGTCTCTCTATCTGTCTCCTTGTCTTTGCCTTTAACTGTATGAGAGTCTGTAAAAATAAACATCTGATTCAGTATAATAATAAATAATGAATATGATTACCACAGATATATATACACACACACACATGCACATACATACATGCGCATACATTACTTATGTACTTTGTTATTAAAGTATATATTATATTTGTATATTTATTTTATTTTTTTATACAGCCTCTATTCAATTTAATGCACCTTCATTTCTACATACCCACCTGAGCATATTATGTATATTTACATTTACGCCATTTAGCAGACGCTCTTATCCAGAGAGACTTACATAAGTGCTTTGTGTTGAAGGTTGAAGTCCAAATTACTCTTGTGCTCAAACACTGCCATAAGCAAGGGCAGACTTTATCCAAACGGTAATATTAATTAATTTTTGAGTGAAGTAAAGAAAATTGTGTTATTATCAGCTGCTAGACATGAACCCTGCCAGGAACTCTTTTCACAACTTCATAGCTAGCTAATCCCAGATAAACAGGTAGGTTACTGTGATTCCTTCTAAATTGGAGACTATTTTCATACTATTTATTATACTATACAACTGTAAAGTATGCTTTACTATGTGTGCCCGTAGCGCGTAACTGTGATATGAATTATGAACACTGTTGCTCAAACACACTCAGTCACGAGTTTGTTAGTTACTAGTGTAGACAGTTTTTTTTTATTGTTTGTCATATGCATGCTGTACATCGACAGAACCGAGATCACCTCACAAGCTGCACTAGAGAAACTAGGAAATCACTTTAAAATAATTTAAACAGTGTTGGTCTAACTGTAGTCAAACTTTAAACATGTAGCTCCTGAACATTTATCTAATTAAAAATTTGCCAAGGTCTACAATAGCATTGTACAATAGTCCTTGTGCTGCTTGTTGATGTTGGAGTAGAGCTAAAATTGGATTACATCACTGCCATCTAGTAGCCAGAGGTTTAAACACATCATACAATGATTCTCTGTCTGGCAGGAATCTGCATATCGATACTGTGTTTTTGAGAATTGGTCCAGTATCATGATATCACTAAGCATAATATCCCGATATTCGATATTTCAATATTTTATTACACCCCTAATATATATATATATATATATATATATATATAGTAATATCATGCTCGATTTTTGTTTTATTTCTACTATATTCTATTTTCAAAAGTCTGAGTCAACTCACAAATGTTTTTAGACATTATTGTGAATATACAAAAAAAAACTATTATTAAGCAGTTTTATGATAAACTTAAAAAAAGATTTTTTTTACTCTTACTACCCAAATAAATGATCAATACAGTAACAGTACTTTTAACCTAGGGAGAGATTTGCCATACTTCTTCCATCCCTGGTTAGTACAGATTACCCTGAACATAATGACATAATTGTTTGGGAAAGTTGCGCTGCTGGTGAAATGCAGCGCTACAACTCGATAACTGAGAAGATTAGGTTCCATAGCTGAACTGACATCTACCTACCCTTTACTGCATTGTGAACACAGCTACCTGTCTGCTGAATGTACTAAAAAATCAAGCCAATGAGGGTGCAGGGATTTGATAGGGCTAAGTTGGTAACCCTAACGTAACCCCACAATGACAATGACCCTCCCCATAAGCAAATTATATGTTGTGCATTATTATTTGTTCCAACTAGCCTACTACCCTCATGCTCGCACGTGTATTTTCAGATACCCAGATGACAAACTGCCTTGGTCTAATATTTCTAGTACACAGTTAGAGCCATCTTTTGATATACAGCATCCCAAAATGCAATAAAGTCATTTCAGGAAGATGTAGCCACCACATGGTTGGACCCGAACAATTTAAGAGCCCTGGATTGCACCTTCCACCTAATTCACAGTGTAAAACAACATTCTCCACTCTGTCAGGCACGTCTCTTAAACAAAATATACCCACACATGTTGATAAAGAGCTGAAAGCAGTTAGTCATTTTTTAAGCACTGACTAGATGGCTATGGTCGTGTGATCAGTCTAATTGGCTCAGTCCCTGATGTTGGCAAGTATGCCGGTCTTACGCCAAACCACTTTTCAAGCGATTTCACTGTCACAGACAAATTTCCAGCGTTAGAATGAAATCATGAGAGTTTTGCTTGAGTTGCAGTGCCCCTGTCAAGCCAATCATTTGGTGTAAGGTGGTCAGGGTAGCTGTCTTAAATCTTTTTCTTGTCTTGACACTTCAGTAAAATCAACCATGTTTAAATTTGGCATAAGTTTTTAGTTAATGCAAGTAGTGACCTTTAGAATGTTTGGAATAGTTTAGTTTCAGCTCTTTGGTAATGAGAAAAAAGGGAATGAAATGAAGTAAAGCTGAGAATAAGATAATATCTCAATACTGCAGGAATTTTTCATGATATGTCACAAGTTATTTTCTCAGACATGTAAGCACGAGGAAGCAGGTGGAACAGGTGAAGGAGAATCTGTAGGTCTGCCTTTAAAAATGCTAAACTGTTCATAAAATTCAAAGTAAAAGCTTTATTCAGTATTTTGCATACTTTGCATTTAGTTGCATGGGGATAATTTTGCTCTCTTTCAAAAAAAAATGTTCAGAAATGCATATTGTCACAATAACTATATTTATTGTCATATTGCCCAGTCTTCATTGATAGTACTAGTGACTCAAACACACACTATTCTAATTAGTTAGTCTAGTACCTTCTTGACCACAGCTTTACCTGTCAGGTCATATATTAACTAAAACCAGTTCAAAGCCCCTGGTGGTGTTACAAAAATAAAAGAAAGTGTCAGACAGTAAAGTCTTTTCAGAGTCTGTTCAAAGTCTTCTAGTGTATAAATATCATTATTCAATAGCATAAGAAGTTCCAATGTAGTTGTTTAAATGCTCAGTATTTGAAGATTTTGTTACCTCAGTACTTTTAGACTTTAAGTTGCACTAGACTACTCTTACTTTTATTTGCGTCAATATTTCGCCAAATGGAAATAATGGCACAGTATTTCTCTTCAAAGGAGGCCTTAAATAAAAGGTTAAATGAATATATAGACAGCAAGTGTCATCATGCAGGTTGGAACTCAGTGGGTGCGATCTCACAAGAAAAGTAGGATTTGAGAATGTTTCTGCACATTAAACCACTTGTTGGGCAAAGCCAGCCAATGCAGTTATATGCTTCTCCCTTGAGACACTTTGAGTGCTTCTTATCTAAGTTCAATGATCCTGCTACTCAAATCAGAATGAAATAGCAGTATGGAACTTGGTGGTGCTGAATGCTAGAGAATAATTCCTTCTGAGGACCAAGGACCAAAGAGAATCTTTTTCCATATTAAAGGTCTGAATATTAAAGGTATGGGTACACAGTAACACCTGCTTCAACTTCACCTGGCTTCTCCTACCTTGAAAATTATTATTAGGACCTATACACCTCATTTTGCACGCTTAAAAAAAGAAATATGCAGTGATGTTAGAACCTTTCAGTAAAGGTTTTTGGATTTATTTTAGTAAACGAGATACAAATGGGAAGAAACTGTTTAAAGTTTAAAATTTCCACATAATTCAAAAGTTATTTTTCATACTTTACTAAGGTCTCATATGTTCAAGCCAGAAGGCAGTCTTTGGCATAACAGAATTGATAAAATGATGTTACAGTATCAAGATACAAAAAGGTAATTTATTTATCATTTATAATTTATTTATGTCTTGTTGATAATGTTTCTTGTGCTCATCTCCACAACCTAAACCTTTACCTCACTGTAAGCAACTGTTATTTTACCAATAATCACTATTTTAATAAAGTTGATCTATGGGATATAGCTTTTCCAAACACTGTTGGTACAGAGCCACTGGGTGAAAAAAGACATGGAGTCAACTTTAAAATCTTCCCAGTTTTACTTTATATAAAGCAGCTGTTATTGCTGCCATTGGTGGATTAGGAAAATGGAAAAAATAGGCTTGAACTGGCAGCTAGCTGCTACAATATTTAAGGTGGGATATTACAATTGTGCAAGTGCAGCCAAATTCGAACAGGTTTTCTGATCTTCTTTAGACAGTGTTATAAGGATTCAGACTCAAGAGGTGTTATACGATCCATTCACAAGGTTTATTTACTCAGAGCAGTGACAAAAGTAAGCAAAAACAGTCCAACGGCTTGCTAGCGCAAGGAGTCCGAAGGGAGTGAGCAGTGGGCCTGGAGCAGGCCGAGGGGTGATCCCTTTGGGCAGACTGGGTTGTAGCACAGGGCCACTGATGTACTCCACTGCTTGACTGGGTCACCGCGCTGGAACAATGTAGTGGAGGAGGAAACCCGAGCAGCACCTTGTGTCTTGGTGAGAGGGGAGAGAGAAACCAGCCCAACAGAGACAGTTCGAACAGTGGTTAGTAGCTCCTCGCCTTGGACTCGGCGCTAGTCCGGTGGCAACCTCGAACAGAGAACACCCTTAGTGAGGGTGGAATTCCACACTAACTGACACTAACTAATAACACTAATAACATTAACTAAAAACAGTTAATAGTAAACTGGGCGGAACCGGGAAACAAACTCGCCACGGGGAACGAGCTCGGGAGTCCAGTGGTGCACCAACCTCTCTTTGCGGGGACGCAGCCGGTTGGAGGTGAGAGCCGGGCAGGTCAGAGGGAATGCAGGTCCTCTTGGGCTCCAGGCTGCTTTTAGTAGCGCTGCCAGCTTTTGAAAGCTGGAAATGGGAAAATTTTAAACTAAACCAAGATCCCAGTATGCAAAATACCCCCTGGTATTTGGGGGTCCCTATGTTGGCTGAATACTACAGCGTTGCCTGACTGCTTCAGTGGCAGCAAAATGGTTTTTTTTAAACAATTCTTCTTCTGGAAATGTTATTTTCTAATTTTGTAATCTGCTCTTGCACACTTTAACACTTTAATCTTTTATTTAACCTTCAATTTGAAAAATCAGTAATAATCCATTATTTCCACTAAACTATTTACAAATACGTTAATACAGGGTATTGTAATGTTTTACGAAGAGTAACTAGTTACAGTTGCTAGGTTTTGAAGGACCATCCAGGACCACTGGATGAACTAATTTGCTACACCGCCACCCTGAGACAGACCAATGCTGCGGCTCTAGTTTGTTATGAATACCAAAGACAGCAACTCACCAAATGGTGGGTGAAGTTGCTAAATCATGAACTTCTTTGAATTTTATATTTTGTCTGATTTCCTAAACAGTTAATGTCACAAAAAAATTTTTTCCGAGGGACACCCCACAAATTTTTGCCTTGAGGCAATCAGGGGGTGCAATAGGTTAATTAGCAGTAGCAGGAGGAAAGTGAAGTACCTGTTCTGTTTGTATTTACTCTTATTTGAATTGAGCTGCTTTATTTTAAAAAGTGGGGTTCTCTTGTTTTTTCTGTTTGTACTGCCTGTTTCCGAACTCTCTGAAGAGAGTATACAATTAGACTTTGATTTGAGTTCAATCTTTCCACTGAAACCCACAAGCAAATAATAGGAGTGATTACAAAAGCCATTCATTGAATTGACTCGATTCTGGAATTTGACCCACTTGAAACTTGATATAATCAGGTCTGTGTGATAAATGCTTAGTGTTGTCCAGCACTGTACTGCACAATACCTTGTATCTCTACTGCATGGAAGCTTTATTACATGCAGCAGTAGAAGAATCTTTGTCTAAACAAAAAAAGGTTGAACATGTAAGCCCACAGCCCAGTGCTTCATACTATACAGCTTTCTCCTGTATGCTGCTGTATATACTTACTCTTCACCCTCACCCCACAGATACTCTTTCACAGGATCAGCAATGCTGTTAATTTGTTCCCTACTTTCACTTCCTCTTTACACAATTGTTTCTCACTGTTATGAAATACAGAGTGTCTTACCTGTCCATGTTCATGCAGTGTTTGAACTGTGGTAGAGGTCTCAGGGGTCCTGGGAAATCAATACATACTTTGTGTGTTTGTATATGTATGTGTATGTATATATTATGGGTCATCCTAAGCCTCTCTGCATGGTACTGTAATAGGAAGTCAGTTAACATAAGCACAAAAAACTGTGTACGAGAGCTTCATGGCTTGAGTTTTCCTGACTGAGCAGCTGTATGCAAACCTTACATCACCCAGTAAAATGCCAACTGTCAGATGGAGTCGTGAAAAGGCTTCTGACTTCATCGTGTCTGACTGTAAAGTTTAGTGGAGGAGGAATAATGCTATGGTTGTTTTCCAGGGGGTTAGTCTAGATCTCTTAGTTCCAGTGGATGAAAATCTATAAGCTTCAGCAGACCAAGACATTATAGACAATTGTATGCTTCAAACTTTGTTTGGACAGTTTGGTGACCTGATGTGGAAGAACTTCAATGACCTGTTTAATGCCCTGACCACAACCACATTGAACACCTTGTTGGTGGACCAGAAAAGAGATCAAAGCCCTCTCATCCAACATCAGTGTCTGAGTGTTTGGTAATCAAAATCTAGGCAAAAAATATAGACAAACAACCAGAAGCCATATTTAGTGAAAACCATTTAATCAGATAAACCTCAAACAAACCATGTAGCAATATGGTGGAAATGTTTGGGGCTGCTTTGCTGCCTCAGGGCCTCCCCAACTTGCAATCAAGACGTTGAAGAAGTGAACCTAAAACAGCATAAAGATTTCAGATATAAAAGTAAATCCTCCCAAAAATGCATCAAAACAAAGAGGCTTTTGCAATTGACACAAAGCTCAGAGCAGAATCCTATGGAAATGCTGAGGGGGGATTTTAAAGGAGCTGCACATGCAAAATGTCCCCCAAACACTGCACAGTTGAAATACTTCTGTATGAAGCAGTGAGCATCCCAATACTGTTTGAAACTGTTTATATATAGCATATGCTTAGATATTCTGTGTCCTGATGTGTAAATCCTTACATCAAAGAAAAAATAACATTTAAATATTTAACAGGTGAACCAAATACAGTGAACGATATCACAACACAATGCTACAGTAACGTATCTGTACATGCCCAACCAAAGCCCACAGGATGTGTTGCACAGCGCAGTGTCCAAAAAATTCATTCATTACGCATCAACACGCAGCAGTGTTTGAGACATTCAGCGCGTTTCAATTTCTCTGCGTATCCCAGCATGCCACTTTTGCCATTACCCATTACTGCACTAAAGTAAAACCCAGAATTAGTCTACAAACAATCACAGTAGACGATGATGTTTTATTCCATTTAATTTATTCAATCAAAATTGAGACAAATATATGAAAAGGTTGGCATGTATTTGTTTTGCTGACTATATACTTACCAAGTGTTGAAAGTTTAATGTTTGTTATGTATATTTAAACTATACTATCCATTTACTTAAACTCCTTTGTGTTTAAGTAACACAGATTTTTATAAGCAAAGCTATCAATAATGTCTCTGATATTATGTCAATATTGTTATAACTTTAACAAACAAACTAAAAATTCTACATACTCAACCTCAGTACTCCTGATCTTTAAGCTTATTTCACTTTATTTACAATTCTCATATAAGTCATGGTTATGTGCGGTGCTACCTGAAGGAGCATCTCTGTGTTGTCTTCTCCTGCTTTTTTCTTCTCAACTTACTTGGCCTTTCCAATATGGGGTTTGAACCCAGCAATATCTACTGTAAAAAGCATACAAATAAAAGCAAACTGAATTGAAAGGAACTATTTGATTGTGTAGGACAGCTGCCTGAGCTGTGCTTAAACTTGGTTATCACACGGTTGCAGTCTTGTAAGGCCAGGAGTTGAATAATTCAGCGTGGGAGGCCTTTCAGACATTGCTGATGAAATCATTACTACAATTTCTCACATGTCTGTTTAAGTGGACTGATTGTCTCCCCTTCCCTCTCTTTCCTTCACTTTTTGTCTTCTTTCCTGTTTTATATCTCTTGTTCTCATATATTTAACTATTTAACTTTTAGACTCAACATTTAATTACAGTTTCTGAAAAACCAAGTGTTATGAGTGTTGAATTCTATACTTATTTTGAACTTTTAAATCAATAAATCATTTCTAAAACAGTGACACCCTGTAGGCCAGAAATGTCCTTACAGAAGTCAAAAGTCACTTTCTATCAGTCAGTTAAAAGCAGAGCTGAATCAGTTGAAGGAGCATTTGCTGGATGAATTTGAAAAAAAAATTATAAATATAATAAGCCGGTCTTGTCACAACCCTTGCAGCCTTGGTGCGCTTTCACATACAGAAGGCTTTAAAAAAGACTTAGAGCAGCCAAGGTTGGTGTGTTTTTTTTCCAGAGCTTTCATGTTCAAAGTGACTTTTACAGAGGCTTCCTCTTAATGTAGCATTAATACATGTTCTCTGAATTTTAGAATTTTCTCGAATGTTCAAAGAGGCAGTTATCAGACCACGTCTTTGCGTCTTTGCTAAGGTATATATTATCAGTGCCATGAAATGTCATGATTGGTTTTAAAGCCTATCTCTATACATTTTAAATAATTTCTTGAACTATTATTTATAGCTTTTATGAAGTTTTTTTAAAATGTACGGGCAGAGGAAGAATGCTGATCTTTTCTAAAACCACAATTTCTGGCATTTTCTTCTGTTCGGTTTGAGTTGGGCCTTGATTGAACCTTGATTTGGTGCAGGTGACGTCAGTGGATGGCTCTCCATTCCCTCTCTCTCTGGTTCTTTTATGGTTTTATTTATTTTTCTCTTTCACCTTTCTCTATCTTTCTCTTAGTTTCCCTCTCTCTGTCTACTTACACTACTGGTCAAAAGTTTTAGAACTCTATCGGTCAAACATTTTAGAACAGTTCTAAAACGTTTGGCTGGTAATGTACTCAAATGTTTGGCAGGTAGTGTTTTAAAATGTTTGGCTGGTAGTGTACTAAAACGTTTGGCTGGTAGTGTACTAAAATGTTTGGCTAGTAGTGTATTAAAATGTTTGGCTGGTAGTGTACTAAAATGTTTGGCTGGTAGTGTACTAAAACGTTTGGCTGGGAGTGTACTTAAAAGTTTGGCTGGTAGTGTACTAAAACGTTTGGCTGGTAGTGTACTAAAATGTTTGGCTAGTAGTGTACTAAAATGTTTGGCTTGTAGTGTACTAAAATGTTTGGTTGGTAGTGTACTGAAACGTTTGACTGGTAGTGATCTAAAACGTTTGACTGGTAGTGTACTAAAACGTTTGGCTGGTAGTGTACTAAAACGTTTGGCTGGTAATGTACTGAAATGTTTGGTTGGTAGTGTACTGAAACGTTTGGCTGGTAGTGTTCTAAAACGTTTCACTGGTAGTGTTCTAAAACTGTTAACAGGTAGTGTTCTAAAACGTTTGACTGGTAGTGTTCTAAAACGTTTGACTGGTAGTGTACTAAAACGTTTGGCTGGTAGTGTACTAAAACGTTTGGCTTGTAGTGTACTAAAATGTTTGGTTGGTAGTGTACTGAAACGTTTGACTGGTAGTGATCTAAAACGTTTGACTGGTAGTGTACTAAAACGTTTGGCTGGTAGTGTACTAAAACGTTTGGCTGGTAATGTACTGAAATGTTTGGTTGGTAGTGTACTGAAACGTTTGGCTGGTAGTGTTCTAAAACGTTTCACTGGTAGTGTTCTAAAACGTTTGGCTGGTAGTGTTCTAAAACGTTTGACTGGTAGTGTTCTAAAACGTTTGGCTGGTAGTGTTCTAAAACGTTTGGCTGGTAGTGTTCTAAAACGTTTGGCTGGTAGTGTAGTAAAACGTTTGGCTGGTAGTGTTTTAAAATGTTTGGCTGGTAGTGTAATAAAACATTTACTGGTAGTGTACTTAAACGTTTGGCTGGTAGTGTTTTGAAATGTTTGGCTGGTAGTGTACTAAAATGTTTGGCTGGTAGTGTTTTGAAATGTTTGGCTGGTAGTGTACTAAAATGTTTGGCTGGTAGTGTACTAAAAGGTTTGGCTGGTAGTGTACTAAAATGTTTGGCTAGTAGTGTACTAAAAGGTTTTACTGGTAGTGTACTTAAACGTTTGGCTGGTAGTGTACTAAAATGTTTGGCTGGTAGTGTACTAAAATGTTTGGCTGGTAGTGTACTAAAATGTTTGACTGGTAGTGTACTAAAATGTTTGGCTGGTAGTGTACTAAAAGGTTTTACTGGTAGTGTACTTAAATGTTTGGCTGGTAGTGTACTAAAATTTTGGCTGGTAGTGTACTAGAAGGTTTTACTGGTAGTGTACTAGAAGGTTTTACTGGTAGTGTACTAAAATGTTTGGCTGGTAGTGTACTAAAATGTTTGGCTGGTAGTGTACTAAAATGTTTGGCTGGTAGTGTACTAAAAGGTTTTACTGGTAGTGTACTTAAACATTTGGCTGGTAGTGTACTAAAATGTTTGGCTGGTAGTGTACTAAAAGGTTTTACTGGTAGTGTACTAGAAGGTTTTACTGGTAGTGTACTTAAACGTTTGGCTGGTAGTGTACTTAAATGTTTGGCTGCTAGTGTTTTGAAATGTTTGGCTGGTAGTGATCTAAAACTTTTGACCGGTAGTGTTATTAAACCTTTGACCAAAGTATCTCTCTCGCTCTCTCTTTCTAAATATAGAAACACAGCAAACATAATCTAAGGAAATTTTGTTAGCCTAAAATATTCATATTTCTGCCTGAGCAGGGAACTGAATGCCAATGGAGTCTAGCTGTTTGGGTGTCTTGCTCTTTTGAGAGAATGTTTTAAAAGTCAACATTTATTACTTGTTTGTGTATTAAACAAATAAACCTTGGATATAAATAACTATATATAACTATGTTGGATATAAATATTCAGATCCACACATTAATATTTGGTAAAGCCACCTATAGCAATAACAGTCTTTTGGGTTGTGTACTAAACAGATTGCCTCTACATACTCTTTTCAGACATGACTTTTCATCTAGGCAGGTATAAAACCTGGACTGCAGTTGCCAATGCATATGAGAGATTCTTAATGGGCCACGGTAGAACATTGATATCTTGTGTTTTTAACACCGTTAACTCCCTCCGTCCCCCTTTATTTTCCCAAGGAAACTCTGTAGTGGCTCCACTTTTGAGAAAGTAGACAGATTTAGATGTGAAACAAGGCCAAATGTTCATAATCAGGCTAATCTGCACATCACTATACGTATCTATGAACAGACATGGGCAAACTCAAACCTCTCACTGTAGTGTTATTAGAGATCAGATAACTTTAGCCAAACACTTTATCACAACAACTCATATTTCATATCAAGTGCCTGACACTTGCCATATCCTCACTAATTAATACCTTAAAACGTGTCATTATCAACCTTTTGCCAATGAGGCTCATATGAGGGTGATTAAATCTCATGAATCTGCACAAGCACATTAATTATACTGTGGAACTAATTACCCTGGAGAATACATTACATGGTACATCTATTTTAATCAAGGAGAATGTCTTCCAAAATATGAGTTAATGCCATCTGGGCTAAACAACGATCAAGCTCTTCAGGTGTAGAAAAAGCAATCGATTGCCACATGTCAAAGCTCACAGAGAAAACTGGGGATATATTGCATTTTATTCTTATATGCAGTAATGACAGTTGGGCAATGCTAGAATTTGGCTGGCAGACGTTTCTCAAGTTCGATCCAGAATGGCATTTAAATGATTTATCTTTAATAAGACAAAGGCTTGATTAATTTCTGTATGAAGTACTCTAGTTTGTCCAGTCCAGTTACCAAATAGGTTACAAGTAATTTGGACTAAGCTTGTTAGAAACTTCATATGGGTCTAATTTATAGCTAGCTTTTAGCACACATCTATGTTTTGGTTTTTCTTTATTTCTAGTAGTGCTATAAATAATAGGAAATATTCAATATGAGCACAATTCTTGCTGCTTTTAGATTTAGCTGGTTATATATTTCTCCTATGTCTCTTTTCATTGTATGGTTCTTGAAACAGCCAGCAGACAATTATCCTATCAGGATTTTTAGTTTTCTGTGATATCTAGATAAATACAGGCCAGTGAGCTCTCCCATTGGTTAGGACTTACACATCAGAGTGACCATCAACGTAATTAGGAAATTACAGGATAATCAACTAAGTGTGTTTTGATTTCCAGTGAACCAGTTTTGCCAGAAAATGCCACATCACTCTAGATTAGTCACTGACTGTGAATATGACTGGTAGCTTGACCAAAGAGTTTAGTTAGATTTTTGAAAATGGAAATGATGTCAGTTCTATGTCAAGGCAAAATACTTCTTAATGTATCTGTATCAGGCTTCAAATAAAACACGGAATACCTTTATTTAATCTAGCATAGCCAAAAAACAAACATTCTGATAGACTGCAACCTCAGCCCTACTCCTTCATTTTGTCTGGTGCACTGTAATCTCTGCACACAGACACTTTAATGTGAAATATTAATTTAATCCACTCTATATGCATTTGATTAAATCAAACGTTTGGCTGGTAGTGTACTAAAACGTTTGACTGGTAGTGTTCTAAAATGTTTGGCTGGTAGTATTCTAAAATGTTTGACTGGTAGTGTACTAAAACGTTTGATTGGTAGTGTACTAAAACGTTTGAATGGTAGTGTACTAAAACGTTTGATTGGTAGTGTACTAAAACGTTTGATTGGTAGTATTCTAAAATGTTTGACTGGTAGTGTACTAAAACGTTTAACTGGTAGTGTACTAAAACGTTTGACTGGTAGTGTTCTAAAATGTTTGGCTGGTAGTGTACTAAAACGTTTGACTGGTAGTGTTCTAAAATGTTTGGCTGGTAGTATTCTAAAATGTTTGACTGGTAGTGTACTAAAACGTTTGATTGGTAGTGTACTAAAACGTTTGACTGGTAGTGTACTAAAACGTTTGATTGGTAGTGTACTAAAACGTTTGATTGGTAGTATTCTAAAATGTTTGACTGGTAGTGTACTAAAACGTTTGATTGGTAGTGTACTAAAACGTTTGATTGGTAGTATTCTAAAATGTTTGACTGGTAGTGTACTAAAACGTTTGATTGGTAGTGTACTAAAACGTTTGATTGGTAGTATTCTAAAATGTTTGACTGGTAGTGTTCTAAAACGTTTGATTGGTAGTGTACTAAAACGTTTGATTGGTAGTATTCTAAAATGTTTGACTGGTAGTGTTCTAAAATGTTTGACTGGTAGTGTTCTAAAACCTTTGGCTGGTAGTATTCTAAAATGTTTGGAATACCTTCATTTAATCTAGCATAGCCAAAAAACAAACATTCTGATAGACTGCAACCTCAGCCCTACTCCTTCATTTTGTCTGGTGCACTGTAATCTCTGCACACAGACACTTTAATGTGAAATATTAATTTAATCCACTCTATATGCATTTGATTAAATCAAACGTTTGGCTGGTAGTGTCCTAAAACGTTTGACTGGTAGTGTTCTAAAATGTTTGGCTGGTAGAATTCTAAAATGTTTGGCTGGTAGTGTACTAAAACGTTTGACTGGTAGTGTTCTAAAATGTTTGGCTGGTTGTGTACTAAAACGTTTGATTGGTAGTGTTCTAAAATGTTTGACTGGTAGTGTACTAAAATGTTTGGCTGGTAGTGTACTAAAACGTTTGATTGGTAGTGTTCTAAAATGTTTGACTGGTAGTGTACTAAAATGTTTGACTGGTAGTGTACTAAAACGTTTGATTGGTAGTGTTCTAAAATGTTTGACTGGTAGTGTACTAAAATGTTTGATTGGTAGTGTTCTAAAATGTTTGATTGGTAGTGTTCTAAAATGTTTGGCTGGTAGTGTTCTAAAATGTTTGACTGGTAGTGTACTAAAATGTTTGGCTGGTAGTGTACTAAAATGTTTGATTGGTAGTGTTCTCAAATGTTTGATTGGTAGTGTTCTAAAATGTTTGGCTGGTAGTGTACTGAAACGTTTGACTGGTAGTGTTCCTAAAACGTTTGATTGGTAGTGTTCTAAAACGTTTGGCTGGTAGTGTTCTAAAATGTTTGGCTGGTAGTGTTCTAAAATGTTTGACTGGTAGTGTACTAAAACGTTTGATTGGTAGTGTTCTCAAATGTTTGATTGGTAGTGTTCTAAAATGTTTGGCTGGTAGTGTACTAAAACCGTTTGACTGGCAGTGTTCTAAAACCTTTGGCCGGTAGTGTTCTAAAACCTTTGGCTGGTAGTATTCTAAAATGTTTGGAATACCTTTATTTAATCTAGCATAGCCAAAAAACAAACATTCTGATAGACTGCAACCTCAGCCCTACTCCTTCATTTTGTCTGGTGCACTGTAATCTCTGCACACAGACACTTTAATGTGAAATATTAATTTAATCCACTCTATATGCATTTGATTAAATCAAACGTTTGGCTGGTAGTGTCCTAAAACGTTTGACTGGTAGTGTTCTAAAATGTTTGGCTGGTAGAATTCTAAAATGTTTGGCTGGTAGTGTACTAAAACGTTTGACTGGTAGTGTTCTAAAATGTTTGGCTGGTAGTGTACTAAAACGTTTGATTGGTAGTGTTCTAAAATGTTTGACTGGTAGTGTACTAAAATGTTTGGCTGGTAGTGTACTAAAACGTTTGATTGGTAGTGTTCTAAAATGTTTGACTGGTAGTGTACTAAAATGTTTGACTGGTAGTGTACTAAAACGTTTGATTGGTAGTGTTCTAAAATGTTTGACTGGTAGTGTACTAAAACGTTTGATTGGTAGTGTTCTAAAACGTTTGATTGGTAGTGTTCTAAAACGTTTGATTGGTAGTGTTCTAAAATGTTTGACTGGTAGTGTACTGAAATGTTTGATTGGTAGTGTTCTAAAACGTTTGATTGGTAGTGTTCTAAAATGTTTGGCTGGTAGTGTTCTAAAATGTTTGACTGGTAGTGTACTAAAATGTTTGGCTGGTAGTGTACTAAAATGTTTGATTGGTAGTGTTCTCAAATGTTTGATTGGTAGTGTTCTAAAATGTTTGGCTGGTAGTGTACTGAAACGTTTGACTGGTAGTGTACTAAAACGTTTGATTGGTAGTGTTCTAAAACGTTTGATTGGTAGTGTTCTAAAACGTTTGATTGGTAGTGTTCTAAAATGTTTGGCTGGTAGTGTTCTAAAATGTTTGACTGGTAGTGTACTAAAACGTTTGATTGGTAGTGTTCTCAAATGTTTGATTGGTAGTGTTCTAAAATGTTTGGCTGGTAGTGTACTAAAACGTTTGACTGGTAGTGTACTAAAACCGTTTGACTGGCAGTGTTCTAAAACCTTTGGCTGGTAGTGTTCTAAAACCTTTGGCTGGTAGTATTCTAAAATGTTTGGAATACCTTTATTTAATCTAGCATAGCCAAAAAACAAACATTCTGATAGACTGCAACCTCAGCCCTACTCCTTCATTTTGTCTGGTGCACTGTAATCTCTGCACACAGACACTTTAATGTGAAATATTAATTTAATCCACTCTATATGCATTTGATTAAATCAAACGTTTGGCTGGTAGTGTCCTAAAACATTTGACTGGTAGTGTTCTAAAATGTTTGGCTGGTAGAATTCTAAAATGTTTGGCTGGTAGTGTACTAAAACGTTTGACTGGTAGTGTTCTAAAATGTTTGGCTGGTAGTGTACTAAAACGTTTGATTGGTAGTGTTCTAAAATGTTTGACTGGTAGTGTACTAAAATGTTTGGCTGGTAGTGTACTAAAACGTTTGATTGGTAGTGTTCTAAAATGTTTGACTGGTAGTGTACTAAAATGTTTGACTGGTAGTGTACTAAAACGTTTGATTGGTAGTGTTCTAAAATGTTTGACTGGTAGTGTACTAAAATGTTTGATTGGTAGTGTTCTAAAACGTTTGATTGGTAGTGTTCTAAAATGTTTGGCTGGTAGTGTTCTAAAATGTTTGACTGGTAGTGTACTAAAATGTTTGGCTGGTAGTGTACTAAAATGTTTGATTGGTAGTGTTCTCAAATGTTTGATTGGTAGTGTTCTAAAATGTTTGGCTGGTAGTGTACTGAAAAGTTTGACTGGTAGTGTACTAAAACGTTTGATTGGTAGTGTTCTAAAACGTTTGATTGGTAGTGTTCTAAAATGTTTGACTGGTAGTGTACTAAAACGTTTGATTAGTAGTGTTCTCAAATGTTTGATTGGTAGTGTACTAAAATGTTTGACTGGTAGTGTACTAAAACCGTTTGACTGGCAGTGTTCTAAAACCTTTGGCTGGTAGTGTTCTAAAACCTTTGGCTGGTAGTATTCTAAAATGTTTGGAATACCTTTATTTAATCTAGCATAGCCAAAAAACAAACATTCTGATAGACTGCAACCTCAGCCCTACTCCTTCATTTTGTCTGGTGCACTGTAATCTCTGCACACAGACACTTTAATGTGAAATATTAATTTAATCCATTCTATATGCATTTGATTAAATCAAACGTTTGGCTGGTAGTGTCCTAAAACGTTTGACTGGTAGTGTTCTAAAATGTTTGGCTGGTAGTATTCTAAAATGTTTGACTGGTAGTGTACTAAAACTTTTGATTGGTAGTTTTCTAAATGTTTGGCTGGTAGTGTTCTAAAACGTTTGGCTGGTAGTGTACTAAAACGTTTGATTGGTAGTGTACTAAAACGTTTGATTGGTAGTGTTCTAAAATGTTTGATTGTTAGTGTTCTAAAATGTTTGGCTGGTAGAGTACTAAAATGTTTGACTGGTAGTGTACTAAAATGTTTGACTGGTAGTGTACTAAAACGTTTGACTGGTAGTGTACTAAAATATTTGACTGGTAGTGTTCTAAAACGTTTGACTGGTAGTGTTCTAAAATGTTTGACTGGTAGTGTTCTAAAATGTTTGATTGGTAGTGTTCTAAAATGTTTGGCTGGTAGTATTCTAAAATGTTTGACTGGTAGTGTACTAAAACGTTTGACTGGTAGTGTTCTAAAATGTTTGACTGGTAGTGTTCTAAAATGTTTGGCTGGTAGTATTCTAAAATGTTTGACTGGTAGTGTACTAAAACGTTTGATTGGTAGTTTTCTAAATGTTTGGCTGGTAGTGTTCTAAAACGTTTGGCTGGTAGTGTACTAAAACGTTTGATTGGTAGTGTACTAAAACGTTTGATTGGTAGTGTTCTAAAATGTTTGATTGGTAGTGTTCTAAAATGTTTGGCTGGTAGAGTACTAAAATGTTTGACTGGTAGTGTACTAAAATGTTTGACTGGTAGTGTACTAAAACGTTTGACTGGTAGTGTACTAAAATATTTGACTGGTAGTGTTCTAAAACGTTTGACTGGTAGTGTTCTAAAATATTTGACTGGTAGTGTTCTAAAACGTTTGACTGGTAGTGTTCTAAAATGTTTGATTGGTAGTGTTCTAAAATGTTTGGCTGGTAGAGTACTAAAATGTTTGACTGGCAGTGTACTAAAATGTTTGACTGGTAGTGTACTAAAACGTTTGACTGGTAGTGTACTAAAACGTTTGACTGGTAGTGTACTAAAACGTTTGACTGATAGTGTACTAAAATGTTTGACTGGTAGTGTTCTAAAATGTTTGACTGGTAGTGTTCTAAAATGTTTGACTGGTAGTGTACTAAAACGTTTGACTGGTAGTGTACTAAAACGTTTGACTGGTAGTGTACTAAAACGTTTGACTGGTAGTGTACTAAAATGTTTGACTGGTAGTGTACTAAAACGTTTGACTGGTAGTGTACTAAAATATTTGACTGGTAGTGATCTAAAATGTTTGACTGGTAGTGTACTAAAATGTTTGACTGGTAGTGTACTAAAACGTTTGACTGGTAGTGTACTAAAACGTTTGACTGGTAGTGTTCTAAAATGTTTGACTGGTAGTGTACTAAAATGTTTGACTGGTAGTGTTCTAAAATGTTTGACTGGCAGTGTACTAAAACGTTTGACTGGTAGTGTACTAAAATGTTTGACTGGTAGTGTTCTAAAATGTTTGACTGGTTGTGTACTAAAATGTTTGACTGGTAGTGTATATACTGATAAAAAAAATATATATAAAAAAATACAAAAAAAATCTCAATTTTTGAACATGACAGCTGTCCTTTATATTGTGTGATATATCGACCAATAGAAATGCTGCAAAACAACTTGGAAAAAATTTAGGTTCTATTGACATTAAAAAAGTTGTAGCTCTTTGTCCTCTCCTATAAAGTTGGCATTTTGAAGATATCTGTTTTTTTGGACAGCGATGATCTTATGTCTTTTTTAAATTACATTTTTATTGGTCATCTGGAAAATCGGATTTTTCGGTGACCCATGCACAGAAAATTTTAATCTATAGTCTTTGCACTGATTGTCTATATTTACTGTCTGTACTGTTGATGTTCTGTTTTTAAGCGTAGCACAGTGTCCCAGAAAACTACATTTTGTTCTCCTTCAATACATGTTAGCAGAAATAAGCAGGTTTTTTCATCATTTCTGACCCCATTTTAACATTTATAGCCCAACCTGAAGGCCTAGCTTCAATAATCACAGTTCACCACTGATTTTCAGCCTATATTAGAATAAAATGGAGGCATTACAAGTATGAAATGCCGCATATGGTATTTAGCAGTGGATTATGCATGTTTTTCTGCAACTATAGCACACCAAGTATCCTTATACTAAAGTAATAATGTACACCTGTCTGTCTTTCTACTTATTGTTTCCTCCTTTCACCCATCTGGTTCTGGAGAGTACCACCCTGCAGAGTTTAGCTTCTGCCCTAATTTAATACAACTGATCCAAGTAATGAAGGCCTCTAGGGCATCTGAGCTTTAGAGCCAGGTGTGTTGGATCTGAATTCTCCAGGGTGGCAGATCTTCAGGAGGTTGAATGTGGAGCTACAATAAAATTACTGCAAACCTGTTTTGGTGATGTGCTGAAGTTTGAAATGTTCATTAGAAAGACATTCTACATTATTATAGTTGTTGCATGTCTGTTGCATGGTCTGTCAGTTGGTACTGTAGAGGTGTCCAGGTTGATTGTGTATACAGCAGCTGAATCGGCCCAGCGCATGGAGGCAGGAGAGGAAAAAGGGGAGGGAGGAAGGGGATTATAGATGGCACAGAAATTAAATTTTAGGCGCTCTCTCCAACTGAGGTTGCCATCTGCCACTTATTTGACAATCTGAGATCGAATTAAAGTGAATCCTGCAGTGAACAAATGGGGCTCTTCCTAATTCATAACAGCTGAAGCAAGTCCGTCCGAAAAGGGCAGAGGCTCTAAGCAGATGCAGTTGGGATGAACACTATGAAGAATCACAAATTTCAAACAGACTCGACAAGGTTTGGCTTGTGTTACAAATCAGAAAAGCAAACAGGCAAACGCTTAAAATAAAGCAAAGCAGATATAATAAACCCCTAGCGCATAATCAGAACAGGGGGCCCAGCTCAACAGGGTCTGGTGGAGCGCCCCTGGCTTGGTGATCACATGATTTGATTGTATTCACTCACATATTGCAGGAGCAGTTTAGTTTTTATGAACACTACATAAAGACGTGGGTTCCTGCTGAAAAAATAAGGCTCCAATTTCAGAAAGTCTGCACTTACATTCATTTATTTTTACTTTTTAAATATGTTTCCTTTTTCTCTTTGTTTTATGCTTCATAGGAGCTTTGAATTTGTTTGTGGGAAAGAGAGAGAGAGAGGGAGAGGGAGAGAGAGAGAGAGGGAGAGAGAGGGAGAGAGATTTACAGGAGATGTCCAGAGAGTCCAGTTCAGGTCAGCGAGGGCCGCCCAGTCTCACAGCAAGTAATATGACAGCATTTTTCATCTGGACTCTAAAACGTGGAGCAATCAATATTTAATCAAAGGTAGATCATGTAGCCTACAAGATAGAATAAATTTACCTTCCCGGCCATAAACAGCCATAGAGCTGCATTCAAATTGTGCCGAGGCAAAGAAAAGCAGAAAAAGTAGGAATCTGTCACCGGAATCCTCGGGCCGATCTCTTGGTCTGAATGCCAAAATGTTTAATTTGCATACAATAAACAGGGTCAGTGCATAATGTAATTACAGGACGAGAGCTCATCTCTGAAAATTATTCATAATAGCGGAGACGGGTGGCCGGTGCTGATGACGGCATAGTTGCCGCGGCAGAAGGCGGATCTAATTAGGCCGTTCCTCGCCCTGCTCGTTTGGGCCGACTCTCCACGGGTCCCCTGTGAGCCTGCAGAGTCGGGGTAATGGGCTCAGTGTGGATTAATGCGGGACAACTCTGCTGGATACTCAAATGCCATCACTCCGCACTTAGTCTTCAACTCGCAGGATGCCCACAGAGTTTGAATGACTCTATCAGCAGAGTCTGCCATCTACGACGCTAAGCACAGCTGATAATCCCCTGGCCTGGCGGTGTCATAGATAATGGGAAACATGCCTGCTAATTAAAATGCAAATGTGGCCCTGCAACAGGATGCTATATATCTTCCATGTGCTATTATCCATGTGCATGTTTAATGGAGTGAATCTGGGACATTTTTTAAGACAGGAAATCTAACGTATGAGAGATTAGCAAATTTAATTTAAGCATGCCTGAAAAATGCGGCCTTACCTTTATGGTGCATTCCACAAATTTTAAAATTGACTCCCAACTTTCGGATACATCATCAGCAGGACGTACTGGGTTATCCCTAACTCTCTGCAAAGACTACTGCATCACCAGAAGCCGTTGCATGTTGCAGGAGACATGATTATTAACTGTATTTGCTGTTCAGTAATAGTGTTATGTAACTGGTAATATGTGTTCATAAGTGTTCATAACTGGTAATCAAGGGTTTAAAGTAATAGTTTAAATTAAAAAAAAAAGAAAAAATGACATAATTTTTCAGCCCAAATTGATAAGCCAAGGCATGTCTGATATCTAATGTCTGCTTCTTTAGTTTACAGTCGAAGATGCTAGGCTAACATAGCTAACAAACAGTGGACTGAAATTGTCATACGCATCTGGGTAAATACATGCCAAAAACGTTTCTTAATGAATTAAAATTGATAAAAAAAAATGATCTATGTAAAAACTTAAAAGTGAACTGAAACTGGAACTACATTATCATCTGCATTACCTTCATCTTTGTAGTTCTGTGCTTAGCTTTGTAGTACTACTCTGTTTTAAACCACAAGAGGCAAGTTGCAGGTATTTGTTTTTAGTAAAGTTAAGGTTACATGACAGTAGGTATCTCAAGTAACGATAAAGATACAATAATGAGGTGTTGCATACAAAAACTAAACAGAACAAAGAAGTCAAGTTGCAGTCTGGTATTTTACCATTGATTCCGTAACAACTCAGAAAATTACAAACTGTGACTTTTGGCAAGAATGGCTCAAATGAATTTTGCTTTGGTTTAGTGCTGATGCTATGAGGCTAAAGACCCTACAGAACACTAGAACTCAGTAGTCAACCACATTTTTATTTAAATACATTGGCAAAACTTCTTTGAACCTGCTCGACTTGCATCAAGGTTAAGGTAGTGTAGCTTTGTCAATGTGGTTTAGAGCTCAGTCAGATTTTCTGTCAACTCCAGAACTTAAACAATGAACAAAATTTCATTGTGTAGCTCAAAGCTGTGATCAGCCATTTTAGACTAGTGTTGTGCCAAATTCCAAACCCTGCTTACAGGCACTCATGTCACACAGACATATAGATGATAAAGAACGATAAAATGATGAAAACAACTGCAGATATAATATTATAATCAGAAATGAAAGAAATTGCAAAGAAAATCTATTATTCATGTATCTGTGGGGCAGTTATTTTACACAGGCTTGTTTTAGCCATGCATTAAAATGCATTTTTGGCAATTAGGTCACATTTCGATTTGACTTTTAACTGCATTTACGTACAATAACGTGAGCCAGGAGCTGACTAGCAGGTACGATTTTAAACAAGGAAATTATGGATGGAGGACACGTGAGACTGTGGTTAGCACCTGAATGAGAGCATTCATACACTCCTGGCTGATGAAAGTGTCCAAGCTGAGCTTGTCCACTCATACTGTAACAGGGAAAAGAGTGAACAATGGGCTGGTGTGCTTTTTTATATGCAAAGTAAAATCAGATTTCATGTCATCACACTTGAGATGCATTTAAATGAAAAGTATTTTAATAAAATGGAATTCAGCCCAAGTTGATCTGGATATGATCTGGACACAAAATGCATGTTAATGTGAGGTGTAAACAGACTATTAGTCTTACTATGCTCAAAACCACATCACTGAGTCTGTGTGATCTTAAAGAAGACCTGTGATGGGTTCGAACATGGGTTCGAACAGGTTTGAACAAGTTTTGGGGAGGAATTTATTAAAACACTAAACTAGGAAGGAAAACTTGGACACAATTACTGTATAAATGGCTAAATAATTTCTTACCATTTCTATTGATCTATGCATCATGAAATGTTCATGGTGGGCACTTTTCAAATAAATTGATTTTCATGTTTTTACAACTAAATAAATAAATAAAGTGTATAGTTTTGATATGACATCAGTGAAACACAAGTAACATGATGCAAAGCAATGGCAACTGTTTTCAGTGTGAAGCAGAATCCTCTCACGGTCTCACTTTCATGACTCTGCCACATGCTAGTGCCATCAGCATGGATATGGTCACTTACGTAAATCCAAAGTTGAGTGAAGTCTAATCCCAGATTAATATGAAGCAAATGTATTATTTTAGTTCACGTAATGGGTTTACTTTCCCTTGCCTGCTTATGTAACGCACTTTTTGGATAAGGGTGCTTGCAACTTTATTCCCTCCGAATTTCACTTTGATGTGAATTTAATAGCGAACTTGTCTGGGCAACGACGGCAGGGAAAGACTTTTTTTTCTTCCTGTAACACCCCCACCCCCTTTTTCCTTCTGAAGACAGCATGAGTCATTCAAAGAGAAGGGATAGAGTATACCGCTCTATATCCTTAAGGTACTTTTTCCTCTCTATATTTCACACAGCTGAATTAAAAAGCCACGACTCAGGCATTTCAAACAGCATAAGAATAAAGAAGATGTAGAAGAATATGGCTTTAGTTTCTCGAATACTCAGACACTGGATATTTTTGTAAATTCTCGTTCCAGACGCGGCTGACTGGTACGGATGTTCTAGCGTGATGATCAGTGAATGTTTCATCAAAGTTTCTCTTGGACATGTGTAAATGAGGTCTTCAGTGTCATATGGGTGAAGAACAGAGAAGTCTCGTTGTTGAGATGTATTATGTGCAAATGAAAGCTGATGTTAGGCAATTTGGGGAGTTATCAGGCTTGGCTTGAGAACAGCACATGCCCTTAAACCCAAAATGATTAGAGCTGTGGCAGCAAGGAACAATTACTGAAGTAATTTAGTGAACTTCTCTGCCTTCGGTGCTGCCAACTTACTATGAATGTAACAGTACAGCATACTGCGGTGTATCAATCATTTTGAAAGTCAGCAAAAAGTGTCATTTGACCAGCGTGTTCCGATTTTTGTGTATGACTTTAATAAACATTAAGCAAGCATAAAGCCCATGATAAGGCCAGACCATCCCTCTTCTGAGACTATTGATTCCTGTTTACCTTGAAATCTTGATCAATGAGGTAAAGAGTTCTCCTCAGTGCTGGAGTGGGTAGTAGGGAGATTCGAATTTCCAGTGGACAAGAAGTGGTATGTATTGTGAGCTAATGTATTGTGATGACTTGGGAACGTGTGGTGAGAAGCAGTAAACAATGTGCTTTTAAACAAGTGCTCTTTATTGAATATAACAGCAGGGAAGACCTGCCGCCCAGTGCTACTGAACAGCTATGATAGCGGGCAGGTCATTAATGGCCTTTTTTTGATGGTAGGCACCAACACTGCACCACTACTCCACTAACCTGCACCCCCAGCCCAGCATATTCCAGCAAACATATATAGATGGTTTTATGCTAACAGTAATGTTTTAAATTGCTCTATCCATTGTTTCCCAATAGTATCTGGTCATGCACATTCACCAGTAGCAGGATGCTGCAGTATAAACATATATATATGCACAAGAATGTTTAGACTAACAGTAAATGCTATATCTGAGTGGTACATCCTTGTTTTTCTGATTGTCTTGTACATTAGATAGACATTAGATGAAACTGAAGTTAGCTTCTTACTCTATTATTGTTCCCCATCCACTTTGCATTCAGATGTGTGTATTAGCACCAGCATGTAACTGCAGAACTAATTAAGGTATAATGGAATTAGTATTAGTCTCAATATAATAGTGAATGAAATTCACTGGGACGTTGTGAATCTGGTGCTGAATGACAACAACAGGCAGAGCTAGAGTTAGTTTGTAGCATATTGACAGTGATTATGCCACATTTTTCACTCCGGCCCTGATACACCTTTTGTGTATAATAATCTCAGGGCTAACATATCAGCTGAATGTTCTAACTGAAAATATAATCATTAACATACTATATAAACATGTAAAACATATATCTTTGTTTTCTTCTACATCATTTGGGCACTGGCTGCACCTTAATGTAGCTGCATTTACTGGTTTATATTCTGTATTCAATGAGTGTCTGGATACTTTTGCACAAAACGTATTTAGCTCACATCCTGACATCCCAAAACCTGTATATTTTTGTGTGTCTACACTTCTGTCATGTATAGGATTTATTTTCTAAGAATTTCTATATACCATCCAGCTGTACAGTCCACTTTGTTATTGCCACCCGCTTCCTCTTTATCTTGAAATAGTCTTCATCATCTTGTCTTTTTCTTCCCTCTGCTCCAGGGGACTGAATGATGTTTCTTCTCTTTGCAAGCCATGGTTCATTGACTGTCATAAGTAGTATTATTTATTTCCTGGACATGGCTTGACAGAGGCCCTTCATTTGAGGCCTCTACCTTTGGCTCCAGACACCCTCAGGCTAATCTCTTTCCATGGAAATGCACAGCATGACTTGCCTACAAAGGGACTGATTTGACCTGCATCTCTCCTTGGCTGTTTAAAAGGCTTCTTTTATCAAGTCAGCAGCGCTGTCGCTCCGCTATTCAATATGGCTCAAATGCCAAGGTTTTCTGCCCCACTTTAGGTGGGTAACCATGCCGGGTCAGTAAATCAAAGGAAAAATGACTTAAATAAATGCTGTCGGATTAGAAAAGCCTCTATACCATTTAACGATCTCCTCTGTCATCTCTTTTTAATCACTGAAAAGATACATAATGTACCTGCTTCTCATTTCTATTGGGTTTTTAAGGCTTTTGTTGAGGTGCTTTTTAAATAAGCGTAATTGGTGAAGGTCTCTGAAAAGCGCTATAGCCCTGGGAAATGTTAAGATACTGCAATCATCAGAAATGTTGTAGCCTATTATGAGCTCCATGTAAAAAAAAAAAAGAAACACTGTACAAACCATTAGAGACAGGAAATGATACATGCACTCAACTCAAAACATTTAAGGCTTCTTTGTCGGCAGTTCATTCTTTTCTAAACGGAAATTACAAAGTCTAAAGTACTTAGACCGGGAACGTGCATAAAAAATTAATCCCACTGCTATTAGAAGCATGTAGTCAGTGTGTCTGTGAAGGCTTAAGTATTCATTAAATAAATGCTACGCTTATGGAATAGCCTTCTGTAGACCTCTTTAGTGGGGACTAATGTTTCAGAGCTCCAGATCCCAAGTGATTATATTATGATTTTCAGTTCTGTTGAGGAGACATAATTAATATTCCATTGTCCTCTTGAACAATAGCCATTTTGTTCAACTTAGCAGTCAGAACAAAGCTTTTTTTCTCTTTTTTGTATTTTTCTGACATTACCTTTGATATATTGATTCGTACTAAATTCTGTCAGGTATTTCAACTTGTCAGTTGTTTGTCATGAAATGAAATCCCACAGACCACCTGGAGACCTGCTGCCGTGCATGTATCGTTCATGACCTTCTATTCTCCTGGTTTGACACCGTGCCTCTGCCAAGGCCCACTGTGATCCAAGCTGCCTGCGTCATCTTTCGGCCAAGCAGAAAGATCGATCAACATTCGCAAACCATCTGGAAGGTGAGATTTGAGGATTAAAGTGTTCCATCAACCATATGTAACAGGCATGGGAGAGAAATCAATTAATCAATCCACTGAAAATACAGAAAAGCGGTGGCACTAAAGCGCTATGTCATTATATCACTGTAGTATTATTACTAAACATGTCATCAGCACTGACATGATCGTTTATCAATTGCAGTATTTACATGATTCATTTGCTTCCTTGCTTCAGTTACTGCCATAACAAAAAATGGTCCATCAATTGTTAACTTTACAGGAGAAGGAAAATGTTTTTTTTTTATGGTATATATATGTCAATATGTCAACTGATCCATGTGATGCTGAACTTTTAAGCAGTGTGAACAATAACATCATGAAAAATTATTTGCCTTTTTTCATTAAATATTTTATTAATAATTAACAGAATGTGTCATGATGAATAGAGAGATGACAGTATACACATGAAACGGTTGCATCTTCACTCTGCAGTGTTGTTCTGGGTGAACATTATGCAAACTAATTAAGTAGCGACCAATCCGAATGTCCATATGTGGCAAATTGACTCGGTCGCTAAAATGTTATTGTTATGTTAACTTATTTGTATAAAATAATTTGTTTTAGGCAGCTTTGTCTATAAATATGTATAAATATACAAATACACTCTAAAACAAGTACATGTCTTTAATATTACTTGCAATCCTGAAATCTAGGGGTGCTGCAGCCCCCTCAGCACCCCCACTTCCTATGTCCCTGAGAACTGGGCTGCCATAAGGAAAGGATTAGTAATGGTTAAAAATCACATTGACATACATATAACATGCATATTGTATTATTGTTATTTTACTTACTTTCATAGTGTTTACTGCTTAAGCTCTAATTAACATTTATCCCACCTGTAAACACACTGTACTGTTCTTACTGGGGTTCCTAAGAAAATAATTCATCCCCTACAACTTGTACAGAACGCAGCAGCTCGAATCCTAACAAAAACAAGAAAAAGAGCTCATATCAGTCCTGTTTTAAAAGAGCAGCACTGGCTACGTGTATCTTTTTAGAATTAGACTTTAAAGTGCTGCTACTTCTGCATCACAGAATGTCTCTGTGTTTATGTTCCAACTCTTAGATGTGCAGATACTAACCTACATCAAGGGCGTAGGAGCGGGTCTGACATTGGTGGGGACACATTTGCTAATATGAATCAAAGCCCACTCTATCCTCTAAAATATTGCCTATAAGCTGTATAACTTTATGTATAGTCATGTAGAACAACATTTGTGGAATTACAGTAAATTGCAAAGAAATAAACAAAATACAAAAATATATTTTTCTTTGATGGCATAACACTGAAATGAAATGTATGTTAAAAGAAATGTATGTTAAGGTTTTCTGACTAGACAAGACTAACATTAATGTTAGACAGTAAGGCTGTGTCCCAAACAGCACACTACAATGGAACATTACATACTGACGATGGTGTCATTTTATTAATTATTGAATTCATTTATTAATTTTATTATATTTCAGTTTTTAAGTATTTAGTGGAGTAGCAGTCTGCAGTTTGGGATGTGATCAAAGAGTAATGTAACTTTACATTTCAGAGTGCTTCCTGACAAAAGTTAATATAAACATTAGCTAACCCAAAAATCCTGCTTCTAAACTTTTCATTAGTCAAGATCAGTGCTCTCTTTTAAGAAACTATTTAAAACTATTTAAAACATAATTAAGACTCTATTTTACTAATGAAAAATGTTTAGAAAGTACTTTGAGATGCCACTGGTATGCTCTTTAAATAAAGCTGATTATTATTATTATTATTATTCTTATTATTATTATTATTATTATTATTATTATTATTATTATTATTATAACAAAATAACTATTTTCTGCCATTGTCTATTTCAAATGAAGTTTGTAAGATTTTTGATCTAAAACATTCCAAAATGAACTACAATTGTCAACAGAATCTAAAGAAACATTTTCCACAGTGTCTTATATCCTCTTGTCAATTATGATGAATTCGACAGGTAATCAATAAAAGGATCAGTAAACACCACTTCATGCTTCAGGAAAAAAACACATTTGACAGCAAACAAAAGAGTAAAAGATTTAAGTTTGATGTTGAGCTCTAAAGGTTTCTTCTAGACTGGTGAGGAGTAAAGAGGAAGGGGGAGAGCCTGTGCATTTTCTTGTTTCTTATAATAAAGAATATGGTGATATGAATAAAGACAAACACACAAGCTATAAGAAAACACATAATGAAAGAAATTTGTGTTATGGTACAAAATATCACAGATGATTGTAGTTCTGCCAAAAAAGACTCAAGGAGTAACGGAATGTAAAACAAGGTTTAATCTTTGATAAGGTGTACAATTGGAAGGTTAGTTGTTGTAGGACATGAAGAAACAAGTCTTTGACATAAGGCCAGTCCTAGGTTTTTAAGTGTGCACACCTGAAGGCAGTAAAGATGGAGCGTATGTTGAATTCTTTTGATGACAGGTGGCAGCATGTGATTGGTTGGAGTAATGAATGAAGGAGTGACGTAGTCTTAGCAAATTTCTGGGAACATGAGAAGATGACAAAAAGCAAGTTCTACCTTAATGTGTTTAACAACAGACTGCTGTCTCCTAATTAACTATTATGTAATGATTTCATAATTACCCTCAGATAAGTAGAAGCACTAAAAGAGTTCTTGTTGTAATAAAGCTTAAGAAACTTGTAAAGGTCCCATCCCAAACAAAAGCTTGGTCTAAAACCGTACATCCAAAAGGGAACCATTGGGGAGTCTTTATATTTGAGGGCGTAGACGGTGTTCACTTTGTGATCCTTACAACTGGCAGCTGGTCTTTCCAAGCAAAAGTACTTCTAGCTGTCATGCAAAGTGCTTTTGCTCAACAGGCCAAAGAATTAGAAAGACAATCATCCAGTATTAAACGGGCTGGGTGCTGCATGTGAATAGAGGAGCCCGTCGCAGTCTGACACTGCAGCCTAGTTCCCCTGCATTCAGAGTGAGCGTGGGGGAACTCCTTTGATGTGTGTCAGAAGGCACTGACAGTAAGCTTTGATAGTGACGAGCCCAAATGATCCACCCCCCTATGAGTGGTACGCATGGAGGAGCCCACGATAAAAAGACAACATGAAAAAAAAAATGTCAAAAGAGCTCACAAATGTCAGAAATGACATAATGAGGACAATGGGGTTCATTTGTTATGCTGCTTTGGCGAGAAGTTGAATTACAGAACAAAAAGTTACTTGAAGAAACTGTTTGCGTGTTATATTACTCTGCGTCTTGAATTATCCTTTATGTACTGTTAAGTCTGGGTAATACAGTATGCAGCGGTGTGCTCTGCTTACGCTCTTCACTTGAATATCTCAAAATAAATCAAATAAAAGCTGTCCGGGTGGAAAAATCAGCTGTACATGCTGGCTTGCACATGTCGCTACTTAAAGGGCCCATAACTTTGAAAAAAACACAGATTTCTCACTTTCCTTTAAATGAGAGTTTGATGTAGCATGTAACATAAACATGGACACAATTTCTTGGAGGGATAGGGCTGGCGGTGGGGTTAACAACCATGGCTGCATCATGAAATTATAGGCCTAGATGCAAATGTTTGGTTGGTTTGGTATTATTTTTTTGTTTGTTTTATTAGATCACGGCAGCTTACATGAGATTTCTGCAGCACCAGCATAATTACAGCAGTATTGGGAAGTTTTTTTATTTTTTATTTTGGAAAATAAAAAATGTTCTGGCCAAGCCACAAATCAGGTTATTTAAATGTATCATTATCTCTCTCCAGCCCCCCTTCTCCCTGCTTCCCTCACACCGCTTGAAGCCTTATGCGCTATGGACCTGAAATCTATTCTCTTCTAATTCACTTAGCCCACTTGCATAAACAGTTGTAGAAACAAGCCTTCTGAATTGAACATTTCTAACACAGCATAATTCATTTGCTGTCTTTTTGTTATTTGTTGTGTATTTAAAATTAACATTTAAACTGCGTTTAAGTGCAGCCGCAGACCATGTGGTTCATACTTTTATCTTATCATTCATTTTCTACAGAATAGACTGTGTTGGCTCTGGTTGTATAAAAGCAATAGCAACTTTCCAGACAGACCATTTTCAAATGCTCTGGGTCAGACAGCTGAGACGTAACAACAGAGAAAAACACCAGCCAAGTTTAAAATCCAGCATACTGCCACTGCCATACTGCTGTTTATGCACTGTCCATGTCTTACATTTAATAATTTTATCAGAGGAAAGTGGACAGTTCATAGAGCACTTCTATAAAGATGCAGACATTTTTAGTATTTGACTTTGAAAGTGGGTATCGTCCACTCAGGTTATCATACCTGGCCTTTACAGATCCCCCACACACATCTGGGGCTTCACATTTCAAATACATTGACAGAAACATCAGCGTGCTGCTAAAAAAAACCCAGAAGCTTGATGGAAGCAGTGGCGGATAATGAAATGGTTGTTAAGCTGTGATTGAAGGAGACGTTCAGCAGTGATCTGGAGAGCTTCAGGATTTTGACCGCATAATACGAGGTTGTAATTACTTAATTTTCGCAGTGCTGCTATAACGAACCCATATATGGAGAACTTTATGAATCCTCTTAGGCTGCTAGTAAAGTTTCTGTCACAGGTCAAAGCTGTCTAGATTTTACCATAATCGCTTACAGTGGGTCTTTCATCGCTTAGGCCCCTGGGATGATCCGGGCTTAGCTACACTAATTAGAACACAGCCATGTAACCCCAGTAATTAATTTTGATAATGACAATTTGGTTATAAAACGTTCATGGGTGGCGCACAAGTCCAAAAATGATGGGGCAGAACTTGCTGTTTCAAAACACAAAAAAAAAACAACTGGATAAGTGAAAAATGTCATGCTGATAATGTCTCAAAACGATATCTTTACTATTTTACTGCTTGTCTGTCGTCGTTAAAAGCATTTCCTGCTCCCGGATCAATATGAAGGCCTATAAGGAGTGAAATGTTTAAACAGGCATATTATGTGGACTGAGTTCTCTGGTTTGGTACAGATCATCATAAAAACACGTCCCCGCTGGCAGCAAACGGAAGCAGGGGTCACTGAGAGCTGAGATTTTCGACATGCCATGAGTTGTTTGCTGGGTATGGTGCTGTATTAACACATCAAATCGAATCGAACAAAAGAAGTTCTTAGTTTAGGGCTGCAGCAATAAGAAATAATCAAATGAACAACTAGTAAATTCAAATAGTGTAGTAGCATAAATTGTAATCAAATGCCTTAATTTGTGTATCGTAGTAAAAACCAGTTTTAGCAGGTTAGTGAACTGCGGCGATTGGTAAAATGTCCAACCTCCCAACCTAAAAGGGAGGTTTTGATTGGTTCCGTTAGATCTAAAAACATGAAAACAAAAATTTGGATTCACTGATGTAATGAATGCTACAACAAAGAATGTGTCAGTATTATTAATAATAATATGACAAATGAATGAAAATCAATGCCCCCTCCTCCAGCTCCAACAACTTGATTGGCCCAGAGCAGAAAACAGAAATTTAAACATTCTCCAGATTGACTGACATTGTGTCTTCAAGCAATATTAACCTAGAGCTTTGCTAAGAGTAACAGTGTTTAGTAGAGCTGTTACTGTATACAAAAGATGTTTACCACAAAGAGTTTGATGTGTGGTATAAATAGCCAATACCACTAAAAACTGTGTATATCATTTATCACTTGTATATTACAGGCTGAGGCATTACATATCTGTGGCCGCAGTAGCTAGTGGTAATCAACATTAAAGTCCAAATCTAGTCGACCTGAATGTCTGTAATATATTTTCTCCACAGTTTCTTCTCTTGTTCATAGAGCAAACAGAAAAGAAATGAATGGAAAGCATTGTGCATAGTGAACTTGGGCTTGTGTGCAACTGCTCAGCCATGGAAACTCATTTCATGAAGCTCCCAATGCACTGTTATTGTGCTGATGTTGCTTCCAAAGGCAGCTTGGAGCTCTAGTGAGTAATGCAACAGAGAATAGCTTTGCGCTTCAGTACTCGGCAGTCTCCCTCTGTGAGTTTGCATGGTCTACTGGTTGAGCAATTCCATTTCACAATAATAGCACTTACAGTTGACTGAGGCAGCATCTATGGAGATGGTATGGCTGTGTGCTTGATTTTATAAATCTTTAAGCAACAGGTGTGGCTATTAGGAGTAGTGTCCACATACTTTTGGACATATAATGTATAAGGAACTTAGCTGCAATAACAGCATGTTTTAAATATTTTTTTTTTGTCAACCCACGGACAAATTTCCACATGGTCAGGGTTAGCCTCTCCCATTCATGCTGAACTTATAAATAGTGTCTCAGCCCCAGTCAGAACAAAGCTCATCCAGAGAGATTAATCTAAAAGGCACAGTAACAAAAACAAGCCTGTTTCAGAGAAGTTGGAAAATGATTATACCAAAATTAATCATGAGACTTTTTGGTATATAAATGCAAACAATAATTGGAAATGGAACAATATCCAATGAGTGGAAAATGTGTGATATGGGCTGCTCAAGTTACAGTTTGGTAGAATACCCACTAAGGACAATAATGGGTGCCAGGTTATTATGTTTTGTAAGAATGTCTGCACATAGATTGGTAGTGGTGGGTAAAAACGGACAGGCTGCAGATGAATTGTTAGCCTAGCAAAGTAGTAATTTAGCAAGCCACATGTAGTTTTCTATCCATACCACCGCTAGGCCCATATTTATAAATCAAAGGCAGCTCTGTGGGGAAACTGTACAGTGCCACAACTCCTGATATCCCCTGAGTGCAGCTGTTTTTATCTCTCAGCAAGCGTGGTAAAATTACTGAACTACAGCTGTCAGGATGATTAATGCCGGCTGATAACTCAGTAAAAAAGCACAGATGATATAATTAGCTTTATTTATATGTTTTTTACTGTATGCACTATAATAGAAATGGATTGGGCCTTGCAGCCACTAGCTCACATAGCTGGCACCACAAATCCATTTTTCGCTCTCTCCTGCCACACTGATTTGTGTCACTGGCCTATCGACTGCATCTCCTCGGAGAGAAAAATTGGATCCACGACTGGGTCATATGTGTTTGGTCAGCAAATCTTTCTGGCACTTTCTGCTCTCTGTCATAACTGCTTCACATTAGCATTAACTTCCTTCAGTAAATGAAAGCACCAACTATGTTAAATCGTTAAGAGCCATTCAGGCGCACATCAATAGGTTTGAGTTTAATATCATCAAATCCACATCTATTCTTAAAAATAAAGATCTGTTAATAGTTGTTGGTTTGAGGGAAAACCCCTTAGCCCCTTGTAGGTAGAGTGTCTGGGAATTTCTGCATGTGCTCCTACAGTTTTTTTCACTATAACTTTCTTCTTCAGACATGTTGATGGAATATATTTAGTTGGAAATACATGATTTGCCAAACTGGAAGCAAACTAGATTTTCAGTTTCATAGACAACAAGTCAACATTTGAAGGGTTTTTATTGTGTTTTAATGCTATTTTAAATAGCTGCTTATTTTTTTTTTATTCAAAGCCTATTTTATCCTGCAGGCATGTTGGCCACTAAAGGGGTCTGCAGAAAGAGGTTAATAGACCTATTTGTCTCACTCTGTAGCCAGCTTTATGATCACATGAGGAAGTCGAGATCTCAGCCGTTTTCTCTATGAGAAAAATAAATGGCCTTTCCAAACCTACAATGTGCACAAATATTTTCTTCCCAAGCGTCACTTCATCAACTGAACTATGAGCTTGTATATGTGTCAAAACTACTGCAGGCAACTCTGCCACTGAACATCACATGAAAATACATCTAGCATTAAACTTAACTGTTATATAACAACAATTCCTCAAACAGTTGGCTACTACTGCCAAAAAAGCAACTTAGCTAAGCTTAGCTGATAAAGCTCACCTGTGTGTGGTATTTCGGTGAGGTTGCTAGTTCTAAGATGTCAGTTCAGTGCACAGCAGTGTAAGCTTTTTGTGTAGCAATATTCATATTTTGAATCTTTAACAACCTTGTAATAAAGAGGATCTGGCAACATTAGAAAATGTCAATATGGCAAAATTTATGGGCTTTGGAGTTCTTTTGGTTTTACCACAGGCACAATAGCTGTGGTATCCTTAATATGGTCATGAAACCCATTACAGTGTGATGAGGTTAATTGGTAGAGAATTCTTTTACAGTTTGTGTATTACAAAAAAAACCCAAACAAACACAGAAATGTTCTTTTGGGAAGCAAAAGTTGTTTGTCCTTGGCATCACCTCAAAGAATCTTTTTGGTGCCTTTATTTTACAGACTGAACATTTGCCAAAATCCAAAAAAAAAAAATTCTGTATGCCTCTAATTCTTCTTCTTGTTACATGTCCTGCTCGTGTTTATCCATTACATAATCCACAAATAGCTGTACAAGCAGTACTCTGTAATAGCACCTCTTTTAGTACCTTCTGCACATACAAAGCTATAATTAGTGACCTTGACATCTTCAAAAATCAGCAGAAACAGACATTTTCTAAAAGCCTCGCAATATGAATGAAGCAGTTTGGGTGCAGTAACCTCAGGCGCTGCTGTAACATATGAAGATCTGTGTTCAGATTTATTCAGATGGATAAATGAGAAAAGCTCTGTTTTTGAGGGCCATTTATCAGCGGCTGAAAACAAGCTTTAAACCCGACAAGGAGCAGGAACGAAATATTGATTGAGAGCTCGATGCTTTGAATTAGATCTAAGGACAGCAAACCTGCAAGATGGAATTTTAAACATGATTTCACAAAAAGAAAAGACAAAACGGGGTTATTCTGGATGACTGAAGTTTGACTCCACAAAAAAATGACATGAAAAAATGAAAAAGTCTGCTCGGCAGAGGAGGGAGATGGCTCTGTACGACCACAAACAGCAAACACAAACAAGTCTTACAAAACAAGAGAAAAGGCAGAGCAAATGGACCATGTGGTGAGGTGAGGTCAGACTTTCTTGCATTAAAATACACTTTGGCACCAATCCCTACTACACGGGTTCTACTGTTAGTTCCTCACTCTACCTTACCGAAACTGCATTCATGATATTGATATTTCACTGCTATTTTACATCCGGCTGACTCATATCATGACATTCATACTGACACACTTTAATGAGTGTCCTTGTTACTTCTGAGTTCACTGTGAAAGACACATATTTTTTTAATGAGCTCAGCAAAGTTACTCATTTATCTAAAAGTTCACCAGTATCTCCACTTTTAGGTGTAAACATGTCAGCAGGTCTGATGGATTATAAGAGAATTCAGTGAAAGCTCTCTTCAGTTTAGCAACAGGGAAGAAGACAAGGAGGGAAACACCATTGCAACCACTATAACTAGTGCTTAATTTGTGCTGGATCTTGCCGGAACAAGATCTGGCACCTCTCATATTTCAGGTACCTGTGTTCCAGAACTTATTTATGTGGATCCACCACCTCTTTGACGTCTTTTTTTTTGTGGGACACCAAAAGCTATTGGTCCAGTGGCATCTCTGAGATTTTATGGTAACAGCTCCTTACTGCATTCATTAAAGCTAAGATTATTTTATTGTATAGAATGCTACTATGTTAGATGGATACTTGAAGCACTGTTGTGCCTATGCATTCCAGGACCTTTTCCCTCACTGCCACTTGCTGGATCACTACACTTTTTACAAATTAAGCACTGACTATAACCTATTATATCATTAAAAGCAGAGCATTCTATCTTCCTTTTTTTAGAATGGACATGACTGATAGATTGGCTTAACCTATCAAGATTACCCAGTACAGATTGCATGTTTTGAAGTAGTATTAGCCGTGTTAGCTTACATTTGAGAGAACCATGTGCCATGAGTATATGTTTTCGTGACTAGTTTCATTGTTTTATTGTGGCCAACTTGGCATTTGTCACTGGATGCATGTTTCATTTAAATATTTTCTGTTTGCTATGCAGCTCATCAAGGAGGGATTACATGATAAAGTGCCATCAAACGAACTTACACTGTCTGGACTCCTCAATAATCCCTTTATTGAAAGCTTTACTCCAACAAGCGAAGCGCCTAACAAGAGGAATATATCAATAAATGGTAATTATCAACACACTATGCAGTCTGAGTGCTAGAGGATCAGCTACAGTGTGAAACGCTGCTTATTTTAGATTGCTTCAGGCTGGTATTTGTCCAACTACACAGAAAACAATGTATCATAATCCTCTAAGCCAAACACGAGAAAATCAAAGGCAAATTTCCGCTGTGGTCTTTCGTTAGTAACTGCGAATCAAGTAAGATATAGACTGTATCCTGCTGTGTTTGGTCAATTTCATGGCAGCAGGGGTCTCCCACATTGCGTAATACAAGAATAATGGCTTTTAACCTCTGCTCCATCTCACACTTTCTCAGAAAGTCTGGTAATAAGCTTGAATGTATCATAACGAAGAAGCCATTTGTGTCTTGAGGATGACATGGGAGGACTGAATTTTGCTATGGACTATCAGGCACATGACATTTAAGCATTTTGCCATTTTCCAAGCATAATCAACCACTAAAATGCTTTTAATTGTGCATTAATCATATGCATTATATTTTTTTGATTGACCTTTAAGATCTCTGTGATCTCAACACAATTGCAACAAATGCCATGTACAATCATAGGCAAAGGTCTAAAATGGTTTGAAAAATAAAAATAAAATTAATAAAATGTCATTTGACCAGGGGCGCCCAAACTTTTGCATGTGACAGTGCAGAAAATGTGACACCTGCAGCTCATTGTAGCAGAGACAACTCTTTTTAGACTTCCCTGAAACAAGTAAGAGTGCCTTTACTTTACATGAGAGGTAAATGAGGTAATGGTACTTAATGGCCTTATAATGAACTAAACGATTATAAGAGTTGCTGCTTAATTGAATCATCTCTGTAAATGGGAGCGAGAAATGCATTAAATACTGATTACCAGTCAATTAGCAAACTTGCTTTATTTTAACTTTAAAATGACTAGGTTTAAAACTTCATCGGAAATCTACTCCCTGAAGAACTAGAGAGGAATGTAGTATCCTATCATCTATCAGCAAATGAGCTAAAGCGTGTTAGGAATAGGCTTGTTTTGGGGTATGAAATAAATAAAGTGTGAAATCTCAAAAGTGGGAGGTGTGACCAATCAGAAAGCTGTCAAAATCATAATACAATGACATTTAGCAAAGAAATTATGAACTAAATGTTACTGATTACATTTTATCTGAGAAAAAACTGGATCCCTTTCTTCACAAATACCCTTCAGTGGAAGTAAAAGTGAAGAGTTTAGTTCCAGAATGCTGTATATCCATTCACAATAGTTTTTGAAAAGAATCACCATTGTATGTGCAGTGGGTTTTTCTGTCTTTGTCTTTGTTTGTATGTGTCCATATGTGTCTGCTGCGTTTTTTCATTAACGTTCCCATTCAGTTCTGCCATGTTCCAGTCCAGGTTTTCTACTCCATTCTGCTTGTTATCCCATTTAAAAATTGCTAGGCATTGGCGTTCGAGATTCAGAGAGATTTCCGATAGTTGTGAGTTTTGTTCTTTGTGATTATTCTGATTGATTGTTTTGGACCTGACCTTCTGCTTGTTTTTGTTTTGATTTGGAATTTGCCGATTCCCTTCTGATTTGGTTGCTGTTGTAAATATTTGTAAACCTTTATACAGTGCCGTGTGTAGGGGGTGACTGTTGTTTGTTTCGGGGTTTGGGTGTTTGTGCATGTTTTTATATAGTCAGGGAGTTAAGCTAGCATGCTGTTTTGTGTTTGTTTATTTGTGTCTATAGGGTAGGTAGTTGTTTGTGTGTCTAGTTAGCTGGGGTTCTGTTTATTATTTTGGTCTGGGTCACTTCTAACTTTTGTAACGGTGATTGTTTGTATCAAATTCACTTTAAGCCCATTACATTGTCTTTCACTGTTCTTCTGTGCAATGTGTGGTTTTCCTTATTCAACATTCACCTATACAGTAACATTCATACTACCAAGCTACTACAATCCTTTACTCCTAGACAGTGTCGTAACAATGGACATGAACATGTATTTCTTTCTTTGACAAAGGTTGTAATAATCAAGTTTCATGAGTAGAACTGAGTTTAATGACTTTACTGAGTAGAAATGATACATGCTCTACACTTCTCTTCAATGTGCAATTTCCTGGCATTGTAGTGCATAATTACTATTCAAGTTTAACATATTACAGCAATAATAAAACATTAAATAAAAAATGGTGTAGCTTTTGCACAAGACACATTTTGTACTTTTTTTTATGTAACAAAAGCATACAATTTGACCAGGGGTGCCAAAACCCTGCATATGACCAGACGTCTAAACTCCTAACAAGCATACATCCTGGTAAAATTCAGTTCTATAGTGGCCTATAGTGTATTTTGGAACAGACCTTTTCGAGCATTAGCATTTGAAAAGTGCCAATGCATCAACATTCTACTTGAGTACATACAAGAGGACTTGAGAACACTTGAAAATGCCACAGAAAAATGTGAAGACACCTGCAGTTCAGTGCAGCAGACATACCTTTTTAGGTTATGTTGTTCTGAACAGATAAATGTGCCTTTACTCTTATACTCGAGGGAAGCAGGAGCAGAAGTGCCCTTGACAAAAGGTCTATTTTAAGGGCAGACACAGACTATTTAGTGAAGGTAGTTCAGATGGGGAGGTTTGAAAGGGGCTGCCAATAATACCAAAAATGTCAGCAATTATACAACTTCCCACCACTACTTCAAGAAAAACTGTCAAGCTCATAAGTGGAAGCTCCTATAGGTGAATAAAACCATCAAAAGTCTGCAAATAATGATGCAGCTGTCCCATCTTGTGTGTTACTCATTCATGATTGTAAGTAAAGCAAATGTTGATCAGTTTCTTTAATATGGTGAAGACTGCAGATAGCATGCTGGTATTGTTTAGTTTAAACACAGCTTTATAAACTTGCCATCTGAGTGGGTAGGCTTCAGGATGCTCATTTGAATTGAAACATTGGTTTAAAGAAGCCTAGTCTAGTTTTGTTAAGAATTTGGCTGCACCAAAGAGCATTATGACCATGCTAAGAGTATCTCTCTCTAGTAACTGTAGAGCTTTATATTTGTAATTTTCTGGTGGGACTGGTGGTCCCATCACTGGGAGATTGTGAATTTGATCCCCAGCGATTCCACAGCCAGCCATGAAGCCTAAGAAGGCGTAACTTGCCTAACTCTATCTGGGTGGGTAGGATATTTATTCCTTCCCCATTTCTCAGCACAGTGCTATGCAACTTTGGCATCTCTTAGCTGTTGTAACAGAACTGGCAGCTGGTGTTCTCCTCCAAACATGTTGAGCTGTCCAATGACAGGGGCTTGTTGGCAGGTTAATGACTAGGAGGAATGTCGCGTTGGCCTTCACGTTCTAATTTGAGTAGCACTGCGTAAAAAGGAAACAAAACGTAGTATAAGTCTGCCCTCACAGCTATATTGTCACAGAACTATCAACTGAAAGGTTCTTCACAAGGTGAACTCCACGTTTTTAAAAACTCAAACAGATTAAGTTATTCAGAGTGATGCAAAACAGGTAATTTTAGAAAATGTACTAAATCAGGACTGTTCTAAACAGTGGCGACTGAAAGCTTATGAACCCTTTCAGTATATTTCTGCTTAACTATGACCTAAAACGTAATTTTCGGTGCTAAGGGTAGATAAAAATAACCCAATTAAACAAATGAGACAAAGATATTAAAGTTGGTAAATTATACATATTTATTTATCCTATAAAAACATTGTGGAAGGATCTTAAGCAAGAAAACCAACCAACATCCAAGAGCAGAAGCTGTTCTGATCAACAATTACTGTAAACTTTTAGCTGCGGTTATTGCTTCAAGGGAGTCACACCAGATAAATATAAAGATTCACATACATTTGCCAGTCCCAGATATATAATATTGGACCATTTTCCTTAATAAATAAAAGATCAAGTATAATACTTTGGTATTGTGTGTTATATTGAGCGCTCTGTCCACTTTAAGGACTTGTTAAAATTATGTTTTAGGTCATATTTGAGCAGAAACATAGACAATTCTGAAGGGTTCATAACCTTTTAAGCATCACTGTAAAGAATGTTAAGCAAATCAACATTGCCATATTAAAAGCATTCTTTGCGTTAACACCAGCATCCCTCTGCGGTGTGTAAACGGACAAACAAACCATGGTCTATATATCTCAATTCAGTAGCTTAACCTTAAATGTCAGACTTTACTTATACCATCACAGTATATTTTGAGGTACATGGTTGTTACAAAACAACTATATGCTCACACAACTATTAACCCAAAAGCTTGTTCATAAGGTACAGATTTTAGAGTCATTTAGAATGATGTGCTACAGTTAGTTTTAGAGAAATTTACTAATTAGAATATTTCACACTGCAGATAACAGGAGCCATCACCACCAGTTAATGTCTTTAAAAGCTAATTCTGAAACTGAAAATAGTTACAATACCATTACAGTTTAGAGGTACAAGGTTGTTACAACAGAGAGAATGAGTAATAACATTCAAGTATTAAGGGTTTTTTTACTTTAAGGTCAACAATTACGTGACATATTGATGTTGTGCATGACTGCGTCATTAAGCGACTGCGATGTCAATTAACTTGAAAAATGGCATCTTTAATAAGAACGGCCTTCGTGGTGGAAAGCTCTGTTATATATGCAATTGGACTATGGTATCCGTGCTGCATATGGCTGCTGTCTACTGAAAATCTCTGACACAAATCCATGATCTGCTTGACTAAGACCTCTTAGCAATAAGCACACTAAGCCACCCTGGGAAGTATAATGACAGATGCTTTTTATAGAGACAGATGAACACAGAATTCTTTCCTTTTTCTAATGACAGCTGTGTTGTTTTAAACTTAAATGTCACCAGATCCCAAAAGATTTCTTCCTTCACAAACTTATATAGTTCTTTTTTTGAAGGTCTTCCTTGTTGACAGATATAGATATATGAATATTCTAACAAGAGGTTTTACTTTGTTCATTTGGAAGGCATATCATATCCAGAGAAGAAGTGTTAAAATAACAGCAATTAAAAGGACAAATAAATAGCCCTGGTTACATCACATTACCTTTCAGATGCAAGATAAGTAACATCATTTGTGTCCTACAGTGGAGCATTTATCAAGAGCTCCATGCATAAAGCTTCAGGTAGGATTTTTATTCCTTATCCTCATTAAAACTATTTTCCTGTTCCATCTTGAGGACAGACATGCCAGAATATAATCACAGCACCATTTAAGGTGGAGCAGAACTATTTGAACAAGAAACCGGCGAATGCCCTTATCAAAATCTTTTTTTAAAGAGTTACTTGTGGCGGCACGGTGGTGTAGTGGTTAGCACTGTCACCTCACAGCAAAACAATCCGGGTTTGATTTCCGGGTCCGAGCCGTTCTGTGTGGAGTGTGCATGTTCTCCACATGCTTGAGTGGGTTTCCTCCGGGTACTCTGGTTGCCTCCCACATGTCCAAAGACATGCATGTTAGGTTGATCGCTCACTCTAAATTGCCCGTAGGTGAGAGTGCATGAGTGAGTGTTGGCCATGTGATGGACTGGCGACCTTGGTGTACCCCGCCTTCGCCCGATGAGATTGGCTCCAGCCCCCCCTCCTGTAACCCCGACTAGTGGGATTAAGCGGCAGATAATGGATAGATGGATGAAATTACTGGTTTTAATAATTGGTTTAATAAATTCTCTTGACTTGACTTAATAGTCTAAATCACTTATTGGAGACTAAGTAGTCTAAACTAAATTAACATTAAAACTGAATGAAACACTTGAAACATTGTGTTACTACGATGAACTGATGATATGAGCATGCTAGGTAGGGCTGCTTGATGGGTATAATAAATTGACAGAACACCAGTGTGGGTACACCAGTGTATTCAAATTTGGGCAAATGGAGGATCAAACTTATTATTTATCACCAAATCGCAAGGAAAGCAAAGGAGGATGAAGAGGATGGATCCTTGGCTTTAAAAAAATGGAAACAAAATCTGGACAGACACTGAGGCAATGGAAGGACCTGATGGTGATCATATTACTAAGGATGAGAGCGGTGGGTGGGTTGGGGGGGGTTGTAATGCGTAAGCTGTGTTAAAGGGTCTCTACACAGCCGTGAAATGCAATTTTTAAATTTATAGTATATCGTATAGTCGATGTTCAAAATTATTTTGGCTAAACATGTGAGACGGTAACAATTCACCATATGAGTGGTAAATTAATTCAATTAACTTAATTGCCAGATAATGAAAATTAGAATGACAATGACAATTAGACGAGTGGCTGCCTAATCAAAATTAATTAATTAAATCATTTGTGCTTATAAATAAGAATGAGAAGATACATGAAATGCTGATTACCTGTCAGTTAACAAACTTGCTTCATTTTATTTTTAATATATTTAGTCATTACTCATAATGCCAGTGTTCTAGCCTTGATAATTTTGGAGTTCTGTTCTTCAGGACACCTGTACTATCCTTATCTCTAACTAAAATATAGAGTTAACATTTTTGCTCCTGGGCTTAATCATATATCAAAATTACAAAGACAAATTACAATCACAGTGTGGGAGCTCTGGCATACAGTCTATATCAGAAGGCCTGCAGGTAGTCATTAACCACAAGGGGCATTATGGCAAAATGACCACCCCAGCCTGGTCACTACTGATGAGCTGATTGTGCCTTGAGCTGATTGTGTTATTGAGCTCAGAACATGAAACCTATTATAAAGTTTGTCCGTCAACTTGAATCGGTGTTCGTTTTCTTTGAATTGAAATTACAGAACTTTGAAGGACTTTAAAACAGGCTCCAAAGCAGCTGGCCCTCACTGTGTTTTATTCTTTCTCTCCAACACTTTCGGTGCATATTTCATCCTCTCCCCGTGTATATATAGCCCTACTGCCCCACTGAGCTTCAAAAACTCCACAGCACTGCAGAGGAAACCCAAAGTGGCATGCTTAATAACTTTTCTTGCTAAGAATTTAGGGCCCCTTGAAAATTTCATGCATGAGCCCTCTTGCCTTGCTTCATTCCCTTAGCACAACCTGTTACTACATTAAAACCTGCCAATATTTTCAGAACTCTGTATGTTATTATAGATTCTTAATTCCTGCTTATAGTAGCCTGCAGTGAAATGTAAATATACATAAGAGCAACATGGAAACAGTATACTGTAAACAAGTGGTGGAAACGGGAATGTTTGTTTGTCTGGCTATTGATCATGAAATTCAGTCAAGGAATGATAGATATTCATAGCAGACAGTAGATCTCTATTGCGCGTTCACTTTCAAGTGAAACATTTGCCTTTCAGTGGTGTAGTGAATATCTTAACTTAAAAACAGAGGGTATGTTGGACTTGATTCATGAGGGAAAGTAAATGTGAGTATGCAGTGCTGTTTGCATTGTAAATGCCTCAAAATAGCTTGGAAGAAATTCTGTTTCCACTGACTTGCATTGAAAGTAAAGTTTTTGTTCTTTTGTTGCCGTCTTGTTTTTTATTGGGCAGCGACAATACCTTGATGACCCATCTTCACCTCTAAAAAACTAGCCGACACAACCTTCACTGTTTTTTTCCTGCAGTTTTTCCTGCCCCTTTGGCAGCATCTTGATTTGAATAACAATCTAATTTCCCTTTCTGGAATTATAGACACGACAACCCATCTCTATCTGCAAAAAAAAAAGAAATGTCATACTGTCTTCCCAATCTTTGCTGTTTTTCCCTTTTTTGTTCTTTGAAAGCCTGATTTGCATTTTTGCTACCATCTTCAAATAAAAACAAAAGTCTGCTCCTCTTACAAACCTTGGCAGGGCTAAACCAGGTGGGCCTACTGCAGTTACATTTATTAAGAAGGTACCACTTCTTGCCCCCTTCCCAAAGAACTTAAGCAGAAGTACAAATGTATTTCTGGCATCCATCTGCACAGAAACAATTCTTTTCTCCTCTTTTTGGGTTTTTCCTGGTATGCAACTGGTTTACAAGTGCTAAAGCTGCAAAGCAGACACCAACAAAATCTAATGAAATTTAACACAAAAATGGATTAGTAGCTAGATATAAATGACTGAACTGTAAGTAAAAAGTAGATTAATTATTCACTTATATACCTGAGTACAAATAAAAGTATTAAGGTTTGAAAATCCTGGAACTAGAAGGTACTCGAGTAGCTATTTACTACCTGCTTTTGCCTGTTATCAAGCAACTGTATAATTACTTTAGTGAAATAATGACTCAAGTAAAAGTGAAAATACCTTCCCACAAAACACAACTTGAGCAAAAACACAGAAATAGCAGCTCCGAAACTTCTTAAGTAGTGAATAACTTATTAAACTGCAGCAGACCTTTGTAGTACTTTCAGCATCTCTCAGCACCGAAGTCTATTTGGCTCTAGTCTTCTCTTCTTTTATCTAAATAATTAACCTCAGAGGTCAGCAGTATAAGCAATCACAAAGCTCTCCAAATGCTGTCACTGACATCACAGAAAGAAATTAAAAAAGAGAAAGAACAAACTGAATGTTAATGAATGAAGACTTTTGCCACAAACACCACTGAGCAGAACTGAAAATGTTACCATCTGAAAATACTTCATCCAGCAGCATGTGTCACTGTGAGCTATTAGATTGGGGACTGGTGGTGATTAGTGGTTACATCAGTAGGTCAATGTACTTTCATTTTACCCCAAGTCCGTACTCAGACTATGTGAGAAAAGAGAGTCTCAATTGTGTCAGACGAAACCCAATTAACGCACCTACATTTCTGTAGGGGTGTCACTATTAATTACCCACTGATTAGTAACAAGTAAGTAATCAAGTAAAAGCCAAACAATTAATAAATGAATTGTTAAATGAAGAGAACAAAATAAAGCGACTGAAAGGGACTGAAATTAAAAAAAGCGATTAGTTGGGGTGGAATTGCCCATTAGCATTACGCACATTGCTGATTCATTAAGAAAAGAAGTTTTAATTGACTTTTAATTGAGTTTTGCATAAAGTTAAATGAAGTAACAGAGATAGCCCTAGTCCAGATCAAGGATGCTGTAACTGGCCGGCAGGTTAGACTGACACGGAGGTGGGATGTGAGTTTTATTTATTGTGATCTGGGTTTACAGCTGGGCTGACATGACATTAGAGTTTGAGAATCTATGAATGAAATATAATAGAAAAATAAAAGGAAGAGACAGAAAGCAAAAGAAGTACTACCAACATTGAAATGCAAAGTAAAACATAAAAGACGAAGGGAAACAGGGGGACGAACACGAGAGGACAAAGAATACGGGATAGAAAACAATGGGATATATGCTCTGAACACTGACAAGAACCTCCTGGGGGCCATGAATAAAAAGCAGTGACGAACATAATAACAAGAGGGCAGAGCTAAGGGGAGCGTATGGGGTCAACATGGACAAGGGCAGACCTGATCAGGAAAACAGAGAGAGAGAAGGAAAATAAAGGATATAGATTGTCTCAATAGATTGTCATCTTTGTTTCTTTGTAAAGGCTGTCCACCCCTTCCTTGTTTTTCCCCTTCCTTGTTTTTTTTTTATGGACTCACAGCTGCATCCTTTTTAAATGCACTCATCAGAAACATTTTCTTGTTTTTGGAGACAACAGTAACACGCTGTCAGTGGAGCAAAACCTCTGTCTGATCTAATTAAGTGTGTGAGCATTTTTCGATATAACAAGATTTTAAGAGATTTGATAAAGACACATAGACTTTGAGATATTAAGTGTACGTATACCTGGATTTTTTGTTTTTCCAACTCAACACATATAAATGGATAATAATAATAATAATAAGAAGAAGAAGAAGGGAGCTTCACAGCAGTTGTACAGCTTTGCTAGCATCACTCATGAAACTGGACACCACTGGCTCAGGCAGCCCCACAAGCAGCAGATCCAGGTAGCCTCAAGTGGCCTATATTGTCACCATATTGGCCAATCGAGACAAGCATGTAGCTGTAGTGTATTATTGACCAAGCAACTAGCCCAGACAGCTATCTAGTTGTGAAGCAGGCAACCTAAGCAACCATGTAGTTGCATTGCAGCGTTATTCAAGTGGTCAGTTCTGGAAGCCTTGTAGCTGCAGTGGAACACTGCTCGAGCAGCGAGCATAACAAGCCCCAGAAGCATTCTTAGCTGCTGTCTTATTGAATACTATAGCAAACTCCTTGACATCAAAACATACACACAAACGATACAAAACAAACACCCAAAACAACATAAAGCAGCAAGCATATTGCAGCAGTGTACTTCCAGTGGAACAGATTCCAGGGATAGAGAAAAGCTCAACCGGAGACAGTAAGCACCACAGACTTAATTTAGCACTACAACTGCGCCAACATTTCAAATACAAGCGAAACCCTACAGAAGTGGCTGTCCTAACAAAATTCCTTCAAGAGCACAGTGACAGATCTAATGAACTGCAGGCCTTGCTCACCTCAAATAAGGTTCCTCTTTAATCTAAGGTTCCTCTTTAAGTTTAATCTTTTACTTTTTGTAAGTTTCAAATCACTGCTAACCATTTTTGATTGAGTGATAAGAGTGACTTTTCAAAAACACTCTTATGACCACAAATTCTTTAGAATAACATAAAAGTAACAAAGGTATTGGAACACCAACACATTATACCTACAGGAGTTTTTATGATATTAATGTTCTAAATTTGTAAGCATTACTATGGAGTTGCTACAACAGTTTTCACTTTTGTGGGAAGGCTTTCTAAAAGATTTTGTAGTTTGTCTGTGGGAATTTTTGCTCATTCATCTTGAAGACGTTTGATGTCAGACACTAATGTTGGACGAGAGGGACTGGTTCATAATCTCAGTTGTAGTTCATATCAGGGGTGTTTGAAGTCAGAGCTCTGTGCAGGCCAATCAATTTCTTCTACACCAAACTCACCAACCCAGCCTTTATGGATCTTGCTTTGTGCACTGGAACACAGTCAGAACAGAAAGGGCTCTTTAACAAACTGTTCCCACAAAGTTAGAAAGTTAGAATTTTCCTAAATGTTACAATTGTTCTAGTCTAGATCAACCCCTGAAAAACAACCCCATAATTTCCACTGCGTGGAGTCCAGTGGCGGCGTGCTTCACACCACTCCATTCGGTGCTTGGCATTGTGCTTGGTGTTGTGAGGTTTGCATGCAGCTGCTCGGCCATGAAAACCACTGGCATGAAGCTCCTGGCGCACAGTTCTTGTGCTGATGTTAATGCCAGAGGAGATTTGGAAGTTATTGAGTTAGCAGAGCGCTGGCAACTCTTGTGCTCAAATTATGCTCAAATTCTGTGAGCTCTTCAGAATGACTCACAAATGTTTGTAAAGGCAGACTGTATGGCTAGGTGCTTGATTCTACACACCTGTGGCAACGGGATTGACTGAAACACCTAAATAATAACTGTGCAGCATGGTGAAAGTGGCAGAGTTGAAATGCTGGTAATTCTGCTCTCTCTGCTCTCTGGGATATACAGCAAGGCAAGTCCACCTCCTAAAGGCTCAAAAGAGAAAGAAATTCTGACTGGAACTCCACTGAGATGCCCTCTAATGTGTCTAAATTAAAGCTATTCTGGAAAGAAAAGTGGGACAGAATTCCTCTGATCTCCACTTATAGAAGACATTTGGTTGCAGGTATTGCTGCTTGAGGTGGCAAGACCAGTTCTGAAATTTGGGGAGGCAATTACTATCTTCACAAAGGTTCTAAAGGTGTTGCAAAACATTTAAATCAAATGAACTTTTAAAAGCTGTGTTTGTGTTGTTTCATGTTCTCTTAGGATTACATTCTGTTTAAAGTGATCTGCGGTCAGTTAGCGTGACATTAAATAAATTTAAACACTATTTAAACAGTTAAACAGTGCTATAGTCTTATTTGGCAGTTGTGATATTAGTTGTTTTTCATGGTTTGTTTCCACAAATATTTTTTCCAGCAGCTTTTGACCAAGACTGCAGCAAGTGAAAAAGCTGTCGCCGGTGACATTGTGCCCATGGAGACCTTTTGTCATGTCTCGGATTTTCTGGTTCCTTTCAGTTGCTTTACCCATGTACACCTGTCGGTTTCGTGCAAAACTTGACCTGGCGTCATATGACACCTGAATTTTGATGCCGTATTCTACAGGCCTGAACAGACAGCCACCTCTGACAGGAACAAGGTTTTTGTCAGTGTTGACCTCAGGGCCAGGATTGTTTAAACATGGCAGGCATCATACCCACTTGTGCCAGGCATAATTGCAGCTAGTTTGTCTTGGGCACGTTGTTCCCGTCTAGTGTCTCTGTTGACAAAGCATATGACCCTGGATAAAATATGAAAATGTAGCGTGATATGCAGAGGCAAATATCGCTCTCTCAGTCTCTAGTAGTGCATTTATTTTTAGATTTGTTCACTCCAGCCATGCAAATATGTGCCACTTAATTTCTCTCAATTAGACTCTGTCTCTGCAAAGAGGCAACATGACAGAAACCCCTACTCTTAAGGTGTGGCTTCCGAAGAGCAGGAATTGGTGGGCCTTGACCGTGAGGAGGCAAAGCCACAACTGGCAGAAAGTCCATTGGGGAAGGAAGTCTGTCATCCAGGACAACAGAGAGGAAAGGGGCCGAACTGCAATGTGCTGAAACTGGACAGTTCCAGTCTGTGCACCTAATTCTGAATCATTTCCCCCAAAAATAAGTAGAAGCCCAAAAAGTTTGTTCCCAGCTGAAAACAATGAACAGTAGTGTCAGCATAAACCGTGATGATATCTGTAGGCAAGATGGTTGTTGGGGAAAGAGAGTCAACAATGGTGACTCCCTCAAAAAGTGAGCAGTAGTCTGACTTCCATGTTTTCTCATCACCAATATTATAACATGATTGCTTTTCAGATAAATACAAACATCTGTAATAAGAGCACAGATGCTAATGGGTAATCTATGTGCTCTGCCATCTTGTGATACTACTGTTTACTTCTGTTGTGCAATGCCATTTGCTGCTGATGTATCCTTTTCTGTTCTGCAAATGCAGGCTGTTTTCCTGAATAGCACCAAGCTTCTAAAGCGTCTGAACGGAACCGATTTCAGAACCAGGGTTTTTTTGGTCAAACCTGTTACTAATCATCCAAAAGACAATAGCAGGATTAGATTTACACCCTCTGAAAAAAAGGTACGAAACTTGTTACTGGGGTGATATCCTCATGGGTACATTTCCGTTAGGGAACATAACTGTACCATATTTAACTGATTCTGTTTTTAAAGGAAAATTGGGTATAAAAATATATGCACTTTGCTCCTGGGAAGAACTGGGAGAAAGGTGATGTACCTTTAAGTGGAGATTTACATTGTTTGTACCTTAAGGAACAAAATGTATCAGTACTGTACTTTTTTTCCTAACAGTGTACCCATCTTTTTATTCTTTGGTTTCCTGTGAAAAGGGCTTATTTGAATCTTATTGTTGTTGTAAATAAAACCCAAATGAAATTCGACTTTGTGTTTTGTAGTTCAAACCCCTGAGACATATCCAATAAATGCATGAACACCTTTGAAAATTCACATGTTTAATGCAAAAGAGCAGATTAAAAGGCAGATGTATCCAGGTTTTTGCATTCAAATGTTAAAACTATCATCTGATACAACAATACTTTGATATATTTGCAAAATATAGTAATATTAAATCTTATCAATATCACCCAGGGCTAATCGCATGATTAGATTATGTAGCCCAAATTTCTTATAGCGGTGACCATGTAAACAACGTTCATTATTTAAAGGAATACTCCAGCGTATTTCAATGCAGTTGGATCCTGTACTTCACTATCACCTGTAAATCACGATTTAATTAACCTGTAGTTGTAAAACGACAGAATATGTGTTGACTTAAAACACGCTAATAAATGCAAACAGGCTGCAGCTTTTACTTTTACAAAACAGAAAACATTTCTTTTTACAAACATAGTACTGATACTTAAATACACTTTCACTACTCAGAATACAGCACTCACTTTCTTAGTATTTGGTGGTTATTGTTATTGTTTGAGATTATTGTCATTCATGTGAGGAGGATTTTTCTCAGAAGGACGCCTCAATGGCATCTTCAGTGCCATTCAGCATGCTAGTGATGTGAATCCCAAAGCACAGAGTCTGATACAGAAGACACGTTAAAAATACTGTTACAATCCATTCCTCACACTGACATACCATATTATAATTTTACAGTTTCACTAATTTACTTAATAACCCGGACACATACTGCTAATTTTACTGAGAGGGTAAATCAGCATCGAACAAAGAAATGTACTCTACCGCAGCCTTCTAACTCTCTAAGGTCCGTAATAATCCAATGTTTTAACAGTAAAAGTGCACAATACATTATGTGTACATCTTATTTAATATTGTTCGTCAGCTTTTTTGGTCCTGTTTTCAGGTCATAGGCAGGGATCAGAGTAACTTTCTCTACTTTAGCTTGGATATGTTATCAGAGGTCAAATAAGTCTGATTCTATCCTGCTGAAATGTCTGAATATAGCACAATGAAGCATGAGAGTACAAGCATATGTACAAAAACATTACTACTACATAGCTAACATATAGCCGTGTTGCCCTCTAAACATGTGGTCCCAGGTAACCAAAGTTTTGTTGCATTTACTTAATCCATCATACGTTTTGCTCTTGGCTTAATGTGATTGTGAAATCTAATGACTGGAAAATGATGGCAGTCAGCTTAAATAATTGTGATCATGACAAGTAATTGCGATTTGGTGATTTTGTAGTAATTGTGACAGGCCTAATGGCAATTACCGTGACAGGCCTAATGACACTATCATTCATTTACATCCCAGAAAGACATCACCTGCTCACGAACAACATTACAAATAGATCTTCGGCACAATGCATTCAATTACACATTTACACCTGAGACATCTCCAAATCCCTAAATGCTACATAGTGTGGTTTTAAAAATGACAAATGTTGGAACTAAACAAGAAACACTGTCAGACACAAGCTTGGAAAATGAAGCCTACTAAACCAGTATTACAGTTTTTAGAATGTAAACATAGACACTTGTCTCACACTCTTTAATTAGTATAGTCTTTATGTTATGCATCAGTCATCACATTTTAAAAAGGTTCTTCAAGCTCTCGTATCTCACTTACAAAAACGGCCCTTTAAAGAAACGTTCATAAAAAAAGTTGTTCTTCTTTGGCATCACTTCAAAGAAGCTTTCTGGCAGCTTTATTTCAAAGCGTGTATAATGCAGAGATAAACAGCAGCATGCAGTAAGTAATCAAGCCCAAATGAACATATCCGCATATCATCTGTACAGTGGCAGAAAGAATCAAAAATTCAAGCATTTATATTCATGTGCACCTTCACACCGTTCTTCTCCCCTTTAAGTTTTATCTCTTTTAGGTTTTGCTTCCTCCTCCTGAATTAGTGGTGAATTGTATCTATCATTCGCTCCCTCCCTTGCAGTAAAGTCCCAGTGAGGGAATATGATCTGAAGTGTCCAGCTGTGTCCACACCCTGCTGTCCCACTCTCTTATTAAAGGCCCTGCATCATTACTCAAATGCTCTGCTGCTTTATTAAATATTCAAGCAAAACAGCTAAATCTCTTCAGAATTCCCGGCTCCAACCCTTTTACATTTTACAGGCTATTCAGCTTCAAACTACAGGCTGAAAATGTCACCAGCTGATCGCTGTGATTAAATTTCATGGTTATTTGGAGTTCAGTTAATATATCATTAAGGTCTTAAGACAACTTCTAAAACCGCACGTCTAAAACCGCAGGTTTTTATGGAACGGTACCTTAATGATATATGTATCATATGAACATGCGTTTTCAACATGAGTAACAAAAAAAATGATAAACAATCAACTTAATATGAACAATATATGAATATTTAACGTGTACAAAGTGTGTTAATTTACTCCCGTTGCAGATTGCACTCTATTATCACATGCTGCTGCCGTACAGCAACAAGCATATTTTCACATAAAACCTGTAGCAACTACACTTGTTTAATTTATGAAACAGAATGGTGACTGTGTTAATTGTGTGTTGATCCTTTTTTTGAAGTCGGTTAGCTTTCAGACACAGAAAGCATATGTTTAGACACAGGATATCAATGTATGTAAGTAAATCATTCAGTTTCCCGAATGTTGAATTGACTGTATGTTGTACTCAGAAGACAATAAATACTGTTGTTGCCATATGGCATTGTTCTTAATTTAATATCAGTACAATATTTCAAAAGTAGGTTAAAATTATTACAATTTACAAAAATAACACTGAAGTCTAAGCCCCATTCATATGGGTTAGTATTACATTTCTGAGGGATTATCAATGAGATCTATTAATTTAATCCAGTGTGAATCTAACATGTTTGCTCACAAGCCTGCTAATGAAATAATTTGGGAAAAAAATTACCTTCTACAGTTCACTGAATTTGGAGCTCCTTCAGTAACAGTAGTAACGGTTTGAATCAACATCTCAGCGATGTACAAACAAAATCAGAGAATAGAAAAATAGACAATGGGCAAAACTGAAGTTAGCTTCCTATTTCCCTATTTGCTGCACCAGTTAAGATGGAATAGAAAATTTCTGATAAGCTGATGAAGAAAAATTGAGTTTAGCTTCTTAGAAAATTGTGTCTGCTTTTCTTTTCAGTGTTGTTGGAATGACAAGAGGAAAAAAACAAAGTGATGTGTTTTCTGTTATGTTGAGCACCACTGGCAACCCGCTGGCCTTTATGCCATTTAACTGCACAACGTTGTTATTGTTTGGTAGTGTTGTACTTGTGGCATAATACTGATGTAACATTAAACATCTGTTGTGATCTTTTGATCAGAGCTATTAGGAGTAACTTGGACTTGGGAAAATGACACACATCCTAGATTCTGTACAATTCAGCCCGTCAAATCATGGACATTGCCATGGTAAAACGAATCCAGCTGGAATAAGGATTTAAATGAAGCAACACCACATTGTCTAAGAAATAATTTTATTTGCCTAATTTTGTTTAATTTTTGGTCCATTTATTATAAAATGTTTGCACAATGTAACCCCCGCCCCACCAAAGGGCAGGGATAATATTCTAAATGCATTCAAAAATTGGCTTAACAACAGTTTCACAACAAATAATAACAACTGATTTTATTATTCTATGCCATGCATGCTGCTTTGTTGACAATTCATTGTAGCACTGTGTACCTATAGAGCTGATGAATAGATACAGGCAGCACTGACATCTCCTTATGTCACTGGGTAGTATTTATCAAGTTCCCTATTTATGTGAAAAATGAAACGAGTTGAAGAAAAACCTGAAGGACTAATAGCATTATTATGCCAGAAGGCGTAAGAGTAGAAATGACCATGTGTGTCGAGATCACTTCACGGGTGTGTTATATGTCTCAAGAGAGGTATGTGTGTGTGTGTGCTTCTGTGTGTGTGTGGTATTTGCATTCAGTTTTCCGTCACTGTTCTTGCAACAAATAATGAAGACACAGTGTCATTTGCCTGAGTGAATTAACCTCTGGAGACACATGCACAGCACACCCATTATACACAGTAGCTTAATATGAAATACACAGTAAGAGCGTTCTCTGAAAGCTGTAAAATGTGACCTTTACGAATATCAAATAGTATCAGTAGTGTAATCAGTGTTTACAAACTACATTTATCATTTTTTTGATGTGTACTTATATTCACATATAATCCCTGCTGAAACAAACAGTACAGGCCAGCAAGAATTCCAGTTTGGTTGAAGATAGTTTACGCTGGTCTGGTGCTGCAGGGTCATGCTGGTTGACCAGCATACCAGCATCCAAAACATAAAGTATGCTGTTTTTCCTGGTGGTTTGCATAATTACGCCCATTGCTGCTGCCAGAACAAAATATTGTATGTCTAAAATGATAACTATACATAAATATGAAGTTTTTCTTCTGTGAAACATATTTTGGGCCTTTCATTTGGTCCATTTGTCATAAAACCTAAACACAATGTAACGGGCAAGATCCATTTATGGCAAATTATGTCAAAAAGTGCTATTCAGGTTTTGATGGTGATCAGTCATACTGGCGTGTTCTGTTTTTGCATAACAGGTTTTTGTTCTGTACTGTATCAATCCATACTGTCGCTACATCTTTGTCATACATAACTGAGTCAGTGACTCACTGTTCCAACCACCAGGGATCTAGTCAGCGCCTTGATTTGTATTGACTATGCACTGATTCTCTTTATATGGAGGTAGTTTATGAATTAAGACAATGAAGTCTTTTCATTGTAACTTGAGCCCAAACTTTATGTGTATATCGTTATTAAAAGCATCTCACCACTATTTTGCAAAAACATTTCCTTTTTTGAAAGCTCCAGTTAAGGCGGTGTTTAAATTTCACAATTAACTTATTCCTAAAAAGTCTTGCAATCATGTTTCTAGAGGAAAGATTTTTCTTCACCTGTAAAGCTACCATTTAGCAGTCATGCTATTTTGTCAGTGACGATACATACAACCTTTATTTTTATTATATTCAGAACTTTGCTTTGCTTTATTTTTACTGGTAAATGGTTGTGTAAAAGCAAGCAACCAAATCACGGCCATAATGGTACCAATGATAACAAATGCTGTTCTTTTTGTAAAATGAATGTAATAAATAAACGAATGTCTAAAAAACATCCTGGTGCATTTCAGGTAGGTTGGGATTATTATTATTTCATTTTTGTTTACACCAAGTCATAGTTGTTTACAATCCAAAACTAAGTGTAGGCCATCATCCTCTCCTACTCCCAAGAAACACATACACTTCTAGATCACCTGACTTCAAGCACATGAATCACGAGCGCACAGCAACCCAAGCTCACAATTTCTCCATGCCTACGGCAATATTTGAATGACTAAGTTAAAATCTGATTTGCAGATGTACAATAAACTTTGAACATTTTGTACTGCCAGCACAGTTCCTCTGAATGAATTATATCTTTAATAAGAGTGGGCGTTCATTTTCTTCTCTATGCAATCAAAAAATAACTGACCTCCACAGGGAGGAATTACTGCACAGCCATTAAACGACCTCTCCAGATAAGACGTTTTGGCTAATTGGCTAGATTGGAGAAGATTACAACATGCACATGTTGTGTTACTTCCTTGCCTTTCTGCAGGAAGGTAAACCTGCTTTGCACTGAAATGGCGAGTAGGAGACGAGGTGAACATTGTTATTGGTATAATGACAAATTACACTACAGGGCAAGGAAGTATGTGGACAAGTTTAGGTGCTTCAGCCACATCCACTGGTAGCAGAAGTATGAAATGAAACTCATAGCCATGCAATCTGCTTAGACAAACACTGTTAGTAGAATGGGCTGTTCTGAAGAATTTGATAAATTGTGACACTGTCACAGCATGCCTTGGTTACAAGTCAGTTAATGAAATTTCAGCCTGACTGGTCAACTGTAAGTGAAATTATTGTCTAGATGTCTAGGAACAATACTAGCCCAGCAAACTTACAGGATGTAGTGTAATTTGCCTCTGTTCCAAACTGCCTCTAGAAGCATGAAGTGAGTTTCCATGGCCGAACAACATCCACGTCACTGGACTTGAATCTAGCTGTCTGATGAACAAATCTGGGTTTGGTCGATACCAGCATAACCCTGCCTACCAGAATGGATAGTGCCAACAGTATAGTTTGGTGGAGGCGGGATAATTGTCAGGGTTCTGGCTTTGGGTCCCTTAGTTACAGTCAATAAGGAGTCTATGAACGCATCAGTTCATTCAATTTGATGTTCCTTTTTTCCCCCACCAATATCTTTGGGATATATACGGTTCAGACTTTCCTGAATCTGTTTGGCCTTTCATTAGACACATATATTATGTGTAACTGGTGGATTTGAGTGTCTATCATCTGCCTCTTGCCTGTGAATGGTGGGTTAGCGTGTTCGTCTATAGTTTGTGTGAAACTTACCAAATGGATGTTCAGAAAATCCAAAGGACCTACTCCTTTATTCAGTCGACAGATGAGAATGGTGTGTAAGGATGTTTACAGCCGCTGAAGTTGCTGCAGCAGCTTTAGAATGTAGCAATGAGGGTAAGATATTACACATTTTATTTATTACACATTGTATTTCACTGCTTTAAAAACCTCTAAGACTTGATAAACTCATTTCAAGCACCAAAACAATTTGTTCAATGGCTGCTTGTTGTAGAGAGAGCTAAGATTGCTCTGACTGTTTTGATATTGTGGCTTGGCCAGGCGAGGGCCTGAGCACACAGACTGGGGAACCTGACAAAACTCAAAGAGACACACACAGACAACCCAGTGTGCTTATTTACACAATAACCAAGTAAAAAAAACTAAACTAAACTAAACTAAACATGGCTTACTCTTTTTAAAGAGTCTTTCTTTCTATTTTGTTCCTCGCTCTCTAGCTTGTGGTGTGCAGGCCAGTTTATAAAGTGTCTGTGCTTCCCGCACACCTGTGCATGATCAGCAGGAAAGCACAAGCCCTGTGTTGGGGGGAAAGGCAGCGACTCGCCTTTCCACTGCACTCTCCACAATTTAACAAATGCAGATATTATGCTACATGCAAATGTCTTTATGGGGGAATTTAAGCATGTATGCAACACTCAGAGGAATGCTCTTAGACCTCAGAGGGTTAATGCACCAGAATCTTAAGTCATAATAACATAATAATAAATAATTTTCTCACAACAGTCACGACTGAAAATGACTGCCAGACTTGCCCTTAGTCCACCTAATCTTCATCTTTTTTAGAGCACTTTCCACAGCTGAGACCACCTGGCTGTCTAAAATCTCATATTTTTTGCTAGTACAATAATGCATTTCATGTGTTTTAAATGTAAACTATTCAGAATGGGTCTATAACTTTCTTATCGATTATTGCTTATTGATTATTTTGTTTTCCCCTGTGTTGTTTTGAACTTGCAAATTATTGCCTGATTATTATCATTTCAGAAATTTATACATTTGCAGAATGCTTCTACATTTAGGAATCAATATTTCTTTGTTTTTGTACAGAGTACAACCAAACTGAGCAGCAATCCTTACAGTGCAATTAACAAGACATTTAACATGTATGTTTTTGTCATGCTCCTACATGCACAGGACTGATTAACTGCCCGCTCATGAGCATTACATTAAAATTTAGTCCTGTGCCAGTCTCAAAGGAGTCACATGAGATTGCAGGCCTCCAGTTCCGGCTCGTTTCAGTAAGTCAGATCATATGTCTCAGTTCCCCAGTAACAGTCGACTCTTTCAGCTCTCAAATAGCTCTTCAGTAAGTAGCACCATTCGTTTTTTGTCCAGATCAGGCCTGAAATTTCAGTATACCTTCTACATACTAACTGAACAAATGCAATACAATTTTTATAAAAAAAAATAAATAAATAATAATAATAATGAGTCAATGGTGATAATGAGTTTGACTGGATGACTTTCAAGAGGCAGGGATCAGACGATAGCAGAGGGGTAAACTACAGGCAAATCCATCCTCCAGTCATCAGCAAACAAAGGCAGGTAAAGGTCAACAATCTTGATTTACACAAGGAAACATGGCTATGATAACCAATAAAACACAAGAACTGGTCTGTGACTTTTAACAGGGTCCCCAAAACGTATTCCAGTTTATCTCACAAAATAAAATAAATATTGTGACACAGACTATGCATAATGGAAGTGTTTGTAAGTGTCAAAATGTTACATTTTGCCATGTCACCCACTCTCATTGGTAACTTAAGATGCAACAGAAATGCAGTGGTTTGCTAGAAATGTTGTGTAGTTGTGATTACTTGTGTCGTTGTTTGGAAAGGGGGTGATAAATCTTTGGTGGTGATGTTTCCCTGATGAGCCTGCTGATGACTTTTTCTTCTGTGCGTGATTGAGATGCGGTTTACTGGCTCTTCTGTGCTGAATCTACCAAACTGCTTTGCAAAAGCAAACTTGGCTGCTCATAGATACAGCTCTTAACTAACTTATCCCATCTGTGGAGCTTTTAGCACATTCTATAGACTTCCCAAGAGTCTACATTTCTCCCCTAAGCTTATGTTTCAACATATTACATTCTCGGTGAGTTATACTGGATCAAGTTGCAACCTTTTTTCACCCTCCTTCTTAACAAACTCCTAATTTACTACACAGAACATGTACTGATGATCCTAATTTTAGCTTGAAACTGCCCTGATAACCTTTTGAAGAACCATCCATAAATTACTTACAGTGAAAATCATATTTACACAATTACCAAATACAGCCAACAAGACACATTCTGAAGTTTGCCTCTTTAGTTTGCAGGCTGAAATATTTCTGTCAATTGTTTTGTCTAATAACTAATTAATAACTTAGTAAGCATGTGCCATTTACACCTTGCTAATTGGTGTTAATTAGCTTGCATTACTTGCTTTAGCAACCAGTAAAATAAGACTTTATTAGCTAAACGAAAAGAAATTATGAACTGTACTTGGATGCAATGGGTTTACTAGGGCACTGAGTCTCAAAGCATACCTAACATGTCATTGCTGTACCAAAAAAACAACAACAAAAAATAAACCATTGGAACACAGCAGCTATCTGTTACATTGCGGAAATATTTTATGATGAATTGACTAATAGACATGTTCTAAATCATGTTATCATGTTGCATTATGTAACTTTAAAATTAAAATTGAAAGAAAAAGCTTACCAAAACATTGTGTTTGTGTGTGCACTGATGTAGGTCACCCTGTAAAGCCTGACATGCTAACACAGGTGTTGGGTCAGATTTTACACAACATAACGTCTTTTGTCTTTACATATTAACATCAACAGCTCACCTGCTTTCTCAGTTTTAAGTAGGACTCCTTCATTGGTAGTGGTATGGGTATGGAGATACAGGGTTGGTTCATTGGTAGTGGTATGGGTATGGAGATACAGGGCTGGTTCATTGGTAGTGGTATGGGTATGGAAATACAGGGCTGGTTCATTGGTAGTGGTATGGGTTTGGAGATACAGGGTTGGTTCATTGGTAGTGGTATGGGTATGGAGATACAGGGTTGGTTCATTGGTAGTGGTATGGGTATGGAGATACAGGGTTGGTTCATTGGTAGTGGTATGGGTATGCGGACACAGGGTTGGTTCACTGGTAGTGGTATGGGTATGGAGATACAGGGCTGGTTCATTGGTAGTGGTATGGGTATGGAGATACAGGGTTGGTTCATTGGTAGTGGTATGGGTATGGAGATACAGGGCTGGTTCATTGGTAGTGGTATGGGTATGGAGATACAGGGTTGGTTCATTGGTAGTGGTATGGGTATGGAGATACAGGGTTGGTTCATTGGTAGTGGTATGGGTATGGAGATACAGGGTTGGTTCATTGGTAGTGGTATGGGTATGGAGATACAGGGCTGGTTCATTGGTAGTGGTATGGGTATGGAGATACAGGGTTGGTTCATTGGTAGTGGTATGGGCATGGGGACACAGGGCTGGTTCATTGGTAGTGGTATGGGTATGGAGATACAGGGTTGGTTCATTGGTAGTGGTATGGGTATGGAGATACAGGGTTGGTTTATTGGTAGTGGTATGGGTATGGAGATACAGGGTTGGTTCATTGGTAGTGGTATGGGTATGGGGATACAGGGTTGGTTCATTGGTAGTGGTATGGGTATGGGGATACAGGGTTGGTTCATTGGTAGTAGTATGGGTATGGAGATACAGGGTTGGTTCATTGGTAGCGGTATGGGTATGGAGATACAGGGTTGGTTCATTGGTAGTGGTATGGGTATAGAGATACAGGGTTGGTTCATTGGTAGTGGTATGGGTATAAAGATACAGGGTTGGTTCATTGGTAGTGGTATGGGTATGGAGATACAGGTAGTGGTATGGGTATGAAGATACAGGGTTGGTTAATTGGTAGTGGTATGGGGATGGGGATACATGGTTGGATAGGGGTATGGCATAGGAATACATGACTGGTTCTTTGGTAGGGATTTGGGGATAGGGATACAGTGCTGGTTCATTGGTAGGGGTGAGGGGATGGGAATACAGGGCTTGTCATTGGTAGCATTATGGGGAAGGGGACATAGGGATGGCTTATTTGTAGGCATATGTAGAAGGGTTTATGTGAACAGTGACAGGGCTGGTTCATTGCTAGGAGTACAGGGATGAGGAAACAAGGCTGATTAATTGGTAGCAGTAATAAAAGACAGGGCCAGTTCATTGGTTTCCAGATTTCAGAATCCAGATTTTTTCATATTGTTTCACACTGAAAATTGTAGAAAACTCAAGTAAATTAAAAAAATCCCTAACTAAGAATTTATTTTTCATAAAATCACCTGTTCCACAATTTTTGGCACCCCTAACAATTCCTAGAAAATTAAAATGTAATTGAAGCATTTCTGTCATTTCTACTGTAGAGTTACCTTTATTTGGTAATTCATCATTTCCTGTTTCACTGGGGTATAAATATGATGTGGCCTATGATCTATTTCTCTTATCCACTCTTCAACACAGGAACACACTATTGAAGTAAGACAGACGTGTATCAACCTTCATAAGTCAGGCAGTTGTTACAAGAAAATAGCCACTCTCCTACACCTGCTCATATCTACAATCAGAGGAATCATCAAGAACTGGAACAGTGGCAAACAAGCCTGGACGAGGATGCCTAAAACCATAAATACATGATGAACATAACTGTTTTAACCATGACTATCATCTGGTTTTACTCAGTGAACACCACAGGTCCACTGGGTTGAAGAAATGTGCAGCTGTGTCTTTGGAAATATTTATGATGATTTTCTTTCAGCAGAACTGAATGTTGATATGGAAACGTCTACTGCAATTAACTGCATCTGAACTCAAGCTCACCTTGAAATGCTTTCAATATTTGTCTTCATGTAGCTGAACTGAGCTTGAATCATGTGAAAACAGCTTGTGAATGGCCAAATCATTCGTTTTATATCAGCCTGCAAATTTCATGTCTTTCATGTCTCAAATGGCATGTCTTTGTGCAGAAATTCATGCAGTGTCACCAGAGAATGTCTAGGAGTTGCAGGGCACGGGGTGAACGGTTCTCTAGAATTACTCATACTTTCTCAAAAGAGCTTTTTCTTGCACAGCACAGAATGGAGCCATGTCTACATGCTGCTAGAAATCATTAAAATGAGGCTGAAATACAAAGACATTTGAATAATTTTATGAATTGAACTGATGTTAATGCATTCAGTCTTAACCTGTACTGTAGATGCTTCTTTAAACATTTAGTTTCACTCATACTGTATGAGTAACATATAAGTGCAAGCATAACATATATTCTATATGTAATTTTGGGTTGCTTATTGCACACATTGGGGAACCCTCAGAGCCTCTAGGTCAGCAGTAATTACTTAATAATGTCTAGGAATCCATTTGTTTATAACATTGTTCTTTCATTTTAGTCAATAGTAGTATTAGGGTTCTTGATTTTAAACAGGTATTATGTTAATACTCCAAGCTGGTTTGTTTTTGGTATATAGTTACAGCTTTCCCATTGGTTAGACCTTCAGGAGCTGAACTAAACTCTAAATGAATCAGTGACTGTGGAATCAAACAGTCATATTTTGGGTCAATAATTATGGAAAAAAAACATTAATGGATACTTTACTAACTATAGTTAGTAGTCCAGCCACGCTTCCCAAACCATTATTTTTGCAAATGAATCCATACCAATGATGCACACAAAAGTGCTGATAGCGCCCCCATATGGACAAAAGGTTAAAAAATTATAATAAGAATCTCTCTATTTGACCAAGAATGCTACACATTGATGGAATTTGACTTAGTAAGAGAAACATGTATGACATACTAAAACATGCTAAACAGACTAGACTAAATAAATCACAAATATTAAACTAATTGAAAGTACAAAAAAATATAATAAATAAATAATAAACAGCCATGGGATAGAACTGTGTGAATCTGTGAATATACATGAATGGATATCTATACATTTGCAGGTCTGAGTGGACATACATTATAAAAACTGTTATTTACAGAATTTTATAAAGAATGATATCAACATATATAAAAAGCATCTGCAGAGCTGTGCACACATCCCTTATGTTACAAAGAAGTTACTGTAATGCAGTGATGTCCAGTGAGGTTTCCACATTGGTGAAGGAGTGCTATAGCTCTAGGGAAATAGGTGTGACTTGTTGTGGGTAGAGGTGATATATAGGATGAGAGGGGTCAGCTGTAATTTTGCCAGCAGGCTTCATAACCCTGCTGTTGTAGATGTCCTGAAGTGTTGGCAGACTACATCCAATGTTCTGCTCCGCTGTCCTGATTATGCGGTGCCGTTTGGCTCCTGGAGGAACCAAACCAGATGGTTATGGATAATGGGATCTGCAGCAGGTTAAATTTCTTCAGCTCTCTCAAGAAGAACATTTTTTGCAATGCTTTCTTGGCTTTGGAGAATGTGTTCCTCTCTCACTTTAGGTCCCTGGATATGGTGGTACCTAGAAGCTTGAGTGATTCCACACTGAAACCACAGAGTCATTGATGTTGAGGGGGCGTTGGCAGGGGTGTTGCACCTGAAGTACATGTTTAACTGTGCTGTCTTTTGTGTGTTGAGCAGCAGGTAATTGCTGCTCCACCAGGAGGCAAACGGTTCAATTTTCTGTAGGAAGACATATCACTGTTGGCTCAAAGGCCAGCCACAGTGGTGCTATCCATAAACGTCTTCACAGTTCTTCACAGCTGGTCCCCTAAAAACACATTGGAAGAAAAGGGGTAAGTACCTTGTGGTGCTCCAGAACTGAGGATCCAGGGGTCTTACGTTTGTTTTTCTACTCTCACCTGCTGTCTCCTTTTTCTCAGGAACTCCCTAATCCACCGACACATGGAATCTGGCACCACCAGCTGCATGACGTCAAACTAAAGTCCACAAAGAGTATTCTAGCATAGGTTCCAGGACTGGCTTTTAGATGGGCTAGGATGAGACGTTTAAAGACCTTCAGAACTACAGATCAGTGCTATAGACCTGTAATCATTAAGTCCAGTGATCTGAACAGTTATCACAGAACAGAGTGATAAAGATGTTTGTGAAAATCAGTGCTAGTTGGTTACAGTTGCATTTTATAGTGGACTGAGAAACTAAGTCAGGCCTCAGGGCCTTTCTCATTTGTTTGCTGAAAAGAGTGTTAATGTTGTGCTGGTTGATGGCAAGATGTGCAGGATGCAGAGGTGAGAGAGCCAGCATGGGGGAGAAGGGCAACTGACTGGAGGAGAGAGTCTGAAGATTGTCCTTTGTGTTCAAATCTGGAGTAGAACTCATTCAGTTAGTTTAAAAGCTGGTGCCCGTTAAGGAGTAGTATTCGATGATCTCTTAAAGGCCTTTCCAGATTGCAGTTGGGTCGTGCCTGTATTTGACCTCTGTATAGAGAATTCTGTGCCTGCTCTTAAATTCTGCCTCATTTCTTTCCAAAGTTCAGCTGAAAACCATGGTTTATTGCTGTATTTAACATGTGATCTAGTTTAAATGTTGCTGGCCTCACAGAAACCGATATATGACAATATTGTGTTGGTGCATTTGTCTAGTCTGTTTGGCACCTCTTATAATAGTCATGATTCTCCCTTAATTACATATTGTACCAAAACCAAGATTTCCACATTTCCTGTTTCCATTTCTTATGTTTTCTTTTTCATAACAAAACAAACAATGTTCAGAATTTAATCGACACAATAAGCAAATTATATTTTCTTATATAATATAAAATATAATGTATCTGTAAAGTAAGCTATAGTGTGACATATAGCAGACAATAGTGTGCTGTTCTTCTGATTGTGCACACTTGTGCTTAGAATAGCCAAAACTGTAACATGTTTAGATTGACCCATAAACTGGAACCATTTTCTAAACAACAAAGAACCAATAAAGCATCCAATGATCCTCTGAATTCCCATGGTTCTAGATAAAGACATTTCTAATACTTACTAAAGAACCCTTGTGGAACTCTTTAAGAAACCAGTGGAAGTCAGGTGCAGGTGCAGGAGACACGTGCTACTAAAGGGTTTCGGCAGAATCACTGAATGTGGTCCAAGCTGGTTCTTTTTGCAGGCGAGTTTAGGCGGAGGGCTTCTGGTCACACTGAGATTTGTATTGCCATTTTTCTTGAGGGTATAAATCATCCAACACTTGTACATTGGTTGCAATGCTCCCGATGAATATTTCATGACTAAAATTGCACTTTCAGTGATATTCAGCTGTGCCAAGGCTTTCTCTATTGATCACATCTAATATGCCCCATGCAGTGAGCTGAAGAGACTTCTGCCATATTCAGGGCTCCATATTGTATACCCAACAATATTACAAGTCTATTATTCTATATGATGGCTTTTTTAATGTGTGCCCACATTAAACCACCAAACCTACAGACAACTATGAGCTAACTATGTACTAAATGTCCTAGTAAACATATTATCCAAAATGGCTATTTCTGTATATTTGGAATGTAAATAATGTATACATGTTCCTTCCGTGCTTGATTGGGTTTTCTTCAAGTACTTCGGTTTCCTACCATAGTCCAAAGACTAGGTTAATGTTTGGTTGATCCCTGGAGGTGCGAGTGTGTGCGTGAGTGTGTGTTGGCCATGCGATGGACTGGCGACCTGTCCATGCTGGGATTGGCTCCAGCACCCCCATGACCCTGACAAGCATGATATAATGGATGGAAGTATGGCTGTATTACAATCTAACACTTTGAGCAGTTAAATATGATTATTTGGTGCAGAAAGTTAGTTTTTAGGCTATGAAAGTGATGTTGGCACTTTTGATATCTTTCCTTAGCAATAGTTGGCACACATGAATGTTGTTCTTTTCTAAAAGAGGTTGACATTGGTTTTCTATTCACCAGCTTTTTAATCAAACACTCTATTCCACCCCAAACACTACAGCATGTACAGGCAATAGAACTGTTTCACTATTTAATGTGGAACAGAAAATTTGCGACACAAAATAGGAAGCCAACTTCAGCTCCGACATAGTTAATAAGATCCTGGACAATTATAAATACAAGCTGTTATTTTACTCTCCACATTTCACTTCTGACAGTTTCTCAAACCTTGGACAATATCAAGACTTTGAGCAGCAGTGAGAGAGGAAGACAACTACAAGTTTTATTCATGCTTTCCTTTTATCTTCATCTTCAGCATCTTAACCTGAACGTTTCATAGTGAGTAACAACTTTAAATTTGCAGTGTTAGGTTCAGGATTTTTGATCATCATAAACAGTTCTTGGACCCCTCCAGTTCTTTGTGGCATCATTCAAATGAAATATATTACTTTCTGGCAGAGGAAATAAATCATACCACAGCCAGTAATATAAAGCAAACATTAATCCAACAAGCTCTAATGTAGTGTCAGTGGTAAATGCTTTTCACTATTATGATTTTTTTACTTCTTACATATTTACAGTGTATAGTATACAGTATAATTTATTTGGACTTTTTAAAAACGAGAGTGTGTTTAGATGAGCTGGTATGAGTGCAATACCAACCAATGAGAGAGTGACTTGTTGTCTCCTCTTTGCAAAGCTTATTTGGTACCTGGAAAATGATGAGTTTCTGATTATGAGAAATTATTATAGGGCAGTTTTGGTTTTGTGTTAAGGTGCAAAGATTTCTGTTTTGTAAAAGCAGCCTCCAAAAGATGTGTGCTTTTTGTGTAGTGCAAAATTACAGTTAAGGTTATGGTTAGTTTTGAAGTGTATTGCTCTAATACTGTGAGACAGATGAAACAACACATAAATAAAACCAACAAGCCCAGACAGAACAGCAAACAGCAGGATTCAAAGCAGCATGAGTCCGCTGCACAGTATCACAGGTATGGTACATCATAAAATCTGTTTTACTTGTATGTCATTTTTTGACATCTTTGGTTCAATGTTAGGTTAGTGTGAATGTTAAAGCTGCACTAAGTAAGCCCTATAAAAAACGGTCATATTTAAAACTTAAAACTAACAGTCACTATTTCCTGAGAACAGTACATTGAACATACAGTCTGTGAAAAAAGAAAGCTCCTCTGGCTCCGCCTAGACGAACGGTGAATAAACAACCACAGCAAGCAAAAAAACCTGACCATCAACACTGTACATGACAAAGACAAATAAACAGAAAAAGACAAAAAAAGGTAAAAAGAATGAACAACACAGAGCCTAAAATAAAACAAGAGTGAACCGTGGAGCAGCTTTACAGAGGTGGAGGGAGCAATAGGAAAAATCCAATACCGGAGCTCTCGTACATATCTCCTGTAGTCCAGCAGCTGATGTGCAACACAGACCAGAACAGCCCTGACCTCTAAAGAAGGGGAGGACACATCAGGTGATACCTTGTTCAGCTGACCTAGAACAGGCTTGAGGAGGGAATAAATGAGAGGCACAATACTGAGCAGGCAAATGAAACTGGTAAGTGATGTCTTTAATTATTTTTAAGATTCCCTAGTCGGGGTAGTTTCCTCCCAGCTCTCCTCACTCCTTTTCATCCTGTTATCTACTGTGAGAACGTCACCGTTACAGTCCATGGAGCTACTGGAAAAGAGTAAACACCATGGCAGAACTTACACGGGAGAATCTCCAAAAGCAGCTTCAACTAGATTACAAACTAAACTATAGCCTATGTGGAAGCACACAGAGTTTCAGCTTCTAGATAAAGTAATAAAGATGTCTTTTCACCTTACTTTTACTTTTCCAGAATGGTCAGTGGTTCGATGTCCCTGTTGGTTTGCTTGTTGTGTAAGAAGTAAAGAACCTGCTCATTGATGATGTTCTGTCCATTTGGTTTTTTGCAGCATGAGCAGTTGGGCAAACGTCTAATGGAGTCAAATTAGGGCCTTTAATGGTGACAAGAAAAAATATATATATTGCAAATATAAGATTAGCATTTTGCATTTTACATTACTTTCCCTCTTTTGTGTTTCTCTATTTTGTTCGCGCGTCACACTGCTTTTCTTTGCATTTCACATTTTATGTTCATAACAGTTTTGAATCAGAAGAATCCATTTGGAACGTTTTACTTTTTCACATTTATGTATTAACCTTTAGGTTTGTGTCAGCCTTGTAACCTTAACGTAAATTGTTTTGTCATCTTGCTTCTGCATAATGATACCAAAATGTTGCTGGGGATAGACTTTGATTCATAATAGCAAATATGTCCCCCCAATGTGCAACTCAGCCTTTAACTTTCCCAGTATGGCTTGTTGGGAGCATGTTTACAATCAGTTTGCCGCAGGCATAAAGGCTGTGCTATTATCATTCTTACTCATAAGCCTGACCTACAAATGCAGGAGAGTCTGTCGCTGTTTTGTAGTAACAGCAGTGTACAACTAGCCTTAGGCTAAAAAGTTCTGCATTGAATTGCTTCTGTAAAATAAATGTTTTACCTCAACACAATTTAGTCTTTCATTTTACTCACTTTTGGCAGCAGCAGCAATCATGCTATATAATTTATTCATGTGGAAATTATGTAAGTAAACCAACTAAAATTGAACGCATTCCTTTTTTTTCAGTGTACCATCTGTTTGGTCTACAAAACAATGCAGGATAATTGGGCTCAGTAAAGACCAAGGTGGTGGAGCTTTATCCCCCTGTGAGGAACAGCAGGCCTCACCTGAGTTTCCTCCACCCTCATTAGGACAGTAGCTGGCCTAAATCTGTCCCTGTTCCTTTCAAAAGTCCTGTCGAAACCTCGACTAGGGGGAAATGCAGCAGGAAGCCGGTTTTCTGTTTGTTCTTGTTTCTTCTGATCCTGGGTTCAGATCAACAGGAGTCCTTTTGAGTTATGTCTCTCGGTGCGTTCATGTCACGACTAAATAAAAGCTGGATTTTTTGGCTCTCCTAGCCTTGCTTTCCTCAGTCTTAACCTCAGGACATGCCCCATTAGATCCCAAGCCCACCATAGGCTCTAAAGTCATAGCAAAATACAACGAGCTCAAAGCAACATGAAAATCAAGCTGTTTCATAGTGCTAGGCCGTCAAGCCCTGTCGCCGTGTTGCGTCTTTTGTTAACCAAACACCCACGTTTTTCTGGGTGTTGTGCCACATGGGTGGTTACTTTCCAGGACTTTGTGGTTTTTTGCATGAAGTACTCGTTGGATGTTCTAAAGTAAAGTCTATCAGACGTCTTGCTGCTACAGAAAGGTTGAAGCTCCTAATCTGTTCACCGGGCTGTAATTAGAAAAAATATACAGGTGAAAGCGTCACAGTTATGTGTCACAGTTATAAAAAAAATTTAAAGGTTTTGAAGTGTCAGTTCAGCAGTTTCTGCTGCCTTACAGAGAATACATGTGTGAAGTCAGTGTTTGCAATTACATCTGGTTACAAAATGATTTAAAATAAGAATGACTGTCAGGTGAATGAGTATACTTTAAAAGAGAGGAGAAAATAAAGCTCCATAAAAATCCACTGGTGTTTCTATTTATCCCTCCACTGCACAATGACACCTTATCTCTGTGGGTCTGAGAGGTTGTGTAGCTGTTAAGTAGCTGTTAACAGCAGAAAAGAAAAACCGGGCATCAAACAAAGAAGCTACTGGTGTTTTCAGAAGACTTAGCACCTCAGATTCCAGACCTCAACATCACAGAATGTTTTTGGGATTACATGGATTACATTTATTCTCCCTCTACGTGCGGAGATGTCTGCGTGCGTTTCAAGCAATATAACCGTCACTGGCCACATACTTCTGTGCGTCAGCTCCGTTGGCATGGTTGCTGAGCAACACTTCCAGTAGAGAGCAGTACGAAGTTAATCAAACACGGTGATGGTGAATAAGCTCGTAGTTCTGTATTTACTTCAAAAACAATGAAAAACATTGGTTCGTCTTAGTGCTCCGGAGAAGTTACATCATAGTTAAAATTTCTAACCAACTCGAACAACTATTCTTCAAAAAGTTCTGCTGTTTCTTCTTCATTCTGGCTGTATGGAAGTGGTCACGTCTTGCACTGCCCCCCGCAATCTGCAGCGGTATTGCTCTGTCCTGTCCATGCGTATCCGTATCCAATTTAACGTTGAGTATAAATGAGCCTTAAGAGGCAGAAAATGTAAACTCTGTCATTAGATTAGAGTCATTTTCTGTTAAATATATGTTTGCTGTTTTTGTCCTGATGCTGCATATTGAATAACTTATAGTGGGCAGCAATATAGTGGGCAGCAGTGTTTGCTTTTTTGAGCAATCAGTCGGGAGCTTCTAAGTATTGATGGCCAGGAAGCCACATAGCTAATTAGTTGATATTGCCCATGTTAAGTTTGTACTTAAACTGATTGTTGCCATTTACATAAAAAAAAAAATACATAAAAAAAGAGAATGGTCTCTTTGTTTTGCACAGTAGACATTAAAGCATTCATATCAGTGAAAAAGCAAGGCTGCTGCCTATTACCACAGTGTTCCAGCGCCTCAGAGAAATATTGGATACATTTTTTTTAAATCAGTGCAGTATGTTGTGTTTTTTTTCTGACATAAAGCAATATGTTTCCCCTGTCTTACACCCCAACATCTCAAAGAGAGAACAGTGACATAAACAACAAAGCAGATGGACCAAAAGGTTAAATTGCCATGGGGATCTAGCCCCGTGAAAAGTGATCCACCATCATGTGACAGACAATCCAGGTTTAGAACTGAGATTAAAATTATCTGGCTGAGAAGAAATTCTTCCTTATGAGAGAGACCCCAGCTGTCTTTCACAGAGTAATCTTGTTTGCTGTGTTTTACGGCAGTCATTCGTAATCTGTTCCTAATCTGGAAAGATTCATCTGCAACATCCTCAATGATGTCAAGTTTACTCCAAGCTTGGGCGAGAAAAAAAAATTGATTTTATGGTGATGCAGATTAAAGACTAATATAATTAAAAATGATTCATACACAGTAAACCCATATACAGTATAAGTAGAATAGTCCAATGGTGTAAATTTCTCATCAGTAATCTTGTTCACAGTATCTGTTCTTCATCTCAGCCTAAAGCTTTGAATATAACATCCTCAGAGAAGACAGGTTTACAAGCTTGGGTGGAAAAAAGAAAACTCAGGGAGGCAAAAAATCCTTCAGGATTTTACAGTTATCTGCAGGCTTTAAGGGCTTTCTTCAGGGTCTCACTCCATTTGACAGATGCTGGTTTCATTCCTCTGGCTCTATCTTTCCAGAACAGAGCAGATCCTCCCGCTGCAGTCGGTGGCCCTGCCACCTCATTTACACTTTGAGCCCCCTGCAGTAAGTCATGACAGGTTTTTGTCCCAGTCCCCTCAGAAAACCCATGTCTTCTCATCTTTTGTTTGTGGCTTTGAGCACATGAGCTGATGATGGCTAATAACCAAATGGATTGTCTCCAAATACTGAAGGACATGGAAACATAATGTAATGTAAATGGTCATATGGTAATGCTGCCTCTGAAGCTTTCAGCCCATTGAAAACTTTTTATTTTTGTTTTGCTGTCTTATTCAAATAACACAATAACTTATTTACTTACATTGAGGGGGGGGGGGGGGGCTTTTATCCATTTAAAAAATGTAAGAATTTATTTCCACAAAAAACAAGGCTGTATCATCACGTTCAAATGATGCTAAAATAAAATCTCTCTCTTTTACATGTTTCAGTGAGCTACATTTGAGAAATAAAATAGAATGAAAACATCTGTGACTTATAAAGGTTAAATGTAGAGCATGTAAAATGTACAAATGTCCCAATAACTGCATCCAGCAGTCTCAGTACAGATACTATAAACAACAAGCCTCCAGGAGAATGCAGTATGAAGGAAAGCTACACAGATAAGTGGATGGTTTTATGCCCAGTTGGCCTGCTCACATCAGTCCCATGCGATGATTCTAGAAGCATTATAGTCCGCTATTAAGCTACATGGTGTTTCCAGTATGTGTGAAAAGCACACCTTCAATGAAGGATAATAGAAATGACAATAAGATTTACCATGTTCATTCTAAGAGGCTGGGAGCCAGGCCAGGCTGCATTACTGTCTTTCAGAATCCAATTACAAGTGCTTCAGAGAGTTACTGGTTAGCCATTCAGTGATGCATAGACCCTGCAAGGCTTTAGCGCCCCCAGCCAGATCCCACCTCCTTTTCTTTTCTGTGCCCTTTGCACAAAAACACTGTAGATTTCACTTGTATTCTTATAGACCACCAGCCCAGTGTCGATTCTGTTCAGCTGCAAAAAGCAATGTGTGTTCAACAGACAACAAATATTTATGACACAATTACGAATTTTCCAATAATTACATTTACCTTTGATTCATTTAAATTCCACAGGACTGTACTTCTGATGCTGAGACTGAACTGTTGATGTTTCAGTGTCAAGAAACAAAAACAGTTACTTTTGAGGAAGGAAGAAAAAGTAGTTATTACATTTATATGTTTCTTTGTTTATTATATATATTTATTCCAATATTCTATATACACAACCCAATTGCAAAAATGTGGGCTGTATGAAATGCAAATAAATGTAAATGTAAAATACAGAATGCAATGAATAACAAACCCATATTATATTCACAACAGAACATAGAACACATATCTGATGTTGAAAGTGAGACATTTTACCATCTCTGGAATAGTATTAACTCATTTAGATGCAGAAACGCATCTCAAAGAAGTTGGGACAGAGGCACATCTACCATTGTGTAAGCATTTCCTAATCTTTTAATAACAGTCTGTAAACGTCTGGGAAGTAAGGAGACCAATTGTTTTGGGAGAGTCATGTTGTCCCATTCTTGTCTGATGTAGGTTTCTAGCTGCTAGAACTCTAACAGTCCTGGGTTTTCTTTGCCGGTTTCTATCGGCAAAAGGTCTGGACTGCAGGCTGGCCAGTTCAGCATCCGGACTCTTCTTCTGCAAAGCCATGTTGTAGTGATGGATGCAGTACGTTTGTTAATATTGTCTTGCTGAAGGCCCTCTATAAAAGAAATGCTGTCTGGATGGGAGTATATGTTCTAAACCTCTATATGCTGCTCAGCAGTAATAGTGTATTTCCAGATGTGTAAGCTGCCCATGCCATAGGCAATAATGCAACCTCATACTATCAGAGATGCAAGCTTTTGAAGTGTGAGCGGAGTCCATAGAACACAGTGTCTGTGGTTTCCAAAAGGAATAGCAGATTTTGATTAATTTGACCACAGAACATGTTTGTAACAATTTTAGAAAGAGCTTTAACTTTCATTTGTGGACTGCACGATGAACTGTGCTCACAAACAATCATTTCTGGAAATTGGTGAACCTCTTCCAATAATGGTCTCTTGATATTTGATATTTCACTGTAAAACTGATACATTTGAAGTAAAACATGTTAATGTCTCTTACAAGCTTCAAACATCTTTGTTTAATGTAGAATGGCCACAAATGGTCAGTGGTTGCTCACTGCTAACCGACTATTGGAACAGAAATGACATTATTATACAGCTCTAACACCATCAAGTTAGTGTGATGCAAAGTACTATGAGGAATGTTGGTTTTCTATATTTGGACAAGGTGCATCTCTCTGACTTTCCACCTCAAAAAGGATGAGAAACTCTGCAACCAAAAAAAAGGCTTATTTCCACATATGAGTGGGATATGGTTTTATTGTGTGTCAAATGATAGAAATGCCATGTTTTACAACATTACGTAGCCTGGTTAGCCATATCATTAGCCCCCTAATGGAAGCCTGTTAACCATATAACCACCGTTATCCACTGCTGGCTACTGATATAGCTGCTCGGCGTGAGGACACAATGTATTGATCATGGTTCGCCACTGGCAGGTAATAAATGCCGCTTAAGGTCTAATTTTGATCAAGATCCCTTTTGAACATTACTGATTAATTGAACACCAAGCCCCCTCTGGTGACTGAGGCATTGCCATCTCCAACACCCTGTCATGCTGATCCTGTGGCTCTAAACAATGATGTGCAGAAAGTGTTCAACCCTGTAGCAAATGGCTCCATGAATAAATAGCACTACAGTGGGTCGGTTGTCACTAAGAGCTTTGAGAAAGTTCTGACAGAAGGGCTTACACAGAAGGGGGGAGGAAGGAAGAGAAGTGTCTGCTTTCTCAAAGAGTATCTCTGCGACCCCTACACGTCAAGCTCTCTCCCCTCACAGTCTGTTAAAAATGCATGCATAAATGCAAAATTTCCCATGGCATTACCCACTCGCCTTGTGTGGTCTACAGCCCCCAGTTTAAGAACTGCCACTCTAAAGACCCATGTTCAAAATAGAACATCCCTTTATATTTACATCTAACAGAAAAGTTCTATAGCAAAAGATCAGGAATCCTCCTAGAAGCTTTACATAATTTTTAATAGATGTGTATTATCAACAAGTAACCCTTTAAAATGCCTATGTCCCACATTTTACATGTATTTTTTTTTTTTTCCTTGGGAACCACCATTTCTTAATTTCTGTGATTTTATGTAAAAAAAATGGTCATAATCATTTTACATTTTAACTCTCTTCATCTCTTAGAATTAAACAGGCTGTTTTTGTAACTGTGCCTTTAAGATGGCTCCAAGATTAATGAGCTCTCTTCTGATTGGATGTCCTATACTATGCCTCATTAACAAAGACCTAGGAGGTGAAACACCCATTATAACTTAACAGCGACTGGGCACCCTCAATAAATCTATAATATTATAATATTAATCTACAAACAAACATTTACTTAAGTACAACTTTAATTGTTAAAGTAAAAACATGTTTAATATGTATTAGGCATCTAATATATATAATCATAGTTTAATTACAATTTCAATACCCTCTCTGATGTCACTAGTAAAGAATACATTTAGTATGCGATTAATTATATACTTAATTGTATGAATTAAATTAAGAGTACAGCAATAATATTATGTGACAGTCGTCTGAGTTAGGGAACCAGCCTTGTGACTGCAAGGTTGCTGGTTTGATCACCTGAACTGACAGGACATGACTAAAGTGCCCTTGAGCAAGGTTTCTGGGCACTGTGGATAGGGCTGCCCACCGCTTCGGGCAAGTATGCTCACTGCTCCCTAGTGTGAGTGTGTTAACTTGTGAATGTGTGTATGTGAGCATTTCACTGCACAGATGGGTTAAATGCAGAGGTCATATTCGCTGGCCAGTCTGTGGTATTACATTGTGCAATTTCCACTGAATATGTACTGTAATATATACAAAATTATTTTTACACACTGCTTTTTTCTTTCATAACTAAAACCTTTTATATTTTCAAGGATAATTTAAGGAGCCAATAGTGGTTCTTCTATGCTATCACTCCAAAAAATTTTTTACTATGCAGCCTTGGACTAAATTGTGATGGGAAGGATGACTCACCATTTATAATCCTGTTCAGTCTAGATTTAGGCTTAATCTGAGAAAACCAACCTAGAATTATTTTTTGGAGACATTTCTGAATGAAGAAGTTCCAAAGTGCAATAGATAATGTACCTCAGCTTAATTAGAAAAAGTTCTCAGCCTCATAATCTTGAGGAAATGTGAAAGAAGAGAACGGTAATAGATTTTAAAGCACATTTATCAAGGGACACTTCTCTATCTACTCTGATAAGGCGCATGCCGACAGACAATTGATGCCATCTACTTTCAGAAGCCCCAGTAATTGAATACCGTCTGAAGTAATTAGACTGTTCAAAAGTACACAAAGAAATTAAATTTACATAGATATAGCTATTCCACGCAACATAGAAAACAATTAAAGAAACAAAGGAATAGACAAATGATTTTTCTGTTGTGGCCCTCTGAAACGTAATTAGTCCAATTAGCCCTCAGGTAGAGATGTTATAAGTGGATTCCAGACACAGGAGTATTTGTCATTCTATTTCTAGAGATGAAATGAGTAAAACTGGTTAATTTTGGTATCATAATAGAGGGACAGATTCAGACTCTAGGCCATTTACAAAACTTTGCACAAGTGTTGTTCTTGTAATGCTCCTGTAGCATTGTGTTTTAAGATTACTTTATTTTTTCAATATACTGAACAGTGTATTTCACGAAGGAATAATACAGCCTATGCCCCTGGGTTACGCTTTGGACAGATTATAACAGTTGTATTTCAGATAAGGATCTCTGCTCTCTGTTAACAGAGGCACACAGGCAGATATAACACAGTATACTGAATCATTTATGGACTTTATTGTAACACTATATTAAGCCTGTGTTTAATGGTTTAGTAGATGGACATGCCTTTCAATGCTAAGATCTTTCTACTGAGGACATGAAGTCATCTGAGAACTACAAAGCTATACATTGCAGCATTTGAATAGGTGGGAGTTCACAAAGGTACAAACTGTTGTTCTGACTAATTTAATATAAAGTGAAAGTTATAGTATACAAAACTGTCCTTGTCAGGTTTCCATGGACATTGTTCCATGGATTATACATGTAACTGTATTTAAAAAAGTGTGACTGACACTATAAACCCTGTACCTTTCTGTTTTAAAACATTAGGTTATGAAAAGATATAAATACTTTCCTTTTTCCTGAATTAAATTTTTTTAAGTGATAATGCTGGATAGTAAGATCATTGTTAAGAACACTGTACAATGTACATTCACATTGTTTGCACCTCTACCTCTGTAGAGTACCTCTGGTTCTGACAGTGTTCCATCCGAGAAACTGTGAAAAGTGAAGTCTTTGCAGTTTACGCGCTGGCATTGCCACTCAGCCAGTCTTCGCACTTTCCCCATCGCAGCTGCTATTTTACATTCGACTGTCTTCGATGAGTGTAAAACAGCAAGGTAATGATACATATAGCTAACATTACATTTCTGTTTAGTGCTCACTTCAGCAGACTGGACCACATTTTACCTCTACTCATGTCAGCTGAGCGTATAGCAGTAGATTTACTTGTCGAGGCGCTAATTATCGACTGTATACTGACACTTTGTGCTGGTGGGAGTGACCAATAGAGCAGAAAACTTTCATCAAGAATTTCATGCAATAAACAGAGGCATAACCTAATTACAACATGACAAGCACAATATAACCATATGTTTTCCATATACTTTCTTATGTGAAAGTCTGTTTACACCAAGCAGCAGATGAATGAAAATATTTTTTTAGCTGTCTGGTTCTGGTTCAAACTCATTAAGTCAAGTCAAGTCAAGTCAATTTTATTTATATAGCGCTTTTTACAACGATGTTGGGAGGAACCAGACTCACAAGGGGAGACCCATCCTCCTCTGGTCAAACAGTATTTACAGTTTGAACTAAATACCAAAGAAAGGAGTCTCTGTTTGAAATCTGGATAGCAAAGCTTTAGAAGCTGCACAGATAGAGGCAGTGTATGACTGAGGCAGTCTCTGGCTGAGGCAGTCTATGACAGTCTTTATGTAAAGTGGGCGTGAGCTGAAACAGTCCCATCCTATCTCAGTGCTGGTGCATCTGGATGGCACAGTGATGTAACTGAGGGTGTAGCAGTAAATGGACAGGTGAGCTGGCTGGTGATGGTGGGGTGATGGCCCGATGATCAGTCCCTCAACAGCCTTCAACAGACAGGAGGACAGTCTGGAGGTCAGAATATAATTTTTTTTTTCTAAGATTTGTCTAAATAAGTTATTTGTTTTCAGGAAAGTATGTGGTTATTTCAGCATATTAAATAACCAATTTTAGTAACTAAGATGTTATTTTGACATAATGTCAAAAAAAACTGAGAAAAGAAGTTACGTTACGGCTGGTGATGAGGTGAACTGGAGCTCTGTGCTGAGCATGAAACCATGTGAAAATGTTAGATCCTTGTTTAATTTCTCTGAGCACATCTAAGTTGTTTGGAAATTTTATGATTTTAAGAGTAAACGTTTACCTTGGGGCAGTACATCAAAGAAAGGCAGTGATAAAAAAAGGCACATAAAGGACACAGAAGTCAAAGTGTGCATGAAAAACAAAGTAAATTTTACTAAAGCCGACATTACAAAGTCAAACAGTTTCAATATACGCTTTTAACAGACATTTAAAAAACAAAAATACTGTCAAATTATTATTCAGGCAAAAGTTGCTCTTTTGATCTAAACTATACCTTACAGACACATCAGAACCAAACAAGGAGGTTAGAAACTTCAAACACACTAGTCATCTACCAGAAAGACACAAAAACCCAATGACAACATACACACATTCAACTTAGCAACCAGCAACATTATAAACATTACGTTTAAAATAAACAAAGGCTGCAGAGAGAAGCACGGTGAGAAGTCCTTATTGGTTCAATCTCTGGGCTGGCTGTCCTGGTGACCCAGCCCGATAAAACTCTCTGAGTTGTCTAGACCCAATAAATCTCACCCAGAGCTCCTTCACCAAACAGCGGCCCAGGACATCCTCTGCGACCCTCTCCTTCGTTGGGCAAGAGCAGAAAGTAAGGCACGTGACTACTGCAGCAGTCTTTTTTGCCGTGCACCGGTCACAGCAATGTATATATATATATACCGCTCTTTACTGAGACAGCAGAAAAGGGAACTGCCTCACAAGGGAAAATCGGGGGAAGGCAAACAGAAACACACAACACAAGGACGGTAGACATATTCAGTGTGCTAGTAAGCTACCAAAAGGACACCAAGAAACAGCCATGACATGTACAAATTCAACTTATCAACCAATAACATTGCAAACTTTAAATTTGAACTGAACACAATTTGCAGAGAGCGGAAGGCATTCTGCAGCATGACAATATTAAGAAATGGCCATTTAATACATTGTTTTCTTACAATTTTTACATTTTTACAATTCAAAATTGTTTAGTTTTGTTTAGGCATTGTTGTTGTTTGTTTAGGCATTTTTAATGTTTTATTCCAGTGAAAATAAGTAAATGTGTCAGACACACTCTTTTCTTTTTGAGTATAAATAGTATCAAAACATAAAAACAGAAATAATACACTGTGAGTATTTACTGTATGTCTAGGTTATTCAGAATAGCTCCTAGAAATGCATATGCGATGAGGCACGAAAAGCACGAAAGACCAGCGACTGCTCTATTGATCCTAATAAGGGAATTTTTGGGGGTAGGACATAGGACTGAACATGTTATTGATATCAGTGATTGGGACACCACTACCTATGATCCACCACATAATGCAACATATGCAAACAGCGTAAAACATGCTAACCTTGGCAACTTACTTCAGCGGCTGAGCCATGCTTCAGGAATCAGTCATACCCCAATGTGTAGTCACATGTTATTCCAGGTTGTTATCAAGGGACATTAGAGAGATATATAGAAGGAACTTCCTGTCTCTTATAGTATGATAGATTTTAGTCTATAGTGTGTCCACTAGCCTCACAGCCTTTTGCTTCAACAAAGCCAAGAAATCTGTGGCTCAACTGTTATTACTGTGAGTGACAAATATACACTAAACTCCAGTGGAGTCTGAGGCTCGGAGATGCAAGTGTGAGGGAACAAGACGTGTATGAGACAAATGTTTTTGCTGAGCCAGAGAAGCCGCAGCATGCTTACATGTGCAGACCACAGATTTATGTATATGTTGTTTAGTGTTTTGCACAAAAATATTTATTATTATTGTCAATTGTTTAATATGGCTCTTATTACTAATTAAATAATTATGAATTACACATAGTAAATACACACAAATAGATCCTAAATACAAATAAAATTAGTATTGATATCGGTACTCTATCAGTTGATACTCAAGGACCAGTACTGGAAGATAACAAATGCTACTGTGCATCCTTGCCTTCTAGTAAATTGCAATAGGGACTTTTGACTGCCAGTACTGAGTATGTAATGGCACCAAGCGTTAGTGTATATCTGCCCCATACTATTGGCTAACATGCCAACAGGTTTCAACAGGCATTAAGCTAAATCTTCACTAAAACATCAACAAATATTGTTGCTTAAAATATTTGCTACAAGATTAGCCGTGGCAAACAGATAAACATATTGTCGTTGTCCAGTGAAAAACAAATATCTCCAAAATTCTCTTTTACAAGAGAAGACAAAAACTGTCTTTACTTTCAATGTAAGTACTTTCAAGCCAAGTTTTTTCCAAGTTATTATGAACATTTCCACTGATCCTTTTATCAGGAATTTTTGCACATTTTTTTTCTTTGGACAGCGACGATATGCTGCTGTGCAGCGTCAAATTTGGCTGGTACATGCTCCTGATTTTGTGACCATGTCTGGCTCTCAGGGCAAATAAGACTAAATAGTTGAGCTTGTACGATACAGCCTCTGTTCTGTGCTCTGCTGAGGTTGTTTTTCAGCTATCCTGTACGGCACACTGGCCACACTATTCCACTCCACCACTGAGAGGGCCAGAGAGAGCAGCAGTCATTAACATACAAATTCAACACAAAAAGCAACCTTTTCCTCAAAGACGTGTTAATGACAGAGTAAAACATTATGAAAAGACAGAATTATGTTGCTATTTTTCACAGCTGTCTGAGCAGAGAGTAAAGGGAATGTTAAACTGAACAAAAAGAGTAAAATGCCTCTCTTAACTGTCTGAGCTGTTACACATAACTGTGAAAGTTCACCCATATGTTCTTAATAGCACTCAGAGCTGAGTCGGTGCATTCAATATAGGTCCCCAAGTTTCCAGACATCTTCTAATTAGTGAATTCAGTGACTCGAAGACGTAGCCATTGCTGACACAGGTGTTCATATGCACACACAGCTTGTATAATCTTCATAGAAAAGCACTGTCAATAAAATGGGACAGCTCTAGCAGCTGAAGCTGCAAATAAACCTAAGGTCACCTTGCCCAATACTAAGCATCAGCTAGAGGGATATAAAGCTTCTCAGCGTTGGTCTGTGGAGCAGTGGAACTGCATCGTCTGGAGGGATGGAGCTCTGTGGAATAGGATGAGATGGACAGGCGTTTGTGATGCAGAACTAAATCATCCATGGACTGGTGGAACGTTATTCTCAGTACTATTTAGATGCTACTGTGGTGAAGGCATGTTAGCCTGTATAGTGATGGTATGAGTCTCAGTTTAGCGTGTCACATTATGCTTATCCTAAGAACGATTTTACTGCAGCACTTCAAAGTAATTGCAGCCTAGAATATCTGAGCTACTTTACACTAGTGGAGGTCCTCTACTAGGTCTTTTCTGCAGGCCTGCAAACAACTAATACAAACATTTACACTGAGATTGAGACATTTAAAGGAAGCTTTTGTATGTATTTCACTAAAAAATTTCAATTCTGAAAACGTATGCATAAGCTAGTGTAAGTGATCTAGAGTCAGAAGTCAGTGATTAAATCTAAATACAAGACATGTAACAATGCATAACTGTGAACTTAAAATAGGTTTTTCTGTCTCTATATAACAAATCTTTTTTTAAAATCTACATTTATTTACGTTTTATTTTCTTGGACATAAACAAAATTGCACCTCCTGGAGGATGCACATTCAACACAAACAGTGTCTCCTTTAGGAATATGATTGAACATTTTAATAGAATAGTGGAAACTAATCATCAATGTCTCCTAGTCTGATATCACACATATTTTAATAGCAGAAAAACAGTTTGATTCCCAGCAACTACTGTGTGTGGAAAAAGAGAATATTACCATGTATATTGTAACAAACCTGCTAAATAAACATCCACAAAATAAACACTTTTTAGCACGTAGTGTGTAATTAGTGGTAATTAAAATGCTTATTGAAGAGATCAGTCTTCATTTTGAGTTTGAAGACAGCAGGGGAGGTTCATTCCAGCACCTGTGTGGCAGTATAGAGGCAAAGACTGTAAAACAAAGCAAAGATATTCATGGCCATTGTATTAAACTACTCCTGAATGTGAAAATTAAACCTTAAAAATGTTGTTGTTAAATGTATTTTATGTATTTTATTTTATATTATTCTTATGTCAAAGTGTTAATGTGAAGACTCTCCTACTATTTCAAACTACAACACTTCCCACTATTAATGTGGTAACCCTACGGTATAGAGGGAGACCCTACCCCAAGGGGGGAAGACAGCAGTCCTTGGTCGAAAAAGCATAACAGGGTGTGAGCAGGGAAACAAGAGGCTTTGAGTGAGTGGATGGGAGTAAGGGAAGGAAATGTCTGAGTACCCCTTAACAAACAGATGTTAAATCTCAACATAACAAATTGACTGTCCTGTCATTAATCTTTACATGTCTATTTTTTTTAAATATGATGAGTCTATTAAAAAATAAAGGTTTAGTGAAATAAGTAACAGCTTGATAGAGCTGCAACACTTGGGGTTCGTTTATGGTACTGTGCAGATGTATCACCAATGCAGACCAACAAAATATAATGTGACCAACAGAATATAATATAGTATGTGATAAATGTCTGGTACATACTTGCATACTCATCTTTAAAAAAGTTAAATAAACAAACATGATACTCCTTGTATCATTTCTCAGACATCAACCTTAATGATCTAAACAACATATGAAGTTCTAGTCTGACAAGCAAAAGTGGGCTAAATCATCTAAATCAGTTTTACTGAGAGCAATTTCATTGTTTTACACCAGAAATGTGAGTTAAAGCAGGACAAAGTACCTGCACATTTAACTGACAGGTAAACATGCAAACATCCAAGCAGTGTTCTTTGCCCTTTAATTTACATTAATTTCGTCTTTGGACAATAAAAGGCATGTTCACATCACACAGCAGCCTGTAGCAGACGGTATCAGAGACAGTAACACAGAAAAGTGTCTCTAACTGCAGCTCTGTAAGCTATTAGATTGGATATGATTCTCTGATTTGATTGGCCAAGCCTGATGTTATGCTGGTCCCCAATGCCAAATAACAGAGGACTGTTATCTTGTGTTATATTAGAGAATCTCTGTTTAAAGAACACTTAATGCCAAAGCTTTAACAGTAGCGTTAAATATCGTTATTGTAAGCAGTGGCTGAGAGCACTACCTGGAATGAATGCAGTGATCCTAAATGTACCAGCAATTCAACTAAACAATCTTACTGCTCGATCAAGTTGAAAAAAAAAAAATCAACTTCATCTGAAAAGCTCTGTCCATGTGTCACTTTTAACAAGGCAACCAATCAAAGAAGTGGGTAAAATTGAACCTGAGAGCCTACGCAGACTGTACAGTAGGAGAGATTTGCACAGTGTATACATCATCCTGGAATATGCTGTCACAGAGGTTTGCTTAAAAGTCATGAGAAATAGACCCATCACCACCGTGACCTCGTGACTAGCTTTCCTTAATGCAGAAATACAATGCTGTGGTCTCTTTGCTGGTTTGCCGTTTGGTGCTCACCAATGTTGCTAATCTTGACATTTCTGAATAGGAAGAATTACACCCAGTGGATTTTTATTCTCTTCCAAAAAAAAAGGCAATACGTGTCTGTGTGATGTGGTAATAAACATAAGTTTCTCTTCTCTGCTTTGCAGAGACAGTTCTATGTGGTTTAGATGCAGATTGTGACATATGCTTCGCTGAACAAAGCTGCTTTGACACTTGTTAACGCATAAACTTTAACACCTTCAAACTCAGCAAGAGTTTCTGCCACAGCCTCAAAGTTACCGCTGCGGTCTACCCTGAAAAGGTTTCTGTTGTGGCAGACATGCAGAGTCATATAAAGTTGAAATGTTAAAGTATAGAAGCAGTCAGTCTTGGCTATGGCTTCCACATTTAATTACGTTTGAGTTTAGTTTGGTCGGAGGTGTTGATCCATACCAAACTGATGAGTCCCGATGAGTTATTGCCCATTATAATATTTCTAGATATTATAATTGTCTTTAATATCTGCCATCAGCCTACAAACCACTTATATAAAAGTAAATATTAAAACCCATTTTGACAACAATAAATTCTTCTCTTAGTCTTTGTACCCAAAGCATTCAAACTAGCAGTTATTAAACCTCTGATAAAGAAACCAAATCTATCAATTTGTTTCAAAATTGTCCAGATATAGACCTATTTCTAACTTAGCATTTATTTCTAAGATCTTAGAAAAAGCTGTAGCCCAACAACTGTTTTTCTAATCTACATAAGAATAACATATGAAAAATTCCAATCTGGTTTTAGGCCCCACCACAGCACAGCTTTTGACACTATAGATCACTCTATTCTTTTGGATAGATTAGAAAACATAGGTGGAATCATAGCTTTATCCTGGTTCACATCCTACCTCACCAAAGGGTTCCGGTTTGAGATAAATAATGTATTGTTGAATTATACAAAAGCCCTGCAAGGTTCTGTTTTAGGTCCTCTGCTATTCATATTAGACATGTTGCCATTGGGCTCAGTTATAAGTAGAAACACTGCTATGCTGATGATACACAGCTGTATATATCAGCCAAACCAGATGGTAAATCCAAATTAAATAAAATAGAAGATTGTGTGAAAGATGTAAAACACTGAATGCTTCCTTCTTTTAAACCCAGACAAAACAGAAGTTCTTGGCCCACAGGTTGCTTAGACTAAATGTTTAGACTTAATATTAAATCTTGCTGACTTCTCTGTAGTACCTGGTTGAGTAGCTAAAATCTTGGTTTCACAATTGATTTAGATCTGACATTTAATCAACACATAGATAATGCATTTCTTAACTTTGAAATGTTATTCTAGTAATATTGACTATGTTGATGCTGAAAAGTTGGTACATGCCTTTATAACCTCAAGTCCAGATTACTGTAATGCATTTTTATCAGGATGCTCCAGCAGGAACTTAAATAAGACAACATTTGATAACATCAGCCCCTAAAAGATCTCATTTCCTATTATGAACCACCACTTTTACTTAGATCACAGGATGCTGGTTTTCTATTGGTTTTTAAAATTCAGAAGACCTCAATGGGGGGAAGAGCTTTTTACTAAGTCCCCAAACTGTGAAACAATCTCCCAGTTAATGTTCTAGACACAGTCTCAACTTTTAAGTCTAGACTGAAAACATTTTTGTTTGTTTAGCTTTTGAGCTTTTAGCCTATGCTGTTTCAATTAGATCTGCCAGAGTCGCCAGCCACACTCATAAATGCTTCACATCCAAACCAGAACTAACTTTATCTCTTTACTATTTCTGAGGTAATGACTGGCTTTCTGTCCTGCCTGAAAGATTCACCATCAATGTTTTTTTTACCGACATATAATACTCGTTTCAAGAGTCTTTTTGGATGACCTCTGACCTGTGGAGCAAATGCTTGTGGGCAAGCAGGGTTTTAAACCAGAAATCTAATTTTTACCCTGTAGGTCTGTGTTTTTGTCACATTAAGTTCAGACTAAAATCACATTAAAATTATGTTTCAGAAACTACAGAAAATACACATCAAACTTTTTTGTTACTTTTTTTGTGAAATATTTTTGGTAAAATATATATATTTTTTTCTGTCCGATTTCAGATTCACATTGACTTCAAATCTAAGAGCAGTGAAGGTCAGTGAGGGAACTCAGGAGTGGAGTGACGTGAGTAAACTATAGGATGTTTTAAGCCGAGTCATGCTGCTGCATTTGGATCAGTTACAAGGGTGTAATGGTGTGTCAGGGATGACCAGGCAAGTTCTGGTCCGACTGAAGAAAGAATATAAAGTGGGACCATTCGAGATATATCTGTATTATTGTGAACATGTTCATATTACTTTGTAATAAAATGTAGTATCTCATGTCCCCTTCACATATGTACATCTGGGATTTCCAAAGGTTTGATCACTCCTGATACAATTATGTAATTTATTGATTTTTTAAGTCTCAACATATGTTGATGAATTTGATTATATTATGTTAACACTGAGAAAGTAAAAAAATACACCATTTACTCTCCAACACAGTCCATATGTGTAAATTAGATTGAAAAAAATGATGATTTGGAATTTAGTGTTGTGATGTCACAAGATATAATAAATGTATCAGTCCAAACTACTACACAGCAACTAAACGGTACAGACATTTACATATCTGTTACAAAAAAGTAGAATACAGGCCCTTTAATAGTCAGACTAAGTCTGTTTTGTTTGTTACATGCTATACTTTTAAAATATATATATTTTTTGCTTGTTTCTGCTTTAATTATTGCTTTATTTACAGTGGCAAGAAAATGCGAACCCTTTGAAATGTCCTGTTTTTCTGCATTAATTGGTCAGAAAACATGATCTGATCTGATCCCAAGTACAGACAAACTTATTGTGCTTAACCTAATACCAGCCACACAATAAATATAATATGTATTGTGTAAAATAATATTTCATATCTGTATTAGACACATCCATTATGGACACATCCATTAAAGATTCACAGTGCTGGTGGAAAAAGTAAGTGAACTCTTGGAGTTTAACTGGTCGAACCTCCAACAAGCATTTCCGGTAGCTGATGATCAGACCTGCACAACGTTCAGGAGGAATTTTGGACCATTCCTCCTTACAGAACTGCTTCAGCCATATTCTTAGGATGTCTGGTGTGAACAGCTCTCTTATGGTCATTCCACAGCATCTGCATTGGGTTCAGGTCTGGACTCCGACTGGGTGACTCCAAAAGATGGATCTGTTTTTGAATCCAGTCAGTAGTAGATTAACTTCAATGTTTAGGGTCATTGTCCTGCTACATCACCCAACTTTTACTGAGCGTCAACTGGCATACAGCCATTCTGACATTACTGTGTAGGGTACCATGATAAACTTGGGAATTTATTTTCCCCTGGCAAGCAGACCAGGTCCTGAAGCAGCAAAGCAGCCCGAAATTACAATGCTCCCGTCACCGTACTCCACAGTTTGGATGATGTTTTCATGTTGGTATGCAGTGCCCTTTTTATGCCATATGTAGTGCTGCGTGTTCTTCCCGAACACTTCAACCTTCATTTTATCACTCCATAAAACATCTTCCCAGAAGTGTCAAGGTATTCTTTGGCAAATTTCAGGCATGCAATGATGTTTTTTTGAAAAGTAGCGGCTTCCTCCATGGTGTCCTGCCATGGACGCCATTCCTGTTCAATGATTTGATGTTAACCGAAGGTGTTAACCAGTTCCAATGATTCCCTCTAGCCTTTAGCTGTTAGGGTTCTTTTTTGCCTCTCAGAGCATTCTGCATTGTGCCTTTGGGGTCAACCTGGTGGGGTGCCCACTTCTAGGGAGAATAGCTACAGTACTAAATCGTCTCCATTTGTAGACAGTGTGTCTAACTGTGGACGGGTTGATATCTAAAGTCTTGGAGATTGCTCTGTAACCCTTTCCAGTTTTATGCAAATCAACAATTCTTGATCGTAGGCCTTCGGAGATCTCTTTTTTGCGAGGCATGGTTCACATCAGCAGATACTTCTTGTGAATAGCAAACTCAAAGTAGCTCTTCACCTCACTCTAATCTCGTTTCATTGATTGGACTCCAGGCTTGCTAACTCCTGGCTCTAGTTAGCTTTTGTTGAAGTCACTAGTATAAGGGTTCACTTACTTTTTTCACCAGCACTGTTTAATGGATGTGTACAATACAGACACGAAATATTATAATTGTTTGTGTGGTATTAGATGTAGATCAGATTATGTTTTATAACTAATTAATGCAGAAAAACATGTAATTTCAAAGGGTTCACATACTTTTTCTTGCCACTGTATTTACTCATATTTAGGTATGCTTATTTTTGCCTTCTTTGGTGATTCATCATGTTTCATGTGATTGGCTATTCATTATAAATGTCATGCTTTTTATATGCATCTGCAAAGCAATTAATCACAACCAGAGAATCCAGACCTGGATTAATAAAGAATGTTGCTAACCACTGTTACTGTAAAACATATTAACTGCGTCTGTGCTTGTTAGGTTGCAAACTCTGTTTATGCTTCAACCTTTAAAAATAGTTAGGAATGGAATGGCTGGACAAAAGACTTGCAGTAACAATTTGTACAATTTGTGTTATGAGTATATAAACAAATGAAGAACAGTTTACACCAAATATAGAGCAAAAAAAAAAGATGGAAGTTTATCAGCTTATTGCAAAGCTAAAAGCCAAAATGGTAAAAGCAGCCAATTAAAGACTCTAACATACTGCTGTTAGTAATAGGGGCTACTGGTTCAGAAAATGTAAGCATGGGGCCAGTGGGGGAGTGGAGACAATCATGCTCGGGAACGGCACAAATGCAAGTACACCCTAACTCTGACTGGACTCACGTGATAAAGTCTAATGATACTCTATGCATGCTAGTAATTTTGGATCTGATTATGTGTGTGTGTGAATCTTTATCCGATTATTGAGCAGAGTGAGTATATAAACACCATAAATTCTTTTGAGACATGAATAATCAGCTGTTTTTCATTTAATTCGATTATTAGACAACACAGTGGTACAGTAACATTCCAGAAATTGTTGGGGGCCCTAAGCAGCTACTGACTAGATAGAACTGGCGTTTTGACAATCTGTCCTACCCATTGAGAGATTCTAGTGCACATGTGCACATCATTAGTATAATACTGTTACATGGATTTCCTGACATTGTATTGTGTTTGTGGTGTTAATTCAGCCCTCATTTGAGTGCATTACACAAACTCAGCTATGTCTTATTACTTACCCTCTAACAATAATTTATACTATTAAAGTATTCTAGTTAAATGTAGAGCGCTGCCATCTCTATTCTAATACATTATATATTCCAACTGCAATATATAGTTTTGTTTCCCTTCATCTTATCATCATCATGATTAATATATAAAGTTATTAAATCCTTCTATTACTGAATTTGAGTGTGTTAGGGCAAAAAAACATGAAACCATGCCAAGAGGTGGTCTATATAATTGGAGCTAAGAAACTCTAGTCTAATCACTCCAGGATTATGCAGAAAGACTTAGAGAATAAGAAGAAGTTTTCTACTGGTGCAGCTTCTCCACCTTGGATAGAAGTCATTAATAATTCAGCTTAATAGAAAAATGAAAGGCGGTTCCTTTTGATACATAAAATATGCCAATACATTGTACTTTGTATTTCAAGGAGAGGAACTGCATAAATAAAGTCAGGAGCTCCTTACAGCCCCCCTAAGTCAGCATTTTAAATGCACCTCCATAAAACAGAAACTCCGGAGATGTTTTAATTCATTTATCTTTGCACTATTTTGTATTCCTTACTATTTATTTTCCTGAGCTACATATCTTGCCTTTTCACATTTTCCTGGCTAACCAGCAGCCTGTCAAATACAACTGCATAAATAAATAATGATCAAAAGTTCTGATGTACCCCGTACCATTTTGCACCATATGCAAATCCTGGTGATTAATGATGCCTTCATGCATATTTAATGACTGGTGTTATACGCAACTACTGCATGAAATATATGAAAGCTTAAATGTATTCCTAGCCAGCATTTCAGCATTTTTCAGCTTTTTTTTATATCTTACGCTATCCCCACTCTCATTATTCTGCAAGATGCTTTGAGGTAAACCTCCTCTCATGGATTTATCAGTCCACCCTCAGCACGTTTTGTGATGAGTGACCGCAATAAAAAAGAGAATTTTGTGTGTCTTTTTATCTGGTGTCACAATGAGGGCATACTAAGGATGTAGGTGCAGTAGAACTTTATTAAACCAAAAACGTAAAACCAAAACAACAAGGAAACATAACAGAAAAGGAAACACACAGCAAGACAAAACAAAGTGGAATGAACGCATCATGACAAACATGAAGGAAAATAGAAACTTCAGGGCTACTTTTACAGGAGGGAGAACTTTGAGAACAGAGATTTCATTAAAAATGTAGTCCAAGGCAAAGTTATTCAAATTACATTGATTTTTAAACTAGATTTTGTGCAGAATTTTAGTGCACATTTATTGTTTATTTGCTGAATTAACTATATCAGAGGGAAAATGCATACATAAAATATGGACTATGCCAAAGTTATGGCACATTTTATGTTTTATTTTTTTCCAGTATATTTGAGTAAGTTGATATATTCAGTATTTTAATTGTTCTCTGATGCCTACATAGAAGGTATGTGACTTAAATCAGGGCGAAAAATATCCAGATGTTCACCCTTTTTTAGACTGATAAGCTCTGCTTTGATTTGCTGGTCTAAAGCAGGTCATTGTGAAAAATACAGGCAGGAAAATGAAGTAAATCTTAAAAACAGCTCAAAGTAAATTAACATTGAAACTTGAAAATTGAAAAAGGAGACCTGACTTTGACTGTCAAACAGTGGATAAAATCACACAGCATGGCTGCTACTTACAGGTTGCTGTTGAGATTGTGTTGCTAACAAAGTTGAACCTTTCTGTTTGCCGTGCAAACCTTCAACTAAAAGTATTTGTGAGTAAATACTATTACATAACAGTTTAGGATTTTGGAATCTGCTGGTTTAGTGTCCTCTTTTGTCAGTGTCAGATCTATTTACCAAACTCTACTTAGTCAACTACTTTGTAAATACAGTGTTTAAATTAATGCCACCTTTAACATGAAAAACTGTATTTCCCTGGTTTTCCCAGCACTCTGTAATATTTGTCCCGCTTCCAACTGAAACATTTGCCATGCTGTATTGTTTATGAAATTGGTTGCTTCATAGCTGACTTTCTTTGCACATATGTTTTGTCCTGCTCATGCTTGCACTGGTTAACCACAATGCTCCTGCATACCATCCACTCCTCTGTCTATACAGTCCATATATGGAAATGATTTCAAATCCACTGTTTCTGTGATGTCACAAGAACCAACTTAATATACATCTGACTTATTTAGCATACAGCAATTTAGCCCCACCCACCCATGCTGGGCTTTTAAGAAGTGTTTCAGTAAGGAATGCCTTTTCACTGAGGCAAAATACAAGGCAACTAATCAGCACAGAGCTCATTTACATGTACTGTATCACTCTTAGAGGCACAGTGACTAAAACATCTTGAGTAAGAAATAGACTGAGGTTGGAAAATGGTAATATGTTGATATTAGTCTATTTTGTCTATTACAAACTACATTAAATTATTATCAACAACATGATGGTACGGATGGTTAAGAGTATTTGTAGGTTTTGTGTTAAAGTTAATTGTAGGCTTACGTTTAGAGATTCAGCTTCAAGTTCAGTTGCATTTAACATATATTCATTTAATAGTTAGTTAAAGATAAAGTTTAAAAAAAAGCATCCGCAGTGGACTATCAAAGTAAAGCTTTTCCTAATATTCTTACTATTCTGACTGTAAGACAGACTAGAAGGAGAATTTTAATTGTGCATTATTATTATTTTAATTGTTAACCAATCTGGAACATTTCACTCAATTTAATCAAAAAAACTGTGACAGCCTGATATTTTTACTTTCTGAGTTGTGAAACATAGAAAAATGGATGTCCAGCAGGGTCTGTACCTAGAAGCTGTTTGCTGCAGTTTATTATCTCTGCATAAGGGAAGACAGGGTATTGTGGTCATTTCTGTATTGAAGCTTGAATTTCTCATTTAAACTGTCATCTCACTTTTTTCTCTATACATTCTTTCATGGTCGTTGTCATTACATCGCCATTATTCCGTACTTTGCTTGTTTTATTCAGTTCCTCCAGGTCTTTTTCCTCAGATCTCGGACACATTTAGTCCGACACTACAGTCGTTAGCGAAAGCATTTCATTGTCCTTTTTGCAGCCTCTAATTCAGCTCAGCATAAAGTAAAGCACAGTGTGCAGCCTTGGCCTTTGTACCCCCTACTATTCAGAGTAATAGAGTAATGCAGTGCTGTCTATATCTCTCTCAGACAGACATGCAGAAGCTCTATATGAACAGGAGACCAAACCAAAGAAATCCCTATTCACTATATAATCCCTCCATAACGCTTACATCTTACTGAATGTCAGAAGACATGACTGTTTAACTTCCCTTTATCCCTTAAAAATGGGTGCTTTTAGTTTCTGTGTTTTTACTAGCTATCAGACTATATTGTGCTTCATTCAGAAAGCAGTCTAGGCTGATACACTTCTTATAATTTTGTCATGAAGGGGTTGGACTAAACTGCTCTAGCTTTTATGGCTGAATGTTTGTAAATGTGAACAGTACATTAAGAATGGGCCTTTTCATATGGTCTATATTAGCTGGCATGTGAACAACATATTTAATAACAATGTTCACATACAAGAGTATTTTTTTTAGAAAAGTAAAAGTAATTGAATCTTGACATGCATTTTATAGGCACTCTAAGTCTAACAGAAGAGGAAGGAACAGATTTCTTGAGTAGTAGCGACAATTAATATTTTTCCTTTTTTTAATACTGCGACTAAAAGCTGTACATGCTCATTAAACCTGATTTAACATGGGGAGTCATTATACAAGAACCTGTATTATTAGAGATTACGCTGGCTGTAAGCAGTTGCTATGTTGTATTGTTTTACTAAATCACTGTCACATCCTTTCACCTTTGGCCTCCCATATATATTTTCTTTAAAGTGCCATAGAATGCAGAACTTGCTATACTCAGAATGAAACATGCACTCTGTGTTTTAACCAAGGAACCTCACTAAACACCATCTCAGACCAGATCACGAACAATGGTTTGCATATGCATGTGCCTTAATGCATTTCCGGCTGTGGAGAAATGGCTTGTCGGCATGGCGGCTGTGCAAACACTGGCTGGACGGCCAAGTTGTGTTGGCTTTCCAGCTTCGAGAGAGAGAGAAAGAGAGAGAGAGAGCTTTGAAGTCCCGCGGGCTGGAAGCCCCGGATGAAGAGGGAGCGGCCACGCTCCTGGCAGCATAGGGTCTGGACGCAGGGAGAGAGACTGGACGAAGTCTGCCTCTAAGGGCCTAAGCCCTGAGGAGGAACTCCTTGGAGTTCTAACAGCTTGCGGTCTGGATCCAAACTCAAGAGAGAGCACGTAGAGACATTTCTCCATGTTATAGGCCATGTGGGAAGGGGCGTGGTCAGAGATTGCATATCCATCAGCCGTGGGTTTTCCCATAAAATCATTCGCTCAGCACCGGGCGCACTGTGTGACTGTATTCTGATTGGCTGATGCAAAAGAAGGCATCTTTCTAAATCTCAATCTTACATACCAGAGGCGAATGCCGAATTAAACAGAATTAAAGTAAAGAAAACAGAAAAGAGTACATTAAAATGTAAATAAACGTAAATCTCCAATTAAAATCAAGTGTCCTGCGTTAATCTGAGCTGCTGTAAATGCTTTGGTAAACTTACAGATTTAAGTAAAAGTCTACTAAATAAACTTACAAAACTTTTAACACACTGCTAAATTCTAACAATTGAACCACTTAGAATGACTACAATCAAAAACTTGTATGTGAGGTTATGAAAACATTCTTCAAAGGTTCAAGCGTAAATCAAAGAATTTAGCTTGAATCAAACTCAGAGAATTTTGCTAGGAAAATCGAAGGTCTTAGAGAGAGAGACAGAAGGAACTCGAACAGGCACAAAAATATAAAAGGAGTAACATTAATAACCATTTTAACACACCAAAATTTAGTAACTATTGCTACTGAGTCTATAAGGTTCTCTTAAATTTGTCAGAATTCTCAGGTCAATGTGTTGTAATTAAGCTCTGCGAGCTTCTTTTGTCTCTGCTAAGTTGGTGTCAGAAAAAGTCTGAGGTCCTTCAGAGGCTGAGAGGCTGTTTCTGATCTGGAAAGCCATCACAGAACACTGGCCCGTGTGCTCAGGCCAGGACGTGGTTGGAGTTTGTAGATGCCTTTGTATCGTAAAACTAGTCACCAGATCCTCCTAGGACTGCTATAGATAACAATTTATATCGATTGCATTGTGGGAATGAGGGATTCATACAGTAACAAAGATCTGTCCTTGTTAAGGAATGTCCCAAAATGTTCCATCATCTCAACATTGTTCGCCTGGATTGATTTGTGTTCATTCACGGACAGAGGGTGTTGTGTGCATGTGTGTGTGTGTGTGTGTGTCGTAAATGCCTCTTCTCTGTTTATGGTTTCAATACAGTTGGCTGTGAGGTCTCCTTCCACGTGAGCAGAGAATTCTTATAACAGACCCAATATGCTGTTCGCCAAATCAGGGAAAAATCAGTGTATGGTTTTTATGCATGGATCATTACAGTCAATCTGATTTTTAACACAAAAAATATAGCTGACTTTAACATTTTACGTAATGTCACAGGTTGTCATTTTCAGGCTTGGCGTTAAAGTTGTCATTAATATGAATAATTTTGGTTACAGAACTCGATGTACTTTATGTGGTTAGCCAGCATTTCTACTTGCGTTGTGTTAAAATCTGGAACAATACGGAGCGCACCATGCAGAGGGTTTACAAAACTATGTAAATGCTTTATTTGTCTGTGTTATTTTAGTCATTATTTGTTGTTTTTATTGCTTAAAGAGAAGAGCAATGGCCCTGATCTTTATTGAAACAGCATACAAAGTCTTTACATACATCTTTTAATCACACCTGTCATGTCATCTCTGCATGAACCAGGAACCTGGAGCTCGTCTAATGAAGATTTATGAAGGTTTTTACAGTAAGTTTCCTCCGCACTTGATTAATGCTGTAGTTACCGCACTGCTTTTCTGTCACAAAGCAGGAAGCAATGCCCAAAGTCTTTCTGAGAACACAAATGCTGAGATTTATTTTATTTAAATAAGCTTCAATACTTTATTAATGGTTTGAAAGCCACCTGAATTAAATCAACACTCCTGTCATGTGGTCGAGGGAAACTGCTCTATATATCGTAGTTCAGTGGGATCTGTGTTTGTGCTGTCTGTAGTCTGGGTCATTGTACTTTAATTCTAGGTCACCTGACATGGAATTCCCAGATGCACTCTTGCTAAAGTGCTGCGTGAAAAAAATATATAGCTACACTAAGACGGATGTAAACAACGTCTCACATCAATTTCTCTGTTATTCATCAAATCTTAGTACTTTTAAAGCTACACGTTAATGTGACAGTAGTATAATCATTCAAAAATACTTGCTAATTGCTACTTTACTGCCAAAAAGCTTTTCATCATAACAGTCTCTTTGACAGTCATAGGGCGTTAAAAAAAAAACGGGATGAAATTGCATATTGAAAAATAGCTTGTTTTGTAAATACAGTAAACGTTGGTTATCATTGTGTTATTTGTCACTAATAGAAAACTAAATTCGATTCAGGTCAGAGTGCTTTATCCCAATAACAGCTATAACAGCCTTCAAACGACCTCTCCCTATCCTTTAGAATTTAACAGGCTATTTGCTACTATGCGTTTAAGACTGATATAGATCAGAGACCAGAGTATAAACTCATTTTAGACTTGTAGCTGACTTGTAATAGCCCACTGAGGTTGTGTTGTCATTTTGTAGTCATTGCCATTTTCTTACGACCATATAAAAAACTCCAGATCTTATAATAATTTCTTTATAAGAAGAATAAATGGAATTTTTAAAATTTGCCTCTGTCACATCCCCTTCAGTTGAGGTTACTCTGTTTCTGTTTGAACAAGAAGCCGGTGAATAAGAAACTGACTTAAGCTTTGTAACACTGGCAGTTTTTTAGCCTATAAAAATAACTTACCTAGAGCTTTTTTATAGGGGCTGATAAGATATTTCCATCACTTAGCACTTTCCAGAACACCGCCTAGCCCGCCTTACTTTCATGCAGCTCAGCAGTGTAACATTACTTACATTTAGTAATAACAGTATTGCGACTTTCTAATGACCTTGTGATTCTGAGGATCCAGTGATATTCAGGAGGAAAAAACCCATTCATTCTTGCCACAGAGAAATCTAGCTTAGACCCAGTGTTTCAAATATAGGCATAACGTGGAATACAGAATGACACACGACTCCAGTGGTTTATCTAGACTAAAATTCTTTTGCTTTAAGTGAGGCTCGTGATGCCCTAATTATGTTTATTTTTCTTACACTCAACATTCCATTACGACACTAACCAAAACACGTAACACTACCAAAATTTTACAAAACGTTTTACTGGAGAATGTTCTAGTAAAGCTGTCCAGTATGACTACCAAACATAGCTTTAAACATTTCAAATATTTAATAATAACTAACAAAAACATCTTAATTTTAGAAAATATATTGGCCATTCTTATTGTTTCACAATGATCTTTCACAATGAAGACACACAAGATCTAACTGTTCAAAAGTTTCCCTTCCTGCTGCATACTGTAGAGGTGACCAAAACAAGGCTCCGCCTATGGACTAATATTTTTTGTGTTTTTGGACATTAAACTGTGGGGTAGCTTTTTGGAATAACGTTTTTAAATTAATAATTAAACTCAAGATAAGTCTAAATCTTTCAACTTTGCTTTAAATCAAACAAAAAATCTTTAAAAAAATATTCTCTATTAATGCGTTGGGTTTAAATAGAGCATAAAATAGTGCTTGTACATGTATGTATAGTTAAGGTCTGAAAACTTTATTGTTTCTTGTTTTTGTGGAACTGCAGTTTAAACTATTCAGTATTTTCCAGTTACCTGTGCTGTCATAACCAAAGATGGTATCACAATTTTTGTAATTTTACTATTTTTATATTATTTAAAATTCTAAAAGTCTTTTACATTTAGCAAATAAATTCAGCATACATAGAATAAAAACAGTCCAAAACTGTTGTGAGGTTGTGAGGTTTTGTTCCAACAGCGACTGTTAGGTTCTCAGGAACATGTGAATTAAATAAACTTCAGCCACTCGCTTCAATGGTCTTAAATTCTTTGTAAAGCTGCAGTGATGAATCAGGAAAGGCATCAGGCTCTGTTTACGTGACAAAACATGTCTGAACTTTTTTTCATGTATGAACTGGGTGGACTGGGTGGTGTAATTTAACTATGTTTACACAAAAAGTTAAACTTTTCGATCTTAAAAATACACTTCAAAAAAACGCTTAAAACAACTGAAAATAAATCGAAACTGAGGCAGGTCCCTACTTGGGCTGCCCTTATCTTAATTCATCCTCTTAGTGTTTGCGGTCCCTTCAGCTGGACAGGGCTTTGGCTATCTTGTTGTGTTCGTGCCCTCTGTTCCTGCCAAAGAGCTAGCGGGACAGTCACCAGTGATGAAGATGAAGCCATGGGGCGTCTCGCGCAGCATAATGTGTGCTGACGGTTGATTTATCACGCTCATCCTGAAAAAAACACATACCTTTAGTGCTTTCATCAGTCCAAGCTTAGCAGAAAATAACACGTTTACCTACAGGACAAAGCGAACATTGCACAACTAAAAAGAAGCTAAGCATTTCAGAATATTCTAAAGGTGATGCCACACAGGGCTGATTTTCTCCTTCACAGTAGGAGATGATAAATTTACTTTGCTAGTAACATTTCTGAACGGTGCCAAAAAATCAAACCCTGGATTTACATTCTCATAGTTCGGTACATAGAACTCACATATTGTGAACCACAAACACTGTTGTCTTTTCCTTCAAATACATTTGTAAAACAAACCAATTCCATAGGACATAGACTGCTATGTACAAGTACTGACTCTACCCAAAAGTACATTCAGCTGATGTTCACTAGAAATGAGTAATGCTTTTAAGTGTATTGCCCTCAAAATCTGGAAGTCTGGAATACCATTTTGCTCCTGTAGACTTGAGATGCACAATATTATAATCATATAGGTTTGGGCAGATATCAGAAACGTGTTTAAACGTGACTAATTTTGCAACCTGATGCTTTATTTTAAATATTTTTTTCAGTTTTATTCAAAAACATCAATTCATAACAATTTTAGATACATGTTTTTTAAAGATAATGTACAACTTACATATAACTCTAATCACATTTTCTTCTCTAATAAAGGTGGTATTAATTATAATAGCACTGATATTTCTTCTTAGTTGTCGTGAGAAAAAAAAAACACTGGGCACTCCTGCTGGTTACTGCCCCTACGGTTCTTCACGTCTGCATTAGGGAGAGTGGAGGGTTTGTTTTTATAAAAACAACTAAACACCATCCAAAAGTGGTGGAATCAAATGCCAACCTGTCTCTTTTGTTCTGGCAGCTCATTCATAACATACACAACTCTCCGATATGGGCACTTGCCCTCATATTGTGTTTGATAGCTACAGAGATGAAGGCCTGTGCGACACCAAGAGCAGTTGGTAAGGCCAAGACCTGCTGCTGGGACAGTGGAGAGAGGTAATCTTTTGTTGTTGTTCTGTGGGGTTTACTGCTCTACGGAGAAAGCAATTTTAGAATGGATAAAGAAATAATCCGCCGCCATTCAGGGATTATATGAATGACCTTTATTTCAATATAAAGCATGGAGTGGGTTTCAAGTGCTTTGCCTGTGGAATCATCTGATTATAGCTGTATGCCTATTTAATCTTGAAGAGCTTTGGGCAGAGGAAGGGTAATATACCCAAAAAACACTGCGAATAAACCAAACACCACTGGAGAAGGCATCTCAGCGATCAGCTCATGTTTAGCTGTCAGTTTGGGCTGAACGTAGAGAGCACTGTACTTTTAATTTGCTGCACTGTCATTTAAAATATACATCTTTGGCTCTTGATTTACAGGCAAAAGGGTTAAATGCAGGCATATATCAGGGTAGCCATCTTGTTTTATTATAGATGTCATGTGTTAATAGTGTTATTAAAACCTTCTATGTATAGGTTTCCATGACAACCTCTGTTGTTTCCTCTTCTGTAATGGTTTACAGCAAATTCGGCATGTAGTTCAAAGCAACAAAAAAAAAAAATAGTTTTTGTCTAGTCTTCAGTGACCCATGTATACAGCAAACTACACCTGGCATGGAACACTTTGAGACCACAGCCATGTTTAAATGAAAAATAATCCAAAATGTTTTGCGTGACAATGTCCCAACCTCTCTTCATCCCAATGAGCTTAAACAGGACATATGTTAATGATGTTTTGACTGACTGCTCTGTCTTATGTAAAAAGCAGTTCAATGTAATGAACATAGTTTACCCATTAAGCCTAAACTTCCATACACATTAGTTTGTGTTTGGCTGGGTGGCAGTGTGGTTAAACATACTGGAGAGGAAGACGTTATATGGAGAAAAAAAACGAGCTGGCTGCCACGGAACTGAAAAAAGACTATTTGATTAACTCATTTGACTGTTGTACTGTTAGCATTCTGAATAGCAACTTGCTGTCATCTATTCAACAGTGTGATTCAACAAACTTACTAGCACTTACTTACTCTGCTTACTAGCAGAGAGAGGAGTTTAAACTCCCTCAGGCATTCAAGATTGAAGAGAAATCTGTGAGACACTGTGTGTTAAATTAATACATAAGCTAATGCTAGAGTTTGTAGTTTAACGTTAGATAAGTCAGTCGTTGTTGTCTTCTATGTGAGGTAAATTTTTTCTGCTCTGAGAACAGAGTAATATCTTTTTCAAAATAAGCAATCATAGTGAGCCTAGCCACGCTTCAGACTTATGGCTGTGGCACATAAGACACTTATAAGCACTGATCTGCCAGTTTATTAGGTACACATGGCTTGATTCTCTTTTTCCTTGTGCACAATATCATCAGGCAACTGATTCTCTCTTCGGCTGGCTACTCCAGCGTTTACTGCCTGCTATATTGAAATGTTTGATTTTGTGATTTTAGAAATTCTTTTTTTTTTCAACTTTGCTTTAAATCAAACAAAAAATCATAAAATAATATTCTCTATTAATGCGTTGGGTTTAAATAGAGCATAAAATAGTGCTTGTACATGTATGTATAGATAAGGTCTGAAAACTTTGTTGTTTCTTGTTTTTGTGGAACTGCAGTTTAAACTATCCAGTAAGTTCCAGTTACCTTTACTGTCATAACCAAAGATGGTATCACAATTTTTGTCATTTTACTATTTTTTATTTTATTTAAAATGAAAGTCTTTTACATTTAGCAAATAAATTCAGCATACATAGAATAGAAACAGTCCAAAACTGTTGTGAGGTTGTGAGGTTTTGTTCCAACAGCGACTGTTAGGTTCTTGAGTTAATTTCTTAAGAACTGGATATTAATGTTGAGGTTTTCAGATTTACAAATATGTTGCAGACCAGTGCTGCAGCTCTAGACAGTTTTAAATACCAAAGACAGAAGCTCACCGAATGTGGGTGCAACAATTAAACAATAACCTTCCCTGAATTTATATTTGAGTGGCTAGTTTTCTCAAATGAACAGAATAACAACTCAATATCTCAATTATTTTCAGAGGGACTAAGAAATTATTAGGTGGTCCCTGACCCCCAGGACCCCTTGTATTTTACACTTCACTCTTCTTGTCCATTTTTTCTTGCAAGCCTTGCAAACAAAATGCTGAATGACTGAAATGCATGTGGAAACATTGTTGAGAAATATTCTTTTTTAAACTTTAGCTATCATTGTTACACTAACAAAGACATCAGGTAAAGGAGTACATTTATGAATGTTATTATTATTATTATTATTATTATTATTATTTTTCAGCACACAGCCATAGCCTTTTAAAAGTTAAGGAAGATCTATTAGCTGCTGTGGTTTAAATCAGTACATGAACTCATGCTAAAGATAACTATTGAAGCTTAGATGAGAGGCAATGAAGGAATGCTAATTTTTTTCTCTGCTGTCTGGATGGTTCCGTTTTGCAGCAGTAACCTATATGAAGACCCACCCAGTAAAATACATGGGCATGATGGCAAACCAATGCCATATATGTTAAAAACTGTGTAAAAACTGAAAATGGTTTACGTGGCTCACAGTTTAGATGTACAGCTCCCTCCATAATTATTGGCACCCCTTTTTAAGATTTGTTCTTAGGCTTCTAAAACGGTGGGCGAGAAGACCCAACACGATGCAGATTCACGAACACAGTGCAAACAGAAAACACCTTCATCAAAAGGACAACATGGGCACTAGATTTAACAAACGCACTGCAAAACCATTCACAACACAACAGAAGTGTTTCGGAAGGACACTTTTGATGTCATACATATAAAATTTCTAGTTACTGTAGTTTGTTTATGTAGCTGTAAGTTTAAAGTAGAGTGTTCTGTTAAGGGTGCTCCTATATTGTAAAAGCATAGTTGGCTCTTTGGACATGTTCATGTATGATAGACGAAGTCCATGGTTTTTGTTTTGCTTTTTTTGGGGCTCGTGTTCACTTTCTTACAACATCAAAAGGTAGTGTTTTTACGTTGTGCTACAGTGCTGTCACAACGCAACTACTGAATAACGTTTTGTAAATAATGTTGTGGTATTATTTCTACCTGTTGGCAACTTGTCAAAACTAAACGGAGTTCCATGCAAATATAATGGCGCGCATGAACGATTCTACTGAATGATTCTACTGAACGATTCTACTGAACGTTGCCACTACGTTATTATAACATTGTTAGATAGCATGCCATCAGATCCAAATGTATTGCCCTTTCTGTGGCTCCAGATTGTAGCAAATACCATAGCCGTATATGGTCCCACTTCCTTTAAGTGCCCTCCGGAAACATCATCTGTGCCACAATTATTGGCACCCCTGTTGTTAATACTTTGTAAAACACCCTGTTGCCAAGAAGACGACACTTAATCTTCTCCTATAACATTTCACAACATAAGAGAATACAGAGGGAGGCTTTCAATTGGGTTGAGGTCTGGGAACTGAGATGGCCATGGGAGGAGCTTGATATTGTTTGGTGAACCATTTTTGTGTAGATTTGGGCACCTGTTTAGGGTCATTATCTTGCTGAAACACCCTGTGATGACCCATCTTTAACTTTCGGGCAGAGGCCACCAGATTTGGATTTAAAATGTTCTGGTATTTTAAAAGAGCTCATGATGCCGTGCAACCTAACTAGGTTCCGGGGCCTTTGGTAGAGAAACAGAACCACAGCATTACCGATCCTCCCTTATTCTTCACAGTGCTTTTCTGCATACTCGTCTTTTGTGTTACGTCAGACCCACTTAGGGCTTTTTGGCAACAAACACTCTATCTTGGTCTCATCTGACCAAAGTACACGGTCCCGGTTGAAGTCCCAGTACCGCTTAGTGATTTCTAGACGTTTACGTTTATGCTTGTAGAAGGAAAAAGGTTTTTTCTATGCATGCCTCCCAAACAGTTTGTTGGCATGTAGATAGCACCTGATGGTTGTTATGGAGACTTTGTGACCCCAAGATACAATTTTTTGATCTAATTCTTTAACAGTGAGCTTAACACTGGGCGTAGTGGCAAGATAAACTTGCCTCTTTGTCCAGGCTTGTTTGCCACTGTTCCAGTAGATATGGGCAGGTGTAGGAGAGTGGCTATTTTCTTGTAGCCACTGACTGACTTATGAAGGTCGACGCACATCTACCTTACTTGAATGGTGTGTTCCCATGTTTTAGAGTGGGTAAGAGAATAGGTGTCTGTGTCATGTCATATTTATACCCCAGGGAAACAGGAAGTGGTGAATTACTAATTAAAGGTTCCCAGGTACTCTGATCAACTTTATAAACTACAGTAGAAATGACAGAAAAGCTTTAATTAAATTTTTTTCTAGGAAATTGTGGAACAAGAGATTTTATAAAAAAATAATGATTTCTTAGGCAGAGATTTCTTTTTAATCCACTTGAGTTAAAGGATACTTTTTTTACAGTTAAATAAAAACTTTATTTTAAGGCTTTTAACACATCTTAACGAGGGGTGCCAATAATTGTGGGGGACACAGAATTTGTTTAAGGTACTTGTTTTGTAGTAACATCAAAGTACAAAAAATACAGAAAAGACACTCATTGGCCATTTTATCTGAAACGCCTTCTGAAAGCTGTGTGAAATACCAGGTTGCTACTCTAAATGTGAGGATGGAGTGTTTGTATAGTGTTAACTGTTTTTGTTTACAGCTATACCTGTAAAACCTGTGAGAATGTTGCGTTTCACATTTGTTACTTATTATAACTTCAGCGTAAATGGGCGAAGCTGAACAGCTATAGGCTGAATATGTAAAAGTGCTGATTTTGAAGCTTCAATTTCACACACATACAGACTGAACAGTATGTTTTAAAACAATGTTAACATATTACACCAAACTCTTATATCAAAGAAATGAAATGAAGTAAAATGTGTCATTCCGCTATATGGGCCCTGTCTATGAGACTATGTTTGGTTGCTGTCTAATTGCTGCTTGTAAACATTTGAATAATAATTAAAGCAATGATATAATGCATAATTAAATAATCCACAGTTTCATAAAGTAAAGCATTCAGATCTATACAATACATAATATAGGGTATGTTTCTGTGTGGTGCAGAATGCCGGATAGAAAGTGTTCCACTGCAATAAGGCCAATATGCATCTAGCCCTCTAATAGAGATTTGGAACCAGTGAGTGCATATTATAAAGTGGTGAATCAGTGCTCCCAATAATTCTACAGAATCTGAATTTAAGGTTGACATATTAAAAAGAATTTAAACTAAAAACATTTGATTCCCTTTAACATAACAGGTGATGATAACGTATCTTGCCAAATGAAGTGTTCAAGTTAATAGACAGATGTTCAGTATATTGCATGTGTGTTGGGACTGCGTGTTTAAAATTTCATGAATTATTCTGCATATTTTAATGGTGGAGACATAAAGTCGTTCAGAGTGCTTTGATATAAAATAATGTCCTGTAGAGAAACTTGAATTTTTTATAGTGGTACTGACAGGAACCAGGAGTTAAAGTGTCTACAGTGCAAATATAGGCATTTTGCTCATCTATACCCAAATCTGTATATGTAATGTTAATGATGGTAAAATGTTGGTAAATCTGAAAAATGATTACTACCCTTCTTGCATCTCTTATTAATGAACACATGAAAAATATTATTAAGGCTGAGACCACATTTCAAAACTACTGTAGAGACATCAGGCAGTGTATTCCACATACACATGTCCCATTGTAACTTTCTCTGGTACTCAGTTAACGGTTCTTGAATTTGATTCAGTGTTTGAATAATGAAATCACATTTTACATGTTATCCTGGAAAGTTGTTCACAATTCAGTTTCACTTACTGTATGTTGCACTTGGCTACAAACCTGAATGCTATAACCTGGGCAGGCTTTTCATGAGCATCCATCCATCCATCTCTCTCTCTCTCTCTCTCTCTCTCTCTCTCTCTCTCTCTCTCTCTCTCTCCCTCTCTCTCTCTATATATATATATATATATATATATATATATATATATATATATATATATATATATATATATATATATATATATATATACACATATATATATATTGTGTGAATGTGTGTGTGTGTATGTGTGTGTATGGGAAAGGTAGTACCCAGAGATTTTATTGAGGTAGCATACTGTGTGGGGGGAAAAATGTAGTGTTTCTGTAATAAACTTACATAAAAGTGATGCATTGTTTTTTCTTTGTGCATAAGTAAATCTCTCCATCATTTCCACATGAATAAGATATTACATCAATACATCAAAACTATTGCTGAAAGTAAACTGAAGGACAAAATGGTGTTGATGTTTTTATTCATTCAGGAGGAAATAATGTGCTGGATTAAGTGAATGAAATTGCATCACTTTTCCTAGTGCAAACATTTTATTTCAAAAATCATACATATGTCCTGATATTGCAGAGTGAGACATGGCCCTAAATGAAATATGTTCAACCAATCACAAAAACAAATCATTCTCTTTTCTATTTTTAACCTCAGCTGAGTGAACCTTCAGCTAACTGCGTCTCCTGCTGAAGAGCACTGTCTGGTCTCATAAGCTTAATATGTAGAACTGCTTTAAACTAACTTAGAATATTATGCAGCCCCAGGAACATCATCCAATCTTGACCTGGTGAGTGTAATGATACATAGAGGACTGGATCCAAGTGCAAACATTTATTGAAGATATAAACTGGAGAAACAGGGCTTAAGCAAAAATCAGAAATGGGTCAAACATGGTAGCAAACGGGATGTCAGAGACAAAGCCAAGATCATAAACCAAAAAGCAAGTCAGAGTCAAGAACTAGGATTTCACAACCATAATAACCCTCAGAATTGCCACAGTAATAAAAACAAGACCTCAGACTGAGCCTGTGCTAAGCCTGGGCTTAAATACAGGAATCCCAATGAATGAATGAGAAACACTTGTGACACAAACACTCTAGAATTCAGGGGATAGCGAGGGGATGTACTGCAGGACAGTGTTGACCCAGCGACTTTATTTTTTTATATTAACCTAAATTCAGTACATTTTTTATAACAGCAGTAGCAGGCTTCCTTAAAAACATCTCAGTAACATTATGCAGTATTGAACTGAGGACATCATACAGCTGTGTTGCTTTACATTAATCTGAAATCAATACATTTATTAATAACAATACAAGTAAGTTCCTTAAGAACATTCCAGGAATAACATCCTGTCTTGAACTGGGGACATACAGTCTTGTTAGATGAATTTGTCATTCTGTCATCTTTATTTGGTGAAAGGAAAAAGGTTCACATTAAAATGATTACTGTCTCCTAAAACATTTAGCGATTCTAAATTGTGCTTTATCTAAAACATTGTTATGTAGGAATTGACTGGATTCATTGGCCACATAAGACAATGGCTGTACTAGACATTAAATTGTGGTAACACACACACATGGCACTGTACACACATACATAAAGCACCGTCTTTATAACTTTTGTCAACATTTGCAGTTTTGTATTCTTCCTTTTTTTACTTATAAAATTAGCATTTTATAAAATTACCTGCCAAAAGCTTTTACCTTAAATGTGACATAATATTCACAAAGTAATGCTTAATAAGTTAAGGTCAGTATTTCTCATCGCCCTCCTGTTTCTGTCCTAATTGAGCTTTTCCATTCTTGTGTTCTTGGTGCAACCTTGGTGTTTTGCAGGTCTTGCTACTGCTAACCATCTTGAAGTGATTCACATGAAATCTGCTACATAGATAATGGAAAAGAGTAATAAACTCTGTAGAACTGTCTGTTCTTATCAGTCAGTACCATATTCACCCCCCTGGCACTGAATATGATATTGTAGTCTATTAAGGCTGATTATAATTTCTATATCAAATTTCTGTTTCAACTTAAATAATGCAACAGTTATGTACTAGCACTCATATAGGCATCTGAATACATCAATTAAGGTGAATAAGAAAATGAGAATAATAGGCTTATTTCTGATTACATGGTTACAAACAGCAAACCATGGCTATTCCACTTGAGGCAGAGAGGGAGGGCTGGTTTAACCCCTAAAGTAGAACACAAACACTGGGATGAAACAGTGGATGAGTGTTCTTATGCTTATGTGCATGCATGAGTTTATACATTAGCTTAATAACTGGCCAGAGTGCTACCAGCCCACTGGGAATTCCACCCAGTCTCTCAATAGTAGAGGAACAAAGACCCCTAAAATATAACCTTCCCGACCCCCAGGTGGAACAAAGCACACTCATATGTTTGTGAAGGGAGTGGCCCTATAAAAATGTTTTATTGCAGACGTACAGCAAATTATTTACTGTAAAAATATTTCACTGGGAAATGTAAATCATTATTATTTGGAAGCCACAAACAGAGAGATGTGCAAATTTATACCTGGTTTAAAGCAAGAGTGTCTGCAGAGTGTATGCAGTTTGCTTCACATCACTTGGACAAGTCAGAAGACTACAGGAAAAATGTTTTTCAAATGGACCCAAATAGAATTTTTTTTTTAAATGAGAAGTGCTATGTCTAGAGAAAGGAAAAAACTGCAGTTCAGCATAAGAGCCTTATCCCATCTGTGAAACAATGATCCACAAGCTGTCGTTCCAAAAGACATCTATAGAAGAGCAAAGTTAAATGGCCAAATCAATGTCCTGAACCTAATCCTATAGAAATGTTGTGTCTGCAGGACGTTGGTGACCTCTACACACCATGCGCCTCAGTCGTGTCCAAACACTTCCACTTTGTTATAATACCACTGAGAGTTGACTGTGTAATATTTAGTAGTGAGGAAATTTTAAGACTTGTTGCACAGACAGCATCCTATCACAGTACCATGCTGGAACTCACAAAGCTCCTGAGAGCGACTCACTCTTTCACTAACGTTTGCAGAGGCAGTCTGCATGAATAGGTGCTTTTAAACACTAGGTGCTTTTATACACCTGTGGCCATGGAAATGATCGAAACACCTGAATTCAATGATTTGGATAAATGAGTAAATACTTTTGGCAATATAGTGCACGTTTTTATCATTTGTATAATTTTGTTATTTTTATCTACTGATTATGTTTTAGGTCATAATTTCGGCAGAAACATAGAAAACGATTTCTAACTTATAAGCACCACTGTTGTTCCCCATTTAAAGGTACTTTAGATAAACCCTTGAGGGTGCTGGTCCAGTGATAGTTTACCTTTTTAGTACCTTCTTTTATTCTGAGAACTGCGCAAAAGCACCTTAGCTTATTGTTTAAAACCCAGATGATGTTCCTGAAGTGTTCTCAAGAAACTCTTCTACTGCTATTTTATTTACACGCACTGGTTTTAGGTTAATGTAAAAGAGACCCAGGGTCAACACAACTGTATGATGTTCCCAGTCATTTCTGGAACTGCGTAATATGTTAAGTTAGCTTACTGTCAAGAAAGTTCCAGAAATTTGCTGCTACTGTTAAAATAAAATATACTGGGTCAGGGCTAACACAGCACTGATATATTATATTCCACAAATAAATATTATTTATGATTTTCCTGAAACTTAGGCTGCAGATGGCGACGGTCTGAAGTGAGGCTCTTTTCTAACTGCCTCCCCCAACTGCATCCAGCTGCTCTTGCTGACCACCAAGGCCAGGCGCAGCTGTATCTTGACAGTCGGCATTTGCAGCCTACTTGAACAACGGCTGTGTTTGCGCTCTTTACAGCTGATGAAGTAGACACCATAGAAAAATAGTAGAATGAAAGAAAAGTAGAAAGAAAAATAGATCCACATAGTGATGTATTGCCTTTGAAGACAATACAACTCATAAGAGCAGTTCAGCTGTTCAGAGGAACAGAATAGAAATCTACAGCACTTGAGCCTTTTCATAATATGAAATGCTAATTATAAAAATAAATATGTTGAACATTGCATGAAAGAGTTTTAGAGAAGATATATATTTTACAATGAAAAGAGTAAAACATCAGAGGTGTTCACGGAGCTTCTGACCAATGAGGATTAAACTCTGTTGTTATCAAGCCATCTCTCGGCTCATGCAGTTAGTGGAGAGCAACTGCAGCAACTGATTGTGAAGCCTGAAGCCTCCTTGCAATAGTATGTCATCGTGAAGCGCCGGTGGCGTGCTCTATATTGAGCTTGTAAGACCAGATAAGATGCAGTTATATGCACTTAGCTGGAGCTTTACACAGCTTAGGTTAAAAATAGAAAAAAAAATGGCCTGGTCACATGTGGTGATGTCACAACATCTAGTTTGTGATTGGCTGAACAAATTCAATGTAGGCCCCTACTCTGTTGATCCTGGGTCACATCTGACAGGCTCACAGCCGAGCAGTTAAAACCAACAGTTTCAAAATGCAGCTTATCCTTTCAAACAACAACAAACAAATCTGCTAAGAACATTCACTTGAAGTGTTTCCTGTGTCTGGTTCTACACTAACGTCACAGTATGGTTTTTGGGGCATTTTTTTCCTTTTTTATTGCTAATCTGTGTATCTGTTTAGCAACTTTAACTGATACTTGAATATCAGAAATAGTTGTAAAGGACATCACTATGTACATGGTTTAAGTTCCTTTAGAGTCACTTTTAAATATCTGTTTAACACATATCCAGCTTTTTGTATATTTTAACAAACTGCCTTCACTTAGTGATACATCTAATATATGTTCATCATCAACAACATAAAATGCATAAGAGAGTTGAAAAGCTGTAAAGAGTAAAAACATTCTTTATCCTGGGTACATAAAAGTGAATCATGACATTATGCTTGTCATAAAATATAAACCCTGCTGTGTGGTATGAGGCTCATAAGCAATAGCTTCCAGTTTCAGAGAGATTAAACTTGTAATCATGATAATTATACATTATATTTAAGGGATACTCTAATAGGAAACCATCCTGAGGCTTTAGTATGAACAATAGTATATATAGGTAAAAAGCAATGTACAAAACACAAGAATGTCTGCAAAAAAGAAAGTCACATTCCTACACTATGTACAAGGCAAACAAGTAATATATTTGCAGAGATAAGATATAAAAGTAGGCACAGAACAAGGTACATGTTAATGTCATTTTGCATAAATTTCTGTTTCTTTTCCCAAAAGGAATCACTATAAAAGGTCCAGTCACACTAGCAGAGAGTGAAAATGCATTCTTTTTAAAGGAATTTGCAGCACTGTGTGGTCTTGTGAATGCTCCATGTGTTATTTAATTCAGTGAGAGGCCATGAATTACATACCACATGTAGTATCTGCTCGCATTGTTTTGCATCTGAATGGCAGTAAAAAAGACTTTACTATTTATATATGGCTGCTGAATAGCTCAAATACAACCAGTTTACAAAACTAGTATGAGTGGCCGTCATGACATCACCAAATCACCAAACCAGTATATGTTGTGTTTTAAATGCTGGTACTCTGGTCAACCAGCATGCCTATGATACATAACCAGCTAAGCCAGTAGTAGACCAACACTCAGCCAGTATAAACCAGCTTAAACCAGCTTTGACCAGCATATAATTCAGTTTTTCAGCAGGGAACCATAACATTGTGGTGCCTTCCCTGCTAGAGGAACCAGCCTAGACTAATGTTATAGGTTATCCACAAAACCAACATATGATGTGTTTGGGTTGCTGGTATGGCGGTCAGCAGCACAGTTGCAAACAAAGAAAGTTGCAAACAATTGCTGTTACCAGGACAAAATCTTATATCTCCAAACTAATAACTTTACAGGAAAAGGAAAAACATTCTTTTAATGTATGGCAAGGTAACCAGAATTTGGAGCCATTTCTGTTGGTTCATTCATCATATGATATATACACAATGTAAAGGGCATTAAAAAAGTTACTTTCAAATAATGTAAAAAACTAAGATACAGGGTTTTGTTCCAGTAGCAACAATATGTTGTATTGATTTTATTCTGGTCAACTCTATGCTGTTTTTTTTTTACTTTTAAAAGATTTTATGAGGATTTGAAGGCAGCATTAGTACATCAGCACTGAAGATACAAATGCTAATCTTAGCTGTGTCTGAACAAGAACTTTTAACAATAACATTTCTTCCACACTGGCTATTAATAAACTCATAAAACAGGGCTGGATGATATGCAGTAAGTCAGAAGACTGTATTACATGGTATATGTAAATATGGAAAAGCCAGCTACAACTATCCTTTTGTGTTTTCACTGGTGAGCTTGCTAGTTAGCTCCTTGCTCGAGCACTTCTGCTTAGCAATGGCCACCAACCAGGCCAATTACCCTCACCTTTTTAATGGTTGTTATGGTTGCTGTTGTTTTCATATGGTTGGCTAATTAGACAGCTTGATAACTTCTGGATTAGCTACTTGGCTAAGGAATCTTGTCCATCAGTCATTTGCAAGGTGAGGCAAATTGCAAATTTTCACTGTGACTGAGGCTTTAAACAATGTCACAATCATCTCCTGGAGTGTGTGCTCCTGCTTTCCAGGAACAGGCTGACCTCAGCCTGACACAGGCTTAGTTTAATTGAGGCCAAAAATGCTGTCAAGTCCATTCCTACTAAGATTAATTACTTGGTCAGCAAGGGTCAAACAAAAGAACATAGTTCCAAAGGCTATTTGTGTAAACTATGTGGTGAAGAAAGTCCTGTCTCTGGTGAGACTAGAGTCCTAGAGTCATCGCAAAGATGAAAGTATGAACCTAGCCTGCTCTATTCTGACCTTTTCAATTGGATTCTCCTTTTTCCACCGGTGGTGTCAATTTCAGTATCTATTGAATGCACAGTTAAACCAAAATATCTCATGCTCTATGATTTATAGAAGAAAAAGAAATTATTGTTTTATTCCGTTGCGTCAACATCAAAGGGAGACTTTTGGCTCCTGGAAGTCGTACCTCATTATGATTTACTGAGAGGACTTGTGCTTGCCCACGCAAAGCAGTATGTAAGCGAAAAATGTGCTGTCGTGACATCAACTCTGTGAATGACCACAGCCAATTCATCTCTCTTCCATCACCAAAACCCACCGTGTTCTGGAAAAAAGGAACCTAATCCATCCGGTTTTGCAACACTGAAACATGAAGCGTCTATAGACAGTATGCCCCGCAACATTAAAGCTAAGGTGCCAAAAGGCCAAAAGGGTTTAACCTCATCTCTAATGGCATACAACTGACAATCATATTGAGAGACATTCCACGTTTGGTTTCCTAAAGAATCATTCAGTGGATGGTATCTTAAAGCAGAGGTTCCCAACCTTTTTAAAAGCACGTCCAGCCCACAGCAGCTTTTATGAGGGGTGAGGGTTTGGGTTGTGGTGTGGTGTTAATACCACTGCATACATGAGGTTCACCTATGCAACTCTTACTGTTGTAAGCTTGACAAAGCCAACTTTTAGTTCTTTGTTATTGTCTTATTATAATAGTAATAATTGTTATTATTATTAATCTACTATTTTGTACAATTTCATGGGCCACAGTTCTGAAGCTACAACTGGTCTAGAAGAAACATTGCGAGTTCAGCATCAAACTTTTCTTATTTAAAGCATCTCTATTGGTGGAAATGTTAGCCCTTGGTTTGCATCTATTTCTATGGCTTTTTTCTTTTATGTGCTAATAAATGTAGCTTTTTGCTGAAAGCATACAGCAGTGGTCACTTGCTCAGCTTCAGCCACTGTTGTGTTTACTCTTCATTTCATTGGCTACCGGTCCTTAAAGGATCTAACTGGGAGCAACACCTTCAATATGATTATGAGTGATTAACAACCTCTTAATGAGGTATTACAATATGGACAGATCAGGGCTAGCTGATTAGCATGCCGACCCATAGATAGATAACTCTGTGAAAAAATAACAGATTTGATACATTAAAGACATTTATATTAGCAGTCTGTTGATAATTTTTGTTAATTGTATATATTTTAAAATGACTTATTGCTCAATATTGCTCATATAAAGCTTATATGGGAGTAGCACTATTGTGCTTTTAGTCACACAATGTTTTATACTGCATTTGTTCATACACAATATTGTCCCCCATATGAAATATGAAATAAAATTAATGCAACTCCTTAACGATGCCCTCCAACTACTGGTCTGTGGCCTGGTGGTTGGGAATCTCTGTTTTAAATGACTACTTCAATGTAATCTCTATATGCCACCTACGAGTGTATTTATAATGGACAATAATTAAGTCAATTTTCTTTGTACTGAGATGAAATAGAGTAGAACAATTGTAGACACAGAACACTGTCCAATAATTTCTATTATTGGTGCATTTTGTGTCAAGTGGTTTTCTGTTCTTTTACTCAGTACAGGAAATCATGTCTGTGGGAAACAGTATGCTATAGATATGACAGATGAAAAAAAACTGCTGAAGCATTCATCTAAGGAAACACCCACCCAAACATTTTGTAGGAATCCAAAGCCAGTTCCCCTGTGGCAACACTCTTCTGTGGCAACAACCCCTTTTACATCTTCATTTTTAACAGTGTAGTTTTTAAGTGTGAGTGAAGTTACTACTTGGTTGTGAAACATTGGCAGTTTACATCCAGACTGTAAAGTATTTACACATAAACAGAACCTAACCGCAATCATCCTGTTTTACAAGCAGCCTCACATTCACTCAAACATTAAATAAGTCCAAAAGTGCCAAAGAGGGAACATCTTTCAGGCTGTCACTGTGGTGTGTCCGTTCACCTCCGTAGACAGCTTACGCTTTCGGTCCACGTATTCACCAATGAATGACCCATCTTCGTTGAACTCGCTGTCTTCATCCTCATAGTCGACCGAGCTGTCCACACTGCTGTCATCCCCTCTGATGTCTCCTTCTAGCGATCGCTTGCTTCTCTTAAGAGGCTTCTCGTCATTGTCGCTGTCAAAAAACAAACGCAAAAAATGACTCACCTCAAGACAGTTCAGGAGAAAGGGCTTATGACTAAGGGAGGCTTCTAAACAATGAAATTAACGAGAGCAAGGGAGGGAACAGGGTGGAATTACAGCTTTTCACTAACTGCTTATTGCTAATTGCAAATTGTAGACAGCAAAGCTTCAAGGGGCGATTGCAATTTAAGGTGTCCTCAGAGACAGAGTGTGGGGGAAATTGCAGGAGGGCTGCAGTAATGCCGGCCAATGAGAGGGGCTGCGAGGAGAAGGCAGTGTTTGAGCGTGTGTGCCTGTAGACAAACAGCCTGTCAGGCTACTTTAGTCCCCCAGGAGCGCACAGGAACAAACCAAGATTAGATGCCAATTTGTGAACAGGCACAGAGCCAGCTAGCAGGTGTCTCTTAGAAGACAGAGGGTCACCTCGACGCCCCACCATTTCCACGAAACTCCATTAAGGGCTGGATACAAATGAAGCAGAGCCAAAAGGAATCTTTAATAAGACATCTCTGAGGTTGCTTTGTTTTTAATTACACATTTTCTGGCTGGCATACAAAGATCTGTTTAAATTATTCACTTTATTGGAAAAGTAAAAATCCCTTTTAATTTGTATTTCAATGATTGCTTCTAATGTTTTTAATATGAAGGAGGATTTTACTCCAAGCAGGAGTGTAAATATTGATATTTTTATTTATTTATTTTTTTATAAAAAAAAAAAAAAATCTATCAGAGCTCTATGGATGCTGGCAATCAATGACAAAGGTCACACAAGTCCCTTTTAAAACCCAGTGAGATCTTGTTGGCCTAGGTAGGGAATTGTGCGGAGATGCAAAATCAAGGAGGTGTTCAAAGTTTCTTTAATTTACTCAAACACACTTTAGGGAAATGTGAGAAAGCACAGTGCGTTTGTTTTTAAGACTGGAATCTACGAAATGCTAGTGGAATCAATGCTTAACTGCTATTGTTTGATCTGTAGAATGTACTCAAAATGCACCCGAGCTTTGATCACTGACTGGAGAAAGGCAGTATATGACAGACCCTTAGATGGGACCAACAAAATTTACTACACAATTTTAAACATTCAGGTTTTCATTATTTTGATATGGTATTGAAATGGTTCCACTAAGTAAATTCTATTGGTCCACTGGCTGTGAAATGGTCACACGGCATTTAAATTTATATTTTGACATGAAATTATATTATGTTGTATTACCTACACCATAGAACATGTGCTATTGTGTATTTCTACCACAAGAGTATGTGCAGCTGCTAACATTTTTTCTCCTTTCCAGCTTATTATATTATGTACTGAATAAATAATACAGGCCAGCTGGATAAGTGTCTGCTCTCCAAGCGCATAGCAATTGGGAAAACAAAGTCTACCTCTAGCCTTCTCCCAAAAGCATTGTGAATCAGGAGAGCGTCCTTGTGTGAGCTTGAGTAAATGCACTTTGGAAAGCCATAGAGGCTGATGCTACGAAGCACATTTGGTGCCAAAGACGTTTCCCTGTATCTAGTTTCCTCTGCCAGCAGATGTTCAAACGAGCTAGTGGTTAGGAGTCTCTAAAGCAGGAGCAGTGTGCCGAGCGGACCTTGAGCATTCGCACCAGCGCTGGGAGGAACAAAATAGGGATCTCTGTGTCTAAGTGTAATGAGATGGAAACATATTACTGATCTGAGCATCACTGTGTGCAATTATAGGAGCCAACTGCGTGTGCCCGCCTCACTGGCTCTGACAGCCTTCTTCCTTGATTTTTAACTCACTTTAAAAAAGAGGGGAAAAAAGAAAGGTGATTCATTCAAGAGATCTGGGTACATTTTGCCTGAAGTATGAACATAAATCCACCACAGTGCTGATATAATGGTCTCTAGCACGTTTTAACTGGGAATAGATTCAACACAACTGATGGCAGATTGAATAGCATTGCTGGGCATATCTGCATACAAAGCAGTGTGTTCCAGTAATCTAATGACTTCTTCCTCTATTCAAGTAGTACAAAGCATTGCTGTTTAAATTTGTATAATGCAGTAAAATTCGAGAGGGGTTATAAACCAGCACACAAGTGGCAATATCTTATGTTATAACACAACTTTTGAGTGTATTGCTGTAATTATACCACCAATAATATTGCAGTATCATTATTAATTTTATGATTTGATTTTGAGCCAATTAGAGAAACTTCTCTGATCTAGTGCTGCTGCATTCAAGGATGGTTTAACCGAATGAGCTCAAAGCCAGAGATTTTAGTCTGCTAGAGGGCTATAAATGTGTCATCAAATATCGATAATGGAATGTTATTTAAACATATCTATTCAATGCCCAAATTCTTTAAAGCAATTACCTGACAATACAAAACATGTATTTTGGTCTACGAGCTCAAATGACAATAATGAATGTTGAGTTCTCTAAAGTCAGTTGCCAGTGTAAAGTTCAAAATCCAGGGTTTACTAATTCTGGACACAATGTTGAGCAACATATGCTTTCTTTTAAACTGTGGGCCTCAATCACCAACCATGCTTAAGACGAAAAACCCACTTTCACAGTTTTCACAAAGACTCTGATATTTACCAGTGTTTTCTTAGGTAGAAAAAGAATTTACTTACACACATAAACACAGAGGTTTAAGAACACATCATAAATCTGATGTAGACCCTTTTTCATCTAATGTAGACCCTTTTTCAAGAGGAAATCTAAGAAAAGCTGTGGTTGATATTGATGAATGAGGCCCGATTTTAAGGGACGTCCATGCTTATTCCAGTATAGCATGTTGCTTGTGATACAAGAGCATGGTCAGACTGTGGAAGCTGGACTGGCCTGCCTGTTAAGTGCGTTTAGAAGAAAAGGTGATGTGACTGTCCCAACTTGTTTGCAATTGTGTTGTAGGCAGCATATTTAGAATGAGTTTACAAAAAATAAGTAAGTTAACAACATGAAACTTAAAATATTTACCATTATTGATGTCAGTTATTGTTTCATTTTCACATGCAGCATTATTCTATACTGTCCAAACTTTTTTTGGAATGTGGGTTGTAAGGTAATTCCACAGATTGAGAGATGTATTTGGTAATTTGTAATGGACTAACTACCCCAACACTTAAATCTATAGACAGTAGAATGATTTTGATTATAATGTACTCAGCTTCAAGCAAAAGTGTGCACACTTCTTTCTGTTCTAGCTAATTCTACAGCACTAGTCTATTATACAGATGGACTGTGGAGTACAGCTACAGCACACACACACAGAACAACACGTCCATGGATTCGCACGACATGTTGCTCCATTCCACTACCTGTGTGCGCCGGTTAGTCAGCTCAGAAAGGGCCGTGAGCCATGCTCTCTGTGGATCCGAAAAAATTGTCAAGCATGTATGGTTTGAGAGAGAGAAACAGCGTGATGAACACTGGCTTGAATAAAAATCTCATGCTAGTCTTAATGGAATAACTAAGGTCTTATAGGCCCCCTGAAAAAACATTTACGGGCCCCTATACAAAAAACACCCTGCTTTATTAGCAATTGCTGCTGTAACATAGGCTTATATTTGTTGCATATTGCATATTATCCTACACAAAAGCATGACTTTACAAGTAATGTGAATGTACCCATAAAGATAATAACTAGTATTGTCCTCAAGTCCGGTCTCTGTGAATTGACAGCAATGCCTCCATCTGAGAACTTGTTTTATCATGGCATTTAATTGGTCTACATTTTGTGGATTGATGAATCTAACTGATCCTTTCCACGATGGATTAAGTGGATTTTGTTTGTTTGTTGATGCTCAATGGTTCCAAAATTCCAGCATAGTCAGGGGCAGGTTGGAAACTTATTACTACTTTGAACCATCATTTTCATCAACAAGTTATGAATCGATATAGCACCAAGTCTATAACAAAATAATAATTAATAACATTTTCTGACTATATTATATAAATATAACAGCAAATGACAAAATCTTTGACTACTACAAAGTCTTTGTCTTGACTTGGACTCAATGTGTCCAAGCGGTCTCACCTCTAGAGGCCTAGACTACATACACCGTAGGGTCCCAGCTGTGTATTTAAAATGAGTTCTAAAGGTAAACTACGTTCACATTCTGTCAAAAAAGGGGCATATAAATTTTCATATAATGACATTAAAAATAAAATAATAGCCGCCCATGAGTTGCAGGTGGCCCACCCGCACTGTTGGTAGTTACACCACTGGTCAGTATCTGTCAATAGCAGTGAGCACACTTACCTGTATTCACAGGAAGTCTCTTCCTGAACACAATGGGCCTCCAGATCTGTATGCACATTTTCCTTTTCTTTCACTGTTGGACAAAGACCCCAAAGAATCAATATAAAAACTTCTTTAATAACATGAAATTATCAAATACTATTCATATTCTAAAAAGAACTGCTTTTTTTCAGTGGTCGGAAAAAAACAGCTCCAAAAAATTTCACCTTGATATTATTTGACAATCGAGAGGGCGACGATATTCTTTGATTTATATTCATACAGTGCTATAGTGGAAATGGAGCAACTGGGCAAAAAGAAATCCGCCAATTTGAAGTGCAGAATGAAAAGAGGAAGAGGAGACCTCAGAGTGTCCTTTCTGCTTTGCTTTAGTGAGTGCGTCTCAAGGACACTGACTGTCTTGAAGATAAGCTGTGTTTTGTGCACAAACCTTGAAGCAAGCAAAGGCCTGCCTTTACCAGAGAAACTGAGAGAGTGACTCAGAGAAAAGCATGCACTCATCTCGGCTCAGAAAGCGTGTGAGGTGGCACTGCTGACAGCTACAGAGGCAGAACAAACTTTCAACAGTTTTCAAAACAGATTAGACCTGTTTTAACCTTAAGGTGTAGACTGCTGGTGAGGAAGGTTGAATAAACAAAGACGCTATAATTCTCTTTGCATCCGAGAACCGAAAAACTATGTTCTATGAAATGTTTTTATGTGGTATTATTATTCAGGATGTATTGGCCTATTTGTATGTACAATATTAGGATGTTAGGATATGGAAGGAAAAGCTGCCCCTGCAATTTCAAAACCTATTAAGAAGTCCTAGGAATTCTCCTGCGAAGTTTTCATTATGGACAAGTAAGTCTAGAAACAGGATCAATATAAATACTACTTTTTTAAATAAAGTGAAACCAGTTTGCGTTCATAACCTGCATAGCTTTCAACAACTTTGTACTATAGAAATAAATGTTGGATGTGTCCAGAGTAATAAATGATCAATGATTACATAAAGGCTAAACATTTAGAATGAAGTTCAAATGGAATAACATCTAGATATATACTTACCACATATATACGGTAAGTATATTTTTTTATTTCAAAGCTAAATTAATAAATAAATAAATTCTCCTTCTCTCAAAACCAAAGTATATATATATATATTCAATAGTTCTTTAGGCCTGAATACTATTTATGAAAAAATAATTATATTGTTGTGTAAATGTATACATCATTATTACACACAGGCACAACAATAAATCCAGTGATCCAAAAAAATGCAGTGATCCAGATTAAATTTAAGAATAAATTAGACATATGTCAAGTAAATATGTCAAGAATAAATCTGGCCTCATCATTTTATCAGGAGAGAAAACATGGTGTTAAGAATTGCTCCTGGGGAAATTTCTTCCTTCAATTTAATCTACATATTAACACATACAATATTCTGCAGGAGCTTCATGGAATATGAATGAAGACTGCCCCCCCCCCCCCCCCCCCCCCCCCTGCATTAATCAAAGCTAAATAAGTACATGATTAAATAACTGTTGAAAAAGTTCAAAAAGAATATAACCTCTTTAACCTTAAAATCTTAAAACCAAATCCATGTCCAGAAATCTATAAAACTCAGCCGCACGACAAAGTTGCTACACTGTAATCATAATCAGATTGTATAGTAATTGTACAGTACAATGTGCTCCTGATCATCATAATAGGTTAAAAATCTTTGGGATAACTGGCCTACATCAAATAGTTTTTGTGGTTAGCCGCTAAAATAATATCAGTCACGATGATATTAAGGTTATTAAAATGAAATGTACTAAATAAACTGTATTATTGTGAAGGGGGAGAGTTTAAGAGTAAATAACTCTAAATTGTATACTTATATGCCTTAGCTGGGAGCATTCAGAGCTAATAATATCACAAAGGCAGCACATTCATCCTTTGCACTTCAAACATTTGAATTAAGTCCCCGTGCATATTTTCCTATTTCAAACAGCTCGGATAAATATGATTAAAAAGTAACGAGCTTCAAATGAGACAAAAGATGAGTTTCATAAAAAGTCACAGATGGGTAGGAAAGAGGAATGCAGAGGTGATGAAATATTCAGCGTTTTGTGTCAACAGCTCCTGCAGGCAGTCAGGCGACTGGGCGGTGGCTGTGTGTGCCATGTGTGCCTGAGTTTGTTTTAATATGTTTTCAGGACAAAAATGCTCTGACTTTCAAAAACACTGAGGTTAAGGAGAGGACTATGCTTGGAAATAAATAAATAAATAAATAAATATATATATATATATATATATATATATATATATATATATATATATACAGTGCCCTCCATAATTATTGGCACCCCTGGTTAAGATGTGTCAAAAGCCTTAAAATAAATTCAGTTTTTATTGTGGAAACATACTGTCACACTGAAAAGTGTAGAAAAATGTAACCTTTAACTCAAGTAGAGTTTTAGGGGGAAAATAAAATCCCTGACTAAGAAATAATATTTCTTCATAAAATCACCTGTTCCACAATTATTGGCACCCCTAACAATTCTTAGGAAATAAATGTAATTAAAGAATTTCTGTCACTTCTACAGTAGTTTACGAAGTTAATCAAAGTATGTAGGAACATTTAATTAGCAATTCACAACTTCCTGTTTCCCTGGGGTATAATTATGACGTGACACAGAGGCCATTTCTCTTCAACATGGGAAAGACAAAGGAACATAGCATTCAAGTAAGGCAGATGTGTGTTGACCTTCACAGGTCAGGCAATGGCTACAAGAAAATAGCCACTCGCCTACACCTGTCCGTATCTACTGTCAGAGGAATTATTAAGAAGTTTAAAACAACTGGAACAGTGGTAAACAAGTCTGGACGAGGACGCAAGTTTATTTTGCCACCACGCACAGTGAGGAGGATGATAAGAGAAATAAACAGTTCTCCAAAGCTCACTGTTACGGAACTGCAACAAATGGTAGCATCTTGGGGTCACGAAGTCTCCAAAACAACCATCAGACGCTATCTACACGCCAACAAGCTGTTTGGGAGGCATGCACGGAAAAAACCTTTTCTCACTCACAATCATAAACGTAAACGTTTGGAGTTTGCTAAGCAGTACTGGAACTTCAACTGGGACAGTGTGCTTTGGTCAGATGAAACAAAGATAGAGCTTTTTGGCAACAAATGCTGTAAGTGGGTCTGGCGTAACACAAGAGCTGAGTATGCAGAAAAGCACCTCATGCCCACTGTGAAATACGGGGGAGGATCAGTGATGCTGTGGGCCTGCTTTTCTTCCAAAGGCCCAGGGAACCTTGTTAGGGTGCATGGCATCATGAATGCTTTGAAATACCAGGACATTTTAAAACAAAATCTGGAGGCTTCTGCCCGAAAGCTGAAGATGGGTCGTCACTGGGTCTTTCAGCAAGATAATGACCCTAAACATATGGCAAGATCTACACAGAAATGGTTGACCACACACAGAATCAAGCTCCTCCCATGGCCATCTCAGTCCCCAGACCTTAACCCCATTGAAAACCTGTGGGGTGAGCTGAAGAGGAGAGTGCAGAGGAGAGGACCCAGGTCGCTGGATGATTTAGAGAGATTGTGCAAAGAGGAATGGTCGAAGATACCTCTTTCTGTGTTCTCCCATCTTGTGAAACATTATAGGAGAAGATTAGGTGCTGTTTTGTTGGCAAAGGGGGGTTGTACAAAGTATTAACATCAGGGGTGCTAATAATTGTGGCACACATTATTTGATGTTAAACAATTATTTCTTAATGTGGGATTTTTTTCCTACTGAATAAATGCACTTGAGATAAAGGTTGGATTTTGCTCTTTTTTCCATCGTGGTCCTATATTATTTAAAAAAACCCTCAATTTATTAGAAGCTAAAGAACACATCTTAACCAGGGGTGCCAATAATTATGGAGGGCACTGTATATATATATATATATATATATATATATATATAAAATCAATAGTTTGTCAATAGTTTGGTGCCGGGGGTCAATGTGCACAATTCAAGTTCATTTGCAGAATTTAACATATTGGGGAAAAAACTCTAAATGTGTGTGTGTGTGTGTGTGTGTGTGTGTGTGTGTGTGTGTGTGTGTGTGTGTGTGTGTGTGTAATGTGTGTATGCAGACAAACAAACAACAATCTGTGTATGTGTGGTGTGGTATGGTATGTGTATGTGTACATGAGATGTGAAAAGGAAAGCTCTGGAAGAGCCTCAGGCAAGCAGTGCAGGTGATGCCAAGAACAAAGCTGAGTGATCTCGTTTGGACTGTTTGACACTCTTAGTAATGCACAGAGCAGGTGGAGCACCAGCCGGAGTAAAAGTCACTGAGGCCTTGACGCCGAGAGACGACCGGCATCCATTCACCTCAGCCACAAAGAGCACTGTGATTCGGCCCCCTGGGAGGCCAAACTGACCTCTGCAATCAATGTGTACCGTACCTGCATACTTTCCGCCCTTGTTCCTGGTCACGAAGCATGCAATGAGAACCGCCAGAGTGAGCAAGGCCACAGCACACATCATACCCACGAACCAGGCTTTGGATGAAACACTTTCATGCAAGCCTTCTGTACCTGTGAGAACACAAAGCAATAGCTGTCAGCTGTGGTCTTGTGGCCCGAGATTGTCTTTGACACTTTGGAAAACCTTGTCAGACTAATGTCATGGACCTGCAGGCAGGTCCAGATTCCAATTCTTCACGTTTATAAATATGTAATGACTGGTTCATTTAGCATTTTTTCCATAAGCCTTAAATGGTGGACTTATACCAAAGCTTTTGTAATGGTCAATGTTAACCCTGAAGTTCACTTTGGTGTCGCTATTTGAACCAAAAATTGATGGTTTTCATAACATTTTCTTCCCCTTAATAATTAACAGGATTTTGAACTGTGATGTGTTAATGATATATACACTTAAGATGTATATATAATAATATACTCTTATTCAGAAAGCAGAAACACTACTTATAACTTCAGCATGAATGTGCAGGGCTAAATGCTATTGACTGAATAGGCAGATATGCAAAAAGGCAAAAATCTGAACATCCCTTTCCAAATGAAAGGTTTTATAATGGAAAGTTAACACACCTTGCACTGTAAACAATATTCATTACGGCAACTTACAGCAATTTTATTTGCTGGGTTAAACACATTGGGAACATATGAAGTATAACATGTTTACTATCCCTGCGACAGAGAGTGATGGCAGCCGCTAGAGAGGGCAGTAAAATGGGTGTCAGCCATAAGAGAAGCCAGGGGAAACTATGGCGATGAGAGACGAGAGGACAGTGTCTGAACACTGAACTCTGCCACCTGTTCTGTAGCAAGGCCACTGTACTGCACCTGGTGTGGTCACTCTCTGTTTATACTTTTCCCAATAAATCACATTCAGCAAATAAACAGTAATTGTGTATTAAAAGGTGTTCTCTGTAAAGGGCAACTTATTTTCACTTAAAAGATCATAAAAGAACGTAAAAGATTTCCCCAAATTTTGGCAATCACATATAAAACAGGAGGCTTTGCAGATTCATTTACTTACATGAACTAAGAGCAGTGCATTTTGACACCTTAACAATGTCCATGGTCCATTCTCACTTTAACTTCTATGCAGAGGACAATCAAAATAAACATGTCTAAATTGCATCAGGGCTTTATGGTCATGTATTCAAACCTAAAACTGGAAGCTAATTTACAGCTATGGCGGATGCATCCATCTCTACCTCTGGTGGTTTTCTGCCAGACAGACTTTCTGCCCTCTCACCTTTCCCTCTTGTCTGGAAAACCTCCTCAAAAAGACTAGAGTTATTAGCCCAGTGGGTAGCCAACAGTCGAACTGTGTACACAGTCTCTGGCTCCAGTCCCTCAATGACATGGAAAGTCTTAGACATGTTTACAGCTTCAGAAATCCTCCAGACACCATCACCTACAGGAGGTTCGCAACCATAAAAAGGTTAGCCCTTCACCCAAAAGCCCACCACATACAGTACCCTATCATATGCTAAAAGATTATACATGCAAGTAAAGTCAAAACTGCAGGACATGAACTACTGTTCAAAAGTTTGGGATTATTTGGTACTAGTCAACATTAGATGCATTTTGAATGATGAAGAAGGCAAATTGACTGTAAGACAGTAAAAGAATACAATTATCAAAAAAGTAGAGTAGCAAAAAGAATTAAATTAATTTTGAAAAATGCCTTGAATTTAAAACATGGTTAAACCTTGTTGATAACTTGACAGTGATTGAAAACAAACGATGAAAGAATATCATTATTTTTCATAAAAACAATCTTAATGAATTACCTGTACCTGTTTTTTTCTGTTGTCTACTTTATGATATTTAAATCTATATAAAATACATTGATGTGTATTTATTTTTTTAACCCTTGATGGGAATTCATTACTTTTGCAATATTTCTGTACAATTCAATCATTGAGATGGACAATGTCTGGACAATGTCCAAACATAATTTGAATAAATGTGTTATTAACAGGTTTTCTGCATTTAAAACAGGGATTTATATGAGACTTTGAGAAGCTCTTAAAAAGAGTTATAACTGATGGCTGTATAATGCATTAATAGTGTATATTAAAAGTGAATTGAGCAGGATTGTTTTTGTAACATCATTTTGAAATCGGGACACATTTTTTGAACTGTATTGCACTATGGTTACAGTAAAAAAAAAAATCATTAATGTAAAGTAAACGATTTCTATTATTCTCGATTGATGCCTGCAGAAAATCAAAAGCTTAATTTGTAAACCAAGTCACCATTTTGCTTATGGCTTGCCATGAATACATTTTGAAAAGCTTACTTAAGACCTAAACTGTATCTGACAAATAATATAAAACAATGGGCAACATATTATATACAAGTTCATTTATATAAGCATATCAGATGTCTGGTTCCAATTTGTGAACAACTGTGACTCTAGTTTTTCTAGAATAAAACCATTTTGCATCAACCAGACCTAAATGACTTTCTCTACATCATAATTAAAATCTGCAGAAAAAACAGTCCTTTACTAGGACAATGATTCCAAACTTTTCAACGGTAGTGACTCTAGTAGTTAGGAGTTCCTAGGCTTGGGCCAGTAATCAGTATGATCAAACTCTGTAGGAATTCATATAAGATCATTTATAACATATATCTTGTTGCATTATCTGTACTCAGTAGTTCAGGTATCAAGTGAGACCATTATCACTACACCAGGATCTCACTGGTTGCCAAAATGGGGCAAGATGTGTTATCACACTGAATTAAATCAAACTGTGGCACAACCTGAGATTTAAAGATGTACTGAATTGTTTCAAGGATCATAATCAAATCACATTGCTGTCAGAGACTGTTAGAGATTTACACAACTAAATGTATAGTATTTATTTATTTGTTTATTTTTAATCTGACATTGCCCAAGCCTATGCCTTCCTACTCAGTTAACCACTACAATTGCCAGTCTGTTATTAGTGAATCAAGCAGAGCAGAGAGTTTCTTACGGTGGTCCATAATTGCGACATAGATTTCTGAAACTGACTGTCTTCTCGTTGCTGTCCAGCTGATTTTTGCAAAGCTGTCGCTAACAGTGGTGCTTATGTTGAACAGTGCTGAGAGAGACAGAGAGAGAGAGAGAGAGAGAGAGAGAGAGAGAGAGAGAGAGAGATACCAAAGGAAAGACAGGAAGAGAGACAGGCAAGCACCAAGACAGTTTAGTTATGGAAAGAGACCCAGCACAGCTCTGAAAGTAAATGAGTTAAAAAGACATGAAAGAGATTAAATTGAATAGTAATTATTTAAAGCTGCACTATGTAGGATTTGCTGTATTTGGAGGCTGCTCTAGTTTAATGCAAAACATGTGGAAAAATATTTTGTAATGTCGATTGTGCTTAGGTCCCCTTCCTCAAGCACACAAATCTTCTAATTGTGAATGTACTAAATATTCAAAGAGAACTCAAGACCTCAAGGACGCGTGTTCACTGGATGTAGGTGAATGATCTAATATGCAATGACATATGATGTGGTGCAAAAAAAGCTTGCAAAAATCTGCTGTAACAAGCCAGTCTTACATGGTGCAGCTTTACCAAAGCCAAACATGTATAACCAGCTTCAGATACCATGTGAAACATTATGAGGTTTAAATAAATAAAGGCTGAGAAAATGGTGGTGCACCATAGTAGATACCTATAGGGGAAATGGTGGGATTGTCAGTAGCAATGACAGTATGGGATGAGGTAAAAGAGAAAGGCTGCCCTGCAAGAAAAGGAGAGAAAGGATTTCATACCACATGCAGATCACAGTAGGTTAGACTACAGTAGAAGAGGATCTGTCAGTCCCCTTAACGTTGCCTGGCAAGCTGACATCTTGTTGTCAGCATCCAAAATGCAATATCCATGTGTGTCATCCGGATTCAAGAAACCATGAGCCATCAGTCTCAAATCATCACGCATAACGCTTTGTTTTGCCTTTGCTCGAGCGTGCTTCTGCAGCTCCTCTTTTCAGCGAGCATGAGCCTTAAACAATGTGTTTCTGTCAGCAGCCAACAATATTAGTGGGTATTTTAGTGGGTGTGCTGTTGTTATTTGAAAGCCAACAAAGCAAGTTTGCAGCAGTGCCAAAAATTGGCCTGCCAGTTCCTGACTGTGGCTTTAAGCACGCTGTGTTTTTTTTTCATGTGCTCTTTAAAAAGTAGCTTGAGGACAATGCTTTAGCGTCGTTTGAAGGCAGATCAAGTAAAGACAGTATCAACTAGCACAAACATTGCTGGTCAATATGGTCTCGTCTACTGAATAATACATAAAAGCTGGTTCCAGTTCTTTGAGTAAGTAATACAACAACAACTGCTACTACTGCTGTTACCACCACCATTTATACAACAAGCACAGCTACTACTGTTCTATAGTCTTAAAAAAAAGGTTCCTGGCTTTGATGTCCTGGGGAAAACTAATATCTATAATTGATATAGAACTTTTATATTACGTGGAGATTTAACTTTAATATGCTTTTTTCAAGCTGGTACAACATAACATCAGTCAGTTTGGCACATGCAGTGCACCCCCCTGGTTCAGCTCTTTTATAGACACGTTTTCAGTGTTGCACTACTACTAAGCTTAAAATGTGAAGTTTCACTTTCCCACTAGGTTTTACATTGTCCTACCAAAATGCAAGATGAGTTTCTGTATGTTCATGTGCATCCATTTCATCCACACTTCTCCTCTGTTTATGTGGGCCTGTGTGATGAAATCAGGTCCCCTGATATATATTTGGACATCAATAAAGCTATTTTAATCTTAGTTGTCTACCACAAAATATAGAACTTAACATTAAATAATGAATATGAGAGGAATGCTCTGCAATGGCCAAGTCAATCACCTGAGCTCAGTCCAATCAAGCTGATGGAACTAAAAACATTTGCATTAAGGACCTCACAGAGCATCACCATAGAAGAAACCCAGCATTTGGTGATGTCTATTGTTTCCAGAGTAAACTGCAAAGAATTTGAATTGTTAGTTTATCCAACTACTTTTGAGCTACTAATAATGTGTAAAACTGGTTGTAATTCTTATACCTTTCACCTGATTTGGATGTAAATATTATAATTTTTGAAAAAAACTGTATTTTAGGCTCATATTTAATTTAGGCTAAAATAATAAATTAAATAACTGTCAACAGATATTTTTGGACTTGACTGAACAAGAAATATTAGGCATTTTATAAAGAAATCCATGCGTTTACAGTGATGTTACAGAGTTTGCACAGGTTTAGGGTTTTTTTTAGTTATGTGATGAAAGTCGAATTGATGTCGGCTGGTTGCTGACAAAAGCCAAACTCCACACGTCAGTAGAGTGTAATGTTCCCTTTTAACAAGCCTTAGCTCGCACTGCTAGCCTTCAGGGAACTGGAGATACAGACCCATAATCTTGTGAATTTGTATCCCTCCTAGGGGCATCCTAGGTGGCCTTGCTGAGACAGGAGAGTTCCAGAGAGCCCTAGAAATTTAGAGCATCATAACTTGGTGAAAATAAGAGTAACTGCCTTCAGCTACAAAACCACAGTATTACAGGGTGTTATGCCCCTTTCTAATGAGATGTTACGCTTAATTGTGTTTTTTACAAAACCAGAGATCATGACAGTATAGGATCTTTAAAGCACTGTAGATTGGTGGGAAAATGTTCGAATGAAGCCAATCTCCATAGGCCATTCCCCTTCCAATGAGATAAGGACCATGAAATCACTAAGGTGCCAGTGTTGGTAGTGTAATAATCACGTGACTAGTCCATCTTTCTTATGAGCATTCGAATCAGCGATGGAATGATCAGAAACTAGTTTTAATTACTCTTTAAAGAAGTATCCATTGTAAGGTTATTTAGGAAATCAAAAGCAGTGCTATGGCATCTATCCAAAAATCCTTTATTTTTAAGACTGTCTTACTGCTAGTGCTACTACTGTACTAATGCGCTAGAACTACAACCTCTAGCACTATAACTTCCACTATCAACACACTGTCGCTGTTGTGAATTCTTATACTTTTAAAGCCCCGACCAGGAATTGTAAACTTATTAATAATAATTGTATAATATTAACTGTTGCGTACTATATGTTCAGAACTATCCAGATATTAATAAACTACAATAATACATTTACTATTTTGTTATTTTATTGTGTGCCAATTGCTGACATAGGCATTCAACACACAACCAGCATGAAATGTATTATCAAAATATGTGACAAGTTATATATTTACATTAGGGTTCAGTAATATGATAATATCTATATGTATAAAAAACATATATATAAAACATGGCTTGTATAATAGAACAGAAAAGCACTTGCCATGATTAGGATGCTCTGAAATGGCCGCACACAAACTTGAGGTCACTATTCTCAGTGCTAAGCATCACCCAGGGTGGTATAAAGCCCCCAGCACTGTACTGTAGAGCACTGAAATAACATAAAACCATCCCAAAAGAGCAGAGGCAGTAGCGAAGATAGAATAAACTCCCTATAATGTCTTTAATTTCAGAAGAAATTATGTCTACAAAGCAGGTGTCTACAAACATGTGGGCATACCATGTATACCTCACTGGTTTTGACAGTCCAGTAGCATTGCTGCCTGGAAGCTTCATATTGCTATCCTATACTCAGTGTGTCTGTTGTGTAAATTCCTGGTGAGGCTTTAAAGGAAACATACTAACTACTGATAGTAGTACATACTCATCTCAGGGGAGGTCACGAGCGCCAGTGAAGAAAGATCAGCTTAGAAAGAGGACAGATCATGGTTAAATAGCATTTAAGTGGATAGTACTGACTCTTAGATAGACTTTCTAAATGCTCATTATTGATTAAATATCTACTTTCCACATTTAATTAAAAATGGATGAAAAAATGGCTGACCAAGTGTGAGAAAATGGATAAGGGGAGAGATCTCATGAGCTTGCTGTAATGCATTACACTCTTACAGTGAGGCTTAAAAAATGAGAGATCGATGAAATAATTGAACAGCTTATTTAGAAGGTTGCTGTGGTAAGAAATGGACACTATTAGTTTCTAAGCACTCAACTACATTGAACTGCATATTACCCCACATACTGATACATACTGATCTCTGTCGATGTGACAAATGATGTTGTAGATTCTTCATGAAATGACTCTTCACAACAACAAAAAAAAGTGTAAGAAAAAGCAGAAGCAAACAGCAGGTAGACCAAATATCAAAAACTATTAAATGATTTAAAACACTTGTTAAGACAGAAGGGATGCACTGATATGGAACTATATGCAGATGTTGATATCCAATATTTTGCAAGACCAGGGACCAGATCTACCCAGATCAGCTTTACGGAAGAATTGAGGTATAACATAAGATTGTGTGATAATGTGCATCAGGGACATTAATTCATCGTGTCATCTAATGCAGTTTGAACCCTAATGTTTGCAGTCAGCACTGATCAACAACTCATTACATTCTTCTGTAAGTTTCAACAACATAATTACAGTCATCATTTTTCTTCTTTCAATCATGAACCAGTACCGAAAATCTGTTTGTGGTCTGAACGTATCGTTGTACCCCTCTGGACAATTAGAACTTTCCCTTTATTTGTATTTGTACAAGAGCTGCAAACAAATACAATGCAGAGCAGCCCATCACCTACTAAATGCTGGCTGTCCCAGAGTACTTTAAATACAGTACCATGCAAATATCAGAGACCAGTTATTAAAGAATTTCCAAAATCTTCATTTTTTATGATATATTCCAAGACTGAAGGAAAATAATACAGAGATACAGAGAAAAGTTTAACAATCTAACAATACCTGGTAGACCACCATAGATGTCACCATAAGATAAACAGTATTTTTTAAAAACTCAAGCTTCACTCTTGCTTCAGATCTAAAAAAAATTCCACAGGTGTTTCTGTCCATTCTTCCACTGCAAAAAGACAACTCATCTACATGTCTCAAAGGATATGTAGCTCTCAAGAAGCTGTTACGGAGAAAAGAAATTAAAATTTGCAAATCAAACTCAGAAACTGCTGATGTTCTCAGAACAATGATCTTAACAGAGTCCAGACCTCAAAATCACTATATGGGATTACTTGGAATGCGAGAAGCAGGAAACTTAACTACTTTGTAAGACTAAACTATGTAGGTTTGTAAAAACACACTTGAAGATTTCTTTGAAAAACTGAAAGCAAGTTATCTGAAAAGAATAGAAAATGTAATAAAGGCAGAGAGCGGACACACCAAATACTAATTATACAATGCTAAATTATATTTAGTTAATAAGACCTCTTTGTAATTTTTTGTCAGACATATTTTTTCAGATTTTTTCCCCCCAATGCTTCTATTTAAAGGCCATGTTGACTAGAAATTAAATAAATGATGGGTGGTCTCTGGCTTTTGCACAATACTGTATGTTATTAAACATTAATTTGAAATATTGGTTAAATACAAACATCTGCTAATGGCAACAATTTGTTTTAAAGCAATTATCTACTAATATTAATATAGTTCCAAGATCATGCCTCCTGATCAGAAAGTGTTGTGTTAGGAAAGTAAGATCTTTCACTATTGTCTATGTATCTAAGTAGTTAATGTGTAACTATATTTAAAGAAAACTTCTCCAAATGATACATACTGATTGATGTACCCACTGATGTTGGACTGATGGTGGACTCTTCATAAAATGTGTCTTCATGATAGAAACACTATATTAGTGGACTAATCTACAGACAAAGCTTCCAGAGACAAGCCAAATACTGCATAAACAGACGAACATGCATGAAAGATGGTACAAGGCCAGTAGATGTAAAACAAGGCTAGTTTCTGGCAACAGAATACAAGGAAGCAAATGGAGTAAGATACAGAATAAACACAGGCTTACAATCAAATGCCTGTAAGTATGCTGTATACTCACGTTCTAAGTGTGCAATGTCTTCTTCTTCACTCAAGGCTGGTCCACAGCCGATCACAGTGCAAGCACTCAGGTAGAACTTGTACTGACCGTCAGACTTCAGGTCACGAAGAACCCACTGTGTTGTGTCTGGTCCACTGATGTTTACTGTGTAAGCTTTGTCCACGTCCATTGTTTCATTGACTGTAATCAGACACACAGTGACAGTTTTGAAGCTTTAGCTGTATATTTATATATTTTCATGTTTGTAAGATTAATCTATACCCCACACACAAATACATTCTTTTGGAGCAACTGTTATGAGCTCGGAAGTTGTCAATGACAGAAATGTATATTTTGTTGTTGTTTCAACCTCTTTTCAGTTCAAATAAATACTTTGAATGAGACTACAGAAGCAACATGTTAGTTTAGAGGAACTACACGTTTTTATCAAACTTATCAGTCCTTTCTTTTCCCATTTTACAAAACCCTGAGCTGGTTCCTGATGGTACTTCAACAGTTTTCCTCCTTCTTGTCTGTATATTTATTATTGCATAAAGTAGTCAAATTTATTTTCATTGTATTTGTACTTGTTTTGCTATCTGGTGTTGACCAGAGAAGGTGTTTCCTCTCAAGGTTTCTTACTCTTGCTCTGAGGGACTTTTTATTGTCAAGGTCACTCCAACAAATCTGCTTTGTGACAACATCTGCGGTAAAAGGTGTATATAAATAAAAAACCATAACCTTAACTTCAGATGTGCCACTTTTAATGAGGTCACCAATCAAAGAACAGGGAAAGAAAAATAGAACCAGAAAGCACAATATTAGTGCTGCACAATATTACAAAAATATTCAGAAGTCACATATTTATTCACTGGCATGCGTGCATTATACTCTACATTGTTATCACCAAGGTCTGCTAATCAATCTTGAGAAACAAACAGTGAGTTTCTGTGTAGCTTGGTGCGTAGTTTGCTTTATTGTAGAAATGCAACGCTCTAGCACTTTGTTTACTGGCATTTACTAACATCGCTAATGTTCCCACAGGCTGATAAGGAGGGACTAAAAACAATAGATCCTGTGCCCTCCAAAAAGAAGCACAATAGGTGCTGCATTCTTTACAGCAACTTTAAATGACATTTTCTTTGTACGCATGTGAAAGAATTCACTGTTAGGATAGTGAACACTGTTGTTTTCAATCCTGCCTAGTTTTGATTAGTTACAACAACAACAACACAGCTCAGTAGCGAATCTTTTTTAACTGGAAACTCCTTTGTTATATAGTGAATTCAGACAAAATTGCAACACTTCATACATTTTATTCAGCAGTTGCTTTGAGAGAACCATAGGTCAATCTGCCATATCATTGCTCTCAAAGAAAATCATCTATCTCAAAAAGAGTAGCTTTACAGTAGAAGGCAATAACATTTATGTAAGTTAATGTAAAGAGGTTTTATTCAAGGCAGTTCTGGAGTATTTCTATTGGTCCATTCATCATGAAATTTCTACACAATGTAAAGAACAGCTGCTAAACTTAAATGATGTGCAAGGGTCAAAATGGAAAAAATGGAGATACATGCATTTCTGATAATTATGTGCACTGTAAAAATTGAAATCAATGGCCATTACAGTAACTTACAATATCAATAGCCAATAACACTATCATGTGACTGCACATCACCTGCACCACAAAATTACAGTGATGTAGCTGTTTTGTCCTATATATTAACATAACACCTGTAAAAGCAATGCAACTCAGCAGCCAGTATTTACTATAAATTTACAAATGAAGGACAATGACTTTAATTTGATGAAACCTATATTAACATAACATGATTATTTACCTTCTTCGACAGAACAAGTGTGTATTTTTATTCATACACTGCTGTGATATTGCAAAAAAATATTTTAAGATGAGTTGGATATAAGGGTCATCACAATAGAATGATGTTCTAGTGTTGTAATATTATAATTGTAATATTTAATATTATAGAAAAAATGAACAGTTTACCTTTTTTGTGACAGTGCAGTTAAACAGCTTTATCTGGGAATATTTTGTAATGTAGACAAGCACACTGGCACTTAACAGCTTAGTACTATTTATTAATCATTGATTATACAGTGAAGAGACTCGCAGCCACACTGTGTGATGAAACTGAAAGGGGATCATGTTCACATACTTAGCTGGTACTGTAGCCTGTAGCCTGTGAGGATGCCATTGGCTTCGAGAGGTGGAGCCCACACCAGAGTGATGGAGGTGCCCTGAGCGTTTGTGGCTCTCAGTATAGGAGGTTTGTCAGGAACTGCATGCACACAATTAACACACATTTAATCCCTGGCCCAGGTTCAGTAATCCTCAGACTAACATGCTAGAGCTTGCCGAAAACAGAGAACAAGAGAATTTAATACAACTCACAGATTTTGATATTTAGCCCTTAGAAGCTAATTTAGTTTTTAGAAAAGCTTTTACTTTCGTTTTAACATTCATACATAATTCCATGATGATGCAGTGAGTTATGTAATGCTTGCATTTTCATGTAATTCAAATAGAATTCAGAACTATTTGCCACTTGTGTTTGCACACAGCAGAATTTGGTCTCTGCCTTTAACCCATTCCTGCAGTGCAACACCCACTTATACACACACTAGTGAACAGGCACACTAGGGGCAGTGAGCATACTGACCCAGAGTGGGGGGCAGTTGGGGGTTAGGTGCCTTGCTCAACTAACAATGCACCACAGGATTAAACCGGCAACCTTTCGGTCACACAACCACAACCCTAACCTTCAGCACATGACTGGCCACCCCAGGCCACACCAAATCCTAACCACTAGACCACCAGGGTATTATTACTGTTTTACTCTATTTTATTACAATAAAAACGTTTTTTTTTATCTTTTTTAATGACAATTACATTGTTGATAATCATGGGAGGAGTAGGATTAAATCAATCAATCATACTATTTCCTGGTGGGCAATTTAAGCCTTACTAGATTATATGTTTTTGTATTTGTTCTTTTATGAGCATTTTGTTTCTTTGTGTATTTAGTGAGGTTTCTGTGAGTTGGCAGTTAACGTGACATTATGTTTTCATGACATATTAATATGGAATATTTTTATAGATTCTTATTTAAATAATTATGAACAATTTAAACTGAAACTGATTTAAACACTGCTCTCTTGCAATAATGGTTTAAGGGATTAAGTCTCCTCAACGTCTACTTGCAAACACAAATAACATATCAATTCAAAGGATATAATCTGCAATTTTAACATAATACTTAAATAAACTGTATTTAAATAAGCTACAAGTGCAAAAATAGTGAATTAAGAAAAATAGTGAATCAATACTGGAGAACTCATACCCCACACAAAAATGGAACAGCTAAAAAAAACTTTTTAGTCTTATCTAAAAGCCCTGTTTGAAATGTAAGTGATGCGTAACTGCTGCACTTGCCTCCCTGTGGTGTTGTGAAGGTGAGCGGGCTGCTGCTGGGGCCATTGCCCCTCCTGTTGAAGACATTGACGGTGAGGCGGTACTCGGAGAAAGGCTTCAGTCCAGGAACCATGGTGTGACTTCTGTTCCCCACAAGAGTGAGAAACTGCTTCTCAGCAGGAACATCCTTAGAGGTCAACAGACTTCGTGTTCTCCACCAATGCACCTGAATAAGAGAGATAGAGAAATGGATAAAGAGAGTGAGAGAGAGGCAAATGGTGGAGAGGGAAAAGAAAAAATGAATAAGACTGAGAGATGGAAAGGAGTAACTAACACAAACTAATAAACAAAGAATGTAAATCAGTACAAGGAGATTATATTCCAAGGGATTTTGCCATTTTCCAAAGCATTTCTATTGGTCCATTTTTCAAATAAAGTAGAAAAAAAAGATCATATATTTATATATAGAGAGCAAATATAAGTAGAGCAAATAGTAAGTAATTACTATTACTAAAAAATATTTCGACCTAGGGGCCAAGGGTTGGAGTAAGAAATAAGATGAAAAGGAAGATAAGTGTAAATAGATGACAAGAGGAGGAGGCGGTACATTAATAGCTACAAACTGGTTGTGGCTAAATGACTTTTCCCTCCTGACCTAGCTAAAGAACCGCAGGGCTGTATCCCAGACAGTGTTGAGTGGTGGGAAGGACACGAGAGACCTGCGGGTCAGACACTCACGCTGTAGCCGCCAAGATGGCCCCTCAGCTGGGCCTGAGGGATAGGGGACCAGCTGACCCTGAGCAGCGTAGAGTTCAACACCTCCACAGACACATCCTCAGGAGCTGCCAGCGGTACTAGAGAGGACAGTCAGAACACACAGGTCTGAGTTAAACACACACAACAAACGCTGAGCTGCCGCCAACACACAGGCACTACAACAAAACACAGAGGTGCATCCATAGATTTAACACTGAGGGAGGATATGGGTCATTGTTGAACACAACTCCGCTGTTAACTGGCCACAAACACCCACAAACTAACATGTAAACTGACAAGAAGAGAGACGAAAGGAGCGATGACCAGACACTACTAAAACTACACATACACACAGCCTACATGACACATGCTCTAGGGTGTACAGGGCAGAGGTGGTGTACACTAGTACAAATAATAAAAAATATATAGTCTTTTCATGAGGACACAACACGCTCTGAGGCTCAGAGGACCCCAATCCAACATTCTCCAACAAACACAGACATTTAGTATTGATAATTAACGACTTGTTGTGGTAAGGCATGCGTTGCTACGTATATAAAATAAATGATCACAATAATTACCTAAACATTTATTGCAGCTTTCTGTCATTTGAAATTGCATCATGTGTGTGCAATATTTACAATACAATTATCATAATGACTGCTTATATAATTGAATTATTATACAGGACTATCAGCAGTCAGGAGCTGCTCTAACTATTTGACTCTCATCCCCAGAGTTGACACTTGGACAGCATTTAATTTTAAGCAAGGCACCAATCTGACATTTAATTTGACAACGACACCAGGTTATGTAGTGCTCCATGTATTAACCCTGATGTCTGAGGCCTGTTTCATTTGCACTCAGGCTGAAGTAAAGTTAGATGTAAACTCACTGCTTATTGGCTTGAAAGTGGCCACACTATCTGGATGATAACGTGTCCTGTACTTTCATTGAAAACAACAAATTGGGTAGATTCATAGGTCCCTACCAATGTCAAGAGCAAATCCACACCCTTCAAAATGCTCTTCCAGAGTACCATACAATACAGCAACAAAAAGCAGCTTGAAATTTAGAGATTATTATCTGCTTCTCTAAACAAAGGTTTGTGGTTCATTTTAGACAGCCATAACATAGTTAATGGCTTACTTCTATTATGTGAAAGTGCTGACCTGTTAATATGATCTCTGAAATAATATGCAAGATGTTCCACGTTGCTCTCTGTGTCAATTTATTGCAGATTCACTATTGCAGATGTATCACAGTGGCATAGGAAATAGAGGTTGAGAAAAGAAACAATGGAATAAAAAACAAAAGTAATTTAAATAACCAAACCAAACTAAATAGTGCGTAAAAAAAATAATCGATCACAAATCTAAAAATGTTGATTGGACTATTTATCCATTTATAAAACGGCCATCTGTAGAACTTGCTTACAAGCAGTGATAGTTTCTTGTATATCCTGATATAATGTTTCAAAGTATAAGTGTCGTATGTACTGTACGTATAAGCAACACATGCAAATGCATGTTATGAACAGACAGTATGTTTCAAACAGCCCATATAGCTATTACAACCTTTAAATCTGTAGTGCGTAGGGTGGTGGTGTTACCCACTATTTACATGAGCTAAAAACGAAGCACTAACATGTTAAAGTGTAAAAGTTAAAAATAAAGTGTGAAACTATTGCTTGTTATTACTGTTTGTAATTCCATTAAATAATAATAACCATTACTTGGCGAATAATACGTTATCCGTTATATGTTATGGGTTTTTTGGCAGCTGGGCATACACTGCTCAAGAATAAGAACATGTGAACTCAACAAATCAGTGCAAAAGGAAGGAACACTCTAAAGTTTCCAATTATTCAAACGCTGGTTTGATACGCCAACCAAATGTTAGGGTTTGTTGAAGAACATTGGGTCCATGTGCTCTGAGCTTAACAGATCATTAGAAATAACCAAACCTGTTGCATTATCCTCAAGACAATGCCAAAAGGCAACTAAAGACATGAGACAAAAAATTATTACACACAAAGGAAAAATCACATCACTTGACCAGGAGGCAAATGATAAGATATAATATAGATGAGCTAAACAATTAAAGATGAATGACAGCAGCGCCTCGTCAGATTAAGCATCTCTCTTCTCACCACAAATGTTTGTGTATTCTGCCAAAATGTCTACACCAGCTGTCATCACTGCTACAATTTGAATGAGCGCCAATGTGCACAGTCTTAATTGTTTGACATTAGAGGCATCAGCTTTGCTGTTACACAGAAATTTGATCTCAAATGCATGAAATAAACATACTACATCTACACAAATGTGTCTTTCAGTGTACTTACTTCTTTTGATAGCTGTGTTAAATACATTTCATGAATGTGCAAATAATGTAAATGTATGTCTTCTAAAGCCCATAAGATTAGACCATGGTAGGGTGATAAGCATAAAGAAGTTTTCACTCACAGTCTTCCCCTGAATATCCAGTCACCACTCTGGGTTCCGGAGCCCAGCCCTGGTGGTTGCGTGCTTGGATCATGATCTCATATGGAACAAATGTTGGTGTGTTTTTCACAACAAATGAGTGTCTCTCCATCATGTGCTCAGTCCAGGTATCCTCAACACCTAGCTGCCTGTAGCTCAGCTTATACTCTAGACCAGGTGCATTATGTTCTATGGGCAACAAAGGCTAAGACACAAAGACATTCTTTACAACCAAGTTAAGTAGACCTACAGTGAAAAAAATATTTGCCCCCTCCTGATTTCAGTTTTAGATCTTAAAATACAATTTAATATAAGACAAAGACAAAGATTAGTAAACACAAATTGTGGTTAATATATGATCTTTTTATTTACTAAAAGAGAGTTCCAATACAAATTGCTGCAGATAAAAAAAAGAAATTATTCTATTATTAGTTATTCAGTCAACCCACCTAACAACAAAATTTAGTTCAATCAAATTCAAGACCATATCGGGATTACAACATTGACCCAGGTAAGGTTTACAGTTATTGACAATTGCTATTTGTTGCTGCAGCAATGTATTAGTTCCCATCTGCCTCGTCCATCAGTGGAAATGGATCACCATAAGACCCCCACTGACCACATGGTAGTGGCATAGTAGTGTGCAATGCACTGGTATGAGTGCACCAGTCACTGGCAATGAAGTACAAGTTACACAAAAAAAGTACACTGAAGAAAAGGTAGACTGAAGCCTCCGTCCAAGATTCCCACTGACATTATTTTGTACTTCACACAAGCAACTACCCAAACCCACTTCAACTGCCTTGCTGATTTCTTTACCAAGTGTATCTAAAATTGATAAAGGAGATATGTATCTAATTATATGAAAAGATTTGATATAGGATCGTGACAAAAAAAGATTAAAAGATCCTGAGAAAATGGGACTTAACCATCCCAGACCTAGTAGACCATCAAAACAAACCCCATCAGACAGGCAGTACTAAACGCTTTTATAGAAAAATTAGTTCCACTCTTTCTACAGATCTGACAAACATCTACAGGTATTTCTGTCCTTCTTCCTTCTGTGAAAAGACACCTTAATACAATGGGTCTATAAGGATGTGCAGCTGTCAAGAAGCTGTCACTAAAACATCAACATCTTAAATGTGATGTAAGACTTTATGGACTTATAAGATCACCTGGAGTGGGAGAAGAAGAACATGCAAGCAACTTTAATGATTTAGAGAAAATATTACTGCAGATTTCTTTGAAAACCTGAAAGCATGTCACCTAAAAACTGTAACGAAGGCGGATGTTGGACACCCTAGAACCAGTTTTCCAGATGTTTTTGTTACTGACTATTCTAAGCACATCATTGATATTACACTTCTGCTCCTCATTCTTGTGTACGACCCACTACCATATTGGTATTGTGGTCTATCTCGCAAGTGATATCTGGTCAGATGTGGTCTAATGGTAGTCACTGGTGGATGAGTTAGACAGAGACTAATGCATTGTGTAGCAACAGATGGGCTACGGTCACTATGCTTTGTAGACCCCCTGCATGTACTGCAGAGAGGTGTGTAGTGTATTTACCTCCCAAGTGATGTCCATCTGATGAGGCGAATGACCCTCAATCTTAATATTTTCAGGATTTCTATCAGGAGCTGTTTAAGAAAGAAAGAAAGTTAATGGGATATAAACAATGTCATTCAGATGTGAAATGGTTAATTGTAGAGAAACTTACAGACTCAGGTGGTGATAGAAACCAGGTGTCTTAACACAAATAAAGCCCTTTAATTTACTATTCAAAACCACCTACATGTGTCTTCTGAGTTTTTATATGTATTGTTGATGAGTGTTCAATTCCAAAGAACACATTTTCTTTAAAATAACTTACATGTAACACTGCACCATGAATTGATTTAACAATAAATATGTTTTTTTGCTAAACATGTTATATAACTATATTGTGAAGGTATCAGGCAGCGTGTTTATAATCAAGGTCAAGTAATAACTTCTTTGAGTTTACTTTTAGAGGCATTCAACTCTTAGAAGTCTGGTTTCTATCATCACCACTGTGAACAATTCTGCCTCAGTAAGTTACTCTACAATGGAGCATTTCACATCAAACCCCTCTGAATGACTATTTACATGAGTGGAATAATTATGCTATGTTATTATAACTATTTTTGTTTATTTTGACTTTATTTTTACTTATTAGTCTGATAAAAGTAACAGTTATTTTCTTATTTGTTAATTTACAGTAAAGTGCTGGCTACTGAGTTGCAAGGCTTCTACAGTTATGTAAAAATACAGGAGGTTATTGTATTTTAATGTGAGCTAATAAAGTAAGTATGATAGGAAAATAAAAAAAGTATTCTTCCTACCAGCAGAAGGAGTTTTATATCTCTCAGACGGTTTGCTAGGACGGCCTGAGCCAATGGCGTTGACAGCGGTAACTCTGAACCGGTAGTTAATGTGGCCATACAACGACAGCGGAGCAGAGTTCTGATTGCCAGATACTCGCAAAAGTGGTCTCCACTTCCCGGGGTCCCAGTGATTCTCCTCATACTCGATGATGTATTCTGCTCATGAATACAAAATACTGTAGTCATTTAGTATGCAGAAGACACTCTATATATACTGTAGGCCAGTCCCACTGGGATCAGGCTGGAGTGCTGTTGAGCAGTAAATGAGCCTCCTAATTAGAAAGCGTGAGTTAGGAGGAGGATTATCTTTGTAGACTTTGTGTCTTAGATATATTTAGTGTAAGGAAGAACCTGCATGTTACCTGTTACAGGGCTGTTATAGTCCCTGGTGGGCGCCCAATGAAGTTTTACACTACGATCTCTCAAATCAGATAGTGTCAACTCTACTGGAGGATCAGGAACATCTAAAGATCATTACACATCAAAGAAGTGACAAAAAAATTAAGCTTACAGACAAGTTTGGGTATTGAATTAAAGTGGTAGAATTCCAAATATGTATATGAATTGGTGTACTGCAAATATGATATATAGGCATGTTAAATACAGAAACAATGAGGAGTCAATTCCAAAAGAGTCAATTCTTTGACTTAAACACGCGTCCACCACTATTTTTTTCATCTTAACTGAGAAAAAGGATATTTCTAGGAAGCATGTGCCACCCAGAGAAGATTTTGAGAAGCATGAGTTTGCTTAAGGCATTATGATGTCCCAAAGCTACTCATCAGGTCTGGAAGCACAACTGCGGTCACAAAACTTTTCAAAGCATCTGCCTCTACATTGCTCCACTCTGTGCCCTAAACTCTGCCATGAAAACTCAAACGTTTCATTTCCTTAACTGCTAATAATTTCCAAATTTATTTCCAAAGAATTATAACTTTAGTAATAACTTTCTCAGTATGTCACTCCATTTCCCCTCATCCTGTAGCCTGACTGAGCTCTTTTATGTAAAATAGGCTACTTGATCTCTTGGTAAGATGTGTTCAAACATTAATCAGCAGTCAAACTACCTGATATTACTTATTAGTCTACAATTTTTTATCACATCACTGTAATCTGGAGCTATTGAACAACTGGGCAAACTACATTTAGGATGGTTTTATCTCTTCTATATCCCTTTATCACCTCTGTCTTGGTTAAAATACAGTCCACTTCTTTCAGTCAAAGTCAAAACCTGAAATGCATCACTGAAATGCAGGTAATACATTAAATATTTTTCAATCTGCTGACTGTGATGAGATGGTTATTATCTTATTATCTCTAGACATTTGCAGATATAAAAGTAATCTTTAATCCTGAAATAATATTACAGCACATATACTTTTATGACCTTCAAGTAAACAAGTTATCTTCCAGTGAATAAAAGTAATTACATGACTTGTCTATTCTTTTGTTTGAAAACTACTTCTTAACACAGGCATCAACAATAAATAATATATTTATACCTGAAGAACAGCTTAAGCCACTGATTACAAGAAGGCGCAAGAAATAAATAAAACAGAGTTGATATGACAGTCATCAAACTAAAGTGATCAATATTATGTTTATGACAAAGTTATATAGGTATCATGCCGCAGTAATGGAACTTTATGCTTATGCTTTTATGCTTTTACATCTCTATGTAGGTAGTTTAAACACAATGTTTCTTATTTACCATTCCTAAGATGCTTTCATTTGCCAAGATATCATTTTTTACAAAGCAGCTATTGCCATGAAGAATTAAAGAGTTCTCCTACCTAGCACAGTAATGCTTGCAGCTGCTGTATCTTCATCCAGAGGTGTTCTTGCAATGCATGTGTACAGTCCTCTATCATTGTGACTTACATTGAAGATATACAGTTTTCTGTCTTCAATGTTGTATCTGTGAATCATCCAAAACATTCAGTGCTTTCTATGTTTCATATTTCAGACATATTAGAACTTGTTCAGAATAGATGTGATCTGGTTGCATGTTTATCTACTGTTGTATTACTGGATAATTCCAATGTTTAAATGTGTAATATATATAACGTAGCAAAAGCAAAGAAAATGACAAAGTACTGACAAAGCACTATTCCAGGCTTTGACTCTGAATTGTACTATTCCTAGCCAATTTTCATACTCTTTCCAAGAGCCATGGCAGATGTTTATCTTTAAACTTTTTTTTAATCGAATATTCTGTACTACAGCATGCACACACACCAGAACATAACTGTTGCACCAAGGTGGACTGGAAAATTAGCAAAACAAGCTTGTGAATAGGAAGCAAACTTCAGCGCCCACATTTTTGAGCTCCTGGACAGCTTTAGGTCAGAGTTGTTTGTTTGGTTGCCATTTTTCACTCTGAACATGGTTGGTCCCACACACTGGAAATCAAAATGTGATTGGCTGATTTCACTGTTTTTAATTACTTTAGTGGATATAACAGAACAAATCCTGAGTGGAAAATGTTCTACTGAAAAAACAAGTATTTAATCCTTTCATTGCTAAATTAAACAAGCATTATCATTTTATTAAAGAAAACAGATATTATTTCCCAGAAATCACAAGGCCTTCTCTGAAGTCATATATGGTTATTTTCAGGTTATTGGCTATGATTACCATAAAAATGGACTACACAGTTATCTTATGGTCTACAGACATGTTACACACCCTGAATCATTGGTGAAGTTTGAATATATTTCAGTCCCATCTTTCTGCCACATAACGTCCAGCTCTCCACTGAGCGATGGGTCAAAATCCACCTGACAGTGAAGTTCTGCTGTGGAACCTCTTTTGACCTTCATGTCTTGGGGAGGGACAACAATTCGGGTCGGTTCTGTCATGGAAAGATACTATTTTTTAAATGAACTTCTCACAGAATTACAACAAGGACAATAAGTAAAGGTTGAAAGAATATCTCTAACCTTTTATATAAAGTTCTGCACTGATGCTTGAGGTACCCTCTGAGTTTGTAGCGAAGCACATATATTTGCCCATGTCCTCCACCTCAGCTGTGTGAATCTGCAGCGAGCCGTTTTTATGGAGAGATAACCTCTCTTCTTCCACTGAGCCCTCTGGGTCTTCCCTTCTCCTACAAAACAAACACTTAACTGCTCACTGTTTTCCTAAAACTGCAGCCCTGGGGAACAACCTAGTTTTAAAGTTTTAGGTTATTGGAGTTTGAGGTGCATTCTGCACTCAGGAAAAAAGTGCCCCTCACTACTTCCTGCTAAGTCCCGAGGGTAACTATGAAAACTCCCCACAACTGCAGAGCTCAGTAAAGTGAATAAGGCTGTAAATGCTGGTCACAGTGACTAACCTACAAAAGTATTCTAAGTAATAAGGAGTAATTGACCTAGTGCAGTACATAAGTCCTGTAAATTAATGATATCTGTCCTGTTTCAGTTTTGGACTCTTTAGGACTTGTTCTCAGATTTGGGGTAAGCTGGACCTTCATGGCCAGATGAGTGTGATGCCTCTGTCTGAAGTGTCCAGAAAAAAACTTCTTTCTAACATTATTAAATACCAAAAACATTTAAACACAACACAACAGTCCGTTCTCTACTTTCAACAGTTCTCAGCTTGTTGAGAATCAAACTGATGGCTTTACTGGGTATTAACTGTTTGCGGATGTTCATTGGTTCCAAAATTAAAACATCCAATGAGAACAGATCAGAATGTTATTACAAGTATGTGTTCATTTAATAATAAAAATCAATGTATGTTAGGTTAATATGGTTTATATGGACCATCATTTGCAGGGTATTTTATTTTGGGCCAAATACTAACTTAGATTTCAACTTTTAAATTGTATTGAGTTTTTTGTTCATTATCAAGTTCATTATCAAATTCCAAAATGTAAGTAAATGTGCCCCAAAGTCTGAAAGTCACTGTGGATGAGCTGTATTTCTGTATTTATGCCAACTTTGTGTGTTGTAATGAAAAATATGATGATTTACAGATGTACAGAGGTTATGGAGTAGTGTGTTACTGTAGTTAGGTAGTTTTTTAGATATCTGCACTTTGCATAATCCTGTCACTTAATATTTGTTATTTTTACTTACTACATTAAAAAAAACCTATATATATATATATATATATATATATATATATATATATATATCATCAGGCAAGTCTAACTAACAGCAAATCGGAATTCTACTGTATATGAAATGAACATGAACCTGTGATTGGCCGCTTTCATGGTTAAAACAGACATTAACACACTAACACACCAGCATTCATGGCTGTAATTTAGTGATGGACGACTCTGAGATTAAAGTGACATTTTATTTTAACCAGTATCTTGTAACCTTGTTTTATATGTATATATCTTATTTACATATATTCTGTTCACCAAATAAGTGTGTATTCTTATACTTGGGTAAAAATGTACACTTGTACCCTTACTTAAGTAAGGAGCGTTCATACTTCTGCCACCTCTGCATATGTGTACAGTTCAACTGTACACAACCGTTCAAAGCTGTGTTTGTCCCTCTTGTACTGACTGTGATGTTGAGTTCTGCTCAAAATAAGCTCAACTTGTCATTACTGAAACAGTTCCTGCTAAAACATTAGGTAAAGTTTTGGTAGAGTTAAGATCGCTTTGGTAATGACAAAAATGGAATGTCTTGGATATCATTCCATTTAATAAAAATAAATAAATATATGTAAGGTATATGTAAGGTCACTCAAAGCAAAATTAATTTAGTCTGTATAATATCATACAGCATAATATAAAACAAAAAAAAAAATGTTATATAATGACTTATAATTATACAAATTATAATTTATTATATTATTATGTTACATATTGTGTATAATTATTAAAAATAAATTAACAATAAATTACAAATTAAGGTTGTTTTTCTTTTTCTTTCGTTTTTAAGTCTCGGTCTTGACTCAGACTCGCCTCTAGTGATCTTAACTGCAACTCTACTTTGAACTTCACATAAAGAGTGACAAAAGATAAGAATGATGTAATCTCCAAGTTAAATCTGTTAAAAACAGTTTCATCATTGCCACATTTAAAAGTCTGAACAGACTTAACCAGGCATTCAAGTACTATTTACAATAATACAGAGCCCAACAAAGGTTCTGTCAGTGCAGTAGACGCTTTTGTTGTAACACAATTACAGTCACAGAGGCTGGATAAAAGTAAAAAGATAATGAGCATCCTGAGATGAGCTTCTTCTGAGAAGATGTGCTAGTGTCTGTTTCAGGAGGGAATAGCGTCACTTTATCCATATTTCCAGTCGCACTATTAAAGCGAACAATAAAATCATTACCTTAACAATGGTTTAATTCATTTGTTCTTAAAAGTATTTGATTTTTCTGTTCATTGAACAGATGAGGCTTTTGCTTTTTTCTTTCAGACCTTCACTGATTGGTTTTTTTTTCTGATCTCAAACCTCTGAGGACCTGACAAAACCTTGCATGATTTTGGAACTGTTTATGAAGGTCTGATCTCTTTTTTTGCCTTCAGCTAAAAAAGCTCCTCAGTTTTCTTTTATTTATGTTCAAACATTCTAAGACTTCATACATTCTTTTGTGTCTTCGCTGCACTACAGCTCAGCTTTTATAACTGCTTTCTACTCCATATCAGAATCAGTGTCCAGAGTAGCTCGTAAAGCTGAAGTGACTCAGGTGAGATGAGTTAATGCGAGTGGAGAGGCTTATGAGTGTAAAAGTAAGAGCATGCTGAGAGACAGTCAGTCCATTTATCAGCAGCTTTAAGCATCACGTTAAAGGAACGGAACGGGCTGCAGTGCTGTGTTATGCAGGACAGCATGGATCTAGAAATCATAACTACCTAAAAGTACAGGGTGGCCTCGGTGCACTAATCCCAAATGTCTATTACAAAACAGACTAAACACTAAAGTATATAGTGATGTATTGTGTTTCTTTTGAATACAACTGTATAGATATATAATCAATACAGTCATATGCAAAAGTATTTAAACTAATGTTCAAGCATCCTCTACTAAAGGGTCCATATTAAGAAAAAACTTTTAGAAATAAAAGTGTTTACACTTAAATACTGTAAATACTGTGTAAACACTAAAAACGTACCAGTCCTAAAGACCATATATGAAAACTAAGCTGCAAAAATAGCCTGTTTTGAATCCACTGTTTTTGTGATGTCACAAGAACCAACTAATTAACATATGTTCTCTTACAGCAGTCCAGGGAGGGTTTCAGCCTGGACTGCTTATTGAATGAGTCTCAATACAAGGCAGCCAATCAGAACAGGACTACTTTATCTCAGATCAGTTTTAATGGCACAGTAATTCAAACAGTCTGCTTAATTCTAAGGAATAAATAATGGTTGGAAATGATCATGTAAAATTAGCTGGCCATGTTGGTACATATGGAACCATAGGGGAAAAAATCATATGCAAGTAAAATGTTATACAGGAGAATATGGGCTCTATTGCGTAGTTGTGTTGGTTTATATTAACATCACTGTAAAGGAATCGGTGACTGCAAATTTCACCATTTTTAACCCACACCACATAAGGCCATTCTAAAAGTTTACACATTAGCCACTGAACTATACAGAATTTTAAAAATACTGGGATAGTTTCTTTTAACCATAACTTATTTCTTAATTATACTCATTTGAAAAGACGAGATTTAACTTTAAAAATGATAGACACATTAACGGAATACCTATCAAAGTAGAGAAGGGAAGCTAAATGAACCAAACTACAGAGAAATGTCTTCTTGACCTTCTAATATACTCAAAGTTTCTACACAAAAATGCTTAGGTCAGTGCTGGTGCAACATTGTCAGTTGTCAGTGAGATCAAATATGAAAATTTAAATATAAAGTTCAGATACTGGTGCTTCATTTGAATCGTGCTTACAAGTAAAGAATTGGTAATTAGATGAGTTTGATATGTAAATTAAGCATCTCCTGAGGCTTCTTAGTCACTTTAGACAAAGTAGCTCAACGCTCCAGTGAACATTAACAACTGAAAACGAGGCACAGATGAATCGGTCAACTTATTTTGCATAAGAGCATCAAACTGACCAGTGAACAGTAGCAGGTGGAGAACTGAAAACTTTGCAGTCCATCATGACGCTCCTTCCTCGGACCGTGGCATACTCCTGATAGTCTTGCGTCAAAATCAAAGGCGGATGATCTTGGATGAAGCAGACACCATTAGTCATTTATGGAAGTGGATGAACATCAAACAGCCGAGGCAGCATATGGACTACTTTCAGCCGAGCGGTTTGAAAGCATGCTATGTAAGACGCAGTCAGTTCCACAATTAGGTGCTGAGAAAGCTATTAACATATAAAAGAGCGTCGATCTGCTGCTAGCAATGAACAAGACGGAAAGCAACAAAACACACTGTAGCAAGGGCACTTATTCATACATGGCCGCTCTCTCCCAGCAAGTTACTCTGCTTTCATGTCGATAGCAAACGAACAGCTGCTCAGACCCTTGTGCAATTACAAGTCAGCATAAACATTGTGTTGTAATAAAAGCAGAGATGACTTGATGAAAATGTCTGTTATGAAAGTTTTAGAAAACATCCACTACAATTCCGAGAATAACGGGAATAGAAATGGTGCTGGTTACATGTTATTAGTTGATGTTTATATTATATATTATACAGTTGCATGCAAAGGTTTGGGCTACACTTTACAAACTGAATCTTTTTGTAGATTTACTAAGCGAGAATAATAACAACCACATCCTTTACAGAGAGCACACTTCTGCACTTAAAGCACAATTAAATTACTGTTTATCTGGTGAGTTTAATGTATGGTCTGTGCAAACGTTATGGCATGGTTATCCAAATTTTTCTCTGTAACGTAATTTCGCTTATAAAACCACCAAAACGTACTATGACAAGGATATTTTAACTTTTGCATACAACTGTATACTATCTGGCTGCTAAGTACATGTACCTCGTATCTCATACTCATCACTGCAGCGACGCGGACGTAGAAAATGGCCGGCACACAGGATGGGTTATATGCTTATTAGCCTGTTCCCTTTTGTCTCAGAGTTAGTGGTACTCCTTTAGCTGGGCTGTAAATGCTTAAAACACATCTGTGTTTGACCTGTTCAAAACTAGTTCTGGAGAGCAGGTACAGTTTGTACAGTCTGTAAATTACACCAAAGGATGTTGAGACGTCTGATCACACAGCATTACTTTTTCTCACTGAAGAACTTTTTTTTCACTTTTGGTTTTTGTCAACAATAACATTTCTGTCCTACTCTCAAATATAAATAACACAAACTAACATAAGCCACAAATCTAGATTATATAACTTTGTCTATAAGGATATTTTCACAAGTGGGATTTCTGTCCAACAATTTAATTTTGCTCATTTTGAAAATGTGCAAATAAATAAATAAATAAATAATGGAAAAGCACAAAATTAGAAAACAAACCATCCAATTATCACTAAAACAGTTTTTATGCTGGAAAAGTGTTATTCTAATAAACAATGACGAATCAAGCTGTAAATCACATGAATTTAATTTGCCTGGCATACAGTGTAAACACAACAGTGAACTGTTGTTACACTTATAACACAAATTTTGCCCACCCACCCTATATGCCCAAGTGGCCTGCTTGCATAACTTAATTCTCTTATCTGTAGTCACAGGTGACTGGAAACGATTGGCCCTGCAGATAGTCCACGGAGCATAGCTTTTCGAAGGTTCCTTTCAACATTGCTGAAATGCCAGATCCAAAGCTTGTTTGAAAAACGGATCTGTGCAGCCCCCCTTAGAACTGGCTGGTGCTTTCCAGTCAAAGATGCTAGTTGGACCACTGCTCCTTTCCAGTATATCTGAGCTACAAACACAGTCTTTAAAAAGACAGCAAATGGCTGAAAAGATGATTCTACTTTAAGCAAAAACCAAGTTAAATCTCTGTATCCTGCTTGTTTTGATGCAGCCCCTGATCATGGCAGACTACATCATCTACAGGTTCTTTAAATAACTGTCGTGGATGCAAACACAACTTGATTTGCATTTTTTTCTGCCAAAATTTTGTAAATGAGCATAACGTGCTGAACGTTTAAATGAAAACACGGCTATACATACTGAAGAAAACTGATACGAACTCCAGTACTGCCTCAAATGTGCCTTGTGAAACCCCTCAGCCTCTGCCTTTGCCAAAATCTGAGTACAATCTACAAGGAGGACCTACAAGGTAGTTGTGCGGTACACTATAGTAAAGATTTCCAATCCATGGACATCACTATTTGCGCTGCCAAGTGAGCTGCACTGTACCACATTTAGTCACCATGCTAAATTTGATTACCATTCCCTTCTACAAGAGTACCAAGCCGGGTAGAACAAGTAATGGTGTAAACCGTTAAGTGGTGAAACATTCTTGTTATGCAATGTCCCTGCAGTCAGATGACCATTATTTGAAAAGTAAAAAAATTAGCTAGACAAATTTGCTGTCATTGGCATTCACAAAAAATAAATAAGAGTAAAGACTAAATTAGACCTTAAACCTCCTCCATTGTTGCTTCTGTGGCTTGTGTTACTGTTACAAAACCATATGAATGCCTGCAGTGTTTAAAATCTTCTGTAATACTCCTGTGTGTGATCCAACATAACACCCACTGAGATCCCACTACTATGTCAGCGTCCCTGCAGTGCTGAAAATGATCCACCACCCGAATAATACTTGCTCTGTAGGGGTCCAGACCATTGCAGAACAGGGTAAAAGGGGACTAACAAAGAAACCAAAGACACAGATGGACTACAGTCTGTAACAGCAGAACTAAAAAATGCTCCTATATGTGTAAATAGAGCTGATAAACTATATAATGTAGATACAAGTGAGGGTACCTAATACATTCTACATTTGATTCTATATTATTAAAGTGTGGATATAATTTATCTCATAGTTAACACAGAAACTTCTAACTCAACATAACTAAATGTAATTTAATCAATGTTTCCAGGGGTCCAGAATTCAGTAACTCTCTCCTATAACTATAGCTCTCTTTGCATTGCTTTTCATTAATCTCAGAACGTAAAAGACTGAAATGCTGCTACTCACTCATCACCATGACGTTGGCAGTGGCCAGTATGGTGCCATGTGTGTTGGAGGCTTCACACTGGTAGACTGCACTGTCATTTGGTTGCGCTTTATGAAGGATAATGGTGTCATTCCGCACTTTGCTCTGGAGTGAGGGAAACTCTGGGGAGGGAGGAATGTTTATGTGGGTTGGTAAAGAACAAACTGTAGCATTTTGGAATATTATGTGGAACAATATGCAGTTTCAATACAAAAAATAAAAATAAATCATTATACTAACAAAAAATATATAAAAATTATGGTGCATTGTATTCGCAGGGAGGATTCCTGCTAACGCCTCTCAAGTTTTATTGCTTTACAATCCTACAGTCATATGCAAATGTTTTGTTGATTTTCTAAGTGAAAAATAGTTAACAAGTCCTTTACAAAGAACACACTACTGCAGAAGTTAGTGCACAATTACTGTTTATTTGCTGAATTTAACGTAAAGAGAAATAATACTACATTAAAATGCAACCTATGCGAAAGTTATGGAACATTTTAGAATGATCTTTTTCATTCCAATATGTTAATCTCAGCAAATAAACATCTATTGGGCAATGCAATTAGCAGAAACATATCTTCACATAAAAAATCAATACAAAATGCCATTTGACAGTTTGTACTTTTGCAAATGACTGCATAGGTCTATCATAATTAAATTCTATAAATGTAGCATTAGACCTTACAGCCAAAATGTGAGGTTAAGAACAAGATGCAGCCCTAGATGAGCCTCTTGAAGGAACAAGTTTGATATGAGCTGCTTGCCTCAGAAGGCAGAACTCTAGACTACACAAACCACTAATCATAACATTAGGAAAATGTTTTAAAATTGTAGTTTGTTAATGGTGTTGTATTTGCTTTTGGTGATGTAAAGGATGGCAAAAGAGATGCGACATCCTCAAGTATCAGTGACCAGATACTCACCATGGAGAGGTTTGCCATTCCTCATCCAGGTGACAGTGGGTTGTGGTCTCCCTGTAGCATGGCACTTGATGTGGACATCAGATCCAATCGTGACTACCTGATTCTTCACAGGCTCTTCTATCCATTGTGGAGGCTCTGAGAAAGAGGAGGGGTATGTGAGGTTCTATTTATAAAACTCTGCCAGCCAGAGCAACACTGCCATCCTGTGTATGTCAATGCAACTGTTAAAAACTTTACAAGAACGTACAATGTTATAGAGAAAATTGCATCAGATTTAATTCAACAGTATATTCTGTTGATCATATACAGTGTGTGGGTGGGGAGATGCGGAGTTGCTGCCTTTCCCACCAGTTCATGGCACATGCTGGCCCTCTGCTCATGCACACGTGCAGAATCAGAAGAGGGAGCACCAACACTTTAAGAAGAGCCCCAGTTTGAGGAGAGGAAGCTGACCTGCTTGGCACGCTGGTTTGAGCAAGACAAAGATGAAAGACTATATAAGGGCTGAGTAAGCAATTGTTATGTTTATTTTGGGGGTTCTTTTTTGTGGTCCTAATATGTAAATAAGAAAACTTTTCACTGTGCTGGGTGTTTGCATGTGTGTCTTTGAGTTTTGTCCGGTTTCCCTGTCGGTGTGATTGACCTCTCCCTCGGCGGGCCACAAGTACCTTGTGAAAGTATTCAAAACTGGTAAAAGTGGAGATGGACCAATATTAGAACTGTGGACCATTTTTGTGGGCCAATCCCAGCATTGGTACAAAGACACTTTTAAGTGTGAAACCTGGGGTCATTACATTACGTTACATTACTAAGAAACACACACGTTTGTTACAAATGTACTAAAAGTAATAGCAGCCCTTTTTTGCATTCTTGAGGCAGTAATGAGCTCGAGGTTGGGGAACTAGCCTTGTGATCAAAGGGTCCCCAATCTGTTCCCCTGAACTGATAGGACATGACTGAAGTGCAAAACACCTAACCCTCAAGCACTCCCTGGACACTTTGGATTGGGCTGCCCACTGCTCAGGACATGTGTGCTCCCTGCCCCCTAGTGTGGGTGTGTAAGTGTGTAAAAAACCCAGGCGGGTTAGGTCAAATTCCTCTGTGTCAGCATGTGCAGTGTATTGTACTGTATTGATAAACTGACATTTTGTTCATGTTTGTAGGTGAAACTAAATCACACATCCTCTACAGAGAACACACTGCTGCATGGTTTTATGCACAATTACTGTTTATTTGCTGAACTTAACATACAGGGGGTAAATTAAAGCATATATTCTGGCCAGTGCAAAAGTTATGGCTTTTTTTGTATGTCATATTTTCCCCTATGTGTTCAAATAAACGTAATTATTTACATAATGTAATCAAATAGAAATATACAAGTAGGAGGAAAATAGCATATTTTAATGTGTTCTCTGTAGAGGATTAGTTGTTGTTTTTTTCCACTTAACAACGCGACATAACGTAATTTAACAATAGGGTACTCAAGCTTTTGCATACAACCGCATCTGCTGACAGGGATATGATTCCGATACCACTGTGTAAGCCCACTTGAAAGCTATTTCGCTTTGTGGATTTCTTAATACACACATTTTTCTTTAAGGTTTACCCGTACGCTCTAACACTCAATTTTCTATGTCAGAATAAGTAAGTTGACTGCACATACTTGTGAAAAGCTGATTATGCTGCCTGCATGAGTATTCAGAGCCTGCACACTGATATTTCCTGGAGCCACCATTTAGCACAATAACAGCTCTTTTGGCATAAATATTTACCAGCTTTGCACACTGTTCAAAAGTGGTTTTGTTCCCATTCATAAGGGTTTGCAGCAGATTCTTCTGGTTTATTACATGAAACATTGAGTGCAGCTTATGGACAAATAGTGTCACAGGTCTGGACTTTGATTGGACAACAGTTAATCTTTTTTTAAGGTGCCTCAATGTTCCCTTTAGCCCCGTCCTGCTAAAGGTGACGTTCTTCCCAAAGTTTGTGACAAACTTAAGCATGTTCTCTTACAGCATACTCTTAAAAACCTAAAAGTTCCTAAAAGTGTCTTTGGAGCAATAACGCTCTTGGTAATAACGCTTTTGCCCCCTATAAACTGACTTCTGATTACTAACTAATCAAAAAAAATCTGTTTAACATCCACCTACCACACTTTTTTCTGAAACACACAGACTCAGGGTTACAGTCAGACAAATGGGGGCTGCAAACCTTCTACTTCAACGTGGAAGTGGTGGACAGTTTCACCAACAGCATTCTTGGCCTTGCACATGTATTTTCCACTCTCTTCTTCTTTGACTTTTGATATAGTCAGCATTTTTCCATAATTCTTGATGTTGGTACGTTTTGGCAACTTCTCTCCCAGCTTGGTCCACTCGATCACTGGGGTGGGGCTAACAAAGAAAACACCACATTTATTTAAGATTTTAGAAACATGACACCACATCACAGAGATCAGTGAAAAAAGATTCATTCACCATCAACATTACAGTCAAAACAGCAGTAAAGATTCATTTTTAGTATTAAGAAAACAAAACACATGGGACTTGGACAACCTATAGAACTAACTAGAGATGCAACACTGGTCTTCCTCAGGGTGACGCTGTAGAAAACTGGCTCCCCCAGTTGGTCCTTCATAGTATAGCAAGTGTAATAACACCTGGGATATGTTTGAAAAGCTTTCTAATATGCTGCACTATATTCGATAATTAGAAAACTTGCTCCGTTTCCCAAGAGACTGGTAAAAGAGTGTTATTTCTTTATCAAGCTGAAGACAAAACAGTGGAAGTGTAAGATCTTAGATAATGTGTGAAAGACCCCACTAACAAACTGAAGAAGAGCATTTCCAGATGTAGAACTGGTAAACCAAAAAACCAGTTTGTTGCCAATGAATCTAGCATTAACACTGCTATTCCAAGTAAATTAGCTTTCAACCAGTGCTGGAGTCGCCAGCCAAAATGAGCCAGCTAGTCTTTAATTTGAATGCAATCCAATGGAACATCAATTTTGGAGCATGTCCATTGGCCTAATTATCATCAAATTTTTACACCATGTAAATGGCAACTGCTGTGTCTTATTATTATTATTATTATTATTATTATTATTATTATTATTATTATTATTATTTTATTAGCAGTATAAGAGACTATAAACTTACAATCCTTCTGCAATACACTCCAGCTCAAGCTCTTCACCTTCCACTAGTTTTTTTTGGGATTGATCACCAGAGGGCACCAGAAGGTTTGGTTTCCTCTCCAAACCTGAGATGATAAATGCAAGTGCTAAAATTTCACTGTGATGCAAACCATTCAGATAGTTTTAGAACATTAACCAACAACAAACAAACAAGAATATAAACTTAACTGACTCACCACCGATTTCTGGCTTGGTGCTGAAGTTTACTGGAAGGACAAATGACACCACAAAAGTTCAAGACTTTTAAGACTACACACAACAAATGTAACTGTATTTATAATTCTGGGGTAGTTGAAGTAAACACGTACGCGGCATGACCTTGATAGCCATGGCAGTTTTCTGCACGATGGTGCGAATCCTACTGAAGGAAGCGAAACAGCAGTAGTCGTTGCGGCTGTCTTTCTCCAGAGTGTTTGAAAAGTAGAGGTTTCCATTAAGGCCCATGGATACTCTTTCATCCTGCTCAATGTGCTGAAGACCTGGGAACAATACCAAGAGGCCTGTTAGCTTCACATGAGCAACCAGAGCCACTAATAAGGCAATCTTTCAAAAAGCTCAAAACCCATTGTGGGGAGTTAGGGTAGGCACATTTTGATGGAAAGTGTTTCCACTATGATCTCCAAGGCCTCAAACCATGCAGTGCTGGTTTCCCCCAGAGAATGACACTTTCGAGCAGGTTCATGTCTGCATTTTTGGCCACAACCTATATTTGAAGGGGAATATCTCTGCATATCACCGATATGTAAAAAAAATATTTAAATAGGTCTGATATATATATATATATATATATATATATATATATATATATATATATATATATATATATATATATATATAAATATACACAGCCATAACATTAAAACCACCACCTGATACAGACTGTAGTCCACCTGATTCGCTGCACACATTGTTTATCCCCTTTCATGCGGTTCTTTAATGGTCAGGACCACCACAGAGTGGGTATTATTAGGGAGGTGGATCATTCTCAGCACTGCAGTGGCACTGACATGGTGGTGGTGTGTTGTGCTGGTATGAGTGAATCAGACACAGCAGTGCTGCTGGAGTCTTTAATAGACCTTAGTGTCACGGCTGGGCTATCAACACTGTCAACTCCAGCCAACAGTGTCCTGTGGGCAGCATTCTGTGACCGCTGATGAGAGACCAGAGGATGACCAACACAAACTGTGCAGCAACAGATGAGCTACCATCTCTAACTTTACATCTACACAGTGGTTCAGCAAGGTGGGCGTGTCTAATAGAGTGGACGGTAAATGGGCAGTTTTTTAAAACTCCAGCAGCACTGCTGCACCCACTCGTACCAGCACAGCACACACTAACACACTGCCACCATGTCAGTCTAACTACATTGCTAAAAACAACCCACCACCCAAATGATATCTGCTCTGTGGTGGTCTTTTGCGGGTCCTGATCATTGAAGAACAGGGTAACAAAGTATAGAGAGAAACAGATGGACTACAGTCTGTACAGTCTGTAGATCTACAAAGTGCTCCTGTAGAGCTAATCAAATAGACAATGTGTGTAGACACACAGTGATGGTTGTAGTGCTGCTTTATTTACACCTTATTTAGTGTCATTGCATAAACAGAATGTAGAGCTGCATTCATCACAACACTCAACAAATGGCAACAAAACACTTTAGGAGCAGTCCTGAAATAAGCTATGATGAGACTGATGAGACCCCCTGTTTTAGAAATATGGACTTAACATCACATCCTTCATTTCTGCTAAGTTTATAGACAAGTGGCAAAGCAGATATCTGATTACTGTCTGACACATGTAGGTATGGAGTTTTCCTATTCTATCATGCATGTAGACTCATTAAATGTATTGCTGACATATTTGACTTGCTGCAGTTATCAGAATATTAAGTGTAAATGTGTTTATTGTTACATGTGGAGGCTGTACTGTAGCCTGGCTTTTGCTCTTTATATGCTTGTATATGCTTCAGAGCAGTGTCTCCAAGACGATGATTAAAATAATACAGGTACGACATATCAGTTAATGAAAAAACAGCTGGAAGTTAGTTTTAGGGTACATGGCAAATCTCTAGAAACATGTTAGAATCAAAAATTCTAAAAAATTTTTTATTTGTGTAACTGCATACAAATAAACTGTCATATTTTTCCCCTATGTTAGGTTGTGCCCTGCGCTCCCCTACTTTAGCCAATGTCATGGCACTCTATTGTATAGGTCTGTAACCTGCCAGAACTAGAGCTTGTGTAACTTACCAACTGTCATCCAGTACAGCTGTACAGGGGGAATACCTTTGGGGGGATTACACTCCAGGATCACAGAATCTCCCTGTTTCACCACCTTTGGCTCTATCCGTTCTTTTGGAAACTTTGGTAGAGCTTTGAGGGCAAGTACAAACAACACAACAAATCTTTATTATACAACCAACAAGCAGAGTTAACAAGGATGTTTATAGAAAGTGACTTACTAAGCACTATGAAGTCGGTTTCCTCTGATACCGCAGTTCCCAGCTTGTTGGAGGCATAGCATCTGTACTTGCCCTGATATTTTGCAAGGTCTTTGTGGTTTGGTATCCGAAAACTCCCACTGTTCTCGTATTTTAGCAGCTTGGAGTCTTTGTAGGGGTTAAAGTCTTGTCCATCCTTAGTCCAGCGGAACCTGTTTAATCCATAATCATAACAAAGTAGTCCTTGAACATCTCTATTTTTTTTTGGAATCATTTTTATTTATTACTGAATTGTGTGAAATGTGCCTCACCATGTTTACCAGTACATACATGCAACTGCACAAAATCAAACTCTAAACATTACAATTAAAATAATTTAAAATAAATGAGGTCTCCAAACTTGCAAAAAATACTGAACACTGACTAAAAGAGAAGAAAAGAAATAATGTTTATCACACTAATGTTTGAGTACTTCTTCTTGCCATTCTTAAGTTTCACTTATTTGTGTTATTCAGTTTAACTTATTTTAGTTAATAAAGCAGGTTGTTACTGTATAACTTTAGTGATAAATGCAAAAGAAGAAAAACTAACTTCAGCTAATGAGTTATTACCTGAACAGACAGGAATTGTATAAAGATGGCCCAAGACTGCGTTTGAGTATTCATTTTCTTATTGATTATATTACTAAAACGAATACCTTTAAATTTATAGAGAAAACATGCATAACAATCCAACAGGAAAGATATCAATATTAGAGTTACAGACCATAAACAGTTAAACATTAAACATTATCCATCATCCAGATAATCGAGACAGAAACGTTGGAAACAAACTAGTCACAACCAGTCACGGCTTCGCAGCCATGTCGTCTAACAATTGAATGAAAACTACTCAGAACACACCTGGAGTGAGATGGCAGTGGCAGTTATTAGCCTGAAGGCCTTTACATACCAAGTATGATTTATTAGTGACATTTATTCAGATGATAATACATTTATTCAGATGATAATACATTTATTTAACTGACAGTACCTTGAACACCAAATGTGATTTTTCAGATAGAGAAAATGCAACAATATTACTTTATCAGTCTTTGCCATTGCCATGGTGACACAAGAAGACAGAGCAGCTGTGTTCCAGCAAATAGAACACAAATGCTTAATCAATCAGAATATCCAAAAACAGCTAGAGCTCCAACTGGGCTACATCTGAACTAGAAGATTACAAAGTTTCAGCTTCTGAATGAAGAGACGAAACTCTTCATGCTACTTTCGCTTTCCCAAAATGGAAAGTACCCCAGTTTCACCCCAGTTTTGTTTGTTCTGTGGGGAGCAAGGAAGTGGATCCGATTTGCACTTAAAGACATTCGGCCCGTTTGTTTTGTGCGTCGTCTCTCCAAAATCAGCTCAAACTCAGCTAAGATTCCAGTGAAAGCAAGTTTGAAAAGAGGCACAAAATCTCCACTTTTTCCAAAATTGAAAGCATCCTGCATCAGATCACGTTTTTTCCACTTTGTGAAAAGTAATGGAGAGCCTTTTGTCAGATATTCTGCCCATTTGGCCAACAATTTCCCATTTCCTCCACTGTCACGTCCAGTATGAATAGTTCTGATACAAAAAACGTTCATGACTATTTCGCTTTTTCATTTCTTTGATTTGTGTGGCATTCGGTATGTAACTGCTGTGGAACGTGTAATTTTGTATAGTGTGTATATATTGTACATTCATTTTACAATGATGATAACCAATCTTGCAGAACAATGTTAGGATCGGTCAGACAGATAAGTTAGCTTCTCTTATCTTAAAGTAGTCAGACTAAATAGGACAGTACGGTGATTACATTTGTGAATAAAACAATCTGATTAAAAATAAAGTAAAAAAAAAACCCTTGTGTGCAATTTTTATAAATAGCCTAGCCATCTACAGCTAGGCTTTCCTCTTTGCAATCTTTGGGCCAATTTTAACCTTGCTTCAACCCTCATAACAAATCATAACTATCTGAAACTGTGTTCTGGGCTGTGAGCTACAATGGAAGTGATGTCTGGTAGTGTGGTAGTGTGAGAAATGAGGAGAAAAGAGTGATGCTTTAGTCTTCTGAGCTCTAGAGTGATCAGACGCCTTCCGATATTTTCAAACATGATTGCTTTTTATGACTTTTTATGACACAAAATGTTCATGAGGCCTGTAGTGGGAGATGGTGAGCAACAAAACTGATCACATGATTCAGGTAACAACCAAGTGAGCTAGGAGACTGGACAAAAAGATAACATGCACAATGTATTAAACACAAATGTTTATCATGTATTTAAAGTGTTTTAAATTTGTAGTCAAGTCATCTGCCAATTTTTGATGTATCCTTTTCAGCTTTTACTGTCATATCCTCATCTCTCACCCTCATATTCATAATTACTTTGCATTTTTCCCAGAACGAACAGGTGCAGGGCCTCTGAGAATTTTGTCACTAGTGAAAATTTTCAAAAATTAACCAGAGGGCAAAAAAAATAATGTCACATTTAAGCTGTTTGAAAAATCATGTTAACTGTGCAGGATATCATAAGTTACACACATGCTCAAATTCATTTCTCATCGTCTGAATAAACTGCATGAATAAATCACACTAATAATCATACCTTAATTTGTAGCTGAAACTTACCAATGAGTGTGCACATCTTTATAACAATGAGAGAGATTCTCTTATGTCTGACACTGGGTATCAAGTAACCTACTCTTTGAAATGTATCTTAATGTGATTGTGCTGAGGGTAACATGGCCAGTTACCTAAATGAGTTTGACACCTTTGTTTTAACTGAATAGCAAATCCAGCACATCGGTCAGTGAAGGTGTTACTCACACTGGTTCTGGGTTGCCTTTGGCTTCACAGGTCAGATTGAAATTATCATCAAATGGCAGGGCAACGACTGATTTTGGAGGCTGAACGGTGATTGTTGGCAACTGCTCCACTGCAAAACAAGGACACACAGTGTCACTGATGTAAAGCATCACTCTCATAAAGCATTCAAAAGCTTTTTGAGTGCAGAGTGTGACTGAGGAGTGGCTTTTATGAAATTTGGAGCAACAGTGTTTACTCTCACATTCACATTCATTACAAGTCACATGCACAAACTCCAAAAACAGTTCCTGTTAAGATCTGAAATGTAACATCAGAAAAATAAGGATTAAAATATGATTACAATAATAGACAATTCACCCTCAGAGGACACATTCTGTACCAGGGTTTGAATACGAATTACACAATTACTGCAAATCCCCAACAACTTATGTAGTGCAGCTTTAAATCATTTAAAAACAAATGTAAAAAACACTTTGGTGCTTTGTTATGGCAGTGATGATAGAAGAAATGTTCTGCAAAGAAGGAGAATTAGTCCAGTGAGAGGTCATTTCACAACAAAAATAGAGCAAACGCAGGAACAGCAACCAGTGAACAATTCTATTGCCAGATTACTTACGCTCAGGAGGAATGTGAACAGCAAAGGCAGAAGATAAGAAGGCAAACAGGAGCCGAACAGCAAGGCCCCCGAGCCCCCTCATCCCATCAACCTGATGAAACCCACCAACTTTTAAACTAATTCACTTCACCGACTCTTAGAAGCAAGGATCTAAAAAAGAGAAATATGAACACAGAAGAGAGAGAGAGAAAATTGATCAATCTTTCTACACAGGTGAGGGATTCATTTCAGTGCTGAGGAGTTCTCTAGGGCTTCAAAGCACTCAAGAGGGATCTTCCTTTACTGCAATCTCAGATCCTTTCTGGCATTCGGATTTAGAATAAGCTCTAGCGTAACCAGGCTAAATCATTCTAAACCTTTTACCCCAGGCTAGAAAGGAAAAACATGGCATTGAATACTCTTCCTAAAATGTGACAGTGTTCACTTTGACACGTGGCCACAGTTGAAGAATGTGCCCATTAAAAACAACATGCAGTATACACGTATTCCTTTCCAGCACCTTCCCTTCCATAAAACACAGTTAAGGAACTTGAGTGTAAAACTTTGTTGACACATTTATTAGCACTTTCATACCTGGCTTGTTTAGCGTGGGCCAGTTAAACTTTGTGGGTCGTATTTACATATTTATTGGTATATACACCACCCTTACACATGTGAAACTTTTGCAGGTCTTGGTTCACTTTCAAATGAACTTTGGTCCAGTTTTAGGTGCTTAGAAACACATTTTATTTACGATGGTCCACATCAAACAGGGGAATTGAGCACTGTAGCATTATTGCAGCACGTCAGCGCAGTACTCTTCATTCAAAAACAGAATTGTTTACAAGAACTTATTGTAAATATGGAAAGGATTTCCAGATAATCTCTGGACAAGCTGTTAAACATTATTATAGTGTAAAAGTTTAAAATTCTGGCTAAGCTAATGTTAGCCTATGGTGCTAACCAGGATATAAATTAAAAGTAGCATGACAAAAAAAAAACTCTCAGATTTTAGTGATTTTAGTGATTTTAGATTTAACTTTAGCTTTTTTAGTGCTACCCACTACTAGAACAGTTCTACAAACAGCTCCGAGCTCTGAGCTGAACTTCATCAGCGTTACTGCTCAATTAATCTTTTTTTTCTGCGCTCTCAGAATGAAGAAAACCTACTGGAACTGGTGGAAAAGAATCACATTCATTTTGAAAGCTGCCTGTAAATATAAAGATAGATTCTACAGTATAAATTCACCAACTTGCAATCAGAACATGTGGAACAACTGAGCTGATATGATGATCAGAGTAAATACCGTGAATAGAGACTGTGAAATAGGCAGAAATAATTTTCTCTAATTTCATGCAAATTTATTTGAGGAATATAGTCATATGCAAATATATGGTTAAATTTAATGTTCTGTTGATTTCCTAAATTAAAATAAGTACATGGTACATTTCACATGTTTTGTTTTAAATTTCCCATATGCTAAATACAGCAAAAATAAATAAATAAATAAATAAATGGAAACTTTGTGCGAAATAAATGGAAACTTTGTGCGAAACATTGCAGATAAATGTTACATTTAAGTCTGTTCCCTCGAGGAAACAAACACATCAAGATACACAATAATGAAAATAACTATGGAACATTTTAGCCACCAACTAATCCAAATGTAGAAAAGAATGCAATGTCGCTAATCACAAAGTTTTTGTTGATTTCAGGGATTTTGTTGATTTCATGGCTTCAGAGAGCCTAATAGACCAAAAGCCAGCTGAAGTGAACATGCCAAAGGCTCATTCCACTCTTAATCACTCATACTCACGACAAAAGGAATGCAGGGGCAAAATACCTCAGCTACCTGTCACTGCAAATTATCAACAGCTACCTTCTATTGATGTTTATTGTCCAAGTAATAGCCACAGGTGATGGATAATGCTCCTTGTAAAACGATTTGTTGGCAAGGGATTCTAGTTTGGATGTGTAGACGATGTAGATGGACCTGCTCAGTGCTCAGCCATTAAATAAAAATAACTGTTGCTAATATCTTTCTTGTTCTAAAACAGATATGAAAATATATGATATGATGTGATTTGCAATAGTTGTGCACACCTGGTTAAATCATATGAAAGTTAAATAAGTACACAACCTCTACAGAGAACCCCCTTCTGCACCTTTTCATGCACCGCTACTGTGTATTTGCTGAATGTAATATATTGGGGGGTTAAAAAAATATATAAAAAATAAAAAACAATTTAATCCTCATTTGAATTTATGTCTTGATAGAGGATGTGTTAACTTGTTCCCACTTAGGAAATCATGTTATTGGCATTATTCTAATTTTACTTTGGTAAACAGCTTGTATATAATGATATTGTTTATCCAAACTAACAGTCTGCATTGCATTGTTTCTGTCAAAAAAGAGTTAAGTCCAACATGAATGGATTGAAAGAAACAATCCACAATTACTTGGAATACAATCTTATAGTAAAGAACACTTTTCTTACCTCTATGAACAATTCACATTTCTCAGCATTGAGAATCTTCTGACTGAACATAATATGATATGAAAGGTCTCACTTTGGGCTTTAGAGCAGTTTTAAGCAGAATTTCCACAGTGCAAGAGAAAACAGGTATGAGCGGATAAACCCTGGAATGCCTTCTCCTAGAACTTGTGTAGACAATTTTCTGCTGGATGTGCCAGCAATGAACACATTCAGAACTGCTGACACGGCTCATTGAAAAGAGGTTCCTCTCCCAAAAACCTTTCTGTAAACAGCTTTACTTAACCCAGTCTAAAGAGGAAGTACTTCAGCAGAGCCAAATAGGAACTTGAAGGTAAAGGTTTGAGGCTATCTTTAGTTGCAAGTCTTGCAGTTTGATTCATGTTTTCAGATCTGACTGTCCATTTACAGAAATGAAACTCAGCAAGTTATAAATAACACAATTCCCCTTTTCAGTATTACTGAATATCTACAAGCAATCAGCAATACAAGTAGCAAATTGTGTCATTTTAACATTTGATACTGTCGAATAGTCAGTGTTTTTTCAAATGGCTCCTTTTTACAGTCCAATACCTCTAAACTTCACGCTGAATACTTAATCTCAAATCAAGAGATTTTTATTGTCATTCCATTCCACAAGTACACAGTGGAGAGAAATTCTGTTTCCTCCAGCAACAACATGGTGCAACATAGAACACAGAGTACAAAGTGCAAACGTGTAGACATAAGTGTGCAACAAAATTTAACTAGAAACAATAAATATGATAAATTAACAGACATTAGACACAGTAGATAAACAGGACAGTGCAGCACCGACACAGCACTCGTTACTGAACATGAGGTAGTGGAGTAAAGTGCAGAGATATTTAACATACTGTGATCTGTGAGTTTATGCTCCTTATACAAACATACTCATATTTGTGTGAGCAGAAAGAGAAAAATTAAGCAAAAACAGCAGCACCATGTTTTAAAATTTCAATTATGTTTATTCAGTATTTGGCATGAAATGCACTTAAACAGGACTTTACGTTCCCTTCCTTTACAATGAAACTTGTACTGATGATATGCATGATATGTTCAGAAAAGTTCATTTTTAGTAGTATTGTGAAAAAAGCTGAAAAATACAGAAAACACATATACATACACACATATATATATATATATATATATATATATATACATACACACACACTCAGTGTGAGAGCACATAAGTGCCTGTAGAAGTATGAGAGAGAGAGACAGCAGCAGTAAAATGAACAGTGAGTAATTAAAACTTCACCCTAAATCACCCTAACCCTAAATCAAATACACTTTTATACTAATAAGGATTGCACAGGCCTTAACAACAATTAGTAATAGATACTCTTGATAAACTGAATTAGCTGTTGTTAGTTTCTCCTGGACATGCGGTAAAACACTTCAGTCTCTAAAGCTCTATTTAAGCAGGATTAGTTTTACCTGGGGATGTGGTTTAATTTGAGTGATTAGCCTCGAGCTCCGGGATGTTACTCCAGTACGAATCTGCCATGTCTATAGCTTTTACAAGTCTGCTAAGTAATAATTCCTGAATGAAGTACTTTTTATAATTCACCAAACACGAAGCTCTCCCTGTAAACAGCAGTAGTGCTCGAATCAACTAATTGAATGGAACAACAAAACCGGCGAGGCTGAGTTCAGCATCCTATTCACCAGCCTCGTGTTTGAATTTTCTCGTTCCACCTTAAATGGGGCAGGAGTTACTTTTCGGCCTATGGCGGTTTAACTGCCGCTGCACCAAGGTGGAACGAGAAAATAAAAACAAAGCTGGTAAATGAGAAACTAACTTCAGCTGTGTATAAAACGTTTCCTCCCTTTTGTTTCCTTTATATGAACTGAAGACGAAGCTAAAATGGAGCTAGTCGTAAAGTGCGTCGCATAATACTGATGTAAATGGCTACAGGCCACAGACCACTCTCCCACTTCTGCGTTCATTAAGGACGGACAAATAGTGTTAAACAGCTTCTAGTCATTTCATAAACAAAACTACTGCCCGTTCCTAAATACATAAGACATTCAGCCAAACAGAGTTTAAATGAAGTTCAACATCAGCTAAAACGCCCTGCTCATCATGTCTCACCTTTAACCAAGAAATCAATAAAAAGTGGATAAACCTGAACCAGAGAGTGAATGAGGGGCTGACGGTGGGACATATTTACTCGTATATGTTATTGCTTAGCTCAGAGATTAATTCACTGGCGTATAAACTAGTGATAGGCAAATGATACCGATGTTTCCGAGCTGCTGTCGAGAAATCCAGAAAGTCGTTTATGAAGCGCGTATGGAGGCTTGCTTCATTAAGGGCGAGTGACGTCACTGATGACGTCTGAGGCCTCCCTGGCTCAGGACGTGGTTCGAGTATTGGTGTGATTTATTGTTTTTTAATAAAATTAAAGTCATCATCACCCCACAATCACTGTCCCATCACTTAAAACCACTGCAGCAGTTTTAACATTAATATCTCACATACTACTGGATTTATTTACTGACTGAAATCCTTTTTTTTTAATTAACAGACCTATATTACCCACACAATCAAACACAGATCAGATGAACACATGATCTAACCACATAAAAAAATAAATTAAGGTGTTTTATGTATATACTTGTTCGCATGCTGACAACGCTGCAAGAGGCCATCGCAAATAGTTGAAATGACAATAAAGGTTTTGGCCAGCAGGGGGGTTCGTGTGCACATTAACGTGTGTAATTAACCTTTTCTGGATGGAAAGCTTCAACGCGGCAAGAGGCTTCATCTGGCTATCACTAGTATGTACCAACTTGGAAATTGTTGTAAGCAAGATCTGTTTAAAAACCTTGAGAAACAGACTCAGTGGTTTGGTGAGATTTTATTGTAATGTAGGAATTAGATACTGTGTCTCTTCGCTAGTTGTGTTGATGCACAACTAGAACAGTACTGTGGCACAGTAGAAATCAGCCACAGCTCACCTCAGTGTAGCAAACAGTGCACTATGGCAGTCATACAACATTTAAATGTTTTGTGCAACTCACTTTGGCCAAGTCAAACTAGCCTTTCATCCATGCTAACTGCTCTCCTACTGGCTGTGCTGAAGCTAAATGCAGATAGAGTCTGAAAAACAGTGAGATCTCTGTTAAATGGTACAGGTGGAACTTCAAACGTCTTTGGAATTTCTTTTACTACAGTGATTGTGTCCTATGTCCTACAAAAAGATTATGTCTGAATATTATGACGGACCCCTGTCGTCATATAACGTATCCCACACGTGTACCATGTACCACAGTTTACAAAGCACTGTATAAGCCAGTCAAAAGACTTGAGCTACAGATGTTTCTGTTGGAGGAAAGACTCCAGATTAACACTGAGATCCGTGTGACCATCTTATCTGTATTATGATGACAACAGGACCTAAATACAACATCAAGAGGAATGAAGAAATTCTAGTTTAAGTTATTTATGACAGAACTAACACTGAAAGTACAGTCTCAGTGAAAGCCAGTAGTTAGTGAGGATGCATGCACTCAAACAAGGTGCCAAAAGTAGTTTCTTGGAGTAAAGCTGAAGAACAACTGTTGTTCCCTAAAGAACATTTCAAAAGCACAATTTTTCATGACTGAGATGTGTGAGTTTAAAAAACAAAAGTTTAAAGCACAAAAGTGCTCCACCAAAAAAAGTAAATTAAATTCTGAAATGTACCATTAAAAGAGTTGATTCTGTTTATGTACAGAAAGTGCTGTATTTGGTTCCATATAGCACCAAAAAGGTTCTTCTTTGCTATACATTACAAGGAATAATTTCATTATGCAAGTTTGTTAAAGAACCATTTAAAAACCATCTCTTTGTGTGGTGAGAGTGCTGTCACAATATACTACCTCATTTAGACACAGAAGATCTTTCAAACATCTTTGAAGATATAATCTCACATATATGTTCAACAACATGCACCCAGATTCAGATCTTTAGTAGAAATGTAGATATATAGATAAAGTGTGTAAAGATAAAGAATGGTGCCAGGAAGGGGTCTTTGAATAGATTCCAGTGAAGGAAAGCACTTTTAGTTCTGTGAGGAACTATTCAATGGGTGCTTCTTCACAGTGCCAGGAGTGTGAGTGTAAAGAACTGTGTTAAAGTTTAAACCATGTCCACATAAAGTAACATATTTCCACCAAATCAAATATTTTCCTAGAATACATACATTTAAGACCAATTTTGGAACCTTTATTTAAAAAGTGCAGATTAAGTTAGAGACTACTAGATTACCAAACTAATGCTGCAGTCTCTATGTTCTTTAAATATTTGAAAAAACTATATGAGAGGTTAACTCAAATGTCAGCTCAAGAACATGTGCCAAAAAAGATATTTAGAACATTAATCCCAAGATTAAGTCTACTGTAAGTCACTGCATATGTTAGCCTACTACACTATTAAAAACCAAGATGTCAGAAAGGGCTTATGGAGTGATGCCAGTGAGGGACAGTTAAGTTCCTGAAGGCACCTTCCAAAAGAAAAGTTCATTCTGTGACAGGGAATCTTTAAAACAAGTAGATGAGAGTTTAGATATTCAGATCAGTAGTCCAAGATAAAGTCTAAAGTCAATAAATATGATTAAAATACAGGTGCTAGAAATGGCTCTTTGCATGACATCACACAAGAACCACTTTTGGTTCCCTAAAAACTTTCAGGGGATGGTTTCTCTAGAGAACAGTTTTAATAAGTAGTAGTAGTGTAAAGAGCTTTGTTATATGTAAACAGCCCTTAATACCACATAAGGTTCTAAGAAGAACCATTTAATTTGCATAGAATCTTTACAGTACAGTCATAAAATAGGTGCCATTAAGGGCTCTTTGAGAGATAACATAGAGAACCACTTTTCTGTGGATGGTTCTTCAAGGAGCAGTTTTAGTAGATGAGATGTTAGAGTATAAAGAACTTCCACATAGAGTTAAGGTTCTAGGAAGACCCATCAAACTTTCATAGAATCTTTACACTACATTCATAAAGCAAGGTTCCACTAAAGACTCTGCCATAGAAGAACTACAGTCCCCTGGAAAAAGAGATTTGTGAATGTAAAGAACTTTCTGAGGGCTTTATGAGCCTCAGTAACATTATTAAACATAAGGAAACGTTACATTAAGTGTTCTTCTTAGAGCCTTACATTAGGCTCTGGAAGTTCTTTTGACTTCAGAGAGGTTCTTCACATTCACACACTCTTCACAGAATGTCATCATGCAAAATCACCCTTTCTATCACCTGTATCTTCTTCTACGACTTTATGAGAGCAAAAGCATAATGTGTGACTGTACACCTGCAGTTTAAACTTTTCATGGCTACATAAAACAGAAACAACTTCATTACTTACGTGAACAAGTCCAGTAGGTAGTATCCACAACACAAGCACCCAATAATTCCCCGTTACAGCGGAGCACAGGAGGGGTGCAGCTACAATATTAAACACATTCAGCTCGACTGTCCAGGCTCTCGGCATGCTCCACTAAGCCACACATTCTCTCCCTCTTTCTGTCTCTCCCTCTCTTACACACCTCCAACACGCCCCACCACTCCAGCAAAGCACTAAAGGAGATTCACTGAGGAGACATATGTCAGCAAAGCCTCTCACTAGGCTAGGAGACGCACTAAGCCTTTGACAAAGATTCTAACAAAGCCTGATCCGGAGAGCTATTCACAAACCATTAAAGAATGGACCAGGAAGTGGTGGAATTCCTAGCCGTCCAATGCACAACACAGGACCGGCTTTATTCAGTAAAAATGATACTGGTACGGAAACTTTTAGATATGCTAAAACATAGTGTATATGAAAGAGTCTGTTCATTTTACTTTCATACACAGTGGAAAACAGATGGCTGGAGTTTTGTTAGTGGAAAAGCTGGAGTTGAACTGCTTTGATTAGTGATAGTACTATGCAGAGTGTCAACAGCAGAAAGCCTCTTAGCCCAATTAATCCTATCATCTTAATCTGCAATGCTTCCCTAAAGGCTTGCTATATATTCATTGTTTTTTTGTTTTTTTAAAGGAAAACAAAAATTGTTTCTTTTAAAAGTGCAACCAGTTGTTGATGGTTTTATTAATTGCAGATTTTCATGTGAAGAGTTTTTAAAATATATTTTTTTAGTCACCACTTTTTGTCCCACTGGCCGAAGCAATGTACTTAAGTCACCATATGGCATGTGGAATTACAAACATAACCTTTATAACAAGTAGAAGTAGCCCCTAACTGAAGGGTTGTATTCATAAGGCTACATGACACCTATGTAAGCTTTGCACCTAATACTACAATGATATGCAAAAGTTTAAAAAGTTTGAGTTTCCCATACCGAGAAAAGTAAAACATAAAATGTTAAATGTCACATAACTTCTGCACAGGACACATTTTCTCTATTTGTACCCCTAATATGTTATTGTTAAATGATTAAACTGCATTAAACACCACCACTGCGCTTTGGAGTGGGGAAAACATGGTTTGCAGCACCAGAATGGCAGCATATCTGGCAGTCTGATGGATGCCCAGGGAATTCTACCTGCCAAAATGCTAGTACAGTTTGGTGGAGGAGGGATAATGTTCTGGGGCTGTTTTTCAGGATTTGGACCCCTTAGTTCCAGTAAAGGGTAATGTTAATCCCACAGCATGCAAACACATTTTAGACAATTTCACGCTTCCAACATCATGGCACCAGTTTGGAGAAGGCCTTTTCCTGTTCCAGCATGACCACATCATTGTGCACAAAGCAAGGTCCATAAAGACATGGCTTGACAAGTTTAGTGTGGAGAAACTCCACTGACCAGTTTTGGGATGAAATGCAACATCAATTGCAAGCCAGGCCCTCTCAACCAACAGCAGGGTCTGAACTCACAAATGGGCACAAATTCCCACAGTTATAAAGAAAGTATTCCCAAAGAAGTGGAATCTATTACAGCCACAAAGAGGGGGGCAATTCCATATTAAAGCCCACGGTTTTGGAATGGGATGTCTAACAAGCTCATATAGGTCTGTAATGTAATATTTACAGAAATCCAAAAACAGCATAAGAGTTCAGGCCTGTCTGTGACAACAAACTGCTCTTCAGAATAACAACAGGCTGGAAGTAAGTTCGTTTCAAAATGCTGAAAATGTAATTGTTCTCAGTAAAGGGAGGCGTCCTTCAAAACAGGAGGTGTCCTAACATGCCTGCTGATAAAGGCTCAGGATTAATGTGAGAATGTGGATCCACTGCTCCAAAGTGTGAAAAACACATGTCAAAGAAGGCACCATGAACCCAGGCTGTTCATATTTCACTTACAGTACTTGCACAGTGTCTGGGATTTGCTGGATTATGTCCCATAATCACTGTAAACAAATCCTAAAGCTATAGCATCCGAGAATTCAAGTGATTCTGAGACATGATGAAATTAACTGCAAAGAAAGATGAATTCAGAGTGGTTCCTAGAAATTCTCTCCAATATGTTATTGATCACTTCTGCATAATTTATTACTTCAATCCTTATACAGTTTTAAAATCATTAATACCTGTTTAAGATCTTGTTAAAGGCAAAACAATATAGTGTTCACTTCACAACAGTACAAATACTTAAATAAAGCAAGTATCATACAGAAAATGAATGGTAATAGTAATCAGGGGGTTAAAATGTATACTCTTGTATTTATAATCCACAACCACAAGAGAATCTCTACGTTTTCTGGGTTTTTATCTGATGTTAATAATGATAAAAAGTTGGTGCATCTGGAGGAAAAAAATAGTTTTTTTCTATTTTGAAAAACCTGTTCAAAATGAATCTATTAACATTTCATATAAAAAATTACTTTATTTTTAATGGAAGATAATAGAATTACAATCAATTCATAACACAAACTGGAGATGCAAGGTTTTATTCCAACAACAGCAATATATTAACATTATGTGAAGGAGAGCTTTGGACGTCTGGTTCCTATCACCATCACTGTGAACTATTCTCTCTCTGCAAATTCTCTCTAGAGCTGAGAAATTCACAACAGACCACCCTGACTGCTTAAATTATACAAACCCAAAAAATCAGGGTAACTTTCCGTTAGTGTATTAAAACCACAACATCACACCTGGATGTACACACTTTGAGATTGCACAATCTTTGCTGTATGTTTGTTATCAGTTATGTTATCTTTTAGATTTTCTTGAATAGGTTTCTGACCAGAGGCTCTGCCTGTTTATCAGTAGTTTGATCAGTCAATGTTATGTGTATATTTTTGCATGTTGTGGTACGATACGTACTGTAAATTATCACAAAAAGAAAGAAAAACAGGTGGATCATATTGCATGACGTTAAATATTTATGATAACTAAAGTTTCAGCACCTCAATTTAAAGAAGTAGTATTTGGTCAACAGCCATCCAGGTTATTATAATTTTGACTTTTTTAGTAGTTTTTATTTTATATAGTTTATCATTGTGGTATTTGTTGTCATTTGGTTTAAGGGTGCATTCATAGTTTTAGCATCATTTTTATTTGGTTTCAGTTTTAGATTTAGTTTTATGATTAACTTAGTTTTGTGGTGCTGTATCAATTCTCAATTTTAATTAATTCTCATATTTTTAATTAATAGTTTACATGTACAGTTTTGTGGAAGACAGTGGTTCATATTGAAACCCCTGACCATTGTAATGCATTAGACTCAACCACTCCAGTCTAAATAAGTAGCATAATGGCGCTTCATTTATGTTAGTAATGTTCTTTTATACCATGACAGTTGTTTCCTTAAATAATATTTTGAGAATACACAATATCACCTTACTTTCAGTATCACAGTATATGGCAATATATTTTATCATAACCTGTATCATGATACATATCATATCGGCAGGCTCTTGTCAATGTACGTGTTTCTAATAAAGTGAATGGGGAGTGTTTATCAAGTTGAGTCATTGCAAGAGAAACCATAGAGCATCCAAAACCAGACACATACTTTCAGTTCGTGAACCTTTTTGACTATACTTTCAGAAAAATAGTTCTGCATGAAGTTTCTTGGCTTCATCAGGTGCTCTGTCTGCGAGTCATAAATTTGGGCAACAGCATTTTAGGTTAAACAGTTCAACAAGCTTCTCCTCCTAAGCCATCTGAAAACCCAAAAACATCCAAAGACTTTCTGTACAATCGATATTCCACAAAGATTGTCTGGCATCTGAACCTCCTTCTGGTGAAGGATTAACACTGTTTTACATGGCATTTAAATCAAGCCCCTACATACTGCATGCCTTTGTGGTAGGACAGTTATTGCAGATTGAAGAGTAAAAGATATTTATGACATCAAAGTTCTTGTGTCAGAATGAGATACTGCTTTAAAATGTCCTAAGCAAACCTGAAAAATCCCAACGAGCTGGATATACACGACATAATGAGCACCCTCAAAACTAAGAGCACCCTGCAAGGCATACCATGACATAATTACAAGTTGTGATCGTCTGAGGGGAGTCGCCAGTGTAAAGGTAATAACTATTAGTGTCCTACTGACATACAGTATGTGATGCATACGGGACAAGTTTGGCAAGTTGTAAATGCTGTGTTTGTAGATGCTTCACCAAACATATGTTATTTTTGTAAAGGCATTGTCATAGTGTAGTAAAAGGGAGAGAGAGAAAAAAAGAGAGAGACAGATAGAGAAAGAGAAAATATGGCTATTCCATGACCAGTCAATGCCAAATTCAATTCACAGTTTCTAGACACAAGGCTACAAATCATAATATATAAAAGTATATATGTTAAAAGAGTTTAACATATATACAAAAAATACATTATGGTTTAATTTTTGCACCAGTTACATTTAATGCCTGATTACTATTAAATGTCTTAAATTCAACAAATAAACTTAAAAGATTAGTTAACTTATTTTCCTTAATAAATCACCAATAATATCTCATATTTTGTTCAATGTTACTGTAATATCATCTGCAAGCATCTCACACTTCATCTTATCAACACAGTGGTTTGTTTTCAAGAATCGAGGCATTCAGTCTATGTCAACATAATGAAGGTGAAGTAATATTTCAAGGTAATATATCAAGGTGGCCAACATTCATATGATGTAGCTGTTGGTAAACCTCATTCTCCAAATCACCCTTACAAACAATAACATTTACAGTTTACTATTAACCACAACTTTAAGCATGTTTGTTACTGTTATTTAAAATCTATCCAGAAGCTCAGAAATTCCCAATCTCAGTCCTCCAATCACTGCTTAAAAATCAGTACGGTGTCACCATTACCTGGGTCAAGCTTTTAGCAGTGACTTTAAACTTGGAACAGATATTCAAATGTTTTGCCTGGAGGATCTGCAAAAGCTGGAACTAAAACTTCTGAGGATGCTTCTGAGCAGAGGATGCATAGTTCCAAATCCAAATCCATCTGTTGCATTGCCCTTGTGGACAGTTATATGTGAACCGTCATCAGAGGTAAGATCTAAAAACATTTCTCCACACCCACTTTCAAGCGTGTGTTTGTTCCGCCTTTGTGTTAGAACTTCCGCTCAGCTAACCAAAATGAATACAGTTACATGGGAGGGGAGCAGAGAGACAATAAAAATTATGAATGGGACAACACTGTCTCATCCAAGGTTAATAACACAGTGGGTGGATTATATGAAAAGGTGGCCTGAGGTTGCCTACGGCGATGTTTTTAATTACTCTGTATTCTCGGAAGGTGTAGACGGTTCAGCAATGAAATACTATAAAAGTAGTGAAGTGTATCAGTACCTGCAAAGTGGGAAGGTCGGCCGTGTACTCCTACATAAAGACGGTGAGTTTATATTTCTGAAAGCCTGTTCAACCCAAGTCAAGCCAGCTGCCCGAGCCACTTTGCGTGGGTGTCAGTTACAGCCCAGATAGCCTAGCGCGGTGGACACTGATCAGAAAACAATTACTTAACTTGCAAACACCCAACGCGTCTGCTTTCTCTGAGCTTCATAAGCGAGACATTTCTCTGGATACGGATGCTCTGGTGCTGGTTCTCCTCCACAGAATGGTAAGAGCAGACATACGGAGGTTTTGTGTGGATGTTTTAAGTTTAGCGCTTCAGTCATAGACGCAGGTCCTCTTCTTTGGAAGGCGGCTTTACAACACTCTGATCTTTATGAGCTGTGTTCGTAACACTGTTGTTCAAGCCAAGTTTTCCTCTTCTTCCAATTACTGTGACTCTCTCTAACTGAACATGTTATGCTATTTATTTTAGATGTTTATTGCCGTTTTGCTTGTAATTAGTATCAACGTATTCGTGGGCACACCGGAAGTTCGAACACAAAGTAAACAAAGAGGCCCAGTGTTGTCATGGAAAATAGCGTGAATAGCAGTGACGTGCCTAATAATGCCATTGGTGTGCTGCCATTCTGGTGCTGCATAGCCCTCATTTAACCTGCTGTGATATCATAAAAAAATCACTGACCACACAAAACTGTAGCCAGGTAGGGACCCACCAAATATTTGAGCCCAGCAGCCAAAAACTTTATGATTCCTGCTCGCCTGTCATCATCCACCACTGATAGAACTCACCAAATCAATCAGGTTTGAGGCTCTGAGCTCCAAGGTTACGGCATCATTTTCAGCAGAGCCCAGAGGTATTTGATTTAGCATCGCTATACCTGCATTTCTGACATGATTCGTCAAGCTTGTCAAGCCTTCAACATTTTTCTACTCATTCAAAATAAGATAATTTGTGCTATAAATAAGAAATTCATGCTACTTAGTTATTTATGTCTGTTCTAATGCGATATATTGGTAAAAATTACACTTATTGCTAAGATACAGGATTTTAAACAAGATGCTTTCTAAGGCGTTTATACAGTAGTGTACATCACAATATGCTTTTTTTTCTTGGTATTGAACTACATGTTCATTTCCATTTTCCGATTGCTAGATTAAAGTGCTCCCACATGATTTCTTAGGCAATCTCTGTCCTTTTACCGCCAATGGCCAAGTTGAAAGTGATGTAGCTTATTGTGCTATTTTCCTCAACAGTGAATTTCAAGGAAGAACAAAATATCTCCAAAATAATTAACTTTATTATAAGTTAATGTAAAAATGTATTCAATCATTTTCAGAGCATTCATATTCGCCCAATTATCATGAAATTTTCACTTAGATCACAGTTTCTTAGCTCAAATTATACAACAACTTTGTCTTATAAAAAGACAAACAAAAAAAAAGCAGACAACTATTTAACACTGATTATTTGGGGCAGTTCCAGTAGAAGTAGTATGCTATTAAGTCCAATCCTAATAGACATTAGTGCTCACCAAACCTGGTCCTGGAGATCTATCTTCCTGCAGAGTCTAGTTCCAACTGCACCTGCTCCAGCTGATTCATTACTTCAGAAGTCCTTGGTTGGGTGGATGACATGCATAGGTGTTAGGCAAAGGGGAGAAGCATCAGGTGATTGTAGGTTGGAACGCTACAGGAAAATAGATCTCCGGGAGAAGGGGTTGGTGAACACTGCCACAATGATTCAAATATCTCCACCAGAGTGGTGTTGGGCAAGAAGCCATAAGTGAATGCGTGAGTGCTACTGTAGAATTGCAACTTTGTGCAAGTTCATGAAGTGCAAATGACAAAGAAGACTTCACTCGGTTAACACACTATTAGGATGGAACTGTGCATAACTACATCATTTAAAGAAGCCTGAATGACATGATTAATAAATAATAAATATATTTTATTGTTTCATCACCATTTACAGTACGGTGCAAAAGGCACTTTTTCTAGATGGGAAGCTTTTATTTGCTCAGCAAAACACTTCACTAAACATTTAACCCTTTTAAAGTTTTATTTTATGGCAACCCAGTATTATTTGCAGTTATCATCTAATACCTGCTTTAACTATTCAGTACTCAGTATTCAGTGTCATCCAGGAAAAACCTGAAACTAAACGTTGTTCTTCAAACTGGCTTACAAGATATTATCTATTCGTTTCAAAATAAGATAATTTGTGCTATGAATAAGATATACTTACATCTGTTCTAATGCTATATAGTGTTCTCACTGGTAAACATACACTTATTGCTATACAGGGCTTTAAACAAGAAGCTTACCCAGTAGTGTACATCACAATATGCTTTCTTCTGGGTATTGGACTACATGTTTCCTTACAAACTAAGCATAATTGAGCCTTTATGTCTGTACCACCATATAAAACCCCAGAAAAAAATATTTATATGTATATGTATTGTTAAAGTCTCTCCAAATATCACAAAAGTACCTTTTTGTCATGTACCCCACCCCCACTACTTACTGGTCTATATTTACAGTAGTCGCTGGCTAAAATGATTAGCTTGAGTAATGAGTAATCTGGCCAGTTCCAAGACAAACAACTTTACTCCCTCCCTGAAGGAGATTTATTAAAAGTTCATAATACTCCATCATCACCAGGCCTAATCAATCAAAGTACTCTTTATTAATACTGGCTGTTTCTTAATTGCATAAAAAATACATTTTAGAAGTGTGTTGCCTTTAAAAAAGTTCTTACCTTTTGTAGCTTTCCCTTCTTTCGCTCATCTATGCTTCACTCTTACTCATACCTTACTCACTTCAGCAATCGTAGACAAGCATGAACACAACCATGAAAACACCTGGAATCCAAACACAGCCACAATAAAACAAGCTTTTGACAGCTTTCTGACAGCCAGAACCTGTACTACCAGTGGTCAGGAGAGGTAACTCAAGAGCTGTCAAAACATGTACAGCTGCGGGACCGTGTGCACCTTGGTGTCGGATTTCAAAAAAATCTTCAAAGGTACTGCTGTGGATGCTACAAAATGTTGCAGTGTGTCAGATAACGCTGCGGCTTTATGTGGTAAAAAACACCTCCAGCTGAACACCTTAATGGCTGCACTGTATGCAGGCTTGAGTTAACAGCCACATCAGAGCTCTAGATCATGCACGGATTTAAGAATGCCTGCACAGCACAAGCAGTATGCAATACTATCCATTTTAAACCCCAATAGATGGCAATTAATTTAAGTCCACCTGAAATCTAATTTGAGTTTCTCTACCTTGTTAGTCCAGGTCCCTGTTCACATTAAACACACTCCAACTCACAACTGAATCTTAACTGGGGAGTAATAATAATAACAACCTTATCCTCCCATCAGCCTTACCTATCATTTAGCAAAGTTAAGCCCACCCTGATAGCGTATATCATTAGGAAACTCATGGTATGTATTGCTCATGTGTGACATAACAGAATATAAGTGATAGAAAACATAGTTCTTATCAACACTTGAAAAAAGCATGACGCTGTCTTTAGTGTTGAATGTAGAAGGAAAGGAATTCAGATCACTGATGCTGCATTCATGTTTGTGACCGCCATGGAAAGCCAAAGACCAAGTCAAGAGTTTTTGCCATCAGCATGATTATTTTTTGTTGGACACCAAACATCTTATTGCTGAATTCCAAACAAATCTAATATTATACAACAAAAATAACAGAGTATAGTGTGTCCTCCTACCTTTGTCCATCTTATAAAACGACCTGCACAGTCAATGTTCTCCTCTGATGATGGTATCCCCGTCACCATACCACCATTTCAGTGAGTCAGCAACATACTGCTACGTATTTCTTCTTTTCTAAGCAAATATGTCAACACAGCTTGTATTGTTATGTACACGACTATGCACTGTCACTCAAACAAATGTGCATATTCAAAGTTCACTAGTAAGTTTCATTTTCTTCATTTCTGCCTCTCACTGGACTCACTGGACGACACAGTCTATTGTTCTGAGCAGCTCTTCTGTTTAATTAGAAGTGTTTCAGCTTTACATCCTTTCAGACTCAGAGTGTTCTTACAGAGTAAGGATGGACAGAAACACCCTTTTTCAGACCTAAAGCAGGTGTAGAGCTCTCCTCTTTCTTACCTGTGTTAGCTTTGGTGATCTACCAAGAGTTCTTTATGGTCTTATTTTCTCATCTACTTGTTTGTTAGACTGGAGATAAAATAAATAAAAAGTGGTCTATGACTTTTGCACAGTACTGTAGAAAATAAACATATATATTTATGCTATTGTTAGGGGTTCGTGACAGCCACTGGTTTACTACAACAGAATGAAAAGGCTAATAATAGTATTCAGTGTTGATACTATGCAAACGACACTACAGGCGTTAGGAAATGACGCACGTCGGCAAACAATGTCAAGTGTAGTCAAATTAGGCTCTCGACATGCAGTGACACACAGTAATCCTAGCTGAGCCACCGTGTCATCCTCCTCAACTGCATAGCAAAAGAACATCCCCAAACGGACGCGGCGGATAATGAGCTCCGCTTCTACGTTTTTCACCTCCGTGTCACAGTCAACGTGTTCAATTTATTAAATGGCCTATTTGTGTCAATCATGCATAAATACTGCTGCTTTGGACTAAACGGGCCTGCTGTAGCCAGAGGTAGAGGTGCATTTGCATATTTTTTTGACACAGCATATTCCGTGTGTTTTGCGCAGTTCTTTACAATCACACCAAATATTCTCAACCATTCCCTATCAGTTTGTAACAGATGGGAAAGAGCTAGAGCAAGAGACAGAGGCAGAGAAAGAGAGAGAGAGTGTTAAATCAGGCCTCGGAAGCCTTTCTATGCAATGCCGCTGTACTTGGCACAGACGGAAAGAGCGAGTGGCAGCATCTTGCGCTCTGTCATTCAGCAAACATCGCTGTATGTCAGCACTATTAGACTGAGCAGGTCTTAATCACTGCAAGCCTGAGAGTCCGATAAGCAAACTACCTAAACATGCCCTCCTCAACACTGCTCTAAAGCTACTCTCACCCTTAGTGTCAGTTTGACCTGAGATACAAGAAATCTGTGGGAAAGAAGGCAAATAAATTCTGATGAAAATATCACCTCTCAAGTTCCAAACCTCAGAAGTCGCTTAAATATGAGTAAGAGTAAATATGACCAATGTGAAAGTTTTATGGCCAGTTTTAAGGGTATTAAAATGTAATTTTTTTTTATACATATGATTGTCTGTTCTCAAACTCTAAATCTCAAGTTGTTTATTTCATTATCACAACATAAAAGCATTGCTTTGTTGTGATAATGGCATAAATATCTTGAAAACTCAAGAAAACAGCTTTTGTTGTGTCAGAATAAAGATAAATAACTTGGGATCTTTGAAAAAACTTGTTGGTTTCAGATGGGGCTCAGGTAAAGGAGTTTTTTTGTGTGAAAGTATATCACCTTTGGAAAGGGTTTGTAACATAATATCCAAGCTACATGGAACTGTTTTTTTCTCCCAACAGATCCAGAGGTTCGTCCTCAGGGTAACAATATCTGATTCTAATCACAGAGCCAAAAATGTTGTTAGATCCTGTTTGTGATTGCCAAAAAAGTGTATTGCATTAAAATGGAAATCGGACACCTGCTTCCCTATTAGAATATGGACATCTGAAATCAACCACTGCATTCTGTTAGAAAAGATACTGGAGTGGTCAGAGCAGAAAATCCTGGATGACCATTATCAGAAATTACTTAAATGCTTGGTAATGCTGAATCTGAAAACATCAACAGTAGAACTCTGGCTGTGACAAGAACTAAACACCTGTGAGGCTATAAGAAACCACTTGTTAATAATGCTAATAGGAAAAGAGTGGACTGTAGAGTAATGGAAAAGGTCATGTGGTCTGATGATTCCAGGTTGACCCTATTCCTGAGCGATGGGTAAGAAAGGAAGCGCACAAAGTGATGCATTCATCTTGCATATAGCCTGTCGTGTAACATTATGTGGCAATAAATTGATGCCAACAGACTACCTGAATGTACTGAATGATCAGATTACCCCATCAATTGACTTTTTCTTCCCAATGCAAAAATTCATCAAACTCAAACTATGAAAGAGAGGTTCAGGAACCCTGAGGATTTTTTTTTCACATAAACTGTCCACCAAAGAGTCCTGACCTTAACCCTATTAAAAGTCCTTGGGATGCACTGGAGAAACTTGGAGAACAGAGTGGTTTAACTCTCCTGTCATCAATCCACAACTAAAGGTGGTACAATAAAACATCAGTTTCTGAACCTCTTAGATGCTCCCTTCAAAGCTCTTATAGAAAAAATATGGAATCAGTATAGAGGTACTCAAGGTTTTATCATTGATATCACTAAAGAAAAGAAAAGAAAGTGGCATTGTGCCATTAAGACCTTGAACGTAAATGTTTTTTCAGATGTCAGATGGTCCATTGTGATATTATTATTATTATATAGGTTGGGCCCTAACAAAGAGTAATGCAAAGTCAAGATGACTTTGACACCCAGTGTCAGGTTTATTCATACATGATTGAACTTCAAAGAAAAACAAGCCCTCATTTTTACATTTACCAAAGCAGATACCAACACAAAGGGAGTCTGTGATGCTTCTATTCATTAGTACAAGATAATAAAATACACTTCCTCAAAAAATAAATCCTGAACAGACGATCTGCCACATTAGAAAGAAAGCCGCATTAAAAGGCCGCACCTGGAGCCATTGCTTCCATAGTCAATGAGATCTGTACAAGAGAACAATGGCTAGGAAGTGAATGCAGGACAGTGCAATAAAGAAAATTACAGCACAAAACGACAAGATGCTGTGCAGAGTCTGAGTTTTTTGTAAGGCCTCAATCAGGTCCTGACTTGCTGACAGATTCATTGGTGATTCATACATATTCCAAATATCTTTATCTCCAGAGCGTGCTGCAACAAAGCTCCAGATATAAACCTGAAAAAAACACTCACATAAACACACACTCACAGAGGATATTTACACATTTGGGTATTAAACACTTAGTGACAACAAACCACTATTCATGATAATAGTTTATAGATTTTGCTTCATGTCTTGTTGTGCATATAATCCTCACATTAGCCTCAAGCTACCTCAGTACACTTTTGAAAATAAAGGGATTTGGCTTGACAAGTCCTTGGCACTTTACATTTAGATTATTTGAACTTGAAATAGTTCAAAAAGCTTCTTTTAAGAAACATCCATTAAAATGTTTTTAGGGAACCAAAATTTCTGAAATTTCTTCAGTTGAAAAAAGGGTTCCATTCTTGAAGAGACTCTCAGTCAGACTCTCTTTTTCAGTGCTACAGTAGATCTTGCGATGCTAGCTCTCCCATTGGTCAGGCCTTCAGGAGCTGGACAGAAAGCCTAATGCATCCGATTAATTGCAATTAATCTGCAGCATATTTGTTTAGTCACCTAATAACATGTTGATTTGCAACGGACGGGACCAATTTCCTGAGAAATAATTTCATTCTAGGCCTTCTCAAAATCCTAGAAAAGAAAAAGAAAAGCCTGAACAATGAATTTCAATCAGTCATAAATAAAAAAAGAACTTTATTCAAGTTTAAGGAACCTCAACTATATTTGAAGGTGAAAGAAATTATTTACGTTGGTAAACGTAATTTTTTCTTAGGTTTCTTAAACCTTGTTCTTTAGAGGGCCAAAGAAGATCTCCAGATCTTCCTCCAGGACTATTTCAAACTCCTGTATTACCAGCCAACCTTTTTATTCAAGCTTCTCCTATTAAAACACTTTGAATCCAACGAGAATCCCAGAATTATCAGGTGACCATTAACAGAAGTGACCAACCTCCTAAAACCTACAAAGACTTGAGAACTAGTCATCCATAGATTTACAAGTGCCAGCTGAGTAGCTGCCCATTCTCCATCAGTACCAAATTATGTTAGGGGCTTGGTGGTCACTGTTGGCGTCAACACTGACTGAACTAATGACTGTCTGTGAGGGGAATTACACCGTGCCATGACATGGGAACCCCTTGAATAAAGTGGCGTAGTTCAGCCACATTAGCATTTTGGAGATGCATGAATGAGTGTGTTTGTTCTAGTCTGTGTGCCTCGCTGAAAGACACCATTAACAGCAGGTCTAGAGCCTAGCGCAGTGTCGTGTCAGGGTGAGAGAAAGAGAGAGAGACAAAGGGAGGTGTAATGAAATTTTTAAAGGGCCCATATTCTATATTTTTCTTGTATTTTTTTCTCCTAAGGTTCGCTAATATACAGCCATATGCTAAATTTGAACACCCTGAGTAAATTACATGTTTTGTTGGTTTTCTAACTTAAAACAAATTTTAAATGCAGTATTTTCTGCTGTTACTTTGAGTTTCACATATTGCAAACAATAAAACAGACAGTACAAAAAAAGTGCCACAACTTTTGCACATACTGTCTTTTAAATTTTAGATTTTCTCCAATATGTTAAATTCAGCTAACAAACAGTAATTGTGTGATTGTGCAGAAGAATTCTAGGTAGAGGACGTATTAACTTAGAGTAACTTCTTTGCCTGCAGCTGTACGTGTGTTTTTGTGTACGAAAAATAGTCATAATTCATTCTAACCTTACTTTTTCTCTTAGATGTAAATGATCTCTGCTCTGATTGGCTGTCCTGTATTTTGGCCCATTCAATGAAGAATACGAGCTGCTTCTAATTTCAGTAGGAATGGGTTAAATGGGTGTAGGCTGAATAGGCAGACCTATTTACTTTTCCATTATATGGTCACTTTAACAAAGCTTTCTAGTTTCAACTCAACTGCAGAGAACCTTATGACTCAGTCTAATGACAGAGAAGAAGAACGATACTGCCTAAAGGAGCAGCATTCACAGAATGGCAATTAATGTTTACACCCAGTCTGTGAGGTGGTGAAATCATAGGATTTCAAAGAGCACTGCTTTGCTTTCGTCACTCGCGCTGTGTGTCTGGGTGTGTGTGTTTGTGTGAGAATATGAATATTTGCATACTGCTAGTGAAAATGCTATTCTTATTTTAAAATGAATCATTTAAGTTTTAAGTTTTATGACATAATGAAAGCATGCACTCGAGCTGGCACCACTTTGATCACTAGTAGTGACAAAATCCTCTGATGAGACGATCAAAGCCACTTGAGAGTCAACTGAACATGGGCTTCAATGTAAAGAATAAGGAATAAAATCTAACCTCATTGTAAAATGGTCAAAATGGTCAGTTTGAACAGTGAATTAGAAATTGTGCATTTCTTATTCCTTTTACGAGGCATAACTTTCTTTGTCACAGATTTTTCAAAATTCTAAATGTTTTGGCAGGATTTACTTTTTTCAAGATTTTTAAAGTGGTCTCAGACATTTGAACATATATATGACCCCTTGTTACGACAGTGTACAAATACATGTGTGCTGTTGCTTGCAGGTGTTTGTGTGAGAAAGTGAGAGTAATAAAAATGCAGTACTCAAAAACCCCCTCAAGGCCTTCGGGGGCCATTCGTGATAAATACCAGTTATGCTGAAAACCTTTACTCATTTTTTGCTACTTGTAACAACCTGCCAAGCCAAACAGATATTTTAAAGCCACAAAGGTCTTCATGTGCAATATGTACAGAAAGTGGAGAGGAAGCAGCTTGTCTCTGGGAGTGACAGGAACTGTAAATGTGTCAACCTTCAATTATTTTCAAATTTCACATCCTTTCACCTCCTTCAAAGCATACGAGGGCAGCTGACATTTCTGTGCTTCACTCACAAATTATTTTTTTCCCAAAAGGTTGGTTTTACAGAACACTTTGAAAAGATCACAGTCAGCTTTATAATAAACTAAAATGGATCACTTAAAGGGAACTGGTTGGGTTGATGATTGTACTTTTGGTGTATACTAGAATAAATTAGCATATTCCTCCTACTGTACCTCTGCATTTACCCTCTGACTCAAATGCTATGTTTGAGCTCTTGTGTCTTTAAACCCTGCCTCTCGATGCACCCAGTGCTCTGATTGGTCAGCTCACCCACTCTGTTTTGATTGGTCTACTGTCATAAAGAGTTTCTCCCTCTGCTGTGTACTTTGGGCTTTATAAATAAAGACGATTTACATGTACAAAAATCGACATAACTTATTAAAAAGCATCAACACTGAATAGAACAGTTCAAGGTTTTTAGGAATAAACATCTGATTGAAGAATAAATATGTAAAATGTTTGATTTTCATCACTGATAGGTAGTTGAATTCATAGCATGCAATACGTGTTACAACAGTACGGCTGAAGCTACTTTAAGGGATTTGGTAACAATAACACTGCCACACCTGGAGCACAAGTACAGAAGAGTGAAAGTAGAGATAACCTTCGCAAAATATTACTGGAGCAAAGAATGTTGTCCAGTCATGGTCTCAAATGTAAATTAACGGTTTCAGGCTCAACATCATTTTGACTCAGTCTTGGGCAAAGGACCCCCCCAAGTGCAATGAATTAGAATCTATCAGAATCATTTTTTTTATTATCAAATCTCAACAAAACCTTTTAATGAGAACAGAACAGTACTTTCTCTATGTGTATAATTAATATCTATTTATTGCATGTTGAGGATCTAATTGATCCCATCCATGTAGAATTAACTGGGAATTGTTTGTTTGTTTATTCAAACATCCACTGAGGTGGATTAGAACATCATTATTACAATTACGAATGTATGTTGTTTATATTCAGTTGGCTTTATGAGGTGATTTTAGTACAGAAGTGACAGGAAATTACCTCCCTATCATTTTTTTTCAAATGCTATGAATATATTTAATGTAATGTTTAATTTTCCAGAAATATTATTAAATATGAAATAATTTATTAATGTACATTATGTATAATTAATGATTGTGATTGTTCAATTAACTGCTTTTCTTTTAAATTTTATATTCTGAGAAAGTGTTAATTTGGTCTCATTCACTCCCGGTCTTGGTCTTGACTCAACTATTCCAAAGTCCTGGTCTTAACTCATCTTTACTGAATACAGGTGGGCTATGTGGGCTATGGAAAATATTTTTTAAACATTGTCAAAACTTATTTTCAGTAAAGTTTATCAACCTCTAAAATGTCGCAAAATCCTATACTGGAAAAAAAAATTGTTTATTTTTTGTGGGGGAGGGTGGCATGAGGGGGCACTGATATATCATTTATACATAAATTGGTTTCATGTAACTTGATTTCCCTCACATGCTTTTTACAACAAATACAAACAGCATGGCAAGGAGGTGTAACTGGAAAGAGCAGGACTTTCTGAAAAGTCTCAAAACTATTTTTAAATGCTAAATATTCAGTACTATGTGACATCTGTTGCCTGAAATGGCAATTAAATAAAGCATTTTTAATGCAGAAAGTCAGCTTGGTGGAAGGAAAGTCACAGTTTAATAGGTTTTCATGAAGGGACTATGGCTGTTGACAAATGTGGTAAACCCTGATTACACAGTAGCATGTGTCTTATGTAATGACCCTAAATGTCCATTCTCCAGGCTTCATGACCAGCACATTTTTAACCGAGAGAAAATCCCCTCACTTATTCATATGCCATCATGTGAATGACATATTCAGCGAAGTATGTTGACCGAGTTATTTTTATTTCTCTTCCAGCCTGTGACTAACTCATTTGCATTTGTTGCCCACTTTACACCATGAGACTTCGTCTGTCCTCGAGAGCATCTCTGAGTAACTGTTATACCAGAAAAATGTGATCCATTGTGCAATCTGTTGACAAGAGCCAAAGGTGTCACAGGTTCATGAGAGAGAAGGCGCTTTCAAGGGAGAGTTAAGTTTTCTGAGGCATTCCAAGGTTGTACACTGAAGAGAGGGACCCCACGGGAGGGAATTTATTTACATATGAATCAAGTTTAAATTCAGAATTCAGGAGAAAATACAATGAAAAAAGCAAAGTGAAGCAAATCAACCTGATAAATTATCAGAAAGATTGTTGTTTGGAGCCTTCTAACTAAAATAAATAACGTGTGATGCGTTGAATTTATTTGATTATAATGTATAGTGCTGTCCAAAGATCAGAGAATGCTTCTATCTTGCATTCTTTTATACTGTAGTACAATAGTTTATAGTAAAAAGTAGAATGTTTGAAATTATGGCATGAATATTTATATGAATTTCAAATGCATTCTGAATGAATTTCCAGTAATATTTGGTATATGTGCCTTGGAGCTGGCAAGGACTCTATAGGTTTGTGCAAAAGCCTTGCATCAGTAAATCACGTCTGAACATGAGCTTCAATGGAACTTTTTAAAAAGTCATATCTTTTGGAACAAATATGCACTTTTTAATAGTGACCTAGAAACAGCTCAGAAAATTGAATATTTCTCCCTGGTTATTTTGTCATAACCTTTTGGTTATTCCCTTATAACCTGTTACAAAATTCTAAAGCTTTTTTTTATTTACATAAAATCAAATTTCAAAGTGATCTTAGATATTTAGACTGTTACATTTGATATTTATCACATGCTATATCTGAATGCTGTCCACATGTGCTTTTAACAGACAAGTAAAGAGCCAATAAACTGTGAGGACCGGTTGCACAAGAGTTGGCTGGGTGGCCAGTAGCCCTACCACTAAATTTGACTGTCCATCCCAGATAGCCACCATGAATTGGCAATCAGTGATAGACAGAAAACTTTCCAACACATCTCTTCACAAGCAGTATAGGCAGTTGGCAGTACACAACCCCACACTTACACATTCCCACTGTAATCCTACCAAAACTCCCCCTATAGAACTGCGAATGCAAGGTTCTGTAATTAAGTTGTAAAAGCAATTGTGTCTTGGGAGATGGAGTAGTTTGGGAGTTAAAGCCCATTGAATGTTATGGTTCTGAAACAATAAGCATTTAACAGTTGTTTACTGCTATTGCTCATAAACAGTTTTTCCTACTTTTTTCTTATTTTTGGGTTTGTATAGGGAAATGCATCAGATCACAATGCCTTCTGAGCAAGTCCTGCTGCTGAAATCAACAGTGGCTTGATTGCTAGCCTTTAAGTGGGCTCATCTAACAGCCTTCACATAAGCTAATAAAGTAACAGAATCGGCCTTAAGAAGGAAATCACAAAGACACCTAAAGGATGACTTGTTGAAACTGCACTGTAATGGCTTGTCAAGCTTGCTACTCCCTGAATGTGAAAATCGTTCCACTAAACAAACATTTTCTTTACTATGATAGTGAATATGCAAGGGTGAAGAGCATCTCATTTAAAACATGCCTTGATCTTGCTTGATAGCCTGCTCACCATGATCAGGGTCTGCCACAGACAGGATTTCTTGTCTCATGATGGTGGATAATTTTTTACCAGGCTACATCATGATAATGTCACGTATGTATACATGCTTCACCTACGTTATTACTCGAATAAACTTTGAGGTGGAGCCAGCATTGCTTTAGAAAAGCTTTAGATTCTACACATTTACATGGAGATTATTATATTGCTAAAGGCTCCTCCTCATGATTGGCTGTTCATCATTAATGTCGCACTTTCATGTGCATGCTTTAATCATAGCTTGAATATCTAAACCTGGCTTAATAGAAAAGTTATCTGTTTTCATAAAAACAGCGTAGTTAACTATGGTTCCATCTGGAAGGCTTTTTGAAGCTGAGCTTAGTCAGAGCTCTGTCAATAATAAACTTGTGGCGTGACAAGCCCCAAATCACTTTGATCGGATGTTAATGTCAAGTGTAAACACAGCTGTATTGCCAAAAGTACATGTGCTGATGTATTTTATTCATGAGAAACGAATCAGTTCAGTGTCAATTCAGGGCAGTACTTTTTTCTGTGTATTTGGCAGAATGATAAAAGTGATGAAAAGACAAACTGGGACCACACTGACATGCTTTTGCTGGGTTTACAGCTCTGTTAAAAACACAACTAAAAATCATGTATTGACTTGTCACAGAACTGCTCTCAGTATGCTCTTCATGCTTCCTTCGTGGCATTCTCATCGTGCTTCCTTGTACTGCGATAAGCACAACCTTTTGTCGCTCCACATTAGCTGCGTGTCAGATAACCTCCATATAGGTCCTCGGGCTTTCAGCTGAAACAGTGCATGACTGCTAAATTATTTTGCTCTCGGTGGAATACCAAGTCACAGCCAAGAGAAGAGATGTGGGTGGGGGATTAGTCAGTGATAAATGGAAAACTTCTTTACGTAATGTCCCAGCTTCTGAAGAACACTGTTGAGCAGAGGTATTTTGGGTCTGCGATGTGCAGCCGCAGAAGGAGAAGTGAACTAGAGGGGTTGCTGTATATTTGGAGACACACTGAGAGCTCTGTTGAACGCCGAGAGCCTGGTTGAATGGAGTGAAGTACTCACCAAGTGCCAGCAAACCATGTCCATACTCAATAGGAGGAATGTGGACAATTGGTTCTGTAAGGGGTCCAAGTAGGCGGCAGACAGGCTGCAGGGAGATGGCAAACTGCAAGACTGTGTGTGTGTGTGTGTGTGGGGGGGGGGGGGGGGGGGGGGGGGGGGGCACCATTTACATTAGGGGTGGGCAATGTAATAACATGTAATAACAAGTAAATTACACCACATTACTAGATGCGGATTTATAGACAGTCTCTACACGGCAACTAGGACGTTTGACAGCCTGGAGATGTTTTGAGACTAAATAAACAAAACAAAACTTATACATATAACATATATTGTGTGAACATACACGTTAACATAGTGCAGAACAAGTTCAGCGAAACTGTTCTGACCGATATTGTGAAGGGGATTTAATACACTGATTTAACAAAAACTGTTTTAAATATGATTGATTGGTTGTTTCTGACTAATACTGTGACTGCAATTGTTTTGAGAAATTAAGCTCCAGGCCTTTTTTTCTCCTCAAGATTTCCCTAGTGTGGGCTTGTGCCACTGCCCCTTTACCCTCAGACTATTTCCGTACCTTCTTGTTCGTTATTTATAATATCTATTTCTCTTTTGCCTTCAAGATCTGTTTCAATGAGATGAGGCTCAGCATCAAAACAGGAACATAGCTTGTGATTCAGATTTATCACTATTTCGCGCCCCCTTTGGTGCAGTACCACTGCCTGTAGTCCTTTTCATTAACTCCAATCTACCACTCATCAAAAAAAAAAACAAAGAAAGATAATGTCGTCAATTAGAGTTGACAAATGTTCATTATAGTAGAGTTTATAGGAGAGTTATAACTGAATACTTCATAATGACTGTTACTGAGACATGCTGTACCTTTGTATGCTGACGATTGGGGTTTAAATCCTCCTATTGATAGTGCTTTAGCCTGCCTTAACAAAAATCCTAACAATATGGTACTGATGCTGTCTCTCTATAGAAATGCCTGTGCAAAAGTCTGATACAGCATGCCATCTATTGTTTGGGGTTGAAGCTTGAAGTGCTGAATGTGGTGTGTGATATTTCTAGTTCATGAACTCTGTATTAACAGGTTAAACTTTCAATTTTAAAACAACGACTGACTTGAGAATAGCATTTTTAAACTGTAATTACAGTGTAAAACCAAAAAAAATGTTCTGTCTGCTTCTGTTTGCTACTTTTAATGCTCAAAGAGCTGATAAACCTGAAAGTACATCACACACCTGCTTAACTTGTGCATTAAATGGTTAAACTTACACGGAGGAAGAAATGACTGATTCTGTGGTCCAGTGTGCCAGTGCCATGCAGTTGCACTGAGGCTCACATGGGAACTCACTGCTGTGTGTGTATAAGAAGTAAAACCAGTACTGGAGGTTTGGATCGCAACTCACAACACTCATACGGATGTACTGAGTTCATGGACATAATCAATTATCATTAAATTTATACCAGTCCTAGAGTTTAGTAACAGCACAAACTGCATAGAAAACAGTAGTTGATTGGTTGTCAGCACATTGATTTATTTAATAGCATAGTTTATAACTTTGTATGCTTCTTAAAGCTCCTGTCAGCATGGTTTTAAATGTTTACAATATAGTTTAAATATGCCCTATAAATATAGTAGTGTTGTTTTTATATAAATAAATATTTAATGGTAGATAAATGATCTACTAGGCTGGTAAGTATTGAAAAGGGAGGAGAAAGGACTGTGCATTGTCCAGTGATATGTTGGCCTGATTGTTTGGTGTATTTTGACAGGTTGTGTCATCTTACATTACATCTTAAACTGCCCCTTTAATAAAATGTTAAAAAATAAAACTTTAAAGATATATTATGCTTTTGCAAAGGCCGCATTTTATGTTTGATTTGTTTTCACAACATGTTCAATTCCACAAATAAAAAATAACTGTCTTAAAATAAGTGTGCACTCTGGAAAAGATGTGTTAACTTAATTTTATTTTAAAAATTAACAAAACATATCAACCAAATCTTTGCATATGACTATATCCTGTATTGTTAAATGTATCATGATGCTATACTTTTTCACATCGCCTTTTACACACCTTATTAAATGTTTGTATGAGTGTGCATGCGTATGTTCCCGGCAGTAAAGGTCACAGAAACCCAGTTCCTCTCCCTCCATAGGCGGCCTTCGTATATAACATTGCTTTCTTTTATCAACAGCTTGATATGGTAATTACATTAGCCCTGGCCAGTGGGAGGTGTCATAAGCCAATTTTTACCCCAGACAGGCGACGGCAAACCTGGATAACACATGTACCACTGTGAGCCTTAACAACCCACTACAAGATACAAATATAGATTATTAGTTTTAAATTCATAGTACCAGGATTAAAGGATATTTTAGAAAAAAAACAAATAAATCCCCTAAAATCAGACAAAACATTGACAGGGTCATTATTTGTGCTTAACCATACAGTACCGACGAAGCAACATATATGAATAAAATATGATCCCTCAGATATACATCTCAAAAGAAGGAGCTGCCTCGGTTACGGAGTCTAAATGCAGTGTCTTCAAGGTATTTTCATGCCTTGCTTGCATAAAGGCTGAAAATCCCCAGCGCAGTTCATTATTGTGGCTGAAGACTGCCCTGCAGTGTAGAATTCTCTAAGCGGCCCCTGAGGACACTGAACTCTCAGTGTGATGTCCACAGCATGATGCCGTCAGTACTATAGACAAGACCTATGTGAAAGAGATATGCATGTAAAGACAAGCCTTTTACTGCGGAATCCTCATAACAATCTCCCCTTTTGAGATCCTTTCAAAACATGGGCTGCTTCAAGCTTTACATGAAAGCAAGACCTGTACTTTCATATATACCAACCTTGATACAGTTCTGCTTAATCAAAATTCTTATAAATACAATACACTGAAGCGATCATTTGCAGCTCTTTTGATGCCTCTTCTATAGGCAAGATATTCATGTACTGCCACCCCAACAATTAAAGACTATAATGCAGTTACAAGAGTGGAGGAGGAAGGCCCTAATGAATGTAAAAATACCAAAGATTATTAAACAAATGCCTGGCAACAATATTTTATGAAAACCAATATTATAAGCCACGTGTGGTCATGTGTTTTCATTTATCACTCATCCATATGATACCAAGGGATGCAAGCCAACAAACCAAATGTCATTACAGTTTGCTTTCAAACAGGAATCTTCTCTGGACGTGTTCCAGAAAATTGGACAATCTAGTCATTCTTCCTGCTTCTTCCAAGAAACGTTTGTCCCTACAATTACTTGAAATTCCATTAAATGCATGTATTCAGAACTTTAAATTGTTCTCAGATGTCTACAAGGTTTGTGACTTTGGGGTGAAAGATTCTCAGATGTAGGTTCACATGTCCATTTATAGCCTGTTATCTGGTCCTAGAATGAAACAAGCTGGTTTTTTTGGTGAGCTCTCGAAAAATATAATAAGCTCTGCTTTGATCTGTTAAGTTAGCTAACAATTTATATTAGCAACTTGTTCTTCCTCTCGACAAAATCACCAACAACTTTCAGTTTAAGATGATCTGTTTCCACCATCAAATTATGTATTAAATCACACAGCATATACAGCTGTTGGGGTTGTGAAAGGAATATACAGTATATGGAATTGAAATATGCAGCCAACAGCTTTGAATTAAAGATGTCCGCTGTGAAGTTCCTTTGTGCTTGTTTTGCAAATTTTCTGTTCCACCTTAAGTGATAGCGTAGTTACACTCTGGTGCTGCATAAACTGTAGAATTTTCAGGTGGACAGAAATATTTGATTAAGAAGCCATCAAATAAGAAGCCAGTTTCAGCCTTGTGGATGACAAACATTAACCATGCCCTTCAACAGTTCGGTTCCTTAAAAAGGGTTTGAAAAGTGCCGACATCACCTTTAAAACTTAGAAAAGGTAAGTTTTGAGGGCCAAATTTTTTTGGCCAAGGATTTTGGAGCCTGTCTTACTGTCCTCATTTTCAAATGCAGGGTTTGTATTTGAAGGAGGAAAGAACCGTGTTTGAGGTTCACAGTATGTTGGTTTTTTGTACAGAAATCTCCTTACTTGTCTTTGCAAACACAGATTTTTATTCTATGGCACATTTAGGTGCAGCTACAGGTGTAGCAAAAGTGGTCAAATCACATGTTTTGTCAACAGAGAACAAAATTTAGAAAGCACAATTACTGTTTTTGCTGATGCTTAAAATGTGGCTGTGGCAAATGTCCTTTCATATGTAATATTGTATGGGTTTTCAATATGTTATGCTGAGCAAATTAACTGAGATTGTGCACTAAAATGTGCAGAAAAGTGGCAAATTTAAGTTGTTAAATTTATCCCTGTGCATGATGCGCTAATTAGTTTTCACTTTTCATTACAAAGATTATAATATTAAAAAGAAATATTATATTATATACAGTAACTAAGAGATGTAGAAAAGCCAACGTCAGAACGCTGCTGCCCCTTACTAAACAATTCACAATGAGTCTGTTCTTGTCAGTGAGCGTAGCCTCTGGCCTGGGTGGTGAACAGCCACTACACTCAACAAGTTTAAAGAGGATGTTCAGCCTTTTAGTGCCTATTGTGTTAAACTCTGTTTGCAGAGTATGCAGTGACTTTTCGAAAGTTCTCCTAATCCCCTATCGCCACAGCAGAATTCACACAAATGGGTTTAGTCCTGAATCCGCACAAGTAATCCAAATGCAGACATTACTTAGGAGTAGCCAACGCCATGGGTCTCAGCAGGAAAGAGTATTTTCTGGACTTAATGACCCCTCCTACGGAGATAACCTGGATAACTGGGCTATTTGCATTTAGCCTATGTGTAAAATGTTAGGTAAATAGAAAGTCCTGACTGGCTCCTATTCTCCTTGATCAGTCTACTTTAAAGGTTCTGCGAATGTGATCTCTCCATAGTCTTGATGTTGTTGTTTCTCCGGCATCTTGTCATGTTTTTGTTGTGTCTCTAAAGAACCAGTCTTTCATATTTATCCATCTGATTATCTGAGAATATGATAAAAAACAGTTCCTTGTCAACTTTTACCAGCAGAGCCACCTCTAGAGATTATGGATAGGGGGTGTGTTAGCATGTTCCTCCTAAAAGTATGTTGGATAGTGTAGGTGACAAAGTCATAGTGGCATTTGACAACAAAACATTTGTATTTTCTCAGGTATTGTTTATTTAGTCAGAAATAAGACGTATATATTTAGTGAATGATATTGGTTCAAATTAAACTTTAACCGAAGGCTTAAAAACACTCACTTGCATTCATCTTATCATTAACTTTCATGAGACCTGCCGCTTCAACTCTGCCCATGTCCTTCAGCTTCTTTCCCTCCCTCCCTCTCCTTGCCTTTTTAGTAACGTGTTATTTTTAATTCAAGTAAATTTTTCAATTTGTTTTTTTTGACTGGCCTTCTACAGGGCTGTCATCTCTTAACTAATTACCAACAGATTGTATAATTCAGGAATATACATTTCATCATTATTATCCTAAAGCAATACAAGCTAATAGTGCTTTGATTGCTTTAAAGTACTTAATAGGAATGCAAAAACCAGTAATCTGTGAAATTTCTTACAATTCTTAAAATAGTTGCCTCTTCAGTTAGCAAATGCATATGCTTATTAGCCTCTTCCCTTTACCTCTTTTCTTTAACCAAATGCTTTAGTATTGTCCAGTAAGCAGTAGGGATGTTCTTAATATTATTTTTTTAGGATCCTAAGCTTCATTAGTAATCACCAGCAAACATAAAGGGGTGGATGTGTCTGCTTAGAAAGTTGTTCAGACTTCATCCTCTGTAAAAATTCAAATCTCCAAGCTATCCTCTTTCCTTGCAGTGTTCACAACATGGCTTTGCTCCATCTACCAGGCCTGGGGGGATTAGATAGTAACAGCACAGTGCATGCACAGGTTAAACAACACTCCACAGAGGTGGTCTAACTCGAGGTATGAGAGGCAAATATCTGTACGATACCAGTATGGTGGCACACTGTTTGAAACCACCCAGCAAATATATGCTATCCAGCACCATGACAGAGTGACATTCACTGCTGTGAGTTTAGATGCCCAAGCTGAACCAAATCTACTGTATATGTTGTAAGTAGTTCAAAGAGTTTAACGAGAAAAAATGTTTAGGTTGGCCTGTTTTAGGTTCATTCCTAAAAGGATTTTTATGTCTAAGGGCCTTGCAGGTGGGTGGGGTGGTCGGTTTTTCTGGAGTAAAGCAGAGGGCTGTGTTTTTAAGAGTTAACACTGGAGAGGCTATGTTTCATCTTTTTTGTTGTGTTTTTTACGATATTAAAAATAAAACCGCATTATGGACTGTGACCATAAGTCATCTATGTTTCTCCCGCAGGTTGCCCTTCCTGATACATTCAGCCAACAAAGTATATATCTAAATGGTTGAATATTGAAGTCCAGCCCTACTAAGCAGAGAATATCAAAAAATACAAAAAAAATTCAATTAGCTCTATATAATATGAACTACATGGTTGCCTCTGACTTAATGTGTGCCGCTGTCTGATGCCAGAATAGCTCCAAAAAGTGTGACTTTTCTTGGATAGCACATACTTTAACAGCAGCAGGACACTGTCTGTGCTCTGTGTCCTATGCATTTCATTATATACCAAAGAAGAATAGCAGGAAGCTGGTGTGGATAGCAGCTTTAAAACCAAAAACCAGTAAAAGATATATGATCACATAAAAAATAAGATATATCTAAGCTTATCCCTACCTTTCACAAGACGGCTGCCGCGTGGCTGCAGGGCTGCCTCCAGCACTCCATTTTCCTCACCATTACCCACACCTGATGTTTACCTTGGCTGATGCCCTGACTTGGCTCTACCTCAGCAGCAATGTTTGCTATACAAAATCTTTTCTATATTGCTGCTACACCAGTAATTGTATGCCTCTTTGCTTTCATAGCTCCGTCCCACTTCACCATTTATACCTTTGGAAAATATAATCAACTGTCTCAATATAGCTAACCTCAGACCACACTTCAATGTTATCTACTCCTTCTATGCGCATCAAAACGCAGACACCACATCTTTTTAATAGGCTGTTGTCATGAAAAACTAAATGACACTCCTATTTTAAATGAAGGAGCCTAAAGTGATTTGTAAACATTGTTTCAAAACATATCATTCTCTATCCCGTCCATGCAGTCAATATATTTACATTTACGGCATTTAGCAGACGCTCTTATCCAGAGCAACTTACAAAAGTGCTTAGTGTTCGGTTAGAGTATGAATCTCTATCTAGTACAAACAGGTTTAAGTCCAAACTACTCTTAAACTCAAACACTGCCAGAAACACAGGGCCAGTGCTGATACCTAGAAACAAGACAATACAATACCTATCAAGACTGGAACACCTACAGAGAAGAGAACAAATACAAGACTACATACAGTACAAGTGCAGTACTTAGCCAGTGCTCCTAGAAGATAAAGTGCAATTACAGTTTATACCAGTACTTTAGTATATCGTGTTTATAAGTGCTTTACAAAGAGATAGGTCTTCAGTCTGCGTTTGAAGACCGCGAGAGAGTTCGCTGTTCGGACAGCCAGTGGAAGTTCGTTCCACCATCTGGGTGCCAGGACAGAGAAGCGTTTTGTTGCGTGTCTTCCATGAATCTTGAGTGAGGGGCTCGAGGTGCGGTTCAACTTTTGACCATTGCCATAAGGTCAGGAGGAGCTGCTCCATTCTTGGCTTTGTAGGCAAACATCAGAACTTTAAACTGAATGCGAGCAGCTACAGGAAGCCAGTGAAGGGAGCGCAGCAGTGGAGTGACATGAGTGAACTTTGGATTGAAGACGAGCCGTGCTGCTGCATTCTGGATCAGTTGTAAGGGCCTGATGGTCTGCAGAGGAAGACCAGCCAGGAGTGAGTTGCAGTAGTCCAGCCTTGAAATGACAAGAGACTGGACGAGCACCTGGGAGGCCTCCTGAGAGAGGAAGGGTCGGATGCGTCTGATGTTGTGGAGAATGTACCTGCATGACCGAGTCAGGTTCGTAATATGGGCTGAGAACGATAACTGGTCATCCAGAGTCACCCCAAGGTTTCTTGCATCTTTAGACGGAACAATCAGAGTTCTCGAATGAGATGGCAAGATCCTGCTGAGGACCTGTAGTTCCAGGGATGAACAGCAGCTCAGTCTTGCTGGGATTGAGCTTCAGATGATGAGCTGTCATCCATGAAGGGATGTCGGTCAGACATGCAGAGATACGACTGCAAACCTGAGTATCAGATGGTGGGAAGGAAAGCATTAGTTGAGTGTCATCAGCATAGCAGTGGTAAGAGAAACCATGAGAGGTAATTACATCACCAAGAGAACGGGTGTAGAGTGAAAAGAGGAGAGGTCCTAGCACTGAGCCTTGAGGGACACCAGTAAGGAGCCTGCAAGGAGCAGATGTAGACCCTCTCTAGATAGGACTCAAACTACTTCCATGCAGAGCCTGTGATTCCCAGATCAGCAAGGACGGACAGAAGGATCTTGTGGTTCACCGTGTCGAAAGCTGCAGAGAGGTCCAGAAGGATCAGAACCGATGACAGTTTGTATATGGAGACTAAGCTAACAGCCCATTTTGAATCTGTGATGTCACAGGATCCCACTCATTTACATATATCCACCTCTTTAGCCTACAGCAGCCAATCAGGCACAGTATCAGCCTATTTCATTCTAAGTGATAGAGCCCACATAAAAAAATAATTAAAAATAAATAAATAAAGTAAATCAGCTTCAACTGCAAATCATGGCCAAGAATACAGTTGTTGAAAATCAACAGCATTGCACTTTTTAAAAACAATATGAGCAGAACATGACAAGGTTAAATACTCTTGGGAAGATATTCCTCGCATGCCTTCTTGTGAGGCTTGTGAGAGCCTGTCTTTTTCCCCAGGCCTAGCATTTTACAGCCTTTATATATAGGGGACTTTAAAACATTGCACTGCATTTGATTAGGAATCGCAGACAGGCTGAGCTTGGGTTAGATATAAATCAGCCCCATCTTTATATTCACATCTTTTTATTTTTCTCAAAACCTTTTGGCAGAGCTTTCATTCTTGGGTCCATATATCTAACATATTCAGCTTCTAGTCAGTTATTAACAGCTAACAAAATGCTGTAGATGCCAAAAGTTTTTGTACCTTTTTTGGTACCTTTTATTCTTGCAAACAGAGGGAGCTCTTGACCCCACTTGCCTATTTATACCAGACGTGTGGACTCGAGTCACATGACTTGGACTCAAGTCCAACTCAAGTCACTAAACTGATGACTTGTGACTTGACTCGACAACATCACTAAAGACTTGCGACTTGACTTAGATTTTACCTTTACTGACTTGGACTTGGAATCGGGCTTGAGTTTTAAGACTCGAAAAGACTCGCCACCCTATTTTAATATAATAAATAAGGAAAACTTAATCACATATCTGGATCATTTTGTGTTAAATGGTGCTATTCACCGTATTTCTTTCAAGCGTGTATTTGTTCCGCCTTTGTGTTAGAACTTCCGCTCAGCTAACCAAAATGAATACAGTTACATGGGAGGGGAGCAGAGAGGTAATAAGAATTTCGATTGGGACAACACTGTCTCATCTGAGGTTAATAACACAGTGGGTGGATTATATGAAAAGGTGGCCTGAGGTTACCTACGGCGTAATTTTTAATTATTTTGTACTCTCGGAAGGTGTAGACGGTTCAGCAATGAAATACTATAAAAGTAGTGAAGTGTATCAGTACCTGCACAGTGGGAAGGTCGGCCGTGTACTCCTACATAAAGACGGTGAGTTTATATTTCGGAAAGCCTGCTAAACCCAAGTCAAGCCAGCTGCCCGAGCCACTCTGTGTGGGTGTCAGTTGCAGCCCAGATAGCCTAGCGCGGTGGACACTGATCAGAAAACAGTTACTTAACTCGCAAGCACCCGACTCGTCTGATTCCTCGGCGCTTCATAAGCGAGACATTTCTCTGGATACGGATGCTCTGGTGCTAGTTCTCCTCCACAGAATGGTAAGAGCAGACATACGGAGGTTTTGTGTGGATGTTTTAAATTTAGCGCTTCAGTCATAGACGCAGGTCCTCTTCTTTGGAAGGCGGCTTTACAACACTCTGATCTTTATGAGCTGTGTTCGTAACTCTGTTGTTCAAGCCAAGTTTTCCTCTTCTTCCAATTACTGTGACTCTCTCTAACTGAACATGTTATGCTACTTATTTTATATGTTTATTGTCGTTTTGCTTGTAATTAGTTTCAAAGTATAGTTCTAACACAAAGTAAACAAATATGGCCTCTCAGTGTTGTCATGGAAAATAGCGTGAATAATGGCTCAGCTCAATGCATCCATAACCTAGCAACAAGTGTAGTTCTGCAGCCAATCACGGGAAGGTTGGGGGAGGGGGGGGGGGGGGGCTGTTAAAAAAGGGGCAACGTGCCCCCGAAATTAATCCCGTTCAACTACAAAGATTATGCTGTAATAAATAAAAAAAAGAACTGCGACACGCAGGACATGTGGAGTCAAGATCCTAGATGGAGCTGTAACCACTTTAAACTTCATTCAACATTTGAGGTGCACAATGAACAGTAAGTCTCTGCCATGTATATTTTACATATAGCAGTTAGCTAGATAGCTAACTGCTATATGTAACAGCTATTGTGAACGAAGCTCTCTCCCTCTGTTCATCCCTCCTAGATATTCCACCGTCCACAGTGAATTTTACTGACAAATCAAAGCATTTAGGAACCACATAATCTCAGACACAAAGTGTTCAAGTAAAGCAGAAAAATGTATATGTGAAAATAAACACATATTGTCTATATTTTCATTGCATATTTTTGAAATGTTTTTTATTTATTTCTGAAGTGTTGAATCTGCATTTGTGGATCAAATGGACTTTGAGACTTTCGTTTAGCGTTTCTGACCCGATCCACACAAATGCAGCTCCATTCACAAATTTGGCGAACAAGCGAACACACTACCTCTAGGGGGCGCTGCTGCTTTTGATGGAATTGTGTAAGAGAAGCAGAAGCAGTGCAGATTGAATGTCACTATAATGAAGCAGCGAGTCGGATTTGTATGAAACTAATTTGGCTGCTTTTAAACTGGTTAAACTGCTTTAGTTGAAATGATTGGCCAACTTCATTAGTTAGCACCTTGGTGTGGAAACCCGACGCCCCGACAGTATTAATCAAGACTACGTTTCTCTGTGTGACGCGCAATGCACGCGAAGAAGTGTGGGATACACTTCTTCGCGTGCATTGCGCGTCACACAGAGAAACGTATGCTTCATGTTCACTCTGTGGGTAAATAATAGACAGTCTTTTAGTTTCCTTCACAGCAAACAGCTCAGCAGAACCTAAAGCCAAACAAAGAGTACAAATGCATTTCAGGTCACAATCTACAGACCAAGACATGGAACCAAAATAATGGAGATGGTAAGCAGAAATTGTAGTCTTGATTAATATTGAGGAAGTTTAAGTTGAATCAGAGCTCCCTCAGAGATGGAGGGAGTATTATTTTGGCTTGTTTAAAATACTCCTGACTATGAAATCTGCTAACAATACAACAAAAAATTGTCATAAAAATATGTTTTATTCAAAACAACCAACAAGTCTATATGCAGTACAGTTTAGGCCTGTTTGGACATTAGTTTATTAATCACTGCAGCTTTTCACTGATTTATTTACAGACTTGATCTATTTACTTTCCAATAATAATGAGATAAGTAATACTGCAGTGTTACGTTGTCAAATGTGAACTTGGATGTAGCAAGTCCATTATTGCTCCAGAACTGAGAAATAAAACTGGTAGTGTTCTGGTAACACATGGTTATGACTGTAAAGGCATTCAATCCCTTGTGTTCAAGTGCAGCGACAACCAAAGTCTATAGTTCATTACTATAATGTTATAATGTAACTCTAGTTTATTTGTTTGTAGTACTCTTTGTTTGGCTTTAGGTCCTGCTGAGGTTTGTGCTGTGAAGGAAAATGAAAGATTGTCCATTATTTACCCAAAGAAACCATGAATGTAAATGAAGTGTCTGTTTCTCTGTGTGACGCGCGTGCACGCAGGGTAGTCAGATTCTGGTGGGGAGTGGGACTCTGTTGGGAAGTCAGATTTTGGCACAACACCCTGTTGAAGTTGACCAATTAGCTCCACTAAAGCAGTTTAACCAGTTTAAAAAAGCCAATTTTGCTTATTACCCATCCGACTTGCTGGTTTATTATAGTGACATTCCAACAATGTCTGCGCTGCTTCTTTGTCAGGCTTATACAGTTCCGACAAAAACAGCAGTGCCCCCTTGCGGCAGTGTGTTCGCTTGTTTGCGGCTAATTCCACCAATTTTGTTCCAGTTCTAGTGTCCGCTTAATGTGTTTTGTGGTACTTCCATGTACTGTAGCCTTATTCTGGGAATGGACGACTGAAACAAAGAAGCTTGCTTGACCATTGCATTTTAAAAACATTTAGATTTTAATTTCTGCCAAAATTGAACACCTTGCTTTAATACAATTTCAGGATGTTACCTAAGAGAACTCAAAGTCAAAGCCTTTACTATATAACAATGGATAACACTGCTTAGTACCTTTTTAATTTACCACCACACTGTAAAAAATTATGTTGGAGGGTGGTTTATATAACCCATGCACATTGTTTAAAAAATACTCAAAATATATTAGTCAGCAAGTGAAATAAATTATAATGAGCAAATTCTACCTACACTACCTATTTGTTAACTGTAACAACCGCAACTTAAAAAAATATCGTAACATATACTCAAAATGTATTGGTCCCGCGTACATTTGTTTTTGTCCAGCTGCTGCTGCTTCACGTCTCTGGTCGAGCTGTTATTTTAAAGGTAAGATTCCTGTTTAACATGTTGCTGAGTTGGAGTGGCCCTCTAGGACTGGAGTTGTGAAACCCCACTGTACATGGTTCCTTATTTTATAACTTAATGCATAAAGAAAACTTTGTTTTAGGCCTTGTAGAATTGGTCACTGTCTGAAATGGTTGTATTGTTTTTGTCTCTTAACTCGTTCTCTAGATAAAAGACGTTTTCGTACGTATTACAACAGTTACCCTGGAAGAGACGTTCATGCAATAGCTTGACTGGTACACACCACATCTTGTACAGCTATTGCATCCCAAAGTGGGTAAGGCTAACCCTAACCCTAGATGGTCTAGTGGCAGATCTTTTATGAGTTAATTTATGATGACATATTTCTGTCCTGAAGGGAGTGGTCTGTTTTTAATCTACAACGGTGGACTAGGTTGATTAATGTCCTTATAGGATACTGGGGTCAACCATTCAGGCTTTGCCTTTCATTTGTCACCTGCTTGTACTGACGTGCTGAATAATATAAAAAAGTTTGTTATTAGATCATAAATGCTATATTGTTAATAGGATTAAATTAAATGCATATGCTTTGTTTTTTTGTTTTTTTTACATGGAGGACAAACACAAGACCACACAGACCAAACCATGAAGGTGCTCGTGATCCATAATGCCATGGCTGAAAATGATCCAGTAAATGTTTCTATTGTCATAGAGAGCATCCAAGCATTGAAAGTATAGAAACAAGACCAATGCATCTATGCTGTTGATGGGCTTGATCTATGCCCTCAACCTTGAGTATCCAAAGAAGCTCAAATACACTTTCAGAGTATTCCAGAACCTTTTTTTTTTTAGAGTTTCAAGAGCATCCACATCCTCAAAAGTAAGCTAATAGAATGAACTTAGTTACCTAGTAAGTGTTCAAGAAACTTTGGTTATAACTGAATATGCATAGTGAAAATGGTGCTTTTGTATATTTGTTTTTCGAAAGCACAGTTAATTAAAAAAAAAGTTGACCTAAAAATTGTCTGACAACTTCTTTAAAGTAAATGTAACCTTCTCTAACAAAGTAGTGGTTAGCTAGTTATATATAATATATAACTAATAAATATGATCTAGATAAAGAAGCAACAATCATGTTAATGTTACTACAGACTTTTAAGTAAGTAGTATTAAGTAATGTAGGGTAACCCTTATTTCTTTTAGTGTGCCACTACTGTTAGATTTAGGTAATCTTGCAATATATGGGATGAAATCTGCCCAAACAAATTTAGTGCAAATTGTTGCCTCAAATTTATTGAGTAAATTCTATAGGTTGTTTTTTTTTTTACAGTGCACCAGGTGCTAACAATATGTCATCTCAAAGCTCTCACCTTTCCCAACCAGCCATAGCTGGCAAGTTATGTCATCAGCTTTATTATCAGTTACTCTCCAATGCACCATATGGCTTTTGAGAAATATCCTTATCTACACAGCTGGTTTTTATTACACATAATTTCAACCTGGGAGGTCATAACCACCATAAATGAACACAAATCTGTGTGATTTAACATAGATGTTACGTCAGCTTCACATAAAATTGGACAGAACTCTTTCTATATGGCAGACAGATGACCTCAGTTGGGGTCTGCCTTTGTAAATCTTTATGTAGGCTTTTGTCAGTAAAACCATGGAGGCATTAAGTAGGAGTCATGTAACCTTACAAAAGCACCCTTAAGTAAATCGTAACCCAGTACCATGTCTCCCCACTCTTTGTCAATCATCATCCCTTTGGCTGCATGTGTGGTTATGGTCCACAGGATAAAACTGCCAGGACAGCAAGAAGAACAAAGGAGAGAGATTTGCAAACCACATCAAAATAAAACCTCTGTTACAGACCAGTGTCTCCTGTCAGTGTACAAAGCTGTAGATAGCTTGCTCTCCTCAGGGTGCTGAAGGATCTCTGGATTTGCCAATTACGGATTCTCAGTCAAGGTGGGTCACAATAAAAGGGTCCTGACCCTTTTCTCTATGCAGGCTGTGTTAGCCTGAATAGAAGTGTTTCAGAAGACAAAACCAAGGCCACAGGGCTGATCGACCTCCACTTTCCCCTCAGCCTGCTGCCACTGCTTTGCCCTGCTGACAGAGCTAGGTTAAAATAATAATGTTAAAGCACTCGTATAATGGAAAACAGAATTAAATATTAATAAATAAAATATCGCCGAAAATTACACATTAGCAAGTTCATCATCAAACTTTTGCTCACTAAATGCATCTCCAGCAGTGGAAAGCAGTGTCAGTGTTAACCCTTTGTTGCTTCTATTTACATCACTTCTTTTGTCTGCTGCTGAACATGGCTTCTTGATGTCAGCAGGAGACAGCAGTTGATTGCTCACCCATCCTTTCTTTAACTTTTCATTGTCTATCTGTCCACAAATAAGCCAACTAGGAGCAAGATTAACAAAAGATTAGAATGTGCCGTCGGGGCAATGCTACTTCATCATCCTCTCATGTTTGACTGACGGGTTCTGCTGCAGAGTAGCTCAGTCTAAACATCCTTTTAAGCTGTGTCGCGTCATGCAGTGTGGTTACTACTCCTGCTGTAATGTGGTTTTAAGATTTAAATGTAATCTGTACATGACAGAAAATTAGATTAAACTAAAAAACTGTGTCACGGAGTCAAAACAGCATTAATTTGTTTCACAATATACAGATTTTTGATGTATTATAATAACATAATATTCTTTCTTTTAATTACGACGCATGTCATTTTTATGAGGTATTTTCTTATAAATGCAAGATACCTTGTCTTAATGAAGACATGCCCTTTTTACAGCATGTTTTCTCATAAAAAACGTAATTTTTTGACATATTTTCTTATAAAAACTAGTTACTTTCTCATAATTATGACATATCACATTGTTTTTACAACATATTTTCTCGTAATTACAACATACGGAATGTTTTTTGTTTGCTGTAATCAAAGTCTTTAAGGTAAGAAATGTTGTTTATTAAAGATTGGTTAATAATTAATAACCACAAGCAATCCTCTAGTTTGTGAGAAAGAACTAGCCCAGCCCAGGAGGGCGGGGCTTGTCAGAAAATGGATAGTGAGAAAATTCACGTAGGCAAAGAAACTTTCAGGCTTGAGAGCTTTTCACAGGACTGTGTGCGTCTGGAGGCTGCTAACAATTTGCGTTAAAGATGTTTAGCACGTCGTGAACAACAAGCGAAGAAAAACACTTTAGGCTTTTACATTAATGAATTCCAACGCCATAGTTTAAAGGTGTAGATGTAAATAAGATCATTCAGAGTGATTTGTTGTAAAAACGTGTCTAGTAGAGAAACTTACTGAGGCAGATTTCTCAAGAATGGTTGTGGTATAAACCAGAAGTAGTGATGTACACATGTCTTCACTACAAATATTTAATTTACTATTCAAAATCACTAGTGAGCCTACATATGCTAAGATATAATGTTGATGATGATAAACTAGTGGTAAATCTAATTTAGAGACATTAGAAGTGGTTCTAATTACTACCACCGTATTCCTCTGGAATAGAGCATTTCTCTTCAAATCAATCTGAATTACATTGTTTACATCATATTAGGCTGGCTTACATGATCAGATTTTCAGTGAGTAAGTAACATTCATTTTGAAAATATTTAATGCAGCAGTGACAAATGTTTTTAAAGCAAAGTAGAACTGCTTTGAGAACACCAACAAATTGTCTTCTTTTTGTCTTATTTATTAATGGTTTCTTGACAGCGACACATCCTTTCAGACTAAGTTCTGAGTGCTGAGTTGTTTTCTCACAGTGGAAGGATGGACAGAAACACCTGTGGATTTTTTCAGATCTGAAGCAAGAGTGGAGCATGGTAAAGCAAGACGAACGTTTTGATGGTCTATCGGGTCTTGTATGACTGTTAAGAGTTTTTGAGCTCCAGTTTTGGAATGTCCTATCTGGCTTAATGACTAGTTAATAAATAGTTAAATAATATATAATTCCCCTTTTCATTTCATCATGTCATTTTTAGAACTTCAAGAAACCTAAGCTACTTTCTATGGCAACATTTACAGCCCAGCTGAGGTCAGAGAGGTCAATCGTTGTGCTGACTGAAACGACTGCCGTGTTACTGAAATGAAAGCTTTCAGAGTCAGTAACATTCGTTTTAAAGATATTTAATGCAGCAGTGACAGACCCTGATCTTTTTTTTCCTTTCAGACTATGAGTGCCCACTCAGCTTCCGTCAGAAAAGATTCTGCCTATAACAGGCAGCATATAAGACTTCAGTGGGAGCTGAGTGCTTATTCTCATGCCTCACATCTTCACATCCTTTAGGCTTTTTGTACATGGGATTTCATGCTCGATGAAGAGAAGCTGCAGTTTGCCACCCGTTTCGTTTTTATCCGTGTGAGGTCGCAGCTGAGGTGACAGTCAGTTTCAGGAAAAGGAAAATTAAATTCACGTCCTTCACCTGTGCACTAGGAGGGAGGTGTGCTCGAAACAGAAGCAAACGTCAAACAGAATGCTAAAATATCCATAGCTGAACAGAATTACACATCAATATGAAGTTTTTCTTGGACTCACTTGGACTCACCAAGTTTGAATGAGCTCCACAAATTGTGCTTTGATTGCTTTTTAATCTGAGTGGAGGAAGACCGTCATTGCCCAGCCATGCGAGTAATTGGTTCACTCTTAGTCATTACATGCCCTGCATGGGTGAATCTGTTTTAATCCAGGCATATGTTGCAGTGACTGGAAACGTACAATTACAATATGAAAAATCACCCTCCCGACTCCCCCTCAGTTTCAACTAAGCTACATGACATGATTATATAACTCCTATATAACTAATTGTCACCTTTGATGGGCTGAAGATTTAAAATCTTGTTTTTAGTACACTGTTAGTTTGTACAAGTTAGAGGGTCTCTCACTTTTAGACTTTCAGAAAACTGTCCCAGAACTACACAAGATGAAATGACCACCACTAATCCCTTAAAATGCCCATAGTCCCCGCTAACTTCAATTTCTTGCTGTCTAGATAAATCACTTCAAGGCCAAACTGCCATTATGTGACATTTATTAAAGTTATTCAGTCATCATCAGAAAAAAGGCAGAAAAATATATTTAACAGAAAATGAAAGTTCAGTATTTAGTGAGTCCACTATTTGCCTTTATTTCTGTTTCTATTTTTTAAAGGTGACCTGTTTTAATAGTTGTAAGAAATCTTCAGGTATATTTTTCCACAGTTTTAAAGTTCAGTCTTAGAAGGTTTTTCACTGCTGAAAGTCCGGAACAAGGTTTATGTTGTTGTCATCGTGATCTACGTAGGGTGCGTCTCCGTATACACTTGTTAAGCCATGATGTCTCAATTAATAGATCTGGGTCCTAGCCTTCTCTGCTTTGACTGAAGTCCAAAAAATTATTAAATGATCATTCAAGTGCTTTCTTTGTAATGAGAAAGAAAAGAGGAAATGGCTGCAGTTAATAAGCACCCACTGGCAAAAGCCAAACTGGCCTTTTGTTGATGCAGGCTCTGGCTTTTATAGGGTGTTTCTTGCTATATTTCTGTTGTCAGGCTTGTCAGTTAGACAAGAGCTGAAGACGATAGCTAGTTATTAACTAGGGCACTTAAAAACAGTTGACAACTGGAACATGTGTGCTCATAGAAACACTAAATAATCTATAACTTATTGAGGAGATCTGCAGAGGGCCAGAGGCTTTTGCCAGTGGATGCTCACATTAGCTTTTTAACTTTTTACTTAAATTGATTGAAACATCAAGAAAGACAGCACTGTGGAGAGCTTAGACCTAGATATGTTAAAAAGTGGATTTAAATGGACTGAATTTTAATGCACAACGGTGCCTGAATAGTTACTGTGAACAGGTTCTATGATTGCAGGTGCATTTGATTTACATCAAGCTTAACAATAGAATGCTTAACTCTGATTGGTTTGTGGAGGGTGTGTGTGATGTTGGCATGTATTGAATTGGGCCAATCTCCTCTTCAAATTCATTTATTTTGAATGAAGAGCTGTGTGTTGTGAGCACCAAGTTACATAAATTTGGAGATGATGGCCATGCACCCCATCAAATTTGGCATGCGCTGCCTTGATCTTGACCCAGTGTCTTGTGGACAAAAATTTTGGCCTTTTTGTCCACACTGTTGTCCAAGGCGCTTTTCACACCAGAAACACCTGTGGATTTTTTTCAGATCTGAAGCAAAAGTGTAGCTCAATGAATGTTAAGAGTCTATTTTCTCTACATCTTTGAAATCCAGTTTTGGAATCTCCTGTCTGGCTTAATGATTATTTAATGAATAGTTAAAGAATAACATGTTTTAAGGCTGATATCTAATTAGTAGGATTTCAGTATATGTAAATGGCCTCTCTTCAAGTAAATTGGTAAACTCTGTGAGTTATTTTAATGTCGGTCTTTGGTTTGACTGTGTGAAAGGATGAAAGAACCCACGTGATTTTTCTTATTCAGCAACACATACTGGATGGCCATTCAGCTCCTTGTTTTGTCTCCGGTGGTGGTGGTACACTGTGCATCGTAACAGTTTTGCATTAGAAAGATGTGAGTCTTTGCTACGGGTGTTTTGGAACCTTATTTGCTGCCTTCTCCACCATTGTCCAATGAAATGCTTTTGTAGTTGTCATGGCAGTGCTAATTCTTTGAAACACAGGAAGTCAATTAACAGGTTGTGCAGTCCGTGCTGTTCAATGCTTCACTATGCCTGGTTTATTTCAAGCTGACATCCAGACAAATTGGGACATGAGTAATTAAAACAATGACTTCTTTTCAGGCTTTTCGAGTGATGAGCTCCCTGCGGCTTTAACCAAACCCCAAGCGACTGAATGCAGACCGGCCTCTCAGCTGGCATGGCGAAGTGAGTAAGGCATTGTATGTCTGGGACCTTTAACCTTTTGGTTTGGCTGCTCTTTGACTCAAGAACGCAAGGGAGCTGGAAAAAGCACCAACCTAAATGTGCACTGCATCACTAATGTGACTCAGAAGTGTAAAAAAGTGTGAATATGGGCTGCTCTGTGTTCTTTTGTCCTGTACTGATTCCTGCTTTCTTATGTAGCATTTCTTTTTGCACTGTGTGTGCTGTTGTACTATTGTATTGTTTGCACTTTCTAGTCATGTTGCACTGTTTAGTCTGTGTTGATTCTTGTGTGCACCATATGGTCCTGGAGGAACATTGTTGTGTTTCACTGTGTGCTGTGTAGATGGTTAAAATTACAATGACCTCTATTTGACTTGACTTCTACTATAGGCTTTCTACTATCTTCTGGAACATGGCTGCAGGGATTTTCTTCACATCCACCAAAACCAGACTCGTCTGCCAATCTTACTTTATTTTCGATAGTTTGGAACTGGGAAATGAGTGCTGCAAACATTTTGCTGTATTCCAGAAGTAGCAATAGTAGATCAAGGACTAATGGATTTTGCTGTTCATCTGTGTTTTATCATAAACAAACCTCCAGAGCCTAATTCCACAGCCTTTTAATGCTTGTGAAGTCTGCATAGACCTGCTCTGGGTTGTATGGTGCTGCCATCTACTGTAAATGTGAGGAACTCCATACTAACCTGCCGCTTACACAACCGCTCTGCATCTTGAATTCTCTAGTAGCTGCACGCATCCTGTATGTGGTCCTTTATGTTCACAGGTCAGTCATTTTTCGCTCACTTCTCTGCAGGAGGTAAAAGGAATAAAAGGGTCTCTCAGTCCAGAGACAGCGCCATAGGCAGTGAGAGAGGAGACACCCCACTGAGCCTGTAGAGGGTTGCCAGCACTTTTCCTGCACTCATTAAAGTTACGTGAACAGCCACTGCTGTCTGAGTGCTAGAGTTTGGTCTCAGGTGAGACTGTGGCCTTTGAAGCCTGTGGCTGTGTTATTTGACTCAGCAGCACTACTTTACTTGACCTTAGATTGACTTTTAGCAGTGCAATATAGTTATATAGTATATAGTTATATATATAGTATATAGTTCAGATATTTTTGTGTATTAGATAACTATAATATATAAAAGTTAACAATATTTATTATATTTATTTACTTTTATCAGGCAAGTTAAAGATATTATGAATTACAGCATATATTTTAAAAAGGGCTGTCAGCTTGTTTCCGTGCAGGCGTAGTAAGCAGTACTAATTCAATACACATTCTTTTCATCAAGTTCAGAGAATATCTTTTCATGGGCAGCTAGCACGCTAAGAATTGGTATTCTTACACAACCCTGTATCCATAATTGGGAAAAAAAACAAAGTGGCTACACAACACTCAAATCTCACGACACTCTTCCAGCAAATCACCAATAGGGGCCAATCAAGTCAGTGCACAGGACCGGGGAAGGAGGAGGGGCTACATACACATTGTGAAGAAGGAGAGATGTCTGAGAAACAGTCACAGAGGAGAAGATCTAAAGAACAAAGACTGAGAAAGATGTTTTTAGATCAGGCAAGGATGAAGAACCATGTTAACATCAGTGAGGTGTTGGAGATACGTCTTAGTGTAGATAAGGCTGAAGTTGGCTTCCTATTCACCAGATTCTTGTTCAGATTTTCTCATTCCACCTTAACTGCAGCAGTTACATTCAGGTCTCTTATTTAACTGGAAGCCAGTTTAAGATTAGCGGTGCTCACACTGACAATATATCATGGTAATTGTCCATAAAATGGAAGATTTTTGTAAAAAGTTTTATGGCCTAGTTTGCTAGCCCAGCATCTTTCACCTTGGGGTAGCTTCTGAAGGAGCACCGAAGAGAGGGTTTTATTTGTTTGCTGTTGTGTTCAAATATTAAATAATCATTAATTGCCCCATTAATTGATGTTTTGTGCTAACTATAGGACCCAGCATGAATTTACTATTAGCTTTCAAATTAAGGACATAATGGTCATTTGGTAATTTTCTCTGATTTTGCACTACGCTGCAGGAGGCTGAAATCATCATTCCTCGCACCCATCAGGATTTGGGCAGAATTTTCATCTGCTAGCTAACGCCACCACACTAAACAAACCTTAGTTCAGCTGACAACTATCAGTAGTGATAGGACGCTCGATGGTAACGTATCAGTGCTGTATCAAGCTTTTGAAGCACAGATACTTTGAAGCAGTGCTTTGAGGCGTGGTTCAAACATAACTGAAACATGATCGTAGGTAAATGAGGTTGCTGAATGTGTCAGTGAGCCGGTAACCCGGTGCTTCAACCCATGATTGACACATTTACCAAGTCAATCATCTGATCTCAGATCCCAGACGGGCTCAAACACATCTCAGTTTGAGAGATCTTTGATATAAAAGAACATAACAAAAATTCATACATCAGCTCTCTGTGAAGGCTGGGGGGCTGAGGTGATGATAAGGAATAAAAGAATGGTATAAAAAGGAATAAAACAATGGTTCTCCTTTCTGTGTTCCCAACCCATACAGCCTACCTTTTGATAACTGCTATATAATCATAATAACTGGTCTAATAACTGTTACCATGGGATCCTCCAGTACATATATCTTCATTATTGTCATACACCTGAAGCAAAACACTCTTTGTTATTGCTTGTATTTATTCACTGTAAACTTTTAATAGTGTTTTTAAAAAAATGGAAAGAAGAAAGTAAACTATAGCACACAGACAGAATGATACTATGATACTATTTTGCAAGATTATTGCTTTGAATGTGTCTGCGTTTAACAAGGCTTCATTTCACCCACTGTCTGGCTGTAAGCTAACTCACTACATTTTATACCATTTCCAGTTATACTTTATTTAATTACACCCTTTTCTTATTATCTACAAACAATGTTTAAAAAAAAAAGTTTTTGGTCTCCCATTGATTTGTAAGCAGACTTCCAGCTAAGCCTTGGAGTTCAATCCCTCAATTCCAGGCATTCCGACTCCACAAAGTGACGTTCAGGTTTACACGCACACAGAATGTGTTTTTCCACAACGTACACATCAATAGTTAAACTCTTCATCCAATGATGAAGCGTCTACCCATCTAAAAGCGATTCATGCACAACAAGCCAGCACTTGGTAGGTTTGGTTTACTGAGCTAATCGACTAGACATGCAAACTTTGCAATGCACAACTTTTTTTAAGAAGCTTGAGCATTATATTTATAATTCATGTAATTGCTTTGTCTGGCTATAAACCTGGAGTAGAACCACTGTAGTGTCTTTCTTAATGTTCTGTAGAGGTTATGCAACTTGATGGCCGTTGATGGCTTTGTCATACTAACAGGCTGGCTTGCAGAGGAAAGTGATGAAGTTATATCAACAGTCATGTATAACAGATGAAGTAATTTATGACTTAAAGCCCGGCAAATCGAACGTTATGGTTTTAAAGCAGTGTATTGCTATATCTTATGAATAACTTAGTCCGGCAGGTTGCTGGGGTTTACTCGATCCCTTTCCTCTCTGAGGGCATATCTAACACCTTCACTTGAGCTAATATATTAACAGGCCTTAAGATGGCGCTGGTGATTGCCCCCAAGGGGAAATGAAAAAGCCAAGTGGACAAGGGCTTGTTGAACCCGGTAATGAAACAGTGAGATAGAGCGGAACACACGTTAAGATTTTCTCAACTTTATGCATACTGTTGCTGTCCAAAGAAAAACATGTCTATCCAGAAAGGCTGCTTTACTGGAGAGGCCAAAAACCTATTTCACTTTCAAAGAAAGTCAATGGAACCAGAAATTTGGCAATCAACAAAAATGGAGGTACATGATTTTCTTTCGACAGCAATGTATGAGAAACGGCATTTGATTGGTGGCCTGTTGGTGTGGTGGTACATTCATCAAGAGTTATGTCCATATTCCAGATACGTGTAGAAATCAGTGCTAAGAAGATAACATTTTTTGCATTGGTCTATTTTACAAACAGCAAAAAGCCTTTCCTCAGCTGCTTATCAACTGAACACAAAGCTAGCCCAGCATTTATTGTAACTCTTGGCATCTAAACAAGCTTGCATTTTAGTGATATACCCACATGTGCCTTGATTCAAAGGATCATTTAGCATTAGGTGGAGTCACTTTATGTGCTTGGCTGCTTGTTCTGACATTCTCAGTGTGTCATGGAGTTTCTAAGACAGAAGTCAGGGGTTATGAGTGTGTGTGAGCAGCGTCCTCTATAAAAACAGATGGTACTACATCAGTATTCTCACTGCATATGCAATGTGATGGTGGACAGTGTCCATTAGAGGGCAGTCTCATAGTTTCATAGATAGGCATTCTAATCAGTTAACTCTTCCTGGGGGGAATTAGGTTGTGCAGTGCAGATTTAAATTTGAATGTGAAGAAGCTTGACAACGTCTTTTGAGAGTTTTACAAGGCCTTTCTCTCTCATACTGGCAGCGAATGTGACAGACACAGCTTTTTTTTGTCTCTCAAATGAAGAATGCAAATGGCTGCTGGAATCACATCCTTCCACTTTCTTATCTATACTCAGTCTCACAGAACATAGTCACCATCAGAGGGCACCTGTTATGAAAGAATCGAAAGGTAAGGACAAGTTCTTTAAAAGTCAGAGCGACTTTTATTCATCATTATACATGAGGTACTATAAATGTACATTTTAATATGTTTGGTGCTGCTCATCACGGAACGCAACAAAAAAGGTGAAATGACATACATTTTGTATATGTTAACACAGGCCTTTTCTATACACTACCTTGCAAAAGCCAAGGACCATCTCTCATTTATTTCATTTTCATTCAAAATGGCCATTGAGAGAAAGTTTTTCAGGAGATTTCTCTAAGGACATTAAATTACTTGCAGAAGCAAAGGAAAAGTCAAAAAGAAAAAAACTAAAAACAAAAAGAAAAAACAAGAGTTGGCAAATCGAGAGTTAAAAAAATTATTAAAGGATACAGAGAAAATGGGACTCCTAACAAACATACAAGACCACTACAACTGTCACTTTCAGATAAAGCTTTGTCAAGCTTTCATCTTTGATGGAGAAGAGAAAATTAAACTTCTTTCTTGCTTCAGATCTAACAAATTACCTGTGTCCTTTATTCCACTGTGATTTGGCACCTCAGTCTCATGGGTCTGAAAGAATGTGTAGCTGGCGAGTAGCGCTTACTGACAAAAGGAACTAGACAAATATCAAAAAAACAATCTGCTGATGTTCTTGGTATAATAACAGGTCCAGACATCAACATCACCATATACACTATATTGCCAGAAGTATTAACTTCATCCATCCAAATCACTAAATTCAGGTGTTCCAATTACTTCCATAGCCACACCCGCATAAAACCGAGCACCTAGGCATGCAGACTGCTTCTACAAACGTTAGTGAAGGAATGGGTCGCTTTCAGGAGCTCAGTGAATTTCAACATGGAACTGTGATAGGATGCCCCCTGTGAAACAAGTCCAGTCATAAAATTTCCTCACTACTAAATATTCCACAGTCAGTGGTAATATAACAAAGTGGATCATGAACGACAGAAACAGATTGATAGGCCATGTTAAAGGACAGAGTGGGGTCAGCGGACACTGAGGCACAGAGTATCCAGATGTCGTCAACTTTGATGTCGTCATCAAGACTGACCTCCAAACTTCATGTGGCCTACAGATCAGCTCAAGAACAGAGCGTAGAGAGCTTGATGAAACAGGTTTTCATGGCCGAGCAGCTGCATCCAAGCCTTATGTCACTAAGCGCAATGCAAAGCATCGGATGCAGTGGTGTAAAGCACGCTGACACTGGACTCTAGACCAGTGGAGTCGTGTCCTCTGGAGTTGTCGAGTCACACTTTTCCATCTAGCTAGAAGAACAGTACTTGTCTGACTGCATTGTGCAAAGTGTAAAGTTTGGTGGAGGGGGGATTATGGTGTGTTTTTTTTCAGGATTACTTTTGATACTGCACAAAAAATGTAATCAACTTCTAAGACTGAACTTTGTGTGTGAAAATAATACCCTGTATGTGTCTTAAAACTAAAAAGCATGTCTCAAATTTGTAAGACATACTATATAACATTATCTTTAGCTGTTAAACGAGCAATGTGCACAATGGTGCAACTTGTCAAATTCATACTGCAAACAATGGCAAGCAACATATGACCAGGTATTGCACAGTCACTCCTCCTCCCACATCAATTCTTACTAATCTAGAAGAAGATTACTAGCCAAGATTGTCTTCATTCAGGGGTGGAAAGCAAAGCCAGTGTTAACTGCATTCTGGACACAAGTGAGTGGCAGTCATTATTATAGTCACTTGCCAATCACTTCAGTCATTGGCTACCTGTACTTAATTAAAACAGTAGCAGAACCTTCAACATGACTGACATGAGATAACTCTTTACACTGCTGTTTATTCAGTAGCGATGTTGTGAAGATGGCTGAAGAATTCTTCGCGTGACACTGTCTGACTTGCAGTATATATGAGTTTATTACAGAGAACAGAACAGTATCACTCAGACATTTTTCAACGTCTGTAGAGACCTCTAGCTCATATGAGCTTTGCTGAATCCTGAGCTCTAAGCCGGCCCTTAAAATACACCAGTTGTCGGACATAATGTACAGTAGAATTTATGTCTTCCCTTTAAGACTGAGAAAATGTATGGAAACGAGTATTCCTTACTATGGTATATGGAAAAACAGAGAAAAAGAGGAAAATGAGGAGGCCTTTCTTTTCTGGGACTTTAACCTTTGACACGGGCTCCTTTATCATGCACATGAAGGGAAATCCACCACAACACTCTTCTTGGAAGGCTTTCTACTAGATTTTGGAGTGTGTCTTTGGGAATTTTTGCTCATTCACACACTGTTGTTGGATGAGAGGACCTGACTCACAGTCTCTGTACTTCATTCCAAATGAGTTTGATGGGGTTGAGGTCAGAGGTCTGTGTAGGTCAGTCAAGTTCTTCCACACCAATCTCACCCAACAAGCCTTTATGAACCTTGCTTTGTGCACTAAAGCTTCCCCAAACTGCCCCCACAAAGTTGGAAGTATATAGTGGTTCAAAATATTCTGAAGCATTAAGATTTCTCCTCACTGGTACTAAAGGGCCTACAGCAACCCCACAGCATTATCCCTCCTCCACTAAACTTTACAGTCGGCACAATGCAGTCAGACAAGTAACGTTCTCTTGGCACTCGACAAACCCAGACTCGTACATCAGACTGCCAGATAGAGAAGTGTGATTTGTCACTCCACAGATCAGTAATGACCATCTGATGCTTGGTGTTGTGCTTAGTGATGCAACTGCATGGCTATGCCAAGAAGCTTCTGGCTCGCAGTTTTTGTGCTAATGTTAACGCCAGAGGACGTCTGGATTATTGAATCAGCAGATCATCGCTGCATCACAACTGCACGACCTGGCTGTCCAATTTTGAAGGTTCCTTCACATGCAGCTGAGAAATGCATCCTTCTTTTCCATGGCAACAGTTTGATTCGGCCTTCAAAGTCTACATGTCATTCAAACAATGCGGCTTCATGGACTGCATCCTTCGGAGAATACAGCCCCTCAATTAGGACACAGCAACAGTGTGTCTCTGCAGCACGATTCATAGACATCCGTGACGTACGTACTGTGAAGATTATTATTTTTGTTGAAAATTTTCCAGGAAAATCTTGGAATATTTAGACATTTTGACCGGATATTAAATAAATGAAGGGTGATCTTTGACTTTAACTTTACCTTTAGATCTACAATGTACAGTTAGCATATCATTCTTTTAATATATAAATATCTATGTAAAGTCAGAGATGATAGCTCATCTGTTGCTGAACAGTTGTGTTGGTCTTCTAGTCTTTCCTCTGTGGTCAGAGGATTTTGCCCCCAGGATGCTGTCGGCTGGATATTTTTGCGTGGTGGACTATTCTCAGTCCAGCAGTGACACACAGTTTATACAGTGTATAGCAGTGGCATTGGTATGTACATGAGCTATATTATCAGCAGCTCTGTTGTCAGAAACTGATGAATAACTGATAAACTGTGCATGGCTTACAGTCTGTAACTGTACACTTATTGAGCAGATATTCACTAATGTGCAGAAACTTATAGAAAAAAATTATTTATTTTAGCAATAAGTATGGACACAAGATATCACTTGATCAGATGTGAATAAACATAAACACAATACAAAGTTGCATTAATATCTTATTTTGAATATCTTACTTTGTGCCAAAGTTTATTTCCAGTTTTCTCCTGGACGCCCCAGACATTACTTGAATTTATTAAATTCCTTCAACAGCAATCTTGATTTAGCTTAATGAAGTATTAAGTAGTCAAACCAGGCATTAGATAATAACTGCAAATAATACTGGGCTGCCACAAGGAAAAGATTGGAAAGGGTTAAATGAACACACTATAAAACCACTACTTACTGTCTTAACACTAGTTGAATATTTAAAAAATAATGTGTTTTGAGCAAGTGAAAGCTTCCTGCCCGGAAAAAAATATGTTTAAATGTAATAATGTGCCCAAGTTCACAGTACTGTATATGGTAGGTGTAGTTCATAATAAAGTGAGTTAGAGGAGGAAGGCAGGTCCAAAGAATGGGTTGACATTCACTGCACTGGATGTAGAATGCTTGTTTGCTGGAGATACTGCACTGGGAATGAGGCTGATCATCTGTCTGCTGGCTCTAGTTTTAATGAACTTGCACATTTTCCAGAGGGAGGCAGGTTTTTGAACAGGTGGAATACTGGGTGTGAGGAATCGACTGCTCTCTGCTAGACATGCTGTCCTCATGCTAAAGTATACAGGTTCTACAGCCGTGCAACAAAGCAACGGTTAAGAAAATTCAGGGAGTGCAATAATGACAAGATTCAGATTTTATGAAAATATATAGACTGCTGGCCTATTTTGTGCAACATGTCATTGTGTTTTCCTTCTCGCTGCTCTGGTCCGTCTGGAATGTGTGTTTATTGTCCATGAATAAGCTAAATGAATGTTCAACAATTAAAACTAGATGCAATTTCTGTACTTTTTATTGCTATGATTGCCCATCAATGCCAGCATATGCCCCTTCATAATCTTTCATTTGGATGCATGATTTAATATGTAATTTGGTCTGCCCGTAGGATTCTGTGCAGGCACTAGGAATAAATCCTTGAAAAGTTCTCCTACAGACTCCAACTACATACAATAGTATGAGCGCTCCTGGTCTATAGAATTTATATTGAACTTATATTGAATGTAAATTAACACTATCTCTACAGGGAACACACTTTTGCACATTAAAATGTGAAATTTCTGTTTATTTTCTGAATGAAATACATTTGAAATAGACATAAAGCCTAAAATGTGAGCTCTGCAAAATTGGCATCTTTTATTTTTCAGTTTCCACTTATATTCCAACCCCAGCACATAAAAACCATCTGCTTCAACCAGCAAAGAGTAGATAAGATTAGCGTATTTGGTACATACAGGTTGCTGTTGGGTTTGTGATGCTACTTAAGGTGGAATTGCTCCTTTCTTCTCCTTGCTTTTTGTTTGGGAAACTGTCTGGAGTGTAATGTGCATTGCAAACTAACAACTTGGAATTAAAGTTGTTCAGGATCTTGTGGGCGCTGAAGTTGGCTTCCTATTTGCTGCAATTACATCCCGGTGCTTGTGCAAGTTGTAGCATTTACAGTGGAATGGATAATTCAGTTAAGAAGCTGGTCAATAGGAAGCCAATCGCAGCTTCATTTAAAGGTGAACATCAACCATGCCCTATTAGAATTCTTTACAAAGGGCATAAAAAATGTTGACATCACAATTCTAGGAAGTATGTTTCTGCACAGTCTGCCAGCACCTGCACAAGCTGTAGCATTTAAGGTGGAACTAAACATTCACTTAGGAAGCAGGTGAATATGTATATATATATATATATATATGTGTGTGTGTGTGTGTGTGTGTGTGTGTGTGTGTATTTTAGGTTTGTTTTGTTTTGAATACATATTTCTCTATATAGTTTCTCATTTTCTAAGAGAAAATCGCAGAAAGCCTAATGGGGGTGTTAATAATGTAGGCTCAAACTTCTGCATGCAACTGTATTTATGTCTGGAAAAAAAACACCTTCTTGCAGCAGAAAGAGCAAAAACACATAGCAAATCAGATCCGTCTGATTTAATAACTAGCATAATGAAAGGTTTAGGAGTTAATTATTCATGTACAATGCAAATACAGGAAATGAATATTCACGTGGAACAGGACGAGTGCCCAGGCTTGTGTCAGCTCCTTATGAAAAGCACTGACGTGTTTAAGATCAGATACAAAGCCTTATTAGCGGCAAAGGAAACAAAAGGCAGATCTGGGAGAGGAGTCTCTAATCTGCCTCTTTACTGCTCTACTCTGTTGAACAGCACCAGCAACATCGTTCCTAATTACTGATAAGCCTAATTAGGTCTTTGCTAGGAGGTGGGCTTTGTGCTAATTCTAGCCAATCCTTAGATTTATATAATGACCACATACCTGTTTAGTCTAAGGGTAGGCTACACTCATCTCAGGGTGCAACAGGGCATGTGGGCTCTTTTTGCCCTTTACATACATATCAGCTCATTAAAATAGCGGGCCACTTCTGAATTTAGACTCAGGTATGTCGACTTAGGGCACACACTAAATCTTGCAAAATCCCAAGACAACTCTAGTGAAACCAATGAAAGACAAATACATAAAAAATGTAGTTAATATATGGATTGAAGTAAAGCTGTACATTTCTTCCATGTCTGAACGGCCGTCACCAAAGGCTATTGCTGGTCTGCCTTATATATTTATAGTCATATTTATGCAATGGCAGACATATTTATATGGCTCTGGTTTTGGGAGAGGAGTTTTAGGGGCATGGTTTGCTGGTAGTGGTGGTAATGTGTTAGTGTGTGTTGTGCTGGTAGGAGTGAATCAGACAGGGCAGGTGTAATACGGATAGTGGATCATTCTCAGCACTGCAGTGACACAACTTGGTGTCACTGCTGGACTGAGAATAGCCCATCAACCAAAAATATCCAGCCGACAGCATCCTGGGGCAAAGTCATCTGACCACTGAGGAAGGACTAAAAGAAGACAAACACAAACTGTGCAGCAACAGATGACCTATTGTCTCTGACTTTACATCTACACAGTTAACCAATAAGGTAGGCGTGTCTAATAGAGTAGACAGTGAGTAGACCAAGTGTTCACAAACTCCAGTAGCACTGCTTTGTCTGCTCCACTTATACCAGCACAACACACACTAACACACCACCTAGACATCAGTGCCACTGTAGTGCTGAGAATGCTCCACCACTCAAATAATAAGTACATACATGTGTTCCTGTTTGTGTTTGTGTTTGTGGAATAAAATAATAAATCAAAGAAATGTGGTTATTATGTAAGAGTTTCAGAGAGGTGTTTGGAAATGAGAGTGCTGTTTACTGACAGTATCATTGTCACGACTACAAAGCAATGTAGAGCCTGTCAAGTCAAAGCATGGGCATGTGGCATTTACCTTCTCTGAAGTTTGCAAATATCACAGACACATGTATTGCATTCTGGGGTAGTTGGTCCCTCTGAGCACATGTTCTGCAACTGCTTATTTTCACCGTTTACCATTTAGCATTCTAGCAATGTAGCATTTACAAGTAGGAACACAGCAATATGGGAATAGCTCATATACATATCAGCATATGCTGATATATAAACACAGGGCTGTCTCAAGCATTTTGGGGCCCCTCAGCAGTAATCTTTTTGGGGGTGGCTTCTACTGATGCACTGTAAAATTAGATAACCACAAACTATATACATTATATTCTATTCTATTCCTTTAGAACGGGCTAATTTGTGTATTGCTGACTGGATGCTTGTTTGGGTTTTAATAAGTTCCAGTTTAAATTACAGATAACTTTCTCGCATTCTGGATCCAGGGGTCTGTCTTACAGAGTAGTACTTCTGGCTTAGCCAGCTCCAAGCTTGGCTTGATCCAAACCTAACTGCTGCTGTGTTCATTAGGTTTTGTGATGCTGAAATTTAGTCAGAACATCTGTCTTTGTTTTACAGTCAAGGGTCCAGATCCACTACTTCTTGTGAAGCTACAAACTGAAACAAATGTTTTTAGCACCACCATAAAAAAATATAAATAATAATTTATGTTTTTGTATTATGTTCTCTTTTTCTTTTCTGCTTTTTGACAGATGTTTAAATTGTTTCTGAAACATTATTTTTGTTTTTCTCAGAAGTGGTTAGGGATTTATTAGGCACTGCATAAATATTTCAAAATGTAGAAAATGGGACAAGATACACCTGGATTACGATTATAGAGAAGTACATTATCTTCTGCTTTATCCTGCTAGTCAGGGTCAGTGGGGGGGCCGGAGCCAATCCCAGAGTCATCGGGCAAAGGTGGGATTATAGAGAATTATAACATTAATTTTTTTAGGGTTACAAAAATTGCCGGTATTACAACTTTTAACATTGCCCCACCCAAAATATTCCTTAAATTTAGTCTCAGTATTATTCTATGAATAAATATGTGACTTTTTTAAACTAACCAGTCTAAATATACATTTTACCAACTTTAACTTTGTAGTGCTTGCTAAGTATTACTGTCTTCGGAGCTGCCGACACAATCTTCGACACCCCGATACAGTTTTCACTTGTAAAACTGGACACTGTATGCCTTTTGGAGATAAGTGTTGGAAGTGCAAGTACATGAACATGGTCTGTTTTAAACATTAAAGCATTAAGATCCAAGGTGGTACAACCTATAACACAGAGGGAGTAAATATTGGAAACTTTAAGTATACAAAAGAGTAACTGCAGGAGAAAGGCTGGAGTGTGATGGTCTGTCTGTGAGAGACTGAACCTACAGGAGAAAGGCTGGAGTTTGATGGTCTGTCTGTGAGAGACTGAACCTGCAGGAGAAAGGCTGGAGTTTGATGGTCTGTCTGTGAGAGACTAACCCTTCAGGATAGAGGCTGAAAGTTTGTCCACAACAGGTTCAGGCCAGCTACAGATTTGTCAAGCCCGTCCAAAATGGCAATTTGCTTTAGGTTCAATAAAGTGAATAAAACCAAGATTTTCTAGCATCGTAACCAAGTGTTGCCAAAGCATTACGGAGAACAAAAATACTGTTCATCTATCCGTTTTCTTTTAAAGCAGTTATTGTCTATCACTACATGTGAATTAACGGAAAGGTATTTTTTGACCAGGGGGCTTCAGCTATTGCTTATTTGTGACGTGGGGTAAAAAGAGCTTATACCCAGTATTTCAAAGATTGTTGTACAGGGTTCTGTGATTCTAGTGCTGTTTGTGAGGAAGCTTTTTATTCAGATTTGATTTCCCCATAGCTTCTATGAAAGTATGTCTGTGGAAACATGACAGGATACCGCATGATGTTATTACAGGTTCGGAGCTGCAGGGGCCCAGAAACTGTCGCTTCACACAAAGCTTTTATCTTCTAGAAATTCTTTACCTTTTTTTAAAAAAGAAAGTATAAGAAGAGGAGGAATTGATTTTGCGGGTGAAAAATTGATCGCGTACGGCCATGATTTTCTAATGCCAAAACAAAAGGCCTTTCTTTTTCTCTCTCCTTTGTCTGCTCTGAATTGATATACCATACCTTGGTTTCAACATATATAATAGATCTGAAACGGCCCAGCGGTGGGGTGAAAGGCACGTTGCTCCATGCTCATATGATTCACTTGGCACAGTTTTTACTGAAACCTGGTTGCGCCTTTCAGAGCTCTTTGCAATAAACTCAAGATGCTATCTTCCACGACCTTCACTGACAAGGGCCCCGCATGCTTGAATGCACATTATCAAACGGGGGCCTCAATATTCTGCACCTCTCAAGCACACAGTAAACATAATTTTGCATCTCCTCATCCTTTACCAAGATTAAACAACGTATTATGGACTCCAGAGCCTAATAACCTTCCTCCAGCTGAAATATAGCATGATAAATGCTGATCTGTGAAGAACGTATTCAGTGCGGGATTCGTCTGTGGATTTTCTTCACTGCTTCCTTTTAGATGAAGTCTACAGTTGCTGTGGAAATAAAGGTGGCGGAGAAGCTCATCTGCATATTTTCGGGGTAAAAAATAGATTTTAACAGTTGAACGTGGTGGGAGGCAAACAAAGCAGAGAGGCTGTTCATGATCGTATCTGGCCTTTCGGTGCCACTGTCAGAAAGCTTTTAGTGTCAGCCCTTGGGTAAGTACTTCAAATGGAAGTCCTCATGTGCGTGCAGAGTACAGAGTGTGATTGGCAGCTATCTGACCACCTTCTAACCTCAATTTGAACATCTGAAACTCTAGCGTGTGTAGGGGATGAAAACACCTGCGGTTAACACTTTGCCTGCTGGACTCTTTAGAACTGGCTTCTGTGGCCATGACTGTAGTACAAGCATCAAGCAAATCATCACTAGTCCGGACAATAAGTTGGTGGGATAATGTTTTTCAGCTTGGAACTAAAAAAAGACTGATTCAGTAATACTGCTTTGTGCCTCATACATTATTAGAAGAGCTCAGTCTTTAAATAAAAGCTGAAATCCAAACTGACTTTACTTTAACCTGTTAGTTAACGTCACTGATCCTTTTAAGTATGATTTATCATTTTGTATCGCTTACAAGATAAAACCCTTGTTTCCACTTAATCTTTGACTGAAGCGCTTTTAAACGTCGTCTGATGTTTGATTACATTACTGTGCACGACAGGCGGGGAAAATGACATTAACTAGAGCGGCAACAAATAATAAAAATTGTTGCCATTGAATCTTGTTATTGATTAGTTGGCTTGATAGCATTTATGCTCCCCATTTACGTCAACCGACTGAAAGAGGGAAAGCATGGGAGGCAGAGACTACAGCCCAGGGTCGTGCATGACTTAAAGATTCAAAAGATTCACTTTACTTCATCAGCATCTTCAAACCCATGTGCAAATAAAAATAAAGCTCTACATTCTATTCAACTTTCTATTATTTTTTTTACTTTTCAAGGTTTTTTTGATCAACATACACTTATTCAGTGGGATCCAGTTTCCTGAGCAGATTTTAAAAGCTTTTGTTGTACAAGCCTTCGGCTGTCTTCAAGCCCTTTGTTGTCATGTTGTCATAATTTGAACTAATCAGATGCACATTTTTATTAGGACACAGGTCTGAACTGACTGGTCTCTCTGATTCAGCAGCCAAGCTGTTGTAACACGTGCAGAACATTTCTGGCACATATAGAAATAAGCATAGCGGAGCTTAAAAAAAGACAGTACCTAAATGACAGCATATGCAGCTTTAAACTGTATACAGAGTTACCTGATGTCCCACTACCTATGTGCTTATTAACCCAGTACTAAACAAGTGAAGGATAGGGCAGGCCCAATTAATTTGAATGCTTGATTAATCATTTGCTACATTGGTATTCATCACTTACCTTAATATTTAGAATATCCTCCTTTCTAAGCCACAATAATTGCAGCCTGAACCACAATCAATTTGTTTAGTGGGGGTCTTTACTTATGACTGTTAATATACGGAAACTGGGCCAATAGATGAACTATAGCTGGTTCATCACATTACCTTAGAATTTGCAATACTCTACTCATGTCTATTAACCCTAATAGTGCAAAGATATGAAAGAAATGTAGGTGCAGTTTAAATTAAAGTACAATAGGAAAATCCTTGGTTGGTATAACAAAGTGAAGCTAGTTCAAAAAATGTTGTGAAATATTGTAGCCTCAACATGCTTAACATTATGACCAATTATGAATAGAAATGATTATTTTTTAAGGGTGGTTTTGAGAATTCAGTTACTTGTCTAGACAATCCAGTGAGTGTTCAGATGTTGTAAAATGATGTTTGGGCCAGTCATAGTAGAAGAGCATTTCTGCGAGAAGGTAAAGTTAGAACGTTTATTAATCGTGGCCTAGTTTGTCCCCTGAAAGGCTGTCCGTCACTGCAATCAAACTGTGAACAAACAACACAAAAGTCCATATCGTCCCCTCTCTGGAAGAGTAAACATTTCATTTTACTCTCACACACACACAGGTGGTTTTCCCTCAAGGGAATGAATTTTGCCTCGAGGAGTTGACTGCACCACCAAAAATATGAGATCAATCACGATTGTTTGAGAAAAAGAAAGGACGAAGGATAAAGGTTTGCATGAGAGGCTTTGTGACTGGCACTATCCAGACAGCCACACAGCAGTCAAGGTGGATTGTTTACGGCTTAAAATGTGTTTTAAAATGTTAGCTTACAAAATTGAGTTGTTATGCATAAGCTTCAGTTTACCACCGTGAAATTAGACAGAACTGGTCTTCATATAATCACGTTGAAAAAAGTTTATGCTGATCTCGTGCAGGTTTAGCTGGATTCATACCAGCATCCAAAACACAACGTCTCACTGCTGTCTGAACAAAATCTTGCATTGCCTTTTTCTTCTATAGTTATGAACTGAATATGTTCTTTGCATTGTGTGAATGTCTTAATGAACGGGCCACGAGAAATGGAGAAGTGGCCCAAAATGAATAGGTTGCCTTGAGTTTTATTCCTTCACTTTTTCATTTTAGAAATTTTTAGAAATAGGATTTTGCTGGTGATATATTAATATATTTATATTGTGTGAAAATATATAAATGCACCAAAATTGCTTGTTATATAATCTCTTTACGTTCATATATATATATAAAACAATAAAATGTTTTGCCCTCTACTGTAATGTGACCATTCTGGAGATACTTGTTATTTTTTGGATAGTGATGATAAGGTTTCGCTGATGATCAGCAGGGAACATTCCAGTCACTGTAATGAGAATTCTGGCTCTTCATAAGGCCCCAGGGTTATAAACACATTCCTAAAGCATTTTCTCTCATAACTCCTCCTTTCAGTTAATGCCCATTAACTATAAACAAACTATCCCTGAATGTGTGTAGCCAATTGTCACTGACACCCGCATATAATGAATATATTTATAATAATTGCAGACTTTGTAGAAGGTGAATCTGCTAGTTTACAACATGGTGCAACACATGCCTCTAAAATTCAGCTGTGTGCCTTATTAGCTACACATCATTTCAAATAACGGGTGTCAGTACATAAAGGTGCTGCGCCTGATCTTTATAACGTACTTATCTTAGGCACGTCTGATAAAAATAATCTCATTTCTTATCATGCACGATGGTTCTGTAGTGCAGTCTTCTGCTTTCCTGCTCTGGGCTTACTTCTCCCACATCTTCATCTTTATTATATGGCTAAAATTTCATAAACATACGAGCAACGGCTATATTTGTGTTAATTGCTTGCTATTCAGGGAGGGAAGCATAAAACCAGATTCTGGAATAAAATCAGATTATGCAATAACATGACTAAATATTCAAGCCTTTCTTAACGGCAATGTAATTTGGGGCTCAGCTTCTGGTATACAAAGGAGCTGCTAATTTGCTGGATGTATTTATGCTCCGTTCTCGCCAGCATTCGCCTGTCCTCATAATATACACTGTTTAAATATATGCATGGGCAGAATTCCATCTACGAACCAGCAGGAAAGCTGTAACTATTATATAGATATATGTACGTTGCATATGTTTTTATCTTAGAACAATTCGAGTCAAGTGTGCAGCTCCAATTCAACATTTTCTTCTTTATAAGCACTTTATGGAGCCTCCAGCTCCTCTACAAGTCCACCCGCTCCAGTAACCTCTGTTCTTCCCCTCTCAGCCTCAGGTCATTTACAACAGCTGCTTTTCATAATTAGCATCCAGACTACAATTTAAACTGAGCTTTCTGGGCCTTGCGTCACACCGCTGTAGCATTTCTGAAGGTTGCCTCGCGGTCCACGGCATCTCTGCTGGGACTGCAGTTGGGTTCCAACATAGCAAGTTTGTTCGGTTTCTCCTTGAGACGCTTCTCATTGACCGAAGCAGAGATGCTTGGTGTTATCGTTTCAGCACATTACCACATTGATCCTATACACTCTGCAGTGATTTTTTTTTCTTTTTTTTTTTTGGTACTTCAACCCCCATTTGCTGAACGTTGCACTGCAGCAAACACACAAACACATGGCTAGCCACAGAGTCCAACAGCCAAGCGTGAAGGAGAGTGGCCTGCTGAAAATGCGGGATGAAATATTTATCCCTGATGCATATTCAGTTGTTGGTCCCTTTTTGTGAATGAGACTATGATCCATCTCCACGCACAGGGGGATGAATAATTTATCACTGCTTAAATAAATGGTCCAGCGTCAAGGCACTGACAAGTGTGATGCCCATGTGAATAAAAGGGAAAAATGGCAAATGCTTGGAAGGAGGAATGGGACAGCGGGGGGATGGGGGGTACACAAGTAGTGTGAAGTAAAAAAAAAAAAAAAATACAGACAAGGAGGATGTGACCCAACCCAGCACTGACATGCACACTAGACAAGTAAGGGCTCTTTCTTATTCTGCAGACTCGCTGGCAGACTTCAAATGTCTTCCTTAACCTGTGCCCCACGGAAAAGTAAATGAAGAAGACCGCACCCGCGGCCCTTAACCAGTAATAGCCGAGAGAAATAGATGGATCAAATTTGCATAAAATTACTATTGCATTCCAAAGCACACACAGTAACAGGAACTTTACTTTAGTACCCTCCACAAGCCTGCATAGACCACCCCACTGAATTCTTTCAAACAGTAAGGTTTTTGTTAGTGAATTAGTTCAAAATTGTTACATGTATTAAAAACCCTCATTTACAGGGTACTGTCTGTCCTGGACCCTAATCCTTAAATGTCAACTTGTGAAAATAACACTTGCATTTTTTGTTGTACTTTATTTTATTTTGTTTTAAATTATTTATGCACAGCTGTTCAAAGCTGAGTCTGCTAGACAAGAGCAAATGACCAAACTGTCACAGGAGCAGGGTTCGTAGAGCTGAGGAGACATGGAAACGATGACCGGGGGATGGACACAAATGCAAGTTTTAAACAAAAATACTTTAATGAAACCAACACAAAATAAATGAAACCCAAACAGGACCCAGGAACAGACGGGAACTTTAACATCACAGGTATCAGAAAAAGAATCACAGGGGCGAGGGCAGAACAGGATGGTTCATACACAGACTAATAAGAGGGAACGAGAAACACCTGATAACAATGGGAAGAGCCGCAAACTAGGAATAGAAGGAGGTGGGGGGGCGGAGATGCAGATCACATAACAAAACAATCACATGACTGAGAACGTAAACAATAGCACATGGGTGGAAATGAGGGAAGGTAAACAAAGACAGACAGGTGAGATAGGCAGGGCATGACAAAAACTGTCGGACCACTATCGGAGCAGTTCCTGCTAAAACATTTAATAAAGTTTCTGTAATGTTATGTTTGGTTTGTTAGAAACAAAATTGATTGTCCAATCATTTGGTTTAATAAAATATAATTACGGTAAATAATCTCTCAAAGCAAGTCAGTTAAAAGTCTGAAATGTTTGGTGCAGTGATCTATAAACATGGGCATCAACTTGAGTTAAACATTGTGGTGGTGGGGCTAAGACAAAGCAGAGTAATTAGAATTTATGTCCTAATCTAATGACAGACATGTAATTTGGGGGAGGGACACTGAAGTAAGAGCACATTCATCTGTGAAATGACTAATGATTTATCTTATTTTCATCATCATACATTTTTCTCTTAATATTGCAGATTACTCGCACTACTGCAAACGCTGGACTCGCAGTAAGGGAGACTTTAATAGGAGTAAGTTGTTGTGGTTAGTCAATAGGTGTGTACATTTGTTGGGGTCTATCGTCATGCAGAGCTGTTGACCCAAAATGTGACCAAACGTAAATGTCTGGAACAGGGTATTAAAAACCACAGCACATTTCTTAAAATCATCTCTCGGTCTAAATCTTATACATCTCTCGTGAAACCTCTTATTGTCTTTCAGTGAATAGTTGTCCGTGTCGCCCTTACATCGATCTCTTTTTTATGAAGTCACATAAAAGTTAGTGCTCCTACAGGTTTAGATGATGAGCGTCACCACCACACAAGTCACATTCCTCTGCTCCGTCTCTTACTGTACGTGCCTGTGTGTCTTCCAATAGGAGCTGTTAATGTACGTTCATAAATTAAATCATTTTCATTTGTGAGCCTTCCTCCAAGGCCATCATATATATGCAGTCTGTAGGGCGAGAGGCGCCTATATTCATATAACGACACCAGCTACTCAAACTCAAAGCCTCTCCACTGCTATTTTTTTCAAAGCTTGCTGGTTTGTGTGAGGCATTATGGTGAGGTTGTCAGTCCACAGCTCGAAAATGTTAGCTTGCATGTAGCAATAGTGGCATTTCAGCTCCTTAACCTCGTAATTCATCTTGTGATGTTTGTAGGAAAAATGTCTGTATAGCTAAACATTTCATCTTTGGAACACTGTAGTTTACCTCAGGGTGCAACAGCAGCGATTTATGAAAGCGTCATTCATTTTTGTCGCAGAGAAAATCTGCTTAGACCCGGAGTTATATGGGCAAGACACCAAGAATGATGACACAACTTCAGAGGTCTTTGACTCACAGAAAGACCCAGTTTCTTAACATAACTCTACATACACAGGCAGTCCTGATGTGCATATATCTTCTACTTATTTATACCGAACCTCATCCATCGTGACCACTTTTAAACAAGTTCTTCACAGCCTTCAACATAGTTATGCAGAGGTTTGGACTTTCCAGGTCATATGGCATGCTTTTGTTGTCGAAGATATTTTTAATACAATTGAAAGAGATCAAATATAAACTGCCTGGTGCAAAAGTTGTGGCCCAGCTACTGTCGTTACTTTTCCAGAGACAAACGGAGACGAGTAAAGCTTTGCAACTGACAAGCAGGTATACAAAGAACAGCAGCGTCAAGAGAAAAAAAGAGAGAGAATGAGAGAGAGTGAGAATGAATTTCTTACTGTACTCTGTATATGTGGATATACCATAATCTGATTGAACTAACGTCTGCACATAAATAGGTACACCCACCAGCCACTGTTAAGTACACCTCCTTGTATCTGCACTCGTTGTCCAGTTCATCATATGGGTGCATTTTATGGTTCTACAATTACAGACTGTAGTCCATCTGTTTCGCTGCATACTTTGTTATCCCACCTTTCACCCCTTCCTTCAACGATGTGGACCCCCACAAGGGCGCCACATAGATGGATGACTTCTACCTTGTTGATCCACCTTGTAGATGCAAAGTCAGACACGACAGCTCATCTGTTTACAGTATTTGACATCATTTGAAAATGTGTGTTAATTTTTATGATGAATGGACTTAAAGAAGTGAAAGGAAAACGTTTGGTTCCATTGACTTACATTAGAAGTAGTCTATGTTTTATTTCTGTTATTATGTTGTATGTTTTGTTAACATGTTAACTTGCACAGTTCTGTTTTTTACTGCATGTTAATTGTTTAAAATTATTTATTTATTATATAATTTCAGTCATCATCAGATTTTGGCGCAGCATGCCTTGAGAGCATCAGCTTGCTTGAGACAACGGTGTATATAATGAAGTGACAAACAACAAACAAATTCCAGTGTTTTCATTTTTATGCACTGAAATATTTTTGGATTGGGGCGTCTGTATGATCGTAGTTACGCCCCCTCTTTAGACTGTAGGGTGGGTTTAATTATTGTGTAATTTTTAGTGTCAAGTAAGTATGCCAATGAAAAGTTGCGCAGACAAAGGGAAGGCTATTTACCACAAGATTACACTTAACTATGACATGGAAGAGAGATTTCAATTAAGAGCCCTTTCATTAAATCTCAATTAGGCTGAATCGCTGAAGCTTTGCCTCGCTCCCACTTGTGTCGTGTCGCGGATCCTGGGGCCAGATTGACATTTGGATGCATTCTGAGGCGCCACCTGCTCCCCTCTTATTCCCTTCTCCATAACAGAGCTGTGGAATAAGTTATCACTGGCCGTGCGGTCAGGAACCACGCTGAGGGCTCCGCAAAGTCTGCCTTTAACTGTCTCCCTGCAGCCGGCAAGCTCTGTCATCCGGCCCCGAAAACGATTTATACCCGACCAGAGCTCTCCGCTCATTACAGTCAGCAACGGGCTCTCGCGGAGCGGAGGAGGTAAATTCGGGCTAGTCGGGCGTAATGGAGCCCTCTGCCATAGCGCTGCGGCGAGCAATAAAAGGCACATGGAGCCATTAGTCTTATGCAGGCCGACCAGCAGCGGCCGGGATAATGAACTAAGGAGACGGTTAGGGCACCCAGAGGAAATAAGGTTCCTTCAGCAGAGGTAAATTCACCATGAGAGACAAACAGAGACGAGTAAAGCTTTCCAACTGACAAGCAGGCGTATAAAGAACAGCAGTGTCGAGAGAGAGAGAGAGAGAGAGAGAATGTGAGAGAGTGAAAATGAATTTCTTACTGTACTCCGTATATGTGGATATACCATAATCTGATTGAACTAACGTCTGCACATAAATAGCTACACCCACCAGCCACTTTGTTAAGTACACCTCCTTGTATCTGCACTCGTTGTCCAGTTTATCACATGGGTGCATTTTATGGTTCTACGATTACAGACTGTAGTCCATCTGTTTCGCTGCATACTTTGTTATCCCACCTTTCACCCCTTCCTTCAATGGTGTGGACCCCCACAAGGGCACCACAGAGATGGATGACTCCTACCTTGTTGCTCCACCTTGTAGATACAAAGTCAGAGACGACAGCTCATCTGTTCCTCTACTCCTTCATCAGTGGTCATAGGATACTGCACACCGGACACCGTTGGTTGAATATTTTTGATTGGTGAACGGCCCTTGGTCCAGCAGTGACACTGAGCCTTTATTTTCTAAGTGAAAATAAGTTCACACATTATGATGCAGAGAAAAGCACATAATTTCTATTGATTTACTGTGTTTAACATATTGCAAAACAATAAAACATAACATATAAAATGCCCTAGCTTTTGTCCAGACCATATTTGATGTTTTTAAATGTTTTACATTAAATAAATAAAAAATATTCTTAAAATGTGCAGGATGAGTTATCTTATTGTTATTATAAAAAGCCAGCAAAGCATGTCCGGGGGCACCCAAACCCTTGCACACAACTGTTTTTTATATGTGTCCTGAAAACACTCTTCACTTATTAAGAATATGCAAGCAACTTTAAAGACATAGTAATGTATGTTTTTTATATATATATTTATTTATTCTGATTATTTTGATTAGACCCTGTGTACACCTAGTCATTCAATCCAGACTGTAACCTGAGAAGATTTTAGCCACAGGAATTAACACATAGTGTAGTCAGATTAAAATTCAACTGCTATGTGCTTTTAACTACTACCATTGCAATTCCCTCCAAGCATTAGTTCTTCCTCTCTTCACAAGCATCAGACCAGGTCCAGAACACTGCTGCTCGTTTTCTCACATGTACTCACTCTTGCAGCCACATAACACCTGATCTCCATGATCACTGGCTTCCTGTAAAGTGTCATGTCACCTCTTCTCACTTTTAAAGCACTAAACGACCTCACTCCTTGCCACGCGTCCAATATTCACCTTCCTTATAAACCGTACTCATCCTCAGCTGACTCAGTAAGCCTTCCTTCATCCAACATTCATAGTCTTTTTTAAACTTTACCATGTCTTCTTCTTTACTGACTGTGTCTTCCAGTGTTTCGAAGCGTAAGCGTCTTTGCGTTCTTGAAAAGCACAGGGTTACAGGGTTAATGTATTATTATTATTATAATTATTATTATTGTGTTGAGCATGATATGCAAATCAGCACATACATAACAACCAATCACCAGTGCTGTCTCTTGTTTTTTTCTGTTTTATTCAAAAGATTGCTATAGAAATCGTTTTTTCTGAAAACCTGTATTCTTTTGAGGATCTAATGTTGGTGGGTGTTGGATCATACAGTAGGTTCTAAGAGCTCTTTTTCTAAAGGAAGTGTCACCGAAGCAGCCTCGGCCTGTATTGCGAGTGACGCATAAGGAGCACATATTGAGGCGAGTTCATTTGTCATTGCCATACGCCACCACTTGCATAAGCAACAGAGATTATCTGTGTGCCTTTCATTCGCAATAACGCTGAGGGTGATGGCTTAATTTGTGGGCCCAACGCCAGTTCTTTTCCCTTAGAAATGCATTCTTGCGATTCCTTTGGGTTTTAAGCTTGGGAAAACCGACGTGGGCTTGTTTTCCTAAAAGCGCAACCCAGAGTCAGATCGTTTATGTTTAACTTGAGTGCGACTGCAAAGTTGTGGGAACATTTGTGGGAAAACATGGTCACACCACAGACTCTGGGGTAATGGTGAGGCTGAATGATTCTCACAAAGCTTTTTATACTAGGCATAAAATGTGTCTTCAAGAGATTTGTTTACTTTTCACTCCTAAAAATAAAATGTACAAAAAGGGGTCTTTGGAGTGATCATGTAGAAGAGCCACTACTGGTTTCTTAACCTTTTTTTGCAATGGATGAGTCTTTTCTTTTGTAAATAAGATGAAAAACATGGAATCTAACATATTGTACTACTTTCTCAGCCCAAAACAAGAAACATATATTAAACAGAAACAGACATAGCTTGTGCAGTTATTATGTGAAATTTAAATGTTAGCAGAGAAAAATGTGAATTAAGTCATATTTCCATCCACAACAGGGACAAGGGACTTCACATTAAAACGAGTGAGATGGAGAGATCCAGTTTCTCTATTAGATTGAATTGCAGGAACTGCTTTAAATAAATTATCTTGATACACATTTACCATCTTTTTATGAATGTGCAGCTCAAATACACCCAGCAGGACAAGCTGTTTATCAACGCGATACATAGATCTCTTTGACATACCATGTTGTTTATTCACGTTCCGTTTATAATGTTATAAACTGTTCATTTTAGAATGTTTTAAATTAAACATCTTACTGATTAATTATGTCATCCTATGTATTGCTCCTTAAATGGTTCTTTGCATAGTGAAATGTTTCAGATTAATAGAGAATGCATTCCATATGTTTATATAACACTAAAAGACTTCTGCTCATGTTAGAAGCTAGACGTCAGAACAATGCAAAACTGAATTCAAGTCACCCGAAAAGGAATGGAAGCTGTAATAACACAAAGCATGGACACACTGAACATTTTCTATTATTTTTGGTTGTTTCTTGACACAAAAAAACATAATACCTGTTTTAAAGGTGCTTTATTAATAATTAATAAATCTGTTGCGCAGTAATTGGAAAACTGCATGTGTGAAGGCTTCTGCCAATATAGATGAAGTATATAAGGATATATTTACACTTATGGCACACATAAGATTAGTCTTATGCAGTACGCCAGTGAAATGAACTGTGGAGATGTTTAAGGCACATACACTAGGGGCAAAATATGACTTCACAAGACTTCACAAGACTTGGTTCATATTATTTCTAGACACTAACTTCTTACACACTTCATTAGTTTATCTGAAATTGCTGTACTGGTTTGACACCACTCACGATAAAGATCTCACAGATGCATGCACATGTACTTCGCATTCTCTCTTCCTTTAGTCATGTTGACTAAGGTTTATTTGCCGTGTGAAGGTTTCTATTCATCCCTGCCAAGCTGGATGAAGGCCAAGCCCTTATCTGCATTTATTTTTATCACCCTAGCTTCTCCTCCAGATGGTTTGACAGCCCTGCCAAGACCTGATCATGTCTCCACGGAGATCTCACCCCCAAACGACGCTTAAATAAACTTAAGCTAAAGGCAATGGGAAGCAATTACACATAGATTGAGCTCTGTTTTCCAACCATTATGATAGTTGGCACACAGAGGCACATAAAGTACTGTACACGCAGTTTTCTGTCACAAATCGTCTTTCGGTGTGTTTCTTGGACTGGAGAGATGTTTGCCTATGAGTGTTCAGAGTTTCATGTGTGCGACTATGGCGTGGGCTTCGGTGATTGACAACCAGTTATCTTTGAAGTAAATGATTTCACTATACAATTGGCATGGTTGTCGGTGCCACAGCCAAAACGGTCTCAGCGCTTGCATTAGGAGGATTACAAGAAAAAAGCAGCGCCATTTTTGTTCCTAACCTTCCCGTCTTGTGTTTCGGATACTCCGTTAAGAGAACATCCAGAATTACAGTCCACGTTTGACAGGTTTATTTAACCAGAACTATTGGAGATCAAATCTGTTCTGTACGCGTCAAGTTAGACAGCAAAATCTCTAATGCTGTATTAACCCTGACTGTTAACGAAATACAGGTCCCAATATAAGTACATGGCCAATACCATTTAAACATGTATAAACTAAGCACAATAGACAACATGATTTTGTATATAGTAGTTTAGCCATTTTGTATCGTAGTTTAGCCATTCTGTACTAATAGTTGCTGCATCAAGTAGTTGTTCTCTCTCTTGTTCATTGAGTGATGAGTAGGGAGCTAAATATCTCATTGAATTACATGATTCAGCTTTTCCAGTTTTAGTTACAGCATGTCTTTACTAAGGGGGATACCTTTTTAGATTTATGATTTTTTTTTATAATAATATTGATGAAAACACATTTCTTTTTTGGTTTATATGTTGTAATAGAAACACCCAGAGCCTAATAAAAAGCTTAGCATAATACACCAGCTTTAGCAAGCAGGTGATGTTTTTTTTTACCGTTTAGAGACCAGATAAAAAATACTTTACTTTTTGCACCTTAGCTCCTCAGTTTTTGTATTTTTTCACCTGGTCCCTAAATGATAAAAAAAAAGTCCTCTGCCAGTCAAAGCTGGTGTAAAATGCACAGGGTTTTTTCATACATTACCTGTCTGAAAAAAAAGTGTAAGCTATAAGTTAAACTTAAGAATGCACTTTTTTTGTGAGAGCTTCCATACATTGAAAAAAAAGTCTGTAAAACAAACCAAACAGACAAAACTCGTTAATTTAAAGTAAAAGTATGTTTTCTCAACAATGGTAAAAATTGTATAATAATTTACACACAGTGGTGATCAGAGGAACTGCAGTGCTGAGGGTCAGTGATCACTAATGTGCATTGCCATTAAAGCTGTGTGCTGGCAAGACGATACAAATCATGATACAGGGGTTACAATTTATTATACTGCAAAACACTGCAAAGCTGTCATTTATTCCATCTAATTTTATAAAAACTGTCATAGTCTAGCAGTCAGGGGTTGTCCAAAATGAACACTGTTGTTTGTTAGTCGTTACAAACTGTTATTTTCTTACAACCGAGTTGTCAGTAGCAGTGTGTGCATCTTCATAAAAAACCATGGTTAAATTTGTAAAAACTGTGTGGCACTGCAGTCTGGAGTCCAGTGTCTTTACAATGTGCATTTATACTCATAAGCTCATAAGATGGATTCAAATGAACACTGTAGAATTTAAAGCTGTAAGTGTCAGTACATTATCAGAAAAACGGGGCTAAACTGTCACTGTCACTGGATTGGTATCCTCAAGAGCACGTCTTTAGTAACTTTAGCTAAGGAACATAATTAAGTTTTACTGACTCTTTGTCTTGTCTCTTTATTTTGTTATTTTGTATTTTATTGTTATGGTTTAGTCACTCTGAATTGCCTGTAGGTGTGTGTGCGTCTGTGAATGTTGGCCATGCGATGGACTGGCGAACTGTCCATGGTGTACCCAACCTTCGCCCAATGACGCTGGGATTGGCTCCAGCCCCCCTGTGACCCCGAGTAGCGGGATTAAGCGGCAGATAATGGATGGATGGATGGATGGATGGTTCAGTCACTCTAAATTGTTTGTAGGTGTGTGTGTGTGCATGTGTGAATGTTGGCCATGCGATGGACTGGTGAACTGTCCATGGTGTACCTCACCTTCGCCCGATGATGCTTCAATTGACTCCAGCCCCCCCGTGACCCCGAGTAGTGGGATTAAGTGGCAGATAATGGATGGATGGATGGTTCAGTCACTCTAAATTGTTTGTAGGTGTGTGTGAGTGCATGTGTGAATGTTGGCCATGCGATGGACTGGTGAACTGTCTATGGTGTACCCCGCCTTCGCCCAATGATTGGCTCCAAACCAATTAAGGTACACAGTTGAACCTTAAACCCAAGTTGTACTTTTGGTAACTTTACATTGTGTGCACCTTTCTGAAAGAAGTACCTACACTGTACCTACACTGTATTATTTTGCCAACACTGTGTTCGACAGATGGTGAGGTTTACCTTAAATATGAATCCAAAGCTGACTTTTTTTAAAATTCGTGTCTGGCCTTGGTAATCGGTAGAAAACAACACGCTCTACTCTGTCAGGGTGTCAAGTGTCTTTTATAAGCCCCTGCAGAAACGTCTTTTCAAATATCAAGCAAGTCAAATATCTGGAACTTTACATTTAAAGTCTATTCATGGGAAGTGCTGGCATGCTGCTGAAGAACTGAAAGCTTGGCCGAGGTAATTGCAGATAACAATGATTAAGGAGTGATTGGAATGCTATGAAAATGAGGCAGGGCTTAGAATTGCATTGAAAGAAGCAGAGGTGATTATATCTTGATAACAAAAGAAGCAGAGGTCCTGAAAACATGGGCCCAAATGCAAGAGCATCCCCAGACACTATGCCACTAACTCAAACCTCTAACACAGGTGCATTAAGCATGTTATCATGTTTAAACGACTCAAATCACAGAAGTCTCCTCACAATCATACGAATATGCTTCACTTCTTCAAGTATTTCTTTCTGGATGACTCACTAATAAATTCACTGCTTTTCCAGTTGGCGTATGAGAATGCCAGGCCTAATGGCTTTTCGAGCTTAACACACACAAACAGCAGCCGTGCCTCGCAGCCTCACCATTAACACAGTTAATCCCACGTCTTCAAGGAGCCTGAGTAAAAATGTTCCTTGCAGGCGGCTTCTCACAACAAGTTCCACCGATACAGTACATGAATAAATTACAGAGATAATTAAAGGAAATGTCAACGCAGGGCTGGATGGAGCGTTATTAATGACGGCCGGGTTGTGTTAAAGTATCCTGGGCCGGAGTGAGCATGATTAATGTGTGTTTAATGGTGGAGGGGAAGAATACGCCGGCTTTAATAAAGAGAGCTTATTTCACTGGGCTCTGCCTCTGGAATTGACCCGAGTTCAACACCCAGGAGGACAGAAGTTCGACCTTTCTAAAGGTCTAATCTTCTATTTCAGTTGGGAGATTTATTGTGAACAACAATTCTACATAAGTCATATAAGATCTAAATAAAAGCACGGGAAAGGTAGTGGCAGATTTGCGGTCATAAGTAAATCCTTGTCATTTTGTAATGCATGTAAATTAAGTAGATTACAGAATATATATTATTTATTATGCACACACTTTATTAGGCTATGCAAAGAAAAAAATATTGGTTTTGCAAATATGGGTCTCAATCCCATTTATGGAGCCAATTTTGTGGCTTTCCCACTGTTACACAGCTGACTTGGCTCATGAAAGGCTTAGTAATCACCCAATGAGTTCAAATAAGTGTGTTAAATCAGTGAAAACCTAAAAAACACATAGCACAATTGTGTCTGTGCAGCTTTGCTTTATAAACTGCTGTGAGGGAAACATTTCTGCTCAGGCTTAGTACAGTAAGCTACACAGAGATATAATTAGAATAGGCATAACCCTATCAGACTTTATAGAAAGGTCCACATTTCTATGACTTGTCCTCTGTATATCAACATGAACCAGGATCAACTATAACATTAAGTAAAATATTTGCATTTATTAATATATACATGCTGAAGAGTGACTGATAAAATGTACAAACAGTGCGACACAAACTACAGGTCAAGAAAATCTGTGACTAAAAGGGCAAGTATACCACAAATAGCTTGACTAATAAAATCAGAAGCTTTAGGGTAGTGAACACTTTTAACGAAAAGCCAAAGAAATTTTGACCAGTTTATCAGTCAGATCAAAACAACACTGAGTGCAATACACCTCTTTAGGGGAAACTCCACCAAGTAAAACTTCTGCATAACTGAATTAGTGAGAAGTAAACTTGTCTTTCTAAGTGGTCCGATGTGAAATGGTTCATTGTAAAGTAGATTATAAATGACTTCTTTATAGTGGTAGTGACAGTAAGCAGGAGTTGTAATGTCTACACATAGTGGTTTAATTTACTATACAAAATGACAAATGAACAGACAAAGGCCAAATATCCAAAAAAGACTGTCTTTGGGCACTATTTAGCTCCACGTTGGCTTTTCCTGGTGGGTTTATATCACATTGTAATACCCGGCTGGTTTAGCAGATGACATTTTATGGTTTTCCAGAAAACTGGTGGTGTCATTGTAAGCATTAAAGAAGAGTTGAAACATTTTTTATATCAAAATCCCTGAATAATCAATTTCTTGACACAGAAGATAGAGTCATTCAGAGTCGGTTGGTGTGAAATTGTTCAGTGAAGAGAAACTTACTGACTCAGATTTCTTTACAGTGGTGGTGATGGGAACCAGAAGGCGTGACGTCTGCAGCACAAATACAGACATTTTATTTACCATTTTATTTTATATCTAAAGCCGATGATGGTAAAATAGTCACAATCTGAAAAACCCTAATTGCCTCACAACACCCTCCATGTCCCTCTGGCAAGAAAGTATTAGACTAAATTGGTTTAAAATACATTTAACCCATCAGACAGCGTATAACAAAGCAGTTCTTTTGATAAGTTTATATAAGGGAGCTTTTAAAGTCAATAAACTTTTCAGACGTCTGGTTCCCATCACCAGTTCTGACCTTCTAGAGTTTCTTTAGAAAGGCCAGTTTCACATAAAACTCGTCTTATCGATTTAATATAGATATGTTGGGGGAAACAAACCATCCTCTTCCTCTCCTTCACCACCTTTTTCGGTTTATTTTTTTCCTGGTAGCTTCTGGTCAGCTGGTGGCGCCGTTGCTCGTCAGTTCTCGTCGCTTTTTCTCTCTCTTCACTCTTTTCCCCTTTTGCTCGTCTTCAGACTGACTCGACCCACAGAATGTAAATCCAGCCTCACACAACGTCTCTTTCTGTCTCTGTGGCCGAGACTCGAGCGACGAGTGGTTTGTGAGAGCGGAGGAGGAGTGTTTGTGTGTCTGCGTCCCTCAGCGCTGACCCGTTAACGGCTCTTGCTTCCTCCGGCGTTGGAGCCGTGGAGCATTTTGTGGAGGTGAGGAACCGAGAGGAGGGGAAAGGGGGCGTATTTTTCTTTTTTTTTCTGCCCCCTCACACCTATCTACCTGCCTCCTGGCTTGGCTAGCTCAACACACCCCGCGTTTTTTCCTCCTTCGCCTCCTCCTTGCTCTCGTTCTCCGGGCTCCCTCTCTCACTCTCTCTCTCAGGAGCCTCGGGGAAATGCTGCTGACTGCACACCAGTGACTACCATGTCAGCCTCACTCAGCGTCCTCTCTCGCCTGTGGAGCACTGACTGAAGACTGAAGACCGTTCCCGACGGAAGAAAAGACAGCGTTTAGTTGGGTGAAGTGCGTTTTTCTCCTCCTTTTCTCTTTCATACATTAGCCTTGAAACCGTTATTCGCGGGTATCTGTCAGCGACCGGGTCTCATTCAGCCTCTCACATCAAGGACTTCATTCACAACCCTAGCAGCCTTAACGGCTATTAATTAGGCTTTGTTGAGGCGAGGAACCGCCGGCTGTTCACGTTTTTCCGTTGCCCGTGTATGTGCGTGTGTCATGTGTTGTGTCGCCGTGGTGGACGGAGGGGTTTGGACCCCGAGGTGCAGTGGTTTCAGTAAATGTGGACGGAGAGTTTTTTCCACTGCTTGGCATTGGCACCACTGCAGAGAAGTTCACGTACCTACTGCGCAGATGCTGTACAAACAGACAGGTACGCCTGCGTTTTTTGTTTTTTTTTTTGAAGCAGCGGCTCTCCAAGGCTGTCGACCCTCCTAAGCTTATGTCCATTTAAACCCTGGTTGATTCAGAGGAGAGGCGAGGTTTGGGGTGGGGGGGATGGGGTGGTGTGCGTTTAGATTGATCCAGACTGCAGCAAGGTCCAAAAGCCAGCTAGAAGCCTTTTCTCCAGAGAACTTCTCTGTACTGATGCTGATGCTGATCCCGATCTCTCTCCATGATTCAGGCTAGATCGTATTTTCCTCAACTGGCCAAGAGGGACCTGACCACTTCCTCCAGAAACGCTGCTTGTAATATGCTTCTGAATTTTTAATGTGCAGGGATGGTTTCTGATTTCAGCTAAATTATTCATCAGAAGGATGCGTTACCTGTGAGAAGCCCACGTTGGAGTTAAGTCAACAAAAAAGTCGAGAACTATATCTTTTTTGACCCTGGTCACATTTGCAATGTCCTAACACAAGCAAGACTGCTGTTCCTGGCAATAGCAGAAAAAGGCGTACCAGCGATTTCCGTTAACAGTCCCTTTCCAGAGTTGTTCCTGGTGTTTCCTTGCTTAGGTGGCTCCAGCGCTCAGTTAAGATGAACGAAAGGAAGAGTTCACACTGTACCACCTTTTTTGCATTCTGATTTCATACTGAAATCTTAGGTATTGACCGATTACAATCCAAAGCTTGAAATGAAGCACTTACCTTAAGATAAGCATCAAAAAGTAGGCTATTAGGCTCAAACTACTCTTCTAATTACTCTTCTACTCCACACCAAGACATACAAATATAACACCTTGATTTTATTACAGGATTTGATAGAACGCGTTCCCTCTTTTTTTATATTGGATTAAGCATTTTCTGCTGATATCGACCCTAAGCCAATCGCCATCAGTACCGCCATCTTTAACAGACGGCAGAAGCATTCACCACATGTAACACTCAAGAGATGTCTTTATTTTCCAGCTGTTTGTTGAGTATGCTAATTTATTCATAGCATGTCCAAATAAAAAATCACATGGAACAGTTTCACTCCAATATGCAAATCACAAATGAGACTCCAGCAGCAGAGTTGTGGAATGTTGTTAGTTACAGCCATTCTTTTAAAAGCGTTGGTGGCCAAGTGGGCCGTGGGAATAGACTCCTTGAGGAGATTTATTAGTTGAGTGGTGGTGTAGAATTTGAATGGATTTTGGGTCGTAAACCCACTCGTGGTTTCTTTTTTTCTGTATTAATGAGTGTCTTTGGCTTAAGGGAGCATGTTTAATGAAGGGATGTCCCGTTGTAATTACCATGTAGTGCTTAGCCTAGCAGCTAAGCGTAGCTCAGTGTGTTTAGTTCAGATTAACTTGTGAAGAGTGGAAAATGCTTATTATGAGGACAGTTTTGACATTGGGCAAAAATTGCTAAATCATCTTCGCTAGCTTTTCCATACACTTTGCTCTTCAAAGAACACCATGAAGTAACTGGTACAGGCCTAAAAAACTTACCCAAAACCAATGATGCACCATTATGGGAGTTGGTGGGTCAATACCAATATGCAATATTTTTCTTGCACATATCTGTCAGTGCTGATATACAAGTGTTTGTAGAAACTGGGATTAGATCCATCTGGACTTGGATTACCTCTGTAGGGATATGAATTCTGGAAAATGAATGAAATGCAGACAGTCTTGCAATGCAGATTAGATGAAGATAAACACTAAGTACATTAGTCCAGTTTAGATCTGAACACTTGTTATTTAAATGTGATTTGGAATATCATTGTACATCTCTAGCACAAAACACTGCAGTTATTGCCTATAAATTTACAATCATTGTTGGCTGAGGTGATTGTATGTAGGAGATTGTGTCCTGTTTTTTGGTTAGCAGAGCCTCCTGAGGCTGGCAGCCTAGATGCCAGACAGGTTTGTTAATGAAAGCGTGCTCAAATGGATTTGAATTGAAGTGTATTGTTGTTCGTGAAGGCCACATGTGGACTGTGCGGTTAGGAATAGATTTGACCAAAATTGTGCCATTTTAGAACATTTTGATTGGAAGAACACATTCCCATCTGTATGTTTGCTGCACCTGCTCAGCTTTCCTGTCAATGATAAAAAGCACGAACTTGTTGGAATTCCAGTGGGCAGATTACATTGTCGCCATGCTCTTTGTCGTGTTGAATTTGCAAGTCTTTGTGCTGAAGCATTTTTGCTTTTGTGCAGTCAGCAGCAGACAATGTGAACCGAAACTGTTTGAAATCAGATTTGAGGGCCACAGGTGGACCCTTTTCTTCTTTCTTGCACCTACTTCCCTTTTTTGCACTGTTAGAATAGATGTCTGATTAAGGTATTGATGTGTGATGTGGTATTTAATGGCTGTGAAAAAGAAATGTGTTTTAAGATAATGTGTTTTTGTACTCAAGTTTTTCAGTCTGCAGTCAGACCGTGTTCACTTGTTGCATTAGACTCATTTAAGTGCTTCGCCGCAATAAAAGCCAGACGGAGTTGGAAAATGACATGTGGAAAAAACTTCCTTCTTATTGTTTTCGCACCTTTAGCGCTTGAGATGCTGATCCCGTCAAGAGTGCTTGGGAAAGAGCCGTCTTTGGGGCTAAACCAATGTGTCACTGTTAGATCCAGTTGTCATCAGTTTTGATGTAAAATGCCTGCAGGCGAGGAGAGGGGAAGAGAGCGAAGGGTGATTAGCGCGAATCTCACGCCTTTGTGTATTCTTCCCCCGCTGCTGCCTCTTTCATTTGCTATTTCGGTGGTGTGCTCCAGCATCCACAGCGGCCGCTCTCTGGCACGAGAGAGAGAGGCTGATAGGCTGTTATTAATGGCTTTGTGTCATAGCAGGGCTGAAACACTCACTCATCACTACCTGGGATTTATTCCGTTATACCCGCCATAACTATTATTCATAGTCGCACAGCGGTCATCGGCATATAGCTCTTTCTGTGAGGCTCTGTTTTATAGATGGGGTCAGCTTTGTGCAGTGTTGCCTCTGATCTGTGGCAATAGCAATTGTCTACTTGGCACTGGCAGTTGACACAGGTTGATATGTTATGAAACGGCCCTCTAACAGCTTTTGTTGCTGCATTAAATGGACATAATAGATAGATATTCATGGCGTTTTTTTTTTTCAGCCTTATTTCATGTGTCATCAACCCAGTGAAATAATGAAATAAATGAATACAAATATAACATCTGTCCTCACCAAATTGCACTCGACAATTTAGTAATTGAGAAAATCACTCAATCTGACCACCATGCAAAGATGTGCCTTTATATAAGCGGGAGCATTCCCCCCCGAAAGCCTGCTCAGGCTTGTGAATAATACAGAATAAAAGCATGTTGGATCAATAGTGCTGTGTAATGAACTCATTAGATATGAATATTTGACTGAAGATCTAGAGTATGACCAGGTTCATTTCTCATTCATAGGCTATAATTCAGCAGAACCAGGAGCCGTAATTGTTTTTGCCTATAACCGTGTTTTTTAATAAAAGGGGGATCTTGTGATTTAAGGTCAGTTTTAAGCTATGTTTCATGACATCTTGACTTCTCTGTAATTTGGGGGCTCTGAGCAAAGTTACTCAAGAGGCCTTTGAGCACAAAACAAAAGCTTTATTTTGTTTACTCCTTTATGCCCTTAATATCAATATCTTAATATCTCTTATAATATATTAATATCTCTTTCCTTTTATAATGTTAATGTCATTAACTTGTGAAAATGGCAGTAAGGTGAGAATGTTATGAGTATATTGCTCCCACTGTTTCCCAGTGAAAGCACTGGAGTATCCTGGCATCTGCAATGGATGTAATGGAGGATCCAATGTGCATTCAGATAAAAATGTTGATATTAGAAATATGGCCACAAAACATAACTGCCGTCACGTTTCGCACAGCACAGTACGCATGTGAAAGGCTGCATTCAAGAGAACCTAACAGAGTTCAAATTGTTCACAGAGGTGGTAACAGGACTTCTGAAGAGTCCAAGGCTCTGTACATAGAATGGGTTTACATGACATTGGTGTACAATGATATCACAATGTTGTACATAATGATGACCTTTACACCTGATTTCAGTCTTTAGCTAGCAAAGCAGCCTGCTAGCCCTAGCATAGTCCACTAGCCCCACCTGCAGTGCACCTCCATCGATCAGCTGTATCACTCAACAGCGGGGGGTCTCTCGGGCTTCAACCAAGCCAGACTGAAAGTTGCTGCGGCTCACAGCTTGAACGACGGTGATATTTACTCCAGCAGAGCCTGGCATTCAGAGATGTAAGTGCGAGTGAACGAGACGTGTACGAGATAAATTACTTGAGAAATTCGGATATGAAACAACATTCAGCACCAATTTGCCAAGCCGGAGAAGCTGCTGGGAGTTTGCACACACAAGACAACATGGAAATATCTTTCAGTGAGTATGTTTTCTTTGTGACACAGAACATAGATTTTACCAAAATAAACAGTGTAAAAAAAAACAACTTAATAGGCTAGTTAGTTCACCTATATTTATGGATCAGGTATCTCAATCACAAGTCACAAGTCAGTTCATCCCCAGAATGGAGCATTTATAATCTAACTTCTTAATGCCTTTGTTTACATCTTAAAGAGAAGCACTCAAGGAAAGTGAGCAATGACTTGAGTTCATTTAAAATTTGCAGGCCTGTTGTTTTTATTTATTATTTTTATTTTTTATTTTATATCTAAAAATAATTCTAATATGATTAGATAATCATTTTATTCATTAATTTAGATTTTATTATTTTATAGCTGCCAATGCTATGAATTTATTTTAAACAGTTTCATTGTTTACTGATTTGCACATCAAGTGAAACAAAAAGAAAATAGATTATAGTACCTTATTTTAAACATGAAAACATGAGTGCTGCTTGTCTCATTATTTCACAAAACCATATGGTAGCCTAACATTATGGGCCATTCAACCAGACGGCAATTTAATTTTTTTTATCATACACAGCTGCCTTTTATTGATTTTTAAATGCCTAAAAATATGTTCCTGTAAATTTGACTTTCTTAATGTGGTTGAAATCATTACTGAAATTCATGCCAGTATATTTTCTGATTGCTATTTTCTGATAATATGAGGAGCAATAGAACGAATAGTTGAATCTTTGTATTGAACAGCCAAATCTGATTTGACTGACAAACTTCTGAGCTGTGTACAGTACAAACCTATATCGTACAGAGGATCTGAACTGCTTACAGTTGAGTTGGTTCAATCACAATATTTATATGCTGTGACATCACAACCATCCGAACTAACTGCCAGTGTAGAAGACTACTTGCCAAAATTCAAATAATTTACACAAATTTGGTCAGAAGTACCACCATTAGATATTAAGTCAAATCAATTAGTCATAAACATGTTTATTTTATTTGTATTATATATTGCATTTAATTGTATGTATTGATACAGTAAACTGTGTGGTTATATTAAACGCTTGAGTAAACAGTACTTGTCTTGGGCAGCTAAGAAAATGATACGTAAAGTTGTTTATGTGGGTAATAAGTGCTGATAAAAAGGCACCCTAACAGTCCCGGTTGTTATGGGCTGGTCCCATGCTAGCTGCTGAACACTGAAATTTCATTTGTGTTATCTGCCCATTTGTGTTGTGGCCCAAAACTTTCTGTCAGCTGAAGCTCTGTTTAGAATTGCAGAGTTGTGCACTGGACCTTGGATTCAGGATCCCAGTTCTGCCATTTGTCACCCTTGGCCTGACTGCCTGAGAATGTGTTTGGCTGCCTTCTTTTCGAAAGGTTGGGAGGGAAGAATGGTGGGTTTTCGCTTTCTTTCCCTGTCAGTCAGTGATATACTAGCCAGTCGGGAATCTGCATGGTCAGGTGGAGTCAGAGTGCCTCAGCATACAGAAAAGAAAATGCCTCGTGCTCAACAGTACTCCTTTTCCCTTTCAAAACAAATGAGGAAACACAACATAGTAGGCTAACCATTTAACTTAAAATTAGGGCTTTACTTGTTAGTATTGGTGGACGGTTCTCAATTAACCAGACAGCATAAGCCAAATGTGAGGGTTGTTACTTGGCTGTTGTCCTGTTGGATAGCCTAGGGTTTAGGTTACCCCCAATTATTAGAGAAATACTTCTTAATAACTTTATTATTTATGGCACAATTAATGTACTCATAAATGTGCTTTTTCATAGCAGCTGTTCAGCAGTTAGACAAGCTTTGCAGAACATTGGTTCAGCTTAATTTTCTGTTATGTTAATGTGGAGCACAGATTTGATTTGTTCATTGTTAAAACTCACAATGTTAGGAACGATCAGATGTTTTTTTTTATTTGTCAGGATTCCCAGGGATGTTGAAATCATATAAGTATAGGCCCATTTTCACCTTACAGCTATTGGCAACGTAAGTTTACATCAGGGTTTTCTGATCTTATCCACACAAGGCCAGTGTGGCTGCAAGTTTGCACTCCAAAGAAGTTGGAGCACCTCATTTCATTTAAATGCCACAGAATGCATTTTTACAACATTTAAAAATGTTCTCTGATGTCTAAATAGAAGGTTTGTGACTGTGGGTTGGGTTTAAAAAAGCTCAGATGTGGTTTTACATGCCCATTTACACTTTATAAGCTGTTTTGCCTTATATGGTGCGCTTAGGAATATTTTGATGAGCTCTGCATTGGTTTGCTGGTTTAGAAGCAGTTGTCTAAAAAGACACTGGGAATAAAATAAAATGAACCTCAACAACAACACAAAGTAAAAGTGAAAAATTGTAAAATTGTAGTTTACTTTGAAACTGTTTCTTTTGGGGTTTGAGATGGAAGTTAAAGTGGAATGCAGATCTCTTCCCCTCTCTTTGCTGCACAAAGCTAGGATATTGTCAAAGGTTTGAGAAACTTTTCAGATTCAAATTTGTAGAGCAAACTAACTAATAGCTTTGGAAGTCCAGGATCTTGTTGGCCTCCTGTTTGCCAGCCTGTTTTGCAAATTTTCTGTTACACCCTAAATGGGACTGTGGCTTTTCAGATGGAGCGGAACATTTGACTAAGAAGCTGGTAAATAAGAAGCCAATTGAACAGAAGATGAACACCGTGAATGCTTGCTGAGAAATGTTTGGAAACAGCATTACAGCCACGTACAATCCGCCATTGCTCTTGATCAGTTGTCATCATTTCTGCTGTGCTGGAATTTGAGCTGGCGGCGTCAGTTTGGGTGGAGTCAGCAGTCTGACATAACAGTGTAGGTCAGGGGTTCCCAACCTTTTACCCAAGGCCCACTTAACCAACCCCAAAACTTTCCACGGCCCCCCAGAATATTTTTTATTGCCGTTTAAAACGAAATACAGTGCAACCATTTACGTGAACTGTCAAACTGACTGCATAATCACACAACAAAAGAAACTAACCGTTTACAGCAATTTTTGTCACTCACCTAATGAGATGGCTGATGCTGTTTGCCAGCTACCAAGTGGTGGAAGTCAAGTTGAGGTGCAGAAAGTTGCAAATAGAGGTCTGGCTCAACATTAAGCCTATTCCTTTATTTGGTCTTGAGTACCACCAACATAGAAAATCCAGTTTGCAGAGATATTGCCATATAAGATATTGCAGTTTCGCAGCCTTTGCTATAAGCTGCGCAACACGGTAGGAAGCCTCAACAGCTTTAGCATTATCGGTTCCAGAGCAAGCTAATTCAAGGGTCTTTTTCTTGCTTTGGTATTCTTTAAGTTTGTCCTCAAAAAATTCCACAGGTTTAGATGCATACTCGCTGTGTTTAGTCTCCAAATCTCGGCGTAACTTGGTTTGCTTCAACGCTTCATTTGCCAAGACCTCCAAACACACAACGCAGAGTGGTAGCGGCTCGTTTTCTGTTCCTGTGCACGTTAAGCCTAGTGCTAGGCACTCACTGCTGAGGTCCATGGTATGTTCATCCTAGGTACGATGTGAGTATGATGTAAATTTTCGATTCTATGGCCCCTTTAATGAATTATTATCAAATTTCTCTCACAGGTGTTCCTGCTTTGTTTGAGTAAAAAAAAGAGCACTGTAACGTTTGCGTATAAGATTGGACAACCCGGATTTAAACAACTACATGTATTTATTCTACTTCTTATTCTACTAAGTTTTAGGCAAAGCTAGGCTGGAAATCTAAAACACAAGTACCCCACCCACCATTCCACACCCTGAAAAATAGGACAGCACCATTCTGTGCCATTGTCAGTGTCTCTGAGCGCCACTTATTAGTCCTCTCTGCATTACTGCATTCGCTTGAATTTAGAAGCCATAGTAGGTGACACGTGGCTTATAGTTCACTCAAGAAAGAAGGTCAGTCTGTAGACAAACTGAAAAATGGTGTGAGTTGTGCCCACTTTCAGTGTTCATAACTTTATTTTATGGGACTACCAGAAAGGATTTACATGCTTCAGTGTTTGGTACATCTGTATACACTCTCTGTCTGAAACGCTGTGTTTGAGCTCCTGTGACTTTAAGCCCCGCCTCCCGATAAGCCCTGTGCTTTGATTGGCCAGATTGGCCCGCTCTGTTCTGATTGGTCAATTGCCAGAGTGCCATCTGTGGCTATGCTTACCATGTCATGAAGTTAATGAAGTTTTATTCCAGTAGAGTGTAAAGTGTTGTGTTTACTGGGGCTTTTCTGTGAAGCGCCCTATGTGGTCCATCTGTATTAGAGATGTCGTTTTCTTGTCTGATTCCAGTTTTTAAAACGCCTGACCTGCCAAACCTGATTTCTTTCTGTCTTTTTAAGAACTGTATTTGACAGCATACACAAACATTTCTTTAACTTTTCTTTAAAGGAAAATTCTCACGTCTCAGAATAAAATATGCACTTGTTTATAGTACAAACCTTTTCTTTTTCTTCTCTGCACTCTCACTAGTTTTAGCTTTAGCTGCTTTGCCTTTGATATCTTCTTCAAATTGTACATATTCAGCGGGGTGTTTCAAGTGTCTTATTTAATTTGTTGTACCGAATGTTTTCTGAGTTGTTCCGCAAGCTTGTTGTCCTTTTCACTCCCCGTAAAAAATTCTGTCTTATGTTTACTCTGTGTTACCTGCAGTGCAGTGCAGCACTTCCTGTCTTTAGAAGGCTGCAATAGCCTTCCTGTGTCTTTTATCAGACTAAAGAGTCTAGAATCTGTTCAGACATACACTTAGTCTTAAATATGATGACATGTAAAGTTAGAGGAACTCATTTGCTTATTGCAAATCCTAGATTAATTGAGTTTCTTTCATGACATTAAAATTAAAAAAATACTTTTAAACTTCAGAGCAGATATGTACATGAAAAATGTTGGCCCACAGTTTCCATATCAGAGCTTTCGTAGTTGTTGTCATGCAGTCAAGCCAGTATTCATAGTCATTTGCAATCTGCCTAGTTTAATGGGCCCACAGTGACATGGTGCAGCTTGATAGCATTCTAAAATAGAAGTCCTGTGTTATATAACAAAAGAAGACCAGCAACAATTGCTGGTAAAGGAAGGTGGAGGATGGATAGGCCCATTATTTTTACACAGTATATTGCTCAGAATTTGAAGTTATGAGCTGTAAAACTGCTACCAAACTTTCAGGACAGATTTGCTTCTGGGATGCTTGAGTTGCTGTGGAGCAGAACATGCTGACAGAAATGGCATTCTCTACGATTTCATCTTTTATGTACATGCAGAGAGTGTGCAGGTCGCATGCCGTCTGGGGATTTTAGTGCTGTACTGCACCCATAAGCTGCGTCATTTTGAAAGGTCTTTAAGCAAATTAATCGATGTGCTACCACGAGCAGCGGAATTCCTAATCGCATGTCATGTCGTCTGTCTGAAGTGAGGCCAGTTTGCTGACATTCTCACATGATCAGTCTCCAGTCTTTGTGTAGCTGTGAGCTTGGCTTTAAGACTGCTTAGCGAGAAACATGACACGCAGGCTTGTTTCAGAGAAGACAACATCCTGAAACTTGAAAGACTAAAGAAATCCTTCCAGACCTGCCATTCCTGCAATTACACAAGTAGACAATCATTTCCCTTCAAGAAGTGCCCTACTAAGCCTGCGTTGGCCAGGAGATTATGCACTGTGGAGCTGTGTGCGTGTAAATGTGTTTGGTGTGCTTTTATAAGATCTGCTGAAGGAAAACGATGGACCGGATCCCTAGAGTGAATTTCAAGTAGGGCACAAATAACAATGATTTGATTCATTTCTATAAAAAAATAATAAAGAAGCGATTAAAATTTACCTTCTTGATAATTCAGCAATAATTAGTTGGCAATTTGCATGATGATAATGCATATTTTATATTCTCCTCCAGGTCTCTCGCAGTCTGAAGGACACACGTATTGCCACCTAGTGCTTTTTTGCCGCATGGTGTTTATGGATTTTGTTAATAGCTTCTTAAAAACGTCTTCTTTTTTCTTCTTTTTCTTCTAGTGAAGTAATTTAGAATGGAAGGCTATGCAAGGTTTCCAAGGTCATTCTAGAGGAAGTCAGAGTTGCTGGTGAAGGAACCAGATGTCCTAATGCCTTTAAAAGCTACCTCAAAGAAAGCTGTTACGTGATGTAGCTATGAATACATTGCCTGATGCCTGAGGCGTTGCTTTACAGTAGTGGTGAAATAAGGGTTTGACCTGAAACTAGAGCTGAACGGCTTGCATGTTTTTTTTCTGACTAGTACTGCAATTGTGAATTGAATGTGATTATTTGGTATAAATTGAGCTCCAGGCCTTTTTCCGCCCAGAAGACCAGCACAATTTTTTGGGGACTTGAGGCTAGAATGTTGAATGTAGTGTGCCATACTGCCAGTTTATGAACATTACCTTATTAACTTTAATTTCTCCCACTGTAAACTTTTAAAGACAATGATGAATAATGTAGGGTATAATTAAAAATACAACTCCTGCAAAACTTGTGAAAGTGCTATTTGGATCTGACAATTACTCCAGTAAGCTCTTCTTATAATAATCATGACTAGGTGTGGAAAATATATCATTATATTTTATATAATATTTTATCATTTTTGGGGAAAAAAACTATTTATTATTATTATTATTATTATTATTATTATTATTATTATTATAATTATTATGTATTGTATAGCTGTCTTGCTTTTGTGTCCTAATACAACCAATAGAACAAAAGAATTAGAAACATGCCTATAAAACTCAGAAGACACATGTAAATGAAGTGAATAGAATATGTTGTAGGCATCACCACCACAGTTAAGAGATCTATCTCTATAATGTACCGTGCACTGTAATGAAAGGTCTTTTAGGCCTGTTAACATGCTTCATCTATATCAATACATTCAGTAGTCCATGCAAGTAATAGTCCGTTAACAGCACATTGTTTTTAGTGATTTGGTGCATTAATACAGGATTCAGTAGAGGTGTTTGTGTGTGTATGGAACATTTTGTGATGGTTTTAAACATGGCTCAGCCAAAGAAGTTTATAAATAACTGTTTTATAATAGTCGAAACAACTCTTAGTTACTAATAGTAGTATCTCCAATTAGGAGATAAAAGAATATAGAATATCACTAACTGAAAATAGTCCATTTCATCCCTTTCCAGTTCCACTTTACCTCTCTCTCTCCCTCTCTCTCTGCCATGTAACCCCCCATTTGCTTTTTAAATCCATTCTGTATATCTTCTGGCAGGTTAAACTAATTGATTAAACACATTTGATTTTTTTTTTTTTTTTTGAATGAAGCCCAATGGCTTTAAGAAATCTCTGTGGTCTCCTAATAAAATAATAAGATGGAAATCCCAGACTCACTGAACCATCACCCTCCGAATGTGTGTGATCTCTGTCGCATCTAATAGGCTATGGGAAGCTGATACAGACCCTGACAATTCACCACCTGTTTCTTCATTGATGAGGAGGCAATTCCGGACTACTGTAACGCGGGTGGTGAAGTGGTTAGCTTCAGAATGTTCTAGAGTGGGCCAGCTTTTTCTCATCATGACGTCACCTGTGGTTGCTGCCTTCAGGTTATAATTAAAATTCCATTAATGCTCAAATTTGTGACAGGGCTAAAAGTGAGGAAACGTTTGTGAGGTCACGTACTAATGTTGGACAAGACAGCCTGCCTGACAACTGGTCCTCCCAGTTCTTCCCAAATGTGGTGTGTGGGGTTGAAATCAGGGCTTTGTGCCACACCAGACTTGTCTAACCATGTCTTCATGGGCCTCGCTTTGTGCACAGTTGCACCATCGTGCAGGACCAGAAAAGGGCCTTTTCACAAACTGTTGCCACTAAGTTAGAAGCATGTAATTGTCTGAAATGTCATCATTGGAACTAAGAAGCCCGAACCCTGAAAAACAACCCCAGAGTATTATCTCTTCTTCACCAAACTTTACTGTTAGAACTACATGTTCCGTTAGGCAGCGTCGTTGAGGCATCCGTCAAACCCAGAGTCGTCCATCAAACTGCCAGACAACGTGGTGTGATTTATAATTCCTGACTGCTGGGTCCAGTAGTGGGATGCTTTACACCACTCCAGCCAACACTTGGCATTGCACATGGTGATCTTAGGCTAGTGTGCAGCTGCTCAGCCATGGAAACCCTTTCTGTACACACTCAGATTTTGTGCTGATGGTTTTTTCCACAGGCAATTTGACTAGGTCCATTTTTATACACTTTCACACACCAGTCTGAGTTTGCTGTTGTTGCGTCTAGATGTTTAAATTTTACAATAAAAGAACTTGACCAGAGCAGATTTGGCATAGCAGGAATTTCACAAAGTGATGTGTAGCAGGGCTGGTGACAGTGACAGAGTCACATTTAAAGTCACTGAGCTTTTCAACACCACTCATTCTACTGTCAACGTCTGTCTGTAGAGATTGCATGGATCTGTGCTTGATTGTGTCACTGAAGAACATGAGCTCAGTGGTAAGTGGGGTATATTCATATATTCAGCCATATAGTACATAATGCTGTAAAAATTGTCTCAAGTGATAAGCCTGTTAAAACTGGTTCCTCGTCCTCTCCCATTGTAATTTCCATCACACTATTGTCACATCTGTTAAATGATGTTTTGTCTCTCAATCAAATCTGTAATCAGTGTGTTGAGCTGAATTCCATCTTTTTGTGACAGAACATGTGCTCATCTGTCTTTCTCTGTCTCTCTGTTGTTACATTGGTCACATTAATGCAAAATAGCAAGACAGACAGTTAGGCAGTGTTTGCTGCTTCATTAGTATTACAAAAAGAGCTTACTGGAATAGTTACATAACACCAATTTGTCATTACCTTGCTTGTTACTGCAAAATGTTAATACATGAATTTAGTCATAAGTGTGTTATCTACCTATTTCTATCCAATTATTATACATGCTAGGAAAAAAAATACTTAAATTAAAGAGATTATTGAAAGTTACTGTTCTATTATTCCTAATGTTTTTCATGATCTTGGTCTTGCAGGTCAAGCTCTGCTCTTTTTTTTTCTCCGTGAGCATCTGTTCATTTACGACCTACTGGATGCTGGAAGTCTCGTTCGCCTCTGGCAGCTGAAGATGAGGTTACTATGGAAACAGTTTTTGCTGCTATCAATCATGGAGTATCTTACAGGTAAAATGAATTGGTAATTTTCCCCTGTGCCGCATCCGCACTGGCTTTCCAACTATATCAACTAACTTCAGCATGAAGGTCTAACAGTAGACAGAAAGTTAAGGAGGGTGGTGAAAAATCATGGACACAAAAGTACCATTGGCAGCACATAGTTGGCTGCAGTAGACAAGCTTCACTGAGCTTTTTCAGAGTGTCATAAAATTGCTAGGTGCTCATCCACCTTTGGCTCACTTGGTGGAGGTTTGTGCTGTGATGCAACATTATGTGAGTGTGAGCCCAACCTAAAGAGAAGTAGATGAAGCAGGTCATCTCTCAAACACAGGATGTTTTCAGTTGGTTTAATTAAAGTCAGTCTGAAATCAGAATCAGAATCTTTTTTTGTTTTGTTAGTTAAGGCCTCAGTTCATCATATCATTAAAAGGTGCCCTATGTACATTTTTTGTTGTTGTTGTTGTTAGAAGTTACTTCAGTGTTTAGGTCTCAATTGCACAATCAACAGTATACTGTTGCAGATGTGATGACCTCAGTAGATGTCAGTAGAATAGTTTTCTTTGATTACTCTTTCAACATGCCGGTATACCAGATTTGTCCCCTCAAGGGTTCGTACCACAACTGATGTCTTCCACACATTGGATACCACTACATGTTTTCACCAGTGTGGTCTCACATTCCTCAAATCTTGCATAGTGCAGCTTTAATAGAGATAATTCTTGTTTCTCTGTAATGATTTGATTACCTCTGAAACTGAGTCTTCTGAGTTATAGGGGTGGGCGATATGGAAAAAATATATCAAGATGCTAAAAGACAAAAGTGCATGATCCATATGATGTTATGTTGACACGCAGACGGAATGCACTAGTGGTGCCATGTTTAAAAAACTGCCATCAAAAATTCAACAGTAATTTTTCATTTGACATTTTGAATACTGTTCTGCACTTAATCCACTAAAACAGAACTGGTTATGCTCTCATTTTATTGAATTTATATCCCTGATATACTCACCAAAGCATATTGTGTATCAGAATATCAAAAACAATGTCATCATTTTACCCATGTCTATTTTATTATATCACCCTGCATGCACCTCCCCTTCCCACCACCCCTAATACATTCAGTTCGATTCAGACTGATTTGTAAAGAACATTTTGCAACAGGAATTGTCATAATTTGGCCTTACAGTCCCAAGGGCGGCAGTGACAAGGAAAAACTCCCTCAGAGCAAAAGAACGATCTTTAAAAAATAAAGAATTGACAATGAATACACAATAGTAAAGGAAAAGGAATGAGCATGTTGTTTGTGTTGTATCAAAGTGAAAATAAGAATTAATTCAATCCAACCCAGAAACTGCTGTCAGAAGCCTGTCCTTACACCACATTAGTATAAATATGAAAAGAACTCAATGTACTGCAAGACAAGTGAGCGCTAAGACACATCATCAAATGAAATGCTTAGCTACCTCAAGAGACCCATTCATGTTAAGTTTATTTGGGTTTCCATACGTATTTATCTTCTGTTCAACTGCTCTATAGAAAAAGAGCTCACAATATGTTGCAGTGAATGAGTCCAATTGATAGAAAACTTAAAAAAACGTACCAGAACTAACAAGATTGAGAGTTATTTTTGTCTTGCCTGCAGAAGATGCAATTAAGCTGTGCAGTCATTTTGAAAATGAATGGTATTGTTTGGCGGAAGGGTTGGGACTCCCCAATACACTCTCTTAGGAAACAGAAATAGCATGTCACACTTTAATAGCTCTGCTCGCTCAAGATACAGGAATAGAAATTTGCTTCTGAAACAGAGATAATACTGTATTGTGACTTTGCCATGTCTTAAGCCAACACAGAGAATTGCTGAGGACATTCTGACTTTCCTGTCTTTGAGTTCGGGGGAGAAAATCAATGAGACAGCTCTACTGTTTAAAAAGTCATAGTGTGTAGAGCAAATGCTAATTTTTAGGACCATGATTCATTTGGTACATTTGGGCCTTGAACTCCTTAAAGGGCTTAAATATAGGGGGAAAAAATTACTTGTTTTTTGTGATTAAAAAGTAAACATTCATTACATAATCTATACAATCCATATGTCAAGCAGTGGTCATCAGCTCTACTCCTGCAGATCCCAACATATATCTAGTAATCCGCCCCTCCCCCTTGCATAACACTACTAGATCTGTTTCAGCCAATCACAGACTTGGTAAGGACTTCATTAGCTGGAGCAGGTGAGGCAGATTGTGTTTGGAAACAGGCTCTGCGGAAATGTGGATCTCTAGGACCAGAGTTATTGACCATTAATGTAACATATGCAGGGGGAAACATGGTTTAGAATTTATTGTTTCTCAGATGTCATGAGAACAAATTCATTTATATAAATATCTATTTAACATTTATTCAGCCAGCAGCAGTTTAGCTCGGCCCATTCATGAACTTTTAGGGATTGTTTCGGCGTACTTAAATAAAGTGCAGTACAGGGGAATCAATAAAAACATAGCTCATTTAACTTAAACCAGGTTTAAAGAGTAACAAAAACAGCCACTTTTATTTCTAAGGATTAGAGACAGGTTGTAAAAATTAATGATGCTCATTTTTGGTACAAAAAACATGTAAAGATGAACCAAGGGGAAAAATCAAATGCAAGAAACATGTACAGTGCGGCCCCTTTAAGAAGGAGAGAGTGAAGATTATATGCAGGCAGAACATCTTAATATCCAGCTATTTTAAATAAGCTCACAGCATATGGTCTGTATTTACTCTTATTACTCTCTAGTGGGAACTAATAAACAACATGCTTTCCATTTACCCTTTCATCGAGCTATATATTCTATACATTTATATAAAATAATTATATTCTTATTTATAAAACTTGCATGCACTGCATGTGTATAATGACAGCTGGGAACCATCAGGGATGGCACAATGATTTCCATGGTTTCACTGTATTTTTAAACATGTAATGTAAAAGATTGGCATGTTTTATATAGAAGTTTTTCCCTAGAGCCCCGTAGAGCCATTAGCAGAAATTAGCCTAACCATAGGGGTGTTTTTTCTTTTATGCCTTACAAGGCCAAGCTCCCGGTTTGCCAGTGCATAAGTGCACAGACGATACCAATAAAAAAATTGATCTGAACGAATAATTGCGTTTCGGAATCCTAAAGGCATTTTCATTTAAAGACGTATGCTTAAATGCTTACATTTTTGTTCAAAAAATGTATTGTGTTAAAAAATGTAGTCGTTTTCAGCATTCAGCATGTAAGCGCTGAGCATGTAAAGATTTTCTTTAGTCTTGAAAAACATTCCAGGCGGCTCCTTATAAAGTGGCTTTAGAGAATGCCAAGAGTGTGTACAACTGTGTCAAGGAAAAAAGGGCCCTACATTAGAATTACTTATACACAAAAATGAAACATTTAACATGTTTCAGGGCCGTATCACATATCAGAATGCGTTATTTCATGGCCATAGGAAACATTGTTGGCTCGCCCTCCACATTTCAAAGTTTTTGAATGTTTTCAGTATGCCAAACTACAATAAAAAGTGTCCTTAATGAAAATGTTTCACTGCACTGCAAACCATGTTAGTGGCTTCTAAAGAAAGTCTTCATGCCATTGCTCAGTGTAGCTGCATGCAGTACACTCTTATAGTATCACTTTAGCCTTTTACACTGGAGGTAACACATACGTAAAGCGTGAAAATATGCTGTCAGTGCAGAAACCAACTGTTTGTTGCTGGTGACCAGTATTTATTCGGATTCAAAATTATTAGATTTTAATACATGCCACACCGTTAAGTCGTCTAGAAAACCACTCAACCAGATGCTCATCACTGTATACTATTAGTAGTCTACATATCATCGCTGTGCAAAAGGAAATATGTAACTCCAGTTTGTATTTCCATTTGAACCTTGCAGTCCTTTACAGTGTGTGACTATTTAATGATGACTGAATCAATAGAAATAATCCAAAATCATTTAAAATCTCTTTAAATCAAGTCTTTACATTGACTTCCTTGGGCAGCGATGATATAAATTTTGTTTCCAAACCCCACTGGCATTATGGTGTGCCACAGCTTCCAAATCACTCCTACACCGTTGTATTATACCATAGTTCTTATGTCCTCACTTTTATTCTGAGAAATGGAAATGAGTTCAAATGAGAGAAAGGTTACAATTTATGTTAGAAAATGTATACAAATCGTTCTTCTGTTTGCTTTGAATGACTGTATGCAACAATTTGTTCATTTTATTAAATACATGTTTTACATTCTAACAGTCATAACACCACAGACTTTAAAATTTTTTTTGTTTAGATATTAAACTCATAATATATCTAAATCTTTTAACTTCACTTGAAAAACAACATTCAAAGAATCCCCCCAAAATCTTTTCGTATATCGTCGCTGTCCAAAGAAAAACAAGTATTTCCAAAATGGCAGCTTTACAGGAGATCAAAAACCGTATTAACTTTCAAGTCAATGGAACCAATTTTTTTTTCAAGTGATTTTGGAGAATTTCTATTGGTCCATTCATTATGAAGTTTTCACACAATGGAAACGACCACTGTCATGTTTTAATGATATATATATATATTTGGATATATTTAGATACAGATATTTAGCTTATGACTGTCTGAACTAGTTTTAACATTTTTTTAAATGTAAAATATTTATACAACTAACTTTCTGGGATGAAATGATATTAGATTAACTAGACTTTGTAGCTCAGTGTTTATCATACTGAAGTAATGCTGACGATGTAACAGCTGAAATAAAAAAAAATCTAAATAATGATCTGTTCATTATGATAATCTGTGCGTCACCCTGGTAGTCAGCCGAGAGTAGCCGGCTAAAACTGGAGGAGTAGCCAAGAAAAGTTTTATGAGCTACCTTCACTGGTACCTTCTCTTAACAGGTATGCACACTAAACCTGTAGTCGGGACCAGAACTATGGTGCCAAAGTCTCAGTCTGCTTCCAAGTGAACTGTGGTTCAATTTGCTGCCGGTGGGAACTCATTTTTATGATGGTCCACACCAAACGAGGGAGAGAACGCGGTTTTCTCTGTGCTGTACTGTTTACATAGTCTGTCTATGTACGTTGTTGCTAATAAAGCCGCATCAGGTTTAATGCACAGAGCCAAACTAAACCCTGTGTACAAACTCACAATTTCAAAATATACTCAGCACAGGACTAATATTCAGCTCAAATCACCAAACCAATGTTTTCAAACACTAAATCTAAGTAATTGCCACATCTCATGTTTCATTTACTCTGTAGCACTTTTTATTTTCTCTAAATATAACACATTTTTCAAGCAAATTCTCAAATAGTAATAACTTCTTGTTTATTTATTTGTGACTATTTTGACCTTCTAAATCAACTTGAACCAGAATTAGAGGCTAAACTGATGGTGCATTATTTTTTACACACCATTTAGTGTTGAAGTATGCGTTTTTGGGAGACAGCCCATTTTTTTCTGGCAGAAGCTGGCTTGTATTGAAAAACACGTGGTTACATTGCGCTGCTCATATGATAATTACGAAGTTGCGCCTGTGTTCATTTACATGGACACTCTTAGTGGATAAGTCGCTAAATTACTCACCCACATCCGTGCAAAGTGTCGGTAGACTGTCAGTAATTAGCACCTCTTTTAGTCAAATCTGGCACTAAGAGTACATAATGGGTATGATAATATATTTTATCAGATAGAACTGAATTTTTTATCATGATCGGCTAGTAAAACTTAAAATGAAGTAACAGCTACATTTCTGACTAATCAGAGTGCACAGAGAACAGCTAGGTGTGAAGTATAGTGCACGTCAGCTTTGAACCAAATGAAAAAGAAACAGATCTGTCCCAAAAAGCCAAACTCTGATGCAGACTCAATTTGATGTGACAACAATCTAAATTTACCACAAAGTGTAAGAAAAATGCCACCTGAACTGACTGTTATGTCAATGCCTTTATGATGATGTCTACTGGAGTAAGGCTTTATATGTTAATGTAAATGTATGTCAGTTGAAGAGCTTGTAGGTGTTGTGTATCATCAGAAAAGTGAAAGTAAATTATTAACTATATTAGTTAAAGCCTGCACACAAGTCCTAATGGCATTTACGTTGCTCTTCTCTCTCAGAATGTCTAGATTATAAATCATTCCATGGGCCAAAATGGCGAATGGAGCCAAGCGATTTGATGGCTCCTGTGGGTTCACCTGAAGAAGAGGCCACACTCACCTGTGATGCCAAAGGCCTCCCTGCTCCTCAGTACAGGTACCTTACAGTTTGTTCTTTTTCCTTAGTCTTCGTTCTCCTCTTGCCGCTCTCTGTGCCAGAGACCAGCTGTGCTGTAACACTTTTCTCAGCTGATAATGGTTACATCATGAAAAATTGAGAGCTTGCTAGATTCACAGAAAAAGAAAGCACTGCAGCAGGTTTTGTTGGTACACTTGTTTATACTGTGTTTGTATGGTCTAATTGTGTGACCAAAGAAACAGAGTTGGCTTTCGTTTATTGGATATATAGCCCAAGCTGAGAAATAGTCTCCTTTAAGATCAGCGTTATCTCTTGTGGTCAGTTGCTGCTTTCTAGTGGTGTCTAATGAATTATGGATTTGGTGTCTTGAGGCTGTACCTACAGGCTCTGTCCCCAGCAAACTGCAGTGATTACCTCAGTCCCTTGCAGCTGGGGCAGTCGCACTTAATGAATGCGTTAAAACTACTGCATCAATTAAACATGGACCCCATCAGTACCCTGTGTCATTGTGTTCACACCACCTCAGAACTGGTGCTCAATATGTGCGTCTTTTTTAGCTTTGGAATTGTGAAATGGGCAGTATGACATTAGGTTATCATTATTGTGCGGAATTATGTCACAGTACATATAATGGATATAATGGGTGTCATCAGTACTTCTAAAATGCTAAACAAATGCATGTATGTCATAATGTATCTTTCATTTTAATACTGTTACTGTCACAAAAAATATCTGTACTGTTATTGTGAAGAGATGATATTCCAAGCTATATTAGAGCATTCCTATTGGTCAGTTCATCATGATTTTTTCACACAAAGTGAAGGACAGCTGCTGAGTTCAAATGATGTTGAAAAATAAAACTAGTAAAAATAGATCAGTAGTAGGGCTACATTCAAAATATCGATTCAACAATCGATCGCAAATAAGCTTGGGCCAGTACTTGAATCAAAGCAGCGATGGCTGAGTCAATGTTTATAAATTTACTTTTACACCACACGTTAATGCATGAGTGAAACAGATACTCTCAGGATCCAGGGAGTGATAAACACAGTCTTTATTCATTATTTAGCTTTTTATTTGTTTTTGTTTGAATTAAAACTCAGTGCATTCGGGATCAAGCAAGACAGAGCACAGAATAAAGTTCATTATTCAGTTTATCGTCTACTGCTGTGCATGAATGAAGTCAGCATGCCTACAATAGTTGTTAGTGTGTTAGTTATCCTTTTTTTTTAAGTACTTACCTTAAGGTCACTACCATTTTATACCACCCAGTTTGTTCATTCATTATTAATGTAGTTATAGAACCGATTTTAGGATAAACATTCAAGGTTTAAGGTGAACACTGACTTATGTTATTGTTAGTGATTTTATTTAAAACTATTACATTGCTGAACTACATAAATTCAATTGCTGTAAAACTTTTCATTTCAGTTTTCAGATTGCTGTATAGCACAGAAAATATATGTGCATATAAGTTCTGTCATTAGTCCTCTTTAGAAAGTGAACTACTGTCTAACGTGTGGGGCCAGGTATTAAAAACAGCTCATTGTTTAAGTTGTGCTTTTACTTGTTACATAATAAAATTGTGATCAGATTGGTCAGCATAGACAAGTGCTTTTGATATGGGCTTCTTTATCGCCTTGAGTTCAGTATATATATAACTGAGGGATTCTTGAGGGCTTCTCACAAAAGACATATTCAAAATACTCATACAATGTAAACCCGCCTCAGTTAGCTACTTGTGCGAAGCAGCACAGTGTAACTTCGACAACATCCGCCAGTGTATAAGCTACACAGCAACTACACAGCAACACAGCAGATATTAGCCAAATTGTCCAAAGTTCACAAGCAGGGATGCATATCACTTCGTTTAGACTTTCAAACAAACCATAAGTAAATAAAGGTTTAAAAGAATTAACAGATCACACATTCTTTCTTTTATTGCATTTTACGAAATGGGGTTTGTGAATACAGACACGGAGTCTTGGAGCAGTCAGTTAGCAGCAGCAGTGCGTCGCTCAGCGTCTTGGGAGAGGATGATTGGAGCGGCTGGTCTTAAGGAAATGAATCTTTAATCACTTCCCTGGCTTACTGTTGTTCTTCCTTCTGTGTCGAAAGCCCATTTCTTCCCTCCATTTATGGGCAGACAGTGGGTGTTTGGCTTTGCTATGCGATCCGTACCTTTTGACTTGTTCCTCCTCTGGTTTTCTTTCCCCTTTCTCCCGGCCATGCACAGGCTTTTATGCATTTCCAATGCTGCAGCCTTAGCCCAGGTGCCTTTCTTGATGTGCAAATAGGTCCAAGCTCTCTTTTCTCTCATCCTCCGCAACCGCCATAGCGAGTCTGAGTTGCCAGCTTGTGGAATAAATCAACCCTGTAAGGTCGTGAGGTTCATTAAAACCAAGGGTAGATGTAGCGCACGCTAACGTTTATTAATCTTTATCTCAATTTTCGCATTCGCCAAGGCTTTTAGTATGCCACGAGTACCAAATTCACTAAGGAACATGCAAAGTCTTTAGCGAATGCTACATTTGAACAAACACAGGCAATAAGTTGTAGACATGAAGGACAAAAAAGAAGAAATTCTCTTTACAAGAACTAGACGCACTGATCAAGGAGGTGAGTCCCAGCTGCAAAGTGACAAGCAGTTTTGGATATAACTGTGAAGAAAATTATGCAGTTGGAACCAGGCTGTTCATGGACGAACAAAAAAGAGAATGCATTAGTGCCTCCACAAGTGTTAAGCAGATACAAATATCTTTTTTTTTCTGTGCTTCCAGTGTCCTAATCAATCCGCGCTTGTCCCACAGGCATCTCTGTGGGGGAAGAATCAAAGCATTCATGTCATACAACAAACACAAAATAATACAGGCCAGTCCTTAAGGGAATAGTTTGGTGAAAAATCTAATTAAATAATGTATCACTTTTATACAGTTATGTATATGTTAGTTTATCACCAATAAATTTATTCACTGTGAATCTTAATACTTGTTATTCTATAAATTATAACAACTACAATACTGATATGCATGTTATGTAGTTATGGAACGATTAATTAAATGAAGGAAATTAAATTATGGGCTCTATAGGAGCATAAAATTGAAGTCCAAACCAGATTCGGGTTCAGGTCAGTCTGACCAGTTTCCAGCTGTCACTGCTAAATTTTGCAACCAAAACGTGGCCAGAGTCTGTACATACTGCTGCAGACTGACTGCCTGTTTGTTCAGTGCATCACTAAAAGGACAGAATGCCAGTCCTTATGCTATCATAGCTCAGAGTATTATTGCAAGCTCTACTCTGTGAATGACCAGTGTATCAGATCATAGTGCTTCCACTGTAAAACTGTCCCTGACTCATTTGGAATTTTAAATGGTTTCCCGTTAATGAATTCTTTTTATTTTGTTTATGGCAAACAGCTATGAAGACTGGCTTAAAACGAGGAACGCGCAAGTGAGAAAGCGTATTACAGTGCTTGAAACTTACCTTTTACAATTTACTCTTGCATATTTCTTCAAACAAATCACAGCATAAAAACAAAACCTTCACAAGAAAACAAACCCAAGTCTGACCCAATACTGAATCTAAAAAATCAGCCTGAAATCATCCAAAATGGGATATTTTATCAGGCTTGGGTTAGCAGACCTTTGGCCCACATGCATACTCATTTGAAGGCAAACTGAATATTCCCTTCGTTTTTAACAGAGCAGCAAAGGAACATTCTGGCTCTGTTTTTTACAGCTGTCAACAAAACGTTCTGCAGAGTGAGATTTTCCCAACTCTTGTCATCAGCTGCAGTGATTAAACTGGATGTAGTTTCTTTGAGTGTACCAAAGAATATGCTCCTGTCTTTTCCCACCTTAAATAAACCCAACACTACGCCATAAAAGCCCTCCTCTTGTAATGATCTATTTCACCATTGACACTTTCACCATGCCATCATTTTCATGGCTGGACCACTATAAGGCATGGCACAGCATACGGATCAGTGTCAGATTGATTTACAGAAATTAAGGGTAGTCCTGACTAAACAGATTCTCTATTGAAAGGAAAATGTAGTCCAGAACTAGGATCAATCCCCATGCGGGAAATTTACCCTTCGTGATTAAGGGGGCAGTATAACTTGCTCACATGACTCCTTTTCTGCCAAAATAATTTTAGACCCCCCAAAAAATACCAAAGCAGAAAGATTTGACAAACTCTGTCAAATCCCCATGCTAAGTCGAGGCAAGATGCATCAAGAGCGAACTGCCAAAAAAGATTTGATTTAATCCACAGAGAGCCTTCGGTAAGCTTTCATGACTGGAGACGGAAATGTCACGCGTACTCATGAGGAAGAATCCTGCGAATTACAGAATGAACGTTTAAGAAACAGTGTCAAACCCAGTGCCCACCACATCCCACCTATTAAAGTCTACACAACAATTCAGCGTCAACTGAACCGCTGCGTCTCGCATGATGAATTAGTTTTCTACCTAGCCGCTAGTGCAGCCACACAGTGAAGACTAAACAGCAAATTACTTGTGCTCGATTGCCCTGCAGAGTGTCAAAAAACTCCTTTTTGCTTTTTACACGGTGGGCTCTGCAACGCATCTCCCATCTTGATTAGAATTTGTGCGCGTGCGAGTCAGTTAGTGGGAGCCAAGCTTTCCTAGCCAGCTGAGAGTGGCTGGCCCATGCTGGCTGTGCGTCTGTGTTTGAGAGAGATTTCTTTCTTGGCTGGATCGCGCGTAGGCTGCCGTGGCTTTTCTCTCCAGGGTGAGTCTACAGGTGCAGGACGTCTGAGCTCCAGGAGATGAGTGGAGAGAGAGTGGGGGAGAAAGAGGAGGAGATTGAGCAGATGAGCCTGCAGCCTAGAGCCCAGAGCATCAGTCTTATCGTCAGCCAAGCCTTCCCTTCCCCTTCCATACAAAATTGATATGAACAGCAGGGTTGACTAGAGTTCAACCACGGTGACACAAGAGACACCAGCGCTTTCCAGAAAAGCCCTGAGGCGGATGTAACCTCGCTTCACACCTCCTTCTCTCCCTCACTCACTCACTGCCTCCGTTCGGATGTGGCACCTATTTACGGCCGCGTGTCAAGTGCCCTTCATCAGGCCTCAGCTCTCTCTACATCTACATCTATTTTTAACTGGCTTGTAGAGCTGAAACCAGCCTATTGATGCTAGTGTGCAGCTGCCATTTGCATCTCATGTAAAAATAAGGGGCTCGCGTTAGAAGCAGCTGGTAATTTGGACAGAATGCGAGTGCGATTGTCTCTAATGCCGAGATGTTAAGAGCATGGCTTTTTGTTCTGGTCCTTACCCCCTGATCCGCTTCATGTTTGCACTCTGTGCGTCTGCTCGTACAGATAACGATTCTGAAAAGGCCCAGGCATTAAACTCCAGGCGTGAGAAATAAAAATATACGTAGCGGCCTGTGGGATGAAGAGAGCATCGCGGATTCATGCGAAATCGCATCCCAGCAATGTATGGTTAACCTGCACTGCCGAGAGAAACCAATGTTTTGGAATGAATGCGCGAATACTGATGCGTGGGCGGCAGCTAACCAGCCTATGTCCTGCCTTGTCTGGGCACTGAGAATTTGTCGATAGCGAATGGGCAAAGCATCTCACACACATTACTCGATAAACACACCAGGAGGTGGAGGTAATAACAGTGTCATGGGGATTTGGGTGTCATATAATCCTCCAGGCGTCGTGGGATTCAGCTTCTTCAATTGCCCCCCAACCCCCCCAACCCCTTCTCTAGGCGCTATTTTCATGCTTGTGAATTAGAACGTTGTACCAGATTCCTCTTCTTCCTGCATCCGTTTCTGTGCACATACTAAACCATGGGAATAGTACTGATACCCTGTCAAAGCAAAAGACTTGCAGTGATCTCCCTCATGCTTTGAACGGGTCCCTGCAGGACTGGCCCGGCCTCTGAATGGCACGCTAGCTGCTTTGACCTCCGGTGGGCTGCCATCCAGAGCCCTGGTGACTGAGACAGCTGAAGCGTGAGGAAGCAGGATTGATGACCCTCTCTAGTAGTAATTAAAGGCCAATGAAGAGAACTGACTGATTAGAGCTTTGGAATATCAACAAAACCAGAAACCTAGACCAGCAGTTTGTAGAACCTGTTAGCAAATCATAGTTTTAGATTATATTGCTAGAAAGAATACATTTAAGGAACTACGCATAGTGCTCTTATTACAGGTCCCTCTTATAACTGGGTTGAGGCAGGGGACGCTATTTTTTTCTTTTGCTTTATCATTTGATCCTAGTAGTTGCATACACTAGAATGGATGTGCAGAAAATACAGTGATATTATGTTAAGCGTTGAGCTTTATCAAATAAAATGACATGTTGAGGGGCATTTCATCAAAGTTGTGGTGTAGTATATTTTCATCTATTTTTATTTGGTCATGAAACGGTAATTAATCGAGGTAGTTCATGTCAAACAGACTCTATCGTCTGGGAGTTTGTGACTGCTTAGTTTAGCCATTTATCTGAAGCAATTTCGCTTGAGGCCATTTAAAGCATTCTGTTTCACCTGAAAAAAAGAGCTGAGAATTGTTTTTACAGGTGTTTTTCTCTAGAATAAAGTTGCTACTTAATCTGCCTGTAGCACGGAGCGTGCTCAACCAGCCCCCCTGCTTTGCTAAAACAATCTCATCTGTGTTAGGCCCAATAAATGCAGTGTTAATGTAGCGTATCATATTACCCAACGTAAAACCTTCAAAGTTGAGTGATGTTTACATGTGGGAATGCTGCTGTTTTGCTATGGTTTGCGAGTTTTTTAACTGGTGGTAAATTAGTTTATAACATTACTCTGGCTATTACTGCAGTAACTTGATTAGCCGTCACCAGGCCCAGGCCTAACTGAGATCTTATGCCATAAAGTTGCAGTGAGTACTATATATTATGTTGGTATTTGTCTCTCAAAGTTCAGTGGAAGTGCAGATTTGAACCTGTCGATGTAGAATGTGAATCACATGTAATTATGTAGTTATGCAGTTACATTTAAATATCATAGTGAAATGACAGTAATAGCTCTGAACTTTAAAAAAGGTTCAAAAAGGGTTAAAATAGAGCGAAACGTCCCGTCTCTGAGGGGAAGCTCAATTATCTGTGACGAGTTACTGTAGTGTGTTTTAGTTAGTGTAAGGCCATATCCAAGTAATTTCTAAATCAGCTGTGGGTCTCAAGCCTGTGGCTGCCCGCTGACGATGATGTGGTGAGTGATTATTTGTGCCTCTGCAGGTGGTCGCTGAACGGCACACTGATTGATCTCAGGGCCGACCATCGCCGTCGGCTGTCTGGGGGGAACCTGGTCATTAGGAGTCTGGAGCGGGCCCAAGATGCGGGAATCTACCAGTGCACTGCCTTCAACCCGCTGGGAGCCATTCTTAGCAGGAGAGCCAGCCTCCAGTTCGCATGTGAGTCACCCAGTGTATACCACAGCATGCTCCTGACCCAGTGAGAGCTGACTGCTGTTACAGATGGTCACATTAAAGATTGGGCTGTTAAAGGTCAAAGAACTAAACCTGGACTAGGAGTGGGCAGTTTAACTAAAATATAATCTCGCTATTTGAGGACATTTTTATGATACACAATGCCCATCATGAAATACAATTTCTTCTGAGTTTATTAAGCTGGAACAGATACAGTGCACCAGCAGGAAGATATTTTTTTTACATGCTGCACATTACCATTAAGGATTCTATTACTCTCAATTAACTATTCTATTAAAGATGCTATTAAATTATCTTAAATATCCACATATTCTGGAAAAATAAGAAATGTACTGTTGCAACAGTACTTGTGCATTTTGATGTTTAATTAAACTTAATTGAAAACTACAAGGCAGTCAAAAAACATTGCTAATAAATATTTAGTTTTATTTGGTATTTCTTTAAGTTGTACGTGCTAATCCAGGATTCTGGCAACCTTTCACAGGTTGATGGCTCTGTTTGAACAGCAGTGAGCGATGCAGAGGAAACAACATCTTTGTAATCTTTGTCTTAAAATTTAAAGAAAACTTTTCGATCGTCTCTTGTTAGTTAACTTGGCAGTAAAGAAGGTTTTTAAACCACTCTTTATAGCCGAGCATGCATCAGCTGTATATAAACCTGCTACTGCCTGCCTAAGTTAGCTGTGGACAGATAGTTAGCCAGCACACTCTTGTTTTTTCCTGCATATGAAATGCAACTGGGAACAAGCTAGCTGGCAATCTGGAACAGCAGGAAGATCCTCCACTATTGTCACCTCAGTAGTCAATTAGTCTCACAAGCTGTGCCAAATCACAGTTTTCTAGTGTCTAGAAATGGCAGTTGCATGCTAGTGGTGACAAGCAAGCATCCGCCTTGATAAACAAACATTTGTTTGAATTTATTGAATATTATCGAATACTATAAAATATTTCTGCCAATCTGTCTCTCATTCTTGAAGCATCTATGGTAAAACCTTATTTTGAAGCCTTCCGTGGCGCTCTTTTCAAACAATCATTCAGTCGTGCAATTCTTACTGTACGGTTTAAGCTCAGAAAAGAATGTAATTCATTATAATGATGACATAATTTGATCTATAGATCAAAAGTCCCTATCCTGGACAGATTTGGACAGTGAGGACAATTATTTCCATATCACAAGTCCTATTACCTTGACAGCTAAAATAATGTAAAGAAATATGCAAAGCGCCAAAAAGAAATGCATATCCATCGTGTTGGATGGAGCAGAGCTGTGCTGTGGGGTAGTAGTAGACCAGCTTGTGTAAGTAATCAGCTACACTGTCAGAAAAGCTAGGAGAGAGCCTCCACATCAGCTGCTTTGTTTCTGACCAGTTCCTTTTCTCCTCCTCCATCCTCACCTTCCCTCGCCCTGTTTACCATTCATGGCACTCTTATTTTGTCCTTAACACTTCACAAAGTCTTGCAAAGCCGTCCTAGCATTCCGGAGCCTCATTATGAGTTCTTTCTTGTTGTTGTTGTTTCTGGTTCTAGTATTCCTGTGTATGACCTTTTCCTGGCCGTTGTTGTTGGCTGATTACAGATTTGACTGTGATAACCTTGTCTGCCTTTGTTTTTGAGCATTCCGCCCATATTAAATGCGACTCCTGGAAAAGCCCAGATAAAGCAACCTCTTCATCCTACTGCCTACAACTCTCCAAACATTCCGCCAGGCTAAAAAAAGAAATGTGCTCCGTAAGCTGGTGGTGTACTTTTGCAGTTGTTCGACAAATCTTGCCCCGAATACTGTCTTACTTAGAACAGCCACTTACGCTGAGATACTTTTTCTGTCAATAATAGTTTGTCTTGTGATTGTGGCTGCGACTGGCCTGCTATAGCTGGCTTAGGTTTCTGGTGCATGCTTGCTGAGGCAGCAGAGCCAAAGCAATAAACAAGCAGCAAGCTAAGAGCCTGATTGGCTACAAATGAGTATCCATTTCCCCCCGTCCATAAAAACATTGTCAAAAAAACATTGTCATTGTTACAAGCTTCACCTCTTGTACAGTTGAGCACCTACATGGAATATGAATTGCTAAAACGCCAATCGGTAATGACCTTCCAGAACAAATGATTGTTAGCATAGGGGTTTTCATTTGAGATAATTACTGATACGATTTCATGGCCCAGGCCTGTTTTCAGCTATTTAATTAGAATCAGCAATAACATCAGAAATGTGTGCTTTCTTCCAGAGTGGGCGAGGAGTAAATGTTTTATATTCATCTTTCAGTTAATGAATTTCAGCTATTCCCGCAGATTGTTTTTTTATATAATTTTGTTTTAGATATTCACCACCCTCATATTTTCTTTTCCTTTCCTAACATCACAGACTTGAATTTCAAAACTCAGACAAGAAGTGCTGTGTCAGTGCGCGAGGGCCAAGGAGTCGTTTTACTATGTGGTACGCCTACATACGCAGGAGGTGAGGCCAGAGAACATGTTGTGTTATTCACAATGCTTTTTCGGTCTTACACCATGTTTTATTTATAAATCATTCAAGGCTGAGCTTACTGTAGAGCTAAAAAATTGATAGCTTACATTTAAGTGTAATGTCCAGACTAAAACACATGCAGACTAAAACACAGTCCGTGTTTCACTACAAGCAGCACTAGGGATTTGTGAATAATAGATTTTATTTATGCTGCATATGGAAATCCTTATATAATGTTTTAATGAAAGATTCAGAGCAGTTATATAACTTACTAGTACTATATGAAACTGCTGCATAGACTTTAGACTGTAGATAGATATAATAGAGATTGTGTTAAGATCTGTTCAAACTTAAAGCATTAATTGAGAAAACAATACACAAAATCTATACAGAATCAACATTTGTTAGGTGTACTTTTGATTGGGACATGCCTGTCTTTGTGTAAATAATAATAATAAATATATTTGTTTGGGTTTTTTTTAATGAGATTGGCAGGTTTGCATTCATCATGAGTTACATTTTTAAATTCAAAATATTCCAAAAATGCTGTGCCACATTATCACGTCTTAAACGTATTAAACACACAGAGGTTTAGTCCAGAGGTGAATCATTATTTGCATTTTAGGGTTCGCCTGTCCCTCAGCGTGAGCAAGGTGAGTGGTTAGATCCCATTGTGTGCCATAAAGTCTGAAAATCAATGTGGAACATTAAGAACTGTCACGAAAATACAGTTATGCAAGTATGTAAACTTTTTTGTGTTAAAGTGGATTAAAGTGATTTTATGTGTGCACAAGTGTTTACTAGTTATGCGCTGGCTAGCGGTACTGCTAGGGGTCGGCTGATTATTGGCTTACTAATGCTATGGTGGTTTGAACACATTCAGAGTCTATGTGCCTATAGCAGAGCTTCAGTGGACTAACTGTGCTGACTATTCTGTGAAAGCGGTTTATTATTTATAAAATTACTTAATAGTTTGCATTTAACAAAGAAGTTCTGCAGCTCTACTTCCAAAGATTCCTCCACTCTGCCTAGACTAAACGGACTAAAAATTTTCAACACATCCCACTATAACTTACACATAAAATACACTTTCAGTCAAATAGTAAAAAGAAATAGACATGTTAACACTTATTCTCTCATTGTTGTTTTGTTATTGATTTTTACGAATCAGTGAGTGTTTACTGCATGATTGTGCAGATGTTTAATGTACTGTTTTCACTGTAATATATATACAGTTACAGAGGTTATATAGTTTTTAGTCTGTATATAGTGTACATTATTTAGAGCTAAATGTTACATTTCTGCAGCCTATACTATCTAAATTATCACCTAAACTCTACAATGTCTATACACTATCACTATTTAAAGCTGCATGCACTAAATTTTATAATGTTCTAATAAACATTCATTGTCTGAAAGAGTTCATTCTTGTAGATGTTCACAACATAAGAATCAAATTTATGTTAAATGAATGTCAGCCCCAGATATTGAGTATCTTTAATGACTGATAATCATGTTATCGACCCTGAAAAAGCATATCAGTCAACTCCTAGTCACTACTGAAACATTTTGTAAAGTTGTAATAGTGTTGTAATTGTTGACTTTGAACCAGTTTGGTAAAAGGATCCATATAGGCATTTACTAACAGCAACCACAGGCATTATGTCCAGGTATAGCACCGTCTGTAATTATCTACACCGCCAGCAGTTGTCTGCATAAGCATTCATCAGTGTGTTTATATAACTGGGTTATGTAAGTATGAGTTATATTAGGTCCTTAATTGTAGACTTTAAGATAAAGGTCCTGGTAATCTGGATTTACAGTACTGTGTGGTGTAATTTGCATGCGAGAGATTATGTATTCATTTACTGGGGTTCTGCCTGTCGCATCCTCTTCAGACCTGTCCTTCGCGTGGGTGTTCAACGAGTACCCGTATTTTGTCCAGCAAGACAGCAGACGCTTTGTCTCTCAGGAGACGGGAAACCTATACATTGCTAAAGTGGAGCCGTCAGACGTGGGGAACTACACCTGCGTGGTGGTAAACCGCATCACAAAGGGCAAAGTGCTCAGCTCTCCTACTCCTCTGGTGCTGAGAACAGACGGTAAGGAGGTTTTGTGATCATATCTTTTGGGAAGGAGTGCTTTGATAGGTTGTTTAACATCTGTGCTGGTCTGTGTTAACTATCATAAATTGCTGCTATATGGATTGTTTGAGGATCATTAAAAGTGGCTTGAAGCAGCCATAACATTGCATGCATTTCTATTGCAAACATCAGCTGGAGAAACCACGTACATCACCTTATTTGTAACTAGACTGGCTCAGTGCCACTGAATCATCTCTGTATTTATAGATATTTTGCTCATATATTAGCCAGCATTCTTCAAAAGGCTTATATCATGAACAAACACCCTACTCATTCCAGTCTACGAAGTCTGCATATAGAAACCAAGCTGTGAAAACAGCCTGCTTTGAATAAATTGTTTCTGTGATGTCACAAAGAAAACAAGACGTGTACAATTATCTGCCTATCCAGCATACAGCAGTTCAGTCCTGCCTATTCACACTGTTAAGTTATACAGAACATTTCAGTATTGCTGTAAATTAGCTTTTTGAATTAAGGGGAAAAAAACTAGCAGTTAATGAAAGCAGAGTTCATTTACACATAGCAGCCTTAATAAGAGACTAAGAGAATTTCTTTACAGTGTGGTGAAAGGAACAAGAGGTTGTGATGTATTTACTACCCATGACCATCAGTGAATCTACACATCTTGTGAGCTTTTATGTAATGTGAATCAAAATAGTGGTAAATCTTAAAAAATATTCCATAGTGTAGTTAAATGTTGGATTACTTGGAAATGTTTAATAGTAAAAAAGAAATATTTAAAATATATATTTACTAGTATTTACAAACAGGTTTTAAGGGGTATTTTGCCTCACAGCATTCTGCATGAGACATTTAGCTTTCTCGTAGGGCTGTGTATTGACAAGAACCTGGTGATACCATATGTATTGTGATACAGCAGTCATAATTCAATATATCGTGATATATTGCGATATTGCAAGCAAAGTGATATATTGTGATTTTTCAAATCCTACTATGAAAACACACCACTATATGAACAGGCTTGCCAGTGCTTACAATAGTATTGCACCCTTGTGTTGCTTGTTAATATTGGAGTGTAGCAGAAAATGGATTACAACACTGCCATCTAGTGGTCAGAGGTTTAAACACAACACACAATGATTCTATGTCTGCCAGGAATCTGTGTATCGATACTGTGTTTTTGAGAATTGATACAGTATCACGAAACACAACATCCCGATATTCAATATTTTAATATTTTCTTACACCCCTACTTTCTACCAACTGTGAAAACCGATTTCATGTAATAATTTTCTGTAATAGAACCTTGGAACATTACTTTAATCACTCAGTAAGTTTCTTTAGATCATTTCACAAAAAAACTTTTTTTACATCCTAACCATTAAATTCAAACCATTTACAATTACAAAGATTTATTGCAAATGTAATTGTATATATAGCAGTAGGAAACCAATACATTTCTCAGACATGAGCACTTCTGTTTACTACAATACAACAAGAATTCACTTATAAATGTTGTTGCTTTATTAGCAGAATGTTTGTCGATACTGATTTTGAATCTTAACGGGCACTGGTTTTCTCTGCAGACTGATGTGTATATATATATATATATATATATATATATATATATATATATATATATATATATATATATATATTAGTGAGGCCCTAATTTGACATTGTTTCAAAGCAACTTTACAGGAATCCAGGCCAAACCCTTAATGAGCAAGCCAAGGGTGGCAGTAACAGAGAAAACTCCCCTAGAGCGCAACAGAGAAACACTGAGAAGAACAAAGAATCAAAAGATGTACACATTCTCTTCTTGTCAAAAACTGATGCTGGGATCTGCACCTTGCTTTGCGTGTTAGAATGTTTGTTGTACAGACTATTTTGCTCTTTGTCTTAAAGATGCACTTTTTTATATAGTTGTTAGGGCTTTGCTTTCCTGGTTAGCGCCCCAGATTGCTCTCTAGGAAATGTCGCCCCCGTTCTGCTGTTGCTTTCTCATAAAACAAACCTTGCCAATGGCGGAATGAAATATTCACCAACATTGCAAGAGCAGCTGCAAACACCACACCTCACCACACCACGCCAGCTTCCAAATCTTTGTGAATTATTTGTGGCCTTTGTTATATCTCATCCTCCAAAGCTCAGGCCGAAGATAACATTTCTCTCCCACTGAGCGCTGGTGCATGTGGTTTTAAAGCTCATGTGCTGTTTGTGCTCATTGTTATGCACATGTCTCGAGACGTATATGAATTATGAATGGATAAACAAAGTCTTTTGTGTGCCATAGGAGCAATGGGTGAATACGAGCCCAAAATAGAAGTTCATTTCCCTGACATGGTTCCAGCTGCCAAAGGATCTGTTGTGACGCTGGAGTGTTTTGCTCTGGGGAAGTAAGTGGAATTCCATAGCTTTTGCAATCATTTGCTCGCCTTTTCCTCGGTTCTAACAGGGATCTCGACGTTTCAGGAGCAGGCGTGTTTTTCAACCAGGCTCTATTTCCCCTCCTCCCGCCACCTTTTAAATCATGCTTGTCAAAGTCTGTTTAGGGATCACCATATAACAGCAGGCTTTTTTTATTTACTCCTGGGATTTTTTGCCCTAAAGCAATTCTGCTGGCTCACTTGATCACGTTAGTGGATGAACCATGCATGTTTTCTCACTTCCCTCCTGTGAAGTCACCTAAAAGGCAATGAGGGTGCTATGGTATGAAAAGATTTCAACTGAGTAAAGTGAGTGAAGTCAGTTGAGCCGGTTATTTAAGAGTTACTAAATGGAGGTCCTGTCCACATTTAAGAAGTAAGCAGAGTCTTAGATCTTCTGGAAAAAACAGCAATTCTGCTGATTCACTTGATCCCATTAGTGGATGGATTCTCACATTCCTGCAGAAACGGAGAAGAGTGGATTAAAAGGCAGAAGTAGCTGTTTTTGGTGTAGACGGAGGGTAATTACTACATTAACAGCATTACAGTATTAACATTTGGAATTGCCTGGTTGGAAGGGCACATCATATTTTCACTCTTCATCTGTTTCAGTCCAGTTCCTGAGATAACATGGAGAAGAGCTAATGGAGTTCCGTTTCCCAGCAAGGTTAAGATGAAGAACTCCAACGTTGTTCTGGAGATACCTAGTTTCCAGCAAGAGGACGCAGGGGGCTACGAGTGTGTGGCAGAGAACAAGATGGGCAAGAACACCGTGAAAGGGCGACTTTCCTTCCACGGTACGTTTCCATCTGAATCTCCCCCAGCCCCCCCACCCTCCTCGTAAAACATTAATTGGTTTGCTAAGATTTTTTTCCTGGGACACATTAGCATTCACCAGCAGGACTTGTGTCAGGCTTGCCTTTACTTTGAGCTTTGGACTCCAAAGCAAGATTGCCATGCATTGTCACTCCATCGTTTCTAATTTTTGTCCGCATTTCAGAGCCAGGAACTCTGCCAGTTTTTGCCATTTCACGGGAGTTTTTCAGTCAATTATTTTCTTTTCAGTGCTTTCCTACTCTGTCTTGACTCTCGTATGGTTTCCATGACCACATGGTTCAGAACAAAAAAAAAAAATTGAGCTTTGTATAATTGGTGTTGGCAGCACAGTGTTGTGTGCATTAGCAAGTGTCAGTGGTGTTAAATGTTGATGGAAACACCATTTAGTTTATCCTGGAATTCAGAAAGGTGGCAAACAGGAGCAGGTTTTTTTTGTTTTTTTTTGCAGAGAGTCAAATTAATTATTTCTGAACTGATTATCACCGAGATGCAAAACCTTTTTAGATCCTGTACACATGCTAAAAAGAAGATTCTTGGAGAATTCCTGACATGGGGTTCTATGCAATTATTTAAACATAACATGTTTAATCTTATGAGGAAAATACAGTATTGTGATTTCATCTATTTCACCCACTGTGAATTATGTGCTTTCTTGATGCTGTTGCTCCATTTAGTTTGAAAAAAAACTTGATTTAATAAAACAACAGATTTGTAGATTTTTATTGAGCTTGTCTCACAAACTACTATTCTGAAAAAGAAAGAAAAAAGAAAAATGCATGAACAATCACATGTTTTATCATAATTATGGTTAAATCATGATTAAACAAAACACTAACAAGCTTACAGGTCAGAACTGAACTTGCTGAGAAAAAACTCGAACAGTCTTTTATAAACTGATGTAAAACACAGTTGCATGCAGAAAGCTCACATTCTAGGTGCTGAAATATGTATCTCTGTTCAACATGGGCATGTCCACATTGCAGGGGCATAGCCACAGGTAGATCTGGGTGGGCTTGGGCCTACCACAAACCTACCCAGTCAAATATGGACAGACTGTTTATTAAATTCTGCCTGAAGTGTTTGAATTTGAAGCCCTAGCTGTGGTCAGGCTGTACTTAGAGGGGTGTCTCTGTCTGTAGAAGTGAGAGTATGTCATTTTCTATACATCCAAAGTAAATAAAAGTCTTTTAGAAACTTAGTTTTCGTCCGTAGTCCACAGGTTTGGTACTTAAAATGCTTTTATCACAGAAACTAAAGTAGACTGTGTCAAAATGTCAAAGCAAATGTGTACTTTGATGCATCACGTCATGACAGTTAAGACGTACATGGTGAAGGCGGTTCACGCCCGCTATGGCAGTATACTTTAGTATACTCTAGGATAGTTCGGTTTAGGCTTTTAAGTTTGCGATGTTCTTCGTACATCTTGGGCAAGAGATTCTTTATAGTAGAGATTCTTTATAGTAAAGTATGAAGTACGATCCAGCATTCTGGCTCGTGGATGCAGTCCTGCTGTTGTTTTGGATTTTCATAGGGTGGAAAAAATCGGGTGATGACTGCACAGCTGTCAGGAGTAGACTGCGGCCTGATATTATGACCACAGCAGGACATTAGCATGTTTGGAAATTATATCTACCAAATTGGACCCACCCACTTTTTCACAAGCTTACCTAAAAATTTATTTCTACTCTGACGTCAGATTAAAAAGAGTTGAAGGGCCCAAGTCTTTAAATGTTTCCCCAGTGAGATAGGATTAATGTTTTTTTTCTCCAGGGGCGTAGTCCTCTTACAGTCTAAAGAACTGAGCTACAGTAGCAATAAAAAAATTATATACTGTTAAAATCTGGAAGCTTTAAAATGAAATGGAGCAGCGGCGCTGTTGTAATAAGCCTCAGTTCTATTGGAATAGGGTTTCAGGGTTAATTCCAAAACTAAAACAATTCTGTGTAAGAGACCTGCAGCATCTCACGTCTCTGTTTTACTGTTCACTGTGTACCTCGTCAATAAAGTCAGTCAGTGAAGCAGTCTGCAAGTTCTGTTGAAAACAAACTATCATGGTCTGGAGTACTATTCCTCACAGATGCGGCGGCACTGTTTGTCAGCTAGAACGTTTTGTCTGTAGAAATCAACTCAAAAAAAGACTCACCGCATGGTTACAATCCAACATTTACCCAAACTTTTACAGTAGTTACTGAATAATAAGCCTAATAATGAGATGTTTAAAAGGTGTTTCTCAGCAGTTCTCTGTCCGGTCCTCGGACAACCCCAGGCAGTCCACATTACTTATTCTGTTCCAGGACTGAATGCAAATCTATGGAATGCTGAACGACAATAGGTTGCTCACCTCGTTTTTATGGAGGTGGAAAAATGTGTTTTTACGAAGAAAAAGGCAGCATGAGATGAAGGAGCAATTAAGGAGAGATAAGGAAGGGATGGGTGTGATGAAGATTTTTATCTTGGCAAATCTGAGCACAGTGCGTGACTTTATTGAGATCTCTGCTAAACCTCATGAGGACTAAACCTCTTTTTCAGCTGTAAAATATGTAAATTACATGTTTGTGGTCTGTCATCTTTTGAATGACTTAATCCCACAGAAAAGAGGAGAACAGTCTGAAAAGGGCCTGAGGAATCAAAAACAACTGACATGCATTACTGTAAGAAATAAGGACTGAAAAATAGAAAACTGGCCACAGCTAGACTTTATAACTTCAGTTATCAGCAATTATGATTGTCCTGATCATTGTTGCAGCATTTTATCATCTCTTGTGTTGTGGATGTCCTTAGTTATTTTCTTGTTATATTTAGATGTAGATTTGCAACTGTGTGTAGTGGACAGCGTACTGCTTGTTCTGTTCTCCTGCTCAGTTCGGTTTTAACTGTGATGCAGTGTGAAATATAAAATGAAATCTGAGCAGCAGGACTGGTGAGCAAAACTCTTTCCATCTGATCTCAATGTTGTCTGGGAGAAACTACACGCTCTGTAGTGATTTTTTTCATATTCTCCTTTAATCTAAGACTCACCTTACCTGTGATCTGATTTGTCAGCACAGAATAAATGCTCCTACCTTGAGCAACTTGGCCACATGGAGTCCTGAAATGCGAGCCACCCATTGCAGAAATAGGATCACTCCCATTGAAAAAAACAGAAAAAGGAACCTCTGTCCTCAGACAACACACACAGTATAGAGAACAATACACACTGAGCACACCTCCAGCAGCAGTGCTGTGTTTGATTCAGTACAGCATACACAAACACACCAACACTGTGTCAGTGCTGAGGATGATCCACCACCCAATTAATAACTGTTTTGTGGTGATTCTGTAGGGGTTCTGACCAAGCAGGGTAATAGGAGGCTAACAAAGTATGAAGAGAAACAGATAAACTACAGCCTGTAATTGTAGAATTACACAATCCACCTATATAGTATGTGGATATAATAAAACCAACACTGCATGTAGAAACAAGGCAGGAATCATTGGTAAAGTGGCCTTTTTGTGTGTATTGTATTTCACTTTCAATATATTATTTAAATCAAAATATGCAATACGAACAATTTCATATCTTACTATAAAGAGGTCTAGATGAGGCTTTCAAGTGGCATGTCTGTTTGTCAAGGGATGCCAACAATCAGGAAAATTTAAAAAATGCATAGTGGTGTACAGTAAGTAAACTATGATTGAAACAAAATAGCATTAATAAATCTACAGTAAATAAAAAAAACATTTTTCATATTCTCGTTTTTCATCGTCTTTTGTCTTATCAAAGCTCATATTGAGAAAATATCTATAACTATCATTGTTTTGTATTTGTGGCATATTGTCCACCCTTACATCTTGGAACACAGGCGGATTAGGAACTGTGTTCTGGCTGGGAGTTTTAGCGTATAAATCTTTGATCTGAACAATGTAATGTGCATTGCCTCATTATATGCCAAAAACTTCATAGCAGTTCCCACATTGTTTGGTCTAGACAAAAGCCAAATAATAGGCCCATGTCTAATTATCAGGCTGCACAATAAAATGTGTGGGTGGTAACTTTTTTTTGTCTATTAAAAACTACTTTGCACATTTCCATAAAAAGGGCATTTTATATAGAAGTGCTGGCTGTATGGGCTCATACAGACGAAAATATTTGACTATATTGCATTGCTTAATCGAAAGGGGTTTTTAGGGGGTTTACCCGTATCTTCAACTGATTTTCTGCATAGCCATGCAGCAATAGTGACAATATATTCCTCAGATGATTAACACTTTGCTCCCACTTTCCTTGTCAGTGTTAATCAATATCAGTATACATCCTCCAGTGAAGGGCTTTTTTATTCTTAGCTTCAAGCATTTGTCTAGTATCTCTGACATGTCAGTTTAATCACTGTCAGTTATTTAGCTTGATTGCAGTCCAAATTCTGCATTAATGTAGCCCGGTTGCAAGAGATGAAGTGCATGTTCCAAAGCTTCTGCCAAAATCCATTCCAAATGGGGCCGATTCCAGAATAATCATCAGAGCCAGGGCCTGGAGCTCCTTCAGTTATGATTTGCTGCTTTGTGATTGGCTACACCAGAGGGCTTGGAGATGCTATTGTTCACATGTTGGTCCAAAGATTTGTAATTCACAACACTCTTCCAGTTGCATCCGGGCACGGGGCAGAATACAGCACTTTTAAGGTTTCCTCAGGGTTTTCATCCGACTTATTGGAAAGGTTAGCAGAATATATGCCAAAGCAGTCTTGCACTGCAAAGGTCTTGCCTCTGAAAGCAGGCTCTGCTCAACACTGACAGACCGGAGGAAGCTTCTCTGGATGCTGCTTTGCGCTAGCTCTGTGCCAGAGGAGGCCAAAGGCTAGTGCCGCTCTGGGCTTGAGGTCAAGAGAGAATGGAAATGAAGAGAAACCGTATGGTTCCACTGATGTGAAACTGTATGGCGAACTGTGGGTGTTGCTAATGAAATCGTACATTGAATTGACATACTTATGAATTATGGTCCAACCAGGTTTATCACAGGCAGATGTGCTGCAGTCAGTATATGTGAGCTATTTACATTTTACTATTTTCCATATTTCTACTCATTTGTGTTCCGGTGCCTACATACAGTAGTGTGTGTTATATTTAGGTTTTATTGACGGTCAGCATTGGCAATGCTTTTATATTACAAGACCACCTTGGCAGCACAGAAAATCCACAGTATTGCATTATTGCAGCATAATGCAATTGCAGTGTAAATTCCAAGAGTGATATACCAAACTTGAGCACTAAATATTTTGTTGCAGAGGCAGATTAACCATTAAATTGTTCACCAGTGTTCATCAGTGTTAAAATGTTCACCAGTGTTCATCTGTGTTTATGACAAGTTCTGAGGAAATGCAACACCATTAAAGATTTGAATGCACGCAAAAAGTAACATCCCTTTAATCATGCCAGCATTAGAAATGAAAAAAATTCACAAATGGTGCCAATGTGTAAAGTATAGCTAAAGATCCTGAAATTGTAGGATTCTGTAGGTGTAGAGGACGAGACTTGTGGAATTCTTGTATGATTCATATTGTTACCATTTTACAGAAAACTTACAGAATGTAAATCTATTGAAAGCTTTTTTCTTGTTGTTGTTTTTCAGCTCAGTGGTTTTACATTTTGCTGCATCAGTTTTTCCAATATATTAAAACACAGTGATGAATGTCCCGATATGCAGTGGTTCTAAATTGCATCATTTATACTTACATTTCTTATGTTTCCTGGATCATGTAATCGCCTCGATTTATCAAAACACCTACAGAACATGTGACATAACTCTGGATGCTTGCAGCGCATGAGTCATTATTTAGAGGACTCATATCAGTATTGCGAAGGCAGATAATACAGCAATAATTCACAAATTATCTATTGTGAAGCTTTGTATGCTGCTAAGCAAGTTCTATGTTCTATTTATTTATAGACACTCTGCTCCTCCTGGGTAAAAACGCAGATGTGCACATAGTCAGACATGAGTTCTTGTCTTGTCTCTCTCATACATGTGCAGTCTTATCTGTATCCTGCTGCAACCAGTGTTATTATTGTATAGCACCTTGACATATAAGTTGCTGTTGTGATGTCAGAGGAATGCTGTCATTTACAATTCCCCTGTCAGATTTTTGACCAACTATCATCACAGTACTTTAAATGTAATCGCTCAGAGGCTTATTTTTATATATACAGCTAGCAACAGCAGGCCTTTTTGTTTGCTATTGATTTTGATGTATCACACATTTGCATATCAAATAATGTGGCTAAGTAATGGGTACAGAAGCTAATTATTAAAGCACTGATTTGAATATTGAGCAGCTCACAGTCCATTAAGTGTGCCAGCAGTAATGTAATCTTCACCTATTGGACCTGATCTTTGGTACAGTTTTTTTTCTTTGGATTGGTCACTGGCTTTGATTTGGTCACTATATTGCCCTGTAATTCATTACCCCTCTCGAAGGCCTGAGGATATCCTTAGAGATGTAGGTATTGACCAAGTCATAGATATTGACCATTTTTTATTCGGTAGGAAGGTGTGCATTCTCTATAATGGCACGATTGCCACTTAACTGGCCTTCATAGGTCAGCACTATTGTCTTTGAGATGTGGAACACAAGGTTGGCCCTTGAGCTCTCTATTATTTATCCTGGCCTTAGGGGCACTGGCGCACATCACTCATGTGTCCGCAGACATAAAAAGGGTGCCAGCTATTACTTGGCCATACCCTTTGTAGCTTTCCATGAAAGATCAATGCTGACTGTTGGTTCTTGTAAAAGATCAATTCAGCTTGTAGTTTTCATTTGAAAAGGTTTGCTGATTTCCAGAGACAAGTAGAACCTGTAATTATTTGGATATCCAGAGCATTGTTTTTATGGAAATTTCAAAAATATTAGGAACAAATGAGTCATGCTTTTCAACTATTGTACATGTGACTTCTGCCTTTGGCAACCAAAGCAGTTAATAGATCTATCAGTGGCCTAAACAATCAATAATTCCAATGCTTACTTGCCACAAAAACATGCACACACAGTGATGCTCTGAGAATGTAGCTGAAGGCCTTTTGTTTAGCTGACTGAATATTGATCATGGCAAATCATCTAATGTGCCTTCAAGAACACTGTACTGTTCGAATTAGGAGTGTTTTTTTAAGATATGTGATATAATAGAAGTCTGGGAGACTTCGCAGTATGACTCAAGCTGCATTCAGTAAAAGACTACCAATAGCTACGGTGGGCATTTGCATGGAGGTATCCTGTGCTGCTAATTACTTGGGACTGTGTTTCGTGTGCAATACATTTCACAGCTCTTGCTGAGCTAATAAGCAGAGTAAATGAGGTTTAGCCAGTGCCTGGAGCCTCCAGATAGACACTGGATCAAGCACACCAGTGGGCACTAGGGCTGAACAATATGGACAAAACACTAATATAGTGATTATAATGCTGATTATGATTCATACGAAGCCTAGCTTGTTATGTTTTGACCAAAATATTCTACTTTTGTTAAACCGCTTAAATAGCTTGACTCATCAAAACATGCAGAGAAACACCTGTAACTGTGATTGGTCAAGAAGTCTTACAACACACTGTGATTGGTTGGAGGGCTCATTTTCCATTGCAGCCTTTTCCCATTGCAAAATCCATTATTGCACAAATGATATACATACGTACCAGAAATGTCTTGGACATAACCTGAATGTGTGTTTGGATCACCAGCTAAACCACAGTGGGTGCAGACCATGCGGGACAGTGCCTTGTCGATCGAGGAGAGGTTGTTTTGGGAATGTAAAGCCAACGGAAAGCCTAAACCCTCATACAGCTGGCTCAGGAACGGAGAACTTCTCGCCACAGAGGTAAAGCGACACACTGAGGCTGGGGACTGCCGAAAGGATAACACTATTGTGATAACACTATTGGAAAATGTCATTTTTATACAGGACTTATAATACTGTACATCGATAAGATAAAAACTTATACACAGTACTGTACAAAAGCTGTAATGACTATTAAGTACAAACTTCTTTGTTCAGTATCTAGAAAAAAAACAAAAAACATCCATTTAACCGATGACACAGAAATTTTGACAACTAAATATAATATTTTTTTCAGTATTTGGTGAATCCACCATTTACCTTTATTACAACTTTCATTCTTTTCAAGAAACTTTATTCCAGTTTTTCAGTTTTAAAACCGGCTATTGAGATATTCCCCATACCTTTGAAGTTCAGTCCTAGAAGCTGCTTGCAATATCAGCTTCTCACAATTTAAGAAATCCCAATTGAAATGTTAAATGTATCCATCCAAGAAACTGTTTTTTGGCAACTACATATCCTTTTAGAAATATAGGGTTGAGCGGCCTTTTCACTGTGGATAGATGAACTGAAACACCTGAGGGTTTTTTCAGATCTGAAGTCTGAAGAGTGGAGCTTGATTTTTTGATCTCAGAAAGATGAAAGCTTTAAGTGCTGTTTTTGAATGGACTTTTTTACCTTTGGCTTTTCCTTTCCTTATATAAATGAATCATCTAGTATATATAATATCTTCAGAAATATTTTTTGAAAAATCAATAGCTTAATGTCTGTTGTAACTGGTAATTCAACAAATTAAGGGTGGTCCCTGTCTTTTGCACAGTACTGTAAATGAATGCCCATTCTTATGTGCCAAAGATAAAAAGGTTAGAAATATAGAGGACATTGTTTTTGTTTGTGTACAGTACACTTTGATGTTTTCCCTTTTCTCCCTCTCAGTCTCCTTTGTCTCTCTGCCTATCTGTGTCTTTTGCAGGACAGGATTCAGATAGAGAATGGAGCTCTTACTATTGCCACAGTCAATCTCTCTGACGCTGGCATGTATCAGTGTGTGGCCGAGAACAAACATGGCATCATTTATTTTAGCGCTGAGTTGGTTGTGCTGGGTAAGACGCCTCTCAAGCCTCCTCTGTTCCTCTCTCCACTCTCCATTCTCACTGGCATTTTGTTTAGTTTTTTTCTGTGCTGCCCCTGTTGCCTATGTCAGACGTCTGAGGCTGGCTGTACCATACTGCAGTGCACTTATGTAAACATTTACTTAAGCTGATAATGCCATTGTTATGTGAAAGCGGGAGAAAGCTTTTTTTGGGTCAAAGCACTTTGCAAACAATGCGTTGGCATGAAACTGTCACTGCGTGTCTGTGTCTCTGCGCATTCTCTTATTCCACCTTTACCCGGTTCTTCAATGGCCAGGATTCCCGCAGGACCACCACAGGGAAGGTATTATTTGGGTGGTGGATCATTCTCAGCACTGCAGTGTCACTGACGTGGTGGTGATGTGTTAGAGAGTGTTGCACCGGCCTATGTGGTTCAAACACAGCAGTGCTGCTAGGGATTTTTAAACACTGCGTTCACTCCCTGTCCACAGAGATAGTAGCTCATCTGTTGCTACAGTTTGTGCTGACAGTGTGGGCTAGATACTTTCGGTTGGTGGACTATTCTCACATTGCTGTGTCTGATCCACTCATACCAACATCGCACACACTAACACAACACCACCATGTCAGTGTCACTGCAATGCTGAGAATGATTGACCAGCCAAATAATATCATTTTGTACTTCATGGATCTTGTGTGGGATTCTTTTCTTCTCAGTCATTGGAGTGGCATCTTGGGTTTAAAAATATATTTATATGGAAAAATGTTTTGTTTAGAAAATGTTCAGAAGTCAGTATATAGAAAGAGCTTGTATAGGAAGTCAGTATACATGCGAATACACCCAACTATACCAATGATTTGCACACAAATAGTATATAACTATAAAATGTAAAGGATGCATTCGAATCATACTCATATCAGATTCATATTTATGTCATAGATTTTGTCAGAAACAGCTGTTGTCTGCTGCAACAAGAGAAACTAAATAATGTGATGCCTACTGCATATCATAAAAATGCCACACTCCTGTCTGCACATATTTGCTTAACAAATTGAGATTTGGCTGTTATGTCAAGCCTCTGTTTGCAGATGTGTTTGTGGTCTGCATTTTGCTTATTTTTACTGCATATGTTACACTTCTTTGTAATGCTAATCTAGCTACATCTAGTCTCAGCTTTTGCATTTATAAGTGTTTATATATAAATTGTGGGCAGATGAGTTCATGACAAATATAGGATAACAGCAGCTTCACTATCGATACATAATGTTTTATAAAGTATATAACATTAACAGTTGTTGCCAGAAGTAAATATATTGGAACCAAATTGTGTGTGATATAGTTTATTCTTAAAAATAAATGATATGCAAATCTGAACCAAGTAAGCCCAATGGATTTCTTTCCTCAGCATATATTCTACTCTAGCTGGAACAATTTTAGTTCTCTGCTCTTCTCTGATCTGAATCAGAATACAAAGAAAAAAGTAAAGAGCAGCCTCCAAAACTCCTCTTCTGTTTTCAGAATTTCCTATCAGCACATTGATTTTGCCACATTAAGAGCAGGGGTAGCGGAGAGCTGCGAGTCAGTCATGTTAATCCAGTATTGATCGTCTGGAGGGAGAAGAGAGCGATGGTGTCTCCGATGGCATGGCAGCAAATCTGCTTGCTGGAGGAAAAAAAAAGCTAAGCGCAAATAGTGACACAGGCCACGCTCGTCCTTCTGTCATCAGCCCAGAGAGAACAAGAGAGCAGAGAGAGGAAGCAGGAGGAGAGAATAGAGCCGGGGTGTGAAGGGATCTCAAAAACAGCCAGGGCTCCATGGGGCCAGGAGCATTTGAAGTGTTGAATATTGCAACCAAAGCGGTAGTCCCCTCTGGCAATGCCTATGCAAGGCCCAGCAGACCCCCAAGGGGTAATTAAGCAATAGCAATTCTATCCCCCAGCTCACAGCCATAAGCTGTCTATGACTACAAATACCTGTCTCAACTGCAAACAATAAAACCTTCCAAACAACAATGAGGTTCTAGACTGATCTTCACTCAGTAGGACATTCATAGCCACTATATTGACCTGGGCAAAGCACTGTTTCTTTGCCTACTGTGAAGTCAGTAAGTGGTAAGTGTGATGTCAGCCCCAGGACTAAACTTACAGTATCCCGAGCTAAAGATGCTTCCATCAAGTTTGCTTACCATAGAACCAGTAAGAGTAATTTAATATTGTGTGCCAGTACAGAGTCCAGTATTTGTATTTTTTGAGGTACTGCAGTCCGGGGTGCAAGCCTCAGATTCAAAAAGTCAGTAAAGCCAGTCTAGTTTTGCAGGATGAATTAGGCTAACCAGTTACTTTTGAATGGTATGATAAAATCACTTACTTAATCTTAAGCAATGCATAAGAATAACTGGCACAATAATTTCTTGATAAAACATTGGGATTATTGGAAAAGTTGCTAGCTTCCATAAGTAAATGAGTAATTGTCGTGGCCGTGTGCTCTGCATGTATATGCAGTGACATATATTGTTGTAGCAGACTCAGAAATTCAGCCATAGACGACTTTGAGAAACGGCAAAGTGTTATATTTTTATCATTTTACATTTATATGACCCCGTCATACAATTCCAGAATAAATTCTGATGGCGTATTGCACTCTGGGCACATACTGTGGGGTGTACTAGCGTGGGCTAATGGCTTATTAATGCCCCTTAACAGTCGATTGTTTTAACAGTAAAAGAGAATGCAACATTACATGTGTTATTTAACGTTATTTAGCAAGCTGTTTAAAATAAATTAGTCCTCTCTGGGGCTGTGACCGAAATAGATCCTTGGGCACTGTTACATGCATCTCCATTTTTCTTTTAGTGTCCAAATAATAAAATAAAATTCCAGAGTGATTTTGAAAGCACTACATTATCTTGTTATGCATTTGTAATTTCTAGTGTCACTGTATGGCAAAGCGCATTGCGAGACTCTTGTTAGGAAGCAGCATTAGCTACGGTAAACAGTGACTGTTGAGCCATTGAAGATTTCCTGGTGATTCCCTTGACTCCCTGGTGAGAGTACTGCTGACTGAAGTTTACCACATGAACCAAGAATTAGCTGTGTAACCAAGTTAGTTCTTTTCTTGTGCCTCGTCCGCTGCACGTTTTTTCAAATGACTGTGGCCACAAACACAACGCCAATTTCTGCCTCACTCAAGCCACTACTGCTGGCTTGTTTATGCTTCATATGTTAATAATGAGTGCCTGAGTATCCATATCATTTTTTGATTTTTGCGTTTTACTGATTAACACGATAAGTAGTTCACCCCTGTATAGCACAATACTAAGAAGAGAGTAAGAATCTGTTTTAGTCACAATCTAGTTCTCTGTCAGTTCTCATCCCCAAAATCGCCTTTGATGAGTTGTTATCATTGCAGATATCTAGTTACTTCACGCAGTCACCCAGGCCCATGTTCATAGGGTGAAGCTCTCAGAACTGATATGTGTTTTAGATATAGTCTTATTAAAGTTTAATGGTATCATAATGATTGGACCAGTAGAAACACTTCAAAAAAGATATGAATAAAATCTCCTTACATTAACTTATATTGAAAGTAAGGAATGTTTTTGCCCTCTTCTGTAAAAAAAAAAGTTTTTAAAGACTTTCTGTTTTAAAAGTTTTTGTTTTAACATATTAAAGATACTTGGTTTGTTTGAACAGTGATGGTACGCTATTTACTGTTCAATAGGCTAGTATTGAAAATCTGTTTAAACCCATATTAGTCTATCAGAAGTGTTTAATACTGCTGTCGTGTTGTACGTGCAGCTAGTTTAACCATGTATGGATGTACAGCTGGTTTAACCCTAACTGAAACACTGACTTTGCAGATATTACATGTGGCTGTTACAGATTTTACTTTAGAATAGTCTGCAGTGGTACATGATTTTTATTGTTCACTAAGATGGCCACAGCTATTGTAATGTTGTCTGTTTTTTTTTTTATTTGGAATGGCTATCCTACATTAAACGTTAGTATGTTAATAGATAAAAATGTTACGTGAGGGACTCTTGCATGATTTTTAACTGGTATAACACTTTGTTTCATGGCCATGCTGAGTGACAAAACCCCCCAGACTCTATGACAGTTAAACTCTGCAAGAATAGGGCATTCCAACTGAGAACAGCAAAGCCACCCAGGCTGCTCAGAAGCCACAGATGGCTCCTGGTGGCGCCTTCACTCCTGTTACGTTGACTAAAAACAGGGTTTATGTCTGCTATGGGAACATAGTGTCTTTTGGAGCAGAATCCAGACCGTAGCCAACTGACCTTAGAGCTGTAGTATTATTGACTACTGATGCTTCCCTCTCCTGAACCCCTCCATTTTTCCCCCTGCAGCTTCGCCGCCGGACTTTTCCAGGAGCCCACTACGAGCGCTCCTCAAAGCAAAGGCCGGCAGCACAGTGAGCATGGCGTGCAAACCCCAGGCTTATCCTACTGCAATCAGCACCTGGAGGAAAGGCAATGAACTGCTGCAGAGCACGGAGAGGTAAGAGGTTGACCTCCCTTTTCTCTCTTTCTCTCACATGCAGTTTCTTTTTCCTGTTGCGTCTCATTTTATGCTATCTTTTTTTCCATCTCGCATACACACAGTGTTGTATCTCTCATTCTCCGAGTCACTCTGTCTCCTCGTTGCTTTCTATTCAACTCTTACTCCCCACCGCACCACCCAACCTCCCCAAACAACCAGCCTCCTCTACCTCCTTCTCTGTGCCATCACTATAAGCTCGCTGCATTTTAACAGCTATCAAAAGGGACAGAGCAAGCAGCAGTTGTGGTGGCGCACTGACCATAACACTCATGAATTATGAAAAAGCCTATTAGATCGTCCTAGTAGGGGGTTGCGCAGCATTTTGGGCCAAGTCTGTGAGGTATGAAATGATTCGTGGTAGGAGGCCACTTGAGCAGGCACAACAGAGCCTTTAGTTCAACTGTTTGATTGGGTGTTTTTTTCTGGTTTCTAATGAAGTTGGATTAAGTAGTCTGGGGATTATTCTGTCGAGGAAATTGCGGGTAGAACAAAGGGATTTGCATTATGCCACAGTGCATTTGTTTGGAGAGCACTCAGTGAGACTTCCCCAGTCCAATTTAACTGTAAGCACACTGGCGGAGGGGGAAAAAAGTGGAGCTAACAGTATAATAACATTCTGGTATAGGGTTTATAGCATTAGAAATCTCATTTCGCAAAGCTGTCTGTCTGCATGCAGTACGACTACCAACATGTTCACAACACTGCTATTTTGTGTAGTAAGAAGAGAAGCGATGGACAGGGTAAAATAATTCTCCCAAAAGCAGAATTCTGACTCATTTGCTGTCTAGTAATGGCTTTTGCTCATTTTAATTAATGTGTTTTACTAAATTACATATAGCTAACATAAAAAAAACATCCTATGCAATCATATTCCATTAATATTTTTTGGTTTTGGAGATTAACAGTTGTATGATCCACAGAAGAAGGGAATGCCTTGCAACAAGCTTAAAAAATCTGACTATAAGTCCGTAACAAATCCAAACTCCACCAGTCAGTAGAGTGCGACGTGTCCTTCACAAAGAGTGCTTTGAGAAAAATTAAGAGACCTGCTTTACATCAACAGGCTCCTAATTCGTTGTCTTCTCTGATGCATCAGTGTTGCTTTGTAATTACGCGAACGTCGACCAGTTGACATCACGGTTAAAGCATCATCACCAAGCAGTAAAGTCGACTAGCCCATTAGTTGATTAGTCAGCGCCACACATAATTACTAATATCCACCTACAGAAGAACGTACCTCATTACAGCCCCTCGATCTGAAGCAGCATGGTGAAATACTGAAAAACCTACTAGCAGGCGGCTCTGCATGTAGACTGCAGCAGTGGAGCATCACACAATTCGCTTAGAGTGGGTGGACAGAACTTCTTTCTCACTGACATTTAGCCAGGAGAAGCAACAGCTGCAAAAGTTCAACAATAAACAAGTAGTAAAAACAATTATATAAATTATATTTATAAATAATATAAATAATAATATAATATAATATAATAGTATAAATAATAAACTATAAAATCTGCAAGATGCACAAACAGTGCTGTAAAGATAAATTATTTTTATTGAAACATTTCATAAAATACCACTTCAAGCTTCAATTTCCATCTATTTACAGTTCCTTTTTTAATCAAGGAACATTTGTTGTTTCCACAAAAGCCACCTTGATGATGAATAGAAAAAGGTGGTTCATGTTTGATTAAATCAACATTGTTATAATCAAGAACTGATTTTATAATATCACATAACTTTATCACTGCAGTGTTCAGTTTTTGTGATTAGGGTAGGAGTTGGGTTTTTAATTTCACTGATGTGGATTGAGAGTCTCATATGCTACTGAACATGCTGATATGTGTTATTGCACGTGCTGGTGACTGTGAGTTTGTGGTGCGAGTGTGATGTATAATGTTGAACATGCTCTTATGCGTAATCCCCCTTCTAGTCATTATGCTTTAGTATAATTAAATAAACCGTTTATTCATTTATGATTTAGGACAAAGTTGACTCTGTGTGTGTTAGAACTGCTGTAACTCTGTATTGAGGTGCTAGTGAGCAGTGATGGATAAAAAAAGAAATAAACCCTGAACCACAGCCAGGCTGTGACAACAGTTTACATCTCTCCTAAAGTACATCAGTGGCATGAAAAAACAGACAGCACAAGTGCTGCTTTCTTTATATAAAAAATGTGTACAACTGCCAATGTATAAAAAAATTAAACATAGTGTAAAGACATGACTCACTCACTCACTCACTCACCTACAGAGACAGAAAATCCAGTTATGTTTTTATATTCCAAAAACAGTTGATAAGAACCTTTGGTGCCATAGAAAACTGTTGATATCACATATATCCATAATGTACACTGTCACACAATCACAGTGCATTGCTTACACAAGTTATTTTGCTTGAGACAGTGGAGTCACAGATCATCGCGTGTTGCAAAAGCAATGCTTAATAAAACAGTTTATCCTGACACATTTGGCACCACTTAGTTTAGACGGTAGAAGGATGTTAGAGAATTTGCAGCAGTGAGTGTGCGGTGGTAGTGCATGGCAGAGAGGGTTATGATGGCACTGCGGTCCAGCAGGCCTCTTGAGTAATACGAGGATGATGCGGCTGGAAATGCGGAGCTCCATTACAGGCCTCATCAGCCTCTGCGTTTGAGGGAATGTTTACTATGAGTCATAAACACATACCATTGCCACGGAGATGCACCAGCCAGCTGCAAGCACTGCGCCACCGAGAGAGATGATTTATGGCCAGTTCCACTGAAACACACTTACACGGCCTCTTTTTCCACGGTCCGAAAAAACTCAGATGAAACTTCTCGGTAATCAAAATCGCACTCCGTTATCAGGATGTAGGCGAGATGCGGATTTGATTTTGGATGACACCCGGCTCTTCTCTTGCAGAATAAGTCTTCTCCCTGATGGAACACTAAGAATCGCAAATGTGACCAAGACGGATGGGGGCAGCTACACGTGTTTGGCTAGAAACCAGTTCGGGACGGCAAGCACCACTGGAAGACTACTGGTCACAGGTAAGGGTGACTGCCACACGATTCAGCACTAGGGTGTTACGAATAACAGAAATGTGGAAATGCTCTCCATTTGCACACCCAGCGCTTTTTTCAGTCAAGTAGCAGCAGTAAAGTATATCTTAAGAGATAATAGATATAATAAAATAGATATTGGAATTTGTGGCTGATATACCCTGACAAGCCACTTTATTAATTACACTTTGTTTCTATGATCCCTGTCCATTTTATCATCATCGCTTACCTTTTAGTCGTTGTAGCTGTAAAGTTACAGACTGTAGTCCATCAGTTTCTCTACTTACTATGTTAGCGGCCTTCATAGGAAACTAGGGGCTGCATTGTCAGCAATACGAATGTAAACATTTTATTTACTATCCAAAGGCAGCCACTTTTAAGCAGAACTCAAGAACTGAAGTACATGGCTAGCATTCACAGCTTTAAATGGATGTACACACGATCCTAAAATCATAATGTTTTCCATTTGAAAAAGTTCACAAGAGACAGAGATATTTGTTTTATATGTAGTTACAGCTAACCATGTGGCCATGAGTGACAAGGATGCTAAAACTATGTATTTCAGTATAGATGTGAGGGCCAAGGCAAAACATTTAGCTTACATTTCTTAAGGCAATCCATTGTGTCATTTTCAAGGTGTGTTTAGGATCATTATCCTATTGTAGAAGCCATTCTCTTTTCATCATTAGATCATCAGGTGCAATGTTGTTGTTTTTTTTAACTTCATTGTGCCACAGGACTCGTTTCTAAAAGGCTTCAGGCTCGCTTAAATGTTCCTTTTCAAACTTCTGATGGTGAATTTTGTGACGAGCTAGAAAGGTTTCCTCTGATGACTCTTCAATGAAGCTCAACTTGACTTCCACTATTCCTTTTGACTGCCATTTCTTAATTACTTTAAGAAAGGAAATATGCAGTCTTCTTGTAGCCTTCTCCTGCTTTGGCATCAATTATTTTAATTTTCAGAGTGCTGTGCAGCTTCTTGGAGCGACCCATGGTTGCTGATTGTTGGAACAAGGTTTGAGGAGTCGAAATATTTATGTTTTAAAACAGTGAACAAACCATAGTCCCAACAAGCTATTTAGAGTGGTTATCTGAGAGCTCAGATCTCTCGGGGTTCCTATACTTTTCCATGATGTTCCTCTATTTTTAACACTCTAAAACTGTACAAAACTAAATACCACAATAATTATGTTTATAATCTGCTTTTTAGAGATCAGTTCATATCTATACATTTAACTTTTTGAAATTTTATATAAAGTTAAATACTAAAATGCTGAAACAGGCACAATTCAAATGGAACAGTACTTGTGGTTTCTGACACTGCATGACATGCTATTATCTATTAAAGAAAACGGACCCAGCTACAAACAGAATTCAATCTGCGAGGGAATCTCAAAAATCGAGGACGCCTGGACAACCTTGAGACTTTTGTTGGGTGGTTTTAAAGCTGTGGAGAAGTTTTCACTCTCAGGAAAGTTGCAAAGTGATTTGAATTATGCATCACAGTGCAGTCAGCACAGCTACTTGACCTCTGCACGCCCTCGGGCTGGCCAAACAACAAACAGATTCGGACAAATGGTTGCCCCAGGAGAGAAATCGCAAAAGGTGTTGTGGATGAATGTGAGGTCTTTTTCCAGCTAACTTTCCTCCAGTTTAATGTGTTTGGAAAGAAAAGCTCTCTGGTTGCATTCCCAGCCTTCCACGCAGTGCAGTCTTATGCAGACTTTTAAAACAATGCATTGCTTCGGCTGCCAAGTTTAGTTTGTCAGCTCCTCTCAACAGGGACGGGACACAGGGCCTTTTTTCCCATCTATGCGTGTTGTTGTAATTACTCATTTTCACGCTTCGCTTATGGCCTTGCAATTACCCAGGATTACAGTTTAGGTTTATTTCTGCGCGTGGGTTCAGAGCGGTGTGGTTGTGATGCAGTGCGGTGTATGTACAGTTTAGATTAAAAATAAATTACAATTCTGAAGTTCATTTTCCTCAGCTATGCTGAAAAGAGTATAACTGGCTGTATCACAGAAAAGTGTCAGACTTTATTTAAAAAATAAAGCGTTCACCTATTTGCTTCACTTGTCAATATAGAGGGGAAAAAGATAATAAGTTGAAATAATAACTCGGATACTGGGGAAATCAACTCTGCACAGGTTGGGGATGAAGAAAGCACACTGTTAAAATTACATTTTACTGTGACAGAACCGAAAGCTTTACTTTAGTGTGTAAAGTAGGTTGAATCAGATTGTATCTTAAATTGGAAATCTCTGTTTTAATGTTATTCTTGAACTTGGCCCTTAAGGAAAATCTGATTTTCAGAATGATCAGCCAAGATATGTCTATTGACTGTATTTTGCACAATACATTCCCTAACAAATAATACACCTATGAGCACTGTGCAGACTGCATGCCAATATCATTTTCTACCTGCCTCAAACTGGTAATCTCAAATAGACCTGCTTATATGGTTTCTGAAACTGTATGACTTACTATTCCCTAGAGGTGAGAGACAGGGCAAAAACATTTTCTGACATCTAAACAATTGGTAAAAATATAGTAGTGCCAAATTTAGAAATTGCCATCACAAATTATGAATAGAATTTAATATTTCACATATAATGCTGTGATGAATACAATTGAACCATTTCTGGCTCTTAATAGTAATTATATAATCAAACATACCAGTGCTGACAACATCCATGCAATGCTTAGGAATGTATATTGTGAGATACAGTCATGTAGTTTATCACAATAACAGTAATGTAATATTGTCCAGGACTACTGTTATCTATAAATTTGGGCAGGCAAACTTTAAGATGTCTACTGCTGCTGCTTTTAGCTGTAAAAACATATGTTCCATGTTTCATCAACGTTTTTCTTTCAGTATCAGACACTACACAGTGTTCCCAATAAAGTTTCTCTTTGTGTCTTAAAGCCTTTAGCATGTCTCCAGTGAAACCATCAAGTGCGTTTGTCAAATCAACCAGAAAACAGTTTAGTGATGGAGATGTCCAGCTGTGGATTTGAGGAGTTGATTATAATGGGAGTGTTTTGGTTTTTTTTGTCGCTCACTGACATTGTAAGCTGTTTGGACATGTTGTGAGGCGACAACAATTCATCACTCCCTAAACTTCATAATGTATATTACTTTCACAGTATGCTCACTGGATAATCATAACATTTACTGAATATTATATATGAATGCTTAATAACTGAATAATAAGAAGTCTGTGCTTAACAGCTTAACGCAGGAAGACGCTGTTTAGGCCAAACCAAGATTCACTACTGATTGTTCATTATTTTTTTGCAAATTAAGACTTCTAGCTTCAGAGCAAACCTAAAGAAGCAAATGTATCTTAGCTAATTGAGAACATTTATGGTATGTGTCAGACTCTAGTCCTTGCGGTCCACAGCACTGCATACTTTAGTGGTCTGCCTCATTAAAAGCACCTATAATAACTCACCACTGTAGCTTGGCAACCTTTAGGAATAAAATTCAGTGCATTAAACGAAGGAAACCACTAATCTCAGTAGAGCTGTGACCCGGAGGGAATCTAGTTTGACCCCACTGATTTAGGGAGGAAGAGAAAACGGTGTAAATTTGAACTTGTGTTTGATTTTTTGAGCAGATCCTACTCGGATCACCCAGGGCCCGGTGGACATGGAGATCATAGTGGGGGAGAGTATTGTGCTGCCCTGCCAGATTGCATGTGATCCTGCTTTGGACGTGTCCTTCTCCTGGGCATTCAATGGCCAGCTCCTCAACAAACTGGACCCGCACTATGAGCACGTTGGTGGGGTAAGACATGAAGATCAACATTTGATTAAATAAAATAGATGTTTATGACACTAAGAGAATAACACACATGAAGGTTTACTGTGTGTGACATGCAGCACCATTATTAAATGTTTGTTATTATGTTATTTTTTATGTTCGAAGTCAAGTGAGACAAACAGAAGACACATTTGTCTCCATAAATTAGAAACAAGTGTCTATAGCATCAATAAACCCTCACTCAGAGCATAAACTGCAGACTTTCTGAAAAAGGTTAACAGATGAAGTTATCATTTCCCTCGTGGTAGTAAAAAGAAACAGAGCTCGTTTTATTTGAATGATTTAATGGCTTCTGAAACAAGCACAACTTTCATCATTGTGCCACAGTTACATTCTGACATCTCACTGCTGCATGTTTTAAAGGAATGGAATAGAAAATATGAACTTGTAACTACAAATTACAACTTGTAATTACTGTATATTAACTTTTTAATATATTAAAAAGTATGTTAATTTTACTGTGCTTTCTGTTTAATATGTTTGCCACAGCTATTTTTGGTTTCTGTCGTTTGTCATCTAAATTTCATTTTTGTTGTTTTGGTGCTAGTTTTTATTTTACTCCTATGCACCCCATGCTGCTAAAAACACTGTAAACAAAGGTGTCATTCTTTTCTTTTGATAAAAAAAGTTTAATAGTATTAAAAGTTAATAGTCTTTTTGCACACCATTCTGTTACAATTATCCATGCATCATGGATTTTGTTTTTTATTTAAAAAAGTAAAAATAAAGAAATAATATCATATACACAGTCTACATGCATAAAATCTACAAGCATACACTGCTGATATGCTGTAATAAAAATGTTATTTAACCACTGCAATCATTTATCATTACAATCACCATATTTGCTAAAAAAAATTGCAGTTTAGGACTTGAACCTGAATTGAGTCTTGCCTGTATTGACTCAGGACTTTAATTGAGACCTGCCTGTATTGACTCAGGGCTTGGATTGAGACTTGCCTGTATTGACTCAGGGCTTGGATTGAGACCTGCCTGTATTAACTCAGGGCTTGGATTGAGACCTGCCTGTATTGACTCGGGACTTGAATTGAGACCTGCCTGTATTGACTCAGGGCTTGGATTGAGACTTGCCTGTATTGACTCAGGGCTTGGATTGAGACTTGCCTGTATTGACTCGGGACTTGAATTGAGACTTGCCTGTATTGACTCGGGACTTCAGTTGAGACCTGCGTTTTTTGACTCAAGGCTTAAATTGAGACCTGCCTGTATTGATTTGGGATTTGAATTGAGACTTGCTTGTATTGACTCAGAATTTGAATTGACACTTGCCTGTATTTACTCGACTCAAAACTTAAATTGAGACTTGTCTGTATTAACCAAGGACATAAATTAGAACTTGTCTGTATAAACCCGAGACATAAATTGAGACTTGTCTGTATTAACCCGAGACATAAATTGAGACTAGTCTGTATTAACCCATGACATAAATTGAGACTTGTCTGTATTAACCCATGACATAAATTGAGACTAGTCTGTATTAACCCATGACATAAATTGAGACTTGTCTGTATTAACCCATGACATAAATTGAGACTAGTCTGTATTAACCCATGACATAAATTGAGACTTGTCTGTATTAACCCATGACATAAATTGAGACTAGTCTGTATTAACCCATGACATAAATTGAGACTAGTCTGTATTAACCCATGACATAAATTGAGACTTGTCTGTATTAACCTATGACACAAATTGAGACTTGCCCACTTGGGACCTGGCTTGGGACTCAGGTGTTAAGACTTGAGACTTGCTTGTTACTTGCAATCTGTAACTAGTTTTTGCAATAAACAATACAGATTACTGTAGTTTGTTTTTATCAAAATTGAAAGTCAGAAAACAAAGAAAAAAGCCCCACTGGGGCCACATTTTAAACATTTTACATAACACTGCAGTAAATCCAGTGAGGCATAACTAATTGCTCTCTCTTTGTAATAAAATCTTCACAATCAGGATAAATATAAATACATTACACACCTATAACATTTTATTACAGATGGAAGTTGGACTAATGATGGCTTAAGGCAGCACTAAACACTAAATGCTAAATACTGTTTTTATTGTCATTGATGAAGACATACTGAAATCATTTGGCTAAGCAATATAAAGAAATGACCTACGTAGTCTAAGAAAGCCTTGTATTACTATTGCACGGACCTGTTTCTCTGTTTCAGAGGACAGTCCTTCATATTAATGCTTAGCCATCATCTGTTGCTTACTGATGGATCTCTAGTTTAAGCTAAGAGGACTGGCACGTCTCCACTGATTGTTCTCTGTTTCGAGTTTTTGGCCGATGCCTTTGCTGCCTTGGCTCGTTTGCGCAACCCTCTGGTGCTTTTGCTCCCTGTTATTTCCATCAAAAAATAATTAGCTCACAAAATGTACCTTGAAAGATCCTCTGTGCTTTACCCTTGTATGACGTGTCAGGATCCACAACCTGCTGAGGCTTACTGACCTGCAAAGTGTGTGCTGGATAGATCTGAAATTTCTCATGGATGTAAAGATGCTTTTTGAAGATTAATTAGTGTCAAGAAGGGCGCGAGGGGGAATGCCCTGCCAGTTCCTAACGGACGTGTCCCATCAATATTGGATCTGCACAATTGCTTTGATTGGGCTTAAAACAGATTCATTTATGTCGTGTTCCTGAGCCCGTGAAAGACTACTTCAGTTCTAAATCCTATTTACATAATGATGAAATACAGGAATTAGAAAGGAGCTGAATTATGTGCATTGTGATGCATTGTGAAAGTAAATGTGGATATAAATCATAACAAGCCGGGAATGATAAATACGGCATTTTTTGCTCGATTGCATAATTAAATTTGCTGATCAAACAGAAGTAAATGGGATAAATCATTCAACCTCCAGGCAGATACTCACACACACTCGCGTGCACACACGCAGCACTGCCACGTTTAAGCTTTAACAGTGATTCTTATCCGTAATGAGATTCCTTTTTTCATAAATTCTGTAATGTCACTCGCCTAGTGGGATTATCATTCTGAAGTTCACAGCTTAGATGAGTTCATTTCCATAATGAAACCAAATCTGCTGGCTAACTTACTTATGACTGAACATGCACATTAACCCCTTGTTCGCTGGCCCTCATCTCATCTGCCATTTGAGTCTATCAAGTGTTGTGATATCCTGCAGAGATGCTGCTGTTAATGTTAGATTTAATGAAGTCGCCTTACGCAGAATGCTTTACACAGAGGTGTAATTGAATTTGTAAAGACCCTTTGACAGCCTTTGGAGATTACTGTGTAAAACATCTTAATGTTTGCACAACATTAATGAATGAGATGCAATTGAGAAATAGGACAAATAAAAATGATCTTGTGAATAAATAGAAGTAGAGATCATTTCTGTCCATTCATCATGAAATTTTAATGCAGTGTAAACAGCAGTTGTTGTTTTTTTTATTATGAAAATTATTGTTAACAAATGGGGATAAAAGGTTTTGTTCTGACCCAAACAACATGATGATACAGTCCTCTAGAATTATTGTCAGCCATTCCTCAAGTGGTCTTCAGAGCTTTTGTATATTGTCACTGTCCAAAGAAAAAACAGACAAGAACAGGAGAAGCCAAAAACCTACTTTACTTTAAATGTGAGTCAGTGGAACCAGAAAATTTTCATTTGATTTCAAAGCCTTTCTATTGGTCCATTACATTAAGTAAACAGCTGTAGTTATGCTCGTATGACGTAGAAAAAATAAAAATGGACAAAAATGCAGATGCGTGTTTTTCTTTGGACAGTGACGATATAGGTGTTAAATCTTTCTACATGATTCTCTCCCTGAACCACAATTAAGCAGTTGTGAACTTAAAATACAGTACAGTACACTAACATTATATGAATTACATACACATATTACATAAGTTTTGAAATAAACATTTAATAGTTTGGAATCACTATTTTCTATAATAATATACCAATTCTGTTGTATAGAATTATTAGTCAAGTCAAGAGGTTTTTATTGTCATTCCATTTACATACAAGTACACAGTGGAGTGAAATTTTGTTCCTCCAGGAACAACAGGGTACAACATGAAACAAAGAGTCCAAAGTACAAACGTGCAGACACAAGTTTTTAACTAGAAACAATAAATAAGATAAATTAACAGACATTAGACACAGTAAACAGCAGGACAGTAAACAGACATGACAGTAAACAGACAGGACAGTAAACAGACAGGACAGTAAACAGCAGGACAGTAAACAGACAGGACAGTAAACAACAGGACAGTAAACAGCAGGACAGTAAACAGACAGGACAGTAAACAGCAGGACAGTAAACAGACAGGACAGTAAACAACAGGACAATAAACAACAGGACAGTAAACAGACAGGACAGTAAACAGACAGGACAGTAAACAACAGGACAGTAAACAGACAGGACAGTAAACAGCAGGACAGTAAACAGACAGGACAGTAAACAGACAGGACAGTAAACAACAGGACAGTAAACAGACAGGACAGTAAACAGACAGGACAGTGCAGCACAGCACTCATGAACATGAGGTAGTGAATAAAGTGCAGAGATATTTAACACACTGTGATCTGTGAGTTTATGCAGTCAGACAACAAACATACACACAGCAGTTACTGAGGTAGTACCTGGTAGAGGTAGAAGTAAAGAGTGTAAACACAGAGACAGCAGCAGTGTTTCAGACAGTGCAGGTAGAGCATTAAAAGAAGTGTATAGAGTGTATATGAGGGGGCATTCAAATATTATTTTTACAACTTATAAATAATATAAATAATTATTAAGAAATCACAAAAAATAAAGTCTCTGATGTGCTCAGAGTGGGCATAAAGATTAAGAAACCTGTGCATCAATGAAAATGAACTTTAATAAAACTAACATCCTGAGTGCCCTTGAAAAGCACTTGAATAAAAAAATGCAGCATATTATTTATCATGGATCACTTGTTTATGCTCCCCAAAAGTGAATCTACACAGTGTTACAGTTATTAAATAAAACATAACAGCAATTATTGATATGGCAGGTCATTCCAAACATTTCTAAATGGTTGTGTATGTATTTGTGATATGTTTATTTTAATAAAATACAAAAGAATATATTTATTTACAGTCTTATACACTGCCAAATTTAAAATCTAATATTTCTCTTTATTCTTCTAAGAGTATTATAAAATGATTTAATTTGTTTCTAAATGTTTTTACAATGCCGCATGTTTTTGAACCCTTAATCATTTAGTGAATTTCTTCATAAATGTAAGGGTGTATGTATGGACAACTACCCTCCGCGTTTGTAACTCGGTGCTCTCTGCGTGTGGCGCCCTATTCAGAATAAATGCATTTAAAGGTAGATTAGCTGAGCATGTTTGTGTATATGAGAGATGTAATCACATCAATTCACAGAGCACATGACAGTAATGCAGAAGCTCACTAAAAATGCTGAAGTGTTCATGTTCTTGGAACAATAAAGTAAAACTTCTTAATATTCTTCACTTTAAAGTTGATCCAATCTGATTATATTATAGATAACTTGTATGTAGCAATTCACAAAATGTTAAAGCGTCTGCAAAGTTTCATGCAGCACTGTAGTTTTATATGTATGTAGTTTTATGTAGTGAAATGATCATGTTCCATTGACAGATAATATAACGGAAAACAGGTGCTTTCACTGTATTAAGAGTTCTCAAACGTTATTAAACTGTTTAAGGAACAAAGGAATTTTTTGTGTTTGCCAAGATACACTAATGAGCCAAAACATCATGACCACCTCTCTGCGTACAGGGGTTAACAGGGGCTCCCCATAAGTGGTAGAGTGCATATTCCTCCTGTAGCCATCATTAAGAATTTCTCTGACTTGTGTCACAGTAGCCCCTTATGTCGGCTTAGACCAGATGGCGTAGCCGTCCCTCCTCGGACCACTGGCAGTAGGTACTCACCACTAAGTGGCAAGTTTTGGAGATGTTCCGACACCGTCATCTGGCAATAACGATTTGGCCCTTGTCAATTCTCAGGTCTTCATTATTGCCATTCCTCCCATATTCAACACATTCAGCTTTTTGCATACCATCTAATATATCCCAGATCTTGACAGGCTCCATTGGTACAAGATAATCAATGCTACCCACTTCATTTGTGAGTGATCTTAATGCTTTGTTGACCAGTGTATAAATAAGTCCTTTCTAGGAGGGTGTCAGTAGTTGTGGAAGGCTGTGTATGTGTTTTTGGTTAACAGTGTAGCCTTAATTAAATTGTCAATGTTACAGTTGCAATTTTAAATTGTAATTTCAACTCCAGCAGTACATGTGATGCTTAGTAGCAACTGCTAATGTCAAGCGTCGCTTTTATTGCTGATGATTTCATTTCCCAAATCACATATGATCGGCAGGTGGACGTACATGGCTCGTGCTCTAATTGCAGGGCATTTCAAAGTTACCCCTGTGCCATACACACTACGTTCTCTCATTATTAGATTAACAAGTGCATTTAATTGCAGCGCGTGGATTTAGTATTCATCACATGCAGTGTTGCGTATCGCAAACTGAATCCAATCACAGCCCCTCTTTAATGTGATTAAGTTCTAATTAGAGCCCATTAGCCACTGGGTTCATTAGCTGGATCCTATGCTGTGTTGAAGGAGCTGCAGAAATGGCCACAGGGAATGTTTATCCAGGACGGACATTTTGAACATTGTAGTAAACACACTTTGGCACACCCATTAACTGTGAAGCTCGCCTACGTTTTCTCTCCAAAACCCACATAGGAATTCTCAGCTATTTGTAGGCAAGCAGTATTGTAAAGCCCAACTTGTGCAAATGTGCACATATTCTGCAGGATTGTGTTGATGTGTTTGAAATGTTTTAGCTAAATCTGTTCATTAGTACTGTGTGCAGTTTAAGCATATGGAGGTAACAGATCCAGAGTGTGTTTGGAATCTGTGGGGTTCAGCAGGTGGCAATGTGTGTGTATGTGCAGAGTGCAGCTGGAGATTTAATGATACGAAACATTCAGCTGAAGCATGCCGGGAAATATGTCTGCGTGGTCGACACTGATGTGGAGAGTCTGTCTGCAGCTGCCATTTTGATCGTAAAAGGTAAAAACTTTGTTCATTTAGTCACATGACTTGCAAACAAACAGCAATGTGCAAAAATCTGAAACCATCCTCCCATTGATTTCATTTCCAGTCAAAACAGCTATTATGTAGGTTATTCATTTTTCAGCATCAGAAAAAAGCAGAAAACATATACGTAACTAACGATTACACAGAAGCCTCATCTTTCAGTGTTTACTGTATCCACACTTTACCAGATAACAGCTTGTATTCTTTTTAAGATTTCATTAAAATCTATTGAGATGTTTTTCCACAACTCCAAAGTTCAGTTCAGAAGTTGGTTCCATTTTATGCTTCCAAGTAATTTATATTAGTCCGTAAAACATTACTTAACACATCTCAGATGAAAACGTTCTTCCTTTTCTCAATTTTGTTTTCTAATTAACGTTTTCTTGACAGTTATGAATGAAGACCCCAAGAGTTGTCTTCATCACAGTAGAATTATGGACAAAAACATCTGTTTAGTGGAACTTCGGTCTCTCAAAGATGAAAACTTTAAATACTGTTTATATCATGCTGACAATTTTGGTGGTCTCCCAGGTCTTGCACGATTGCCTGGAGTCCCATTTTCTCTGTTTTAGCTACAATTCTGGATTGGTTCATTTTTGGTTTGTTTCCTTTTTCTGTTTTGTTTTTCCAAGACTGAAAAATGAATAACTGATAGATTAAACCTGATTTTGGACTAAAGGTTTGGACACTGTGTGAAATGTAAATAAAAATGGAACACAATAATGTGCAAGTAATTTCAGACCTATATTTAATTGACACTTGTATAAAGACAACATAAATGTTAAATGTGATTATTTTATGCATGTGACACCATTCTACAAATACACCACTCTGCAAAAGACAGCACAGACAAGAGTCATGCAACACTTCATGAAAAATACTTCTCAGAGTAAAATAGCAAACAACATGGAGATTTCATTATCTACGGTACATAATATCATTAAAAGATTCATACAATGCTGAGAAATCTCTGTATGCAGGACACAAGACCCAAAAACAGTATTGGATGGCTGTAATATACATGCCCTCAAGCATAACTGGATTATAAACATGATTCTGTAGTGGAAATCACTGAATGTGCTCAGAAACAAGTTAAAAATGTACTACCTAAACAAAAAACTATATATAAACAGATCTAGACACACCACCACCTTCTCTGGGGGCCAAGCTCATATTTGATGGAATGAGGCAAAGTGTTAGCAAATCAAAACTGGAAATCATGAATTCCATGTCCTCCAATCTAAAGAGGAGAGAGACCACCCAGCTTCTTCTCAGTGCACTGATAAAAATCCAGCATCTGTGATGGCATAGTGGTGTACATGTCACCGGTAGCTTGCACTTCTGTATATACGGGTTTTGGAGCAACATATGCTGCCGTCCAGATGACGTCTTTTTCTGCTTATTTCAGCAAAACAACTTCAGTCACCCAGTCCAGATCTGTCACCCACTGAAACACTTGGAAAAATACAACAAGCTCCCTAAACTGTTGAGCAGCTAAAATCCTATATAAAGCAGGAATGGAAAAATGTTTCTATTCTAAAACTACAGCAGTCGGTTTTCTTAGTTCCCAAACACTTACGAAGTGTTGTTAACATAAGATGTGATGAACTCAGTGAAAAATTGTTTCTGGCTTCAAATTGAAAATGGCCATGTATTTTTCAAAAACATAATAGTAAAATTTTTTTGTTTCTACGTTTGATGTGTAGTCACTGGGTCATGTTCTGAAGTACATTTTGCACAGTTTCCCAACTTTTTAAACGAAACTGAAGAACAAAAAAGGTTTTATAGTGTTAAACTGTGAAATGCCAATAGTATTGGGTAATGCTGTAATGTCTTAATGTGCTAACACGTCACTTAGCACTTCATTTTAATGGCTGTATAATCCACTTTTATAAAAAAGCCGCTCTACCCCTGGCACGCAGTGTCCATCTTACGCAGCAGAGAATGGGAGATCTTAGGAGAAAACATAATTAGCCATGTTCAGTGCTGCAAAATCAGGTTTGCATGTTTGTCCTTGTGCTCTGAAGGGAAAATAATTGAATAATGAATTGATCCATGATTTTATGTTCCATTAGTATGAGTTAATTAGAGGAACATATCAAAGCTGTTTATCAGAGAGCACTAATGAGTTTTAGAGGATCAATAGCTTTCAATTAAGATTAGCCTGGCATGTTAAACATATCTGACTGTAGTTTAAAGAAGGTCTATAACAGTAGCGCAGACTTGCCAGACTCTGAAACACTATGAAGTCGATCTACTGTTTTATTTATTAGAATCTTTAAGAACTAGAAGGTTTAAGTGCATAAAATAATTAGTCTAAAATGATGAGTCATAGCATGCACATCCCTGCGCTTTATAATTGCCGCTTTACATTAATATATTTATTTAAAAGGAAAGGAAGCTTTTTAGCTCTTTTGGAATCGGTCCCAAACAAACTTCCTTCAGTAAAGCCAGCTTTACGAGCATGCTTTAGGGGATACAGCCTCCCCTTACACCAAGCAGCTTAAGATGTTATAATAGCTTGCAAGATAGGCCTCGTATCTCAGAACCAGAGGGCCATGATAGGGCAAAGGTTTCGGCTCCGGGGGTTTGACAAGATCAGATGTGAATAAAGCTAACTTGGCTAATTGTCGGATTGAGTCAGGTCCCCCTGGAGCTCCGGATGGCGTAACGGTGGAGGAAATCACAGACAGCACGGCCCAGCTCTCCTGGAGGCCGGGCCAGGACAACGGCAGCCCCATCATCAGCTACATCATCCAGACCAAGACAGCTTTCACCGTGGGCTGGCAGGCAGTGAACACCGGTAACAATGCAAGATTTGCCATAGCTACTCAACTGAAGCGCCGAAGGCTGAAAACTTCCATAGATCTCATCTGCCTAAAAAATAGCTTATGCTTGCTTTGAGTGGTTATAAAGACCTCTTAGTGTTAATGCGTAATACCTTTATCTGGAGTTCACCAGCTATAATTTCAGCTCCAGGTTTAAAAATGTTCCTCAATTAACAGAGAGAGATTGTGCGTTGCTTGACATCCCAGGCTTACTGTAAACACTGTCTTAGGACGCCATCGACTTTGCAGTGGAGGGTAATCCAGGTCTCTCTGACTAAGCCAGCTTCTGTGTGTTTGTTCTCAGTCCCTGAGGTAATTGATGGAAACACGTTGACAGCCACAGTGGTGGACCTGAATGCGTGGGTGGAGTATGAGTTCCGTGTGCTGGCCAGAAACAGTGTTGGTGTAGGGGAACCAAGCCCAGCCTCGCTTAAGACTCGAACTGAGGACTCTGGTGAGTACAGACACTCTAGCGCCAGCAGTATGTAGAAGTGACCTGCAAGTTCCTTTGGCCATCGCTTGGTGTGCTTAACATTTTCATTATGGTATTGTTTTAGGGTTTTCTTTGGCTACAGAGTAAGCAAAGAGTTGATGCATTATAATGGAGAGGCTGTTGGCCAATGTTAAACTTAAGTGGCCGTTGGTTTACTCAAAGGCTGCTAAGAAAAGCCTTCAGAACAAGACTTTAAAAGCTGTTGCTATGGGACTGGTGCTTTGTTTTATTTGAAATTAATAATGAGGCCTATAATAAAAGAAGGACATACAGAACAAGCAACAAGGACAAGCAGGTTGTGTGTCTATGTGTCTGCTGAGGTTGTTTTCCCCTCCTTCTATTTTCTTGCGCGCAGTTCCCGACACAGCGCCAGCTAATGTTGGAGGTGGAGGAGGCTCCAAGTCGGAGTTGGTAATAACATGGGAGGTAAGTCATCTGTCTATATTACCGCTCCCTCTGTGTGAGGTAATGGTTTTGCTTAATTGAATGGAATTGAATGGGAGTGTTTATTACCCCAGTCAAAACCAAACCTATTCTCCAGCTGGGCCCTTGGGTCCTATAATGCCATTCATTTCTGTGGCAGCTTCTTATTACAAACAGGTTCGTTCAAGTTCCCAGGGGAACTGCGCGTTCTCTGCAAGCCGTAATGAGCTCTAGATTGGCGCGGGGTGCGAACCGGATGCCGAACCTGATGTGTATGCGTTTTAATATCACTATAGTTTTGTGTTTCCCTCCCAGCCCGTGCCCGAGGAACTGCAGAACGGAGACGGCTTTGGCTACATCATCGCAATGCGACCGCTGGGAGAACTGACGTGGACACATGCCGTGACCTCTGCGCCGGGCCGTTATGTCTATCGAAACGAGAGCATCTCACCCTTCTCTCCGTTTAACGTAAAAGTGGGCGCCTATAACGCGAAAGGCCAGGGGCCCTTCAGCCCTGTTACCACAGTGTTCTCAGCAGAGGAGGGTGAGTGCGTGAGCTGCATTATTCACACACTGCACAGGCTTTGAGTGGGGGTGGGCAGGATGCCACAGCTGGCTGTCTGATAGAGACCAGCACTGCTGTTGGAGTGATTTGACCATGATGCCTTTATTTGAAGAGTTGAAATAATAATTTTCAAGCATTGCCATATTTATTGCTTGTCCCTTTTTAATTTGTAAGATGTGTTTTGGTTATTGCGTGTTGTCTGTAAATCATACGTACCTGTATATTGAATATATTACTAGATAAACACCAACGACTAAAACTAAATCCTGCATTACCTGTTTATTACCGTGAATTGTTCCTTTATATTTTGTCTTACTGGCTTTGGTGTTTTACTCTACATTTTTATTACTAATCTACATTATATGTCCAAAAGTATGTGGACATCTGACCATCGCATCTGTATGAGCATGTTAAAAATTCCAGCTTGTCAGCTAGGTATGGCTATGGCTATGTGCTTTGTTTTAGGCACATGTTAGAAGTTGCTGTGGCTGAAACTCAATAATTAAGTCTACACATAGTTTTAGCCATATACTATGGCTAAAACTATAGTCTCCTTTGGAAACTGCTTGGTTGTAGTAATGTGACTTGAGCAAAGAATCCTTTTAGTAATGGCTATTGTCTTTTTAAGTACGTCTTTTTACACAGAGTTGTCTGACTGTAAAATGACTTGGGGAAGTGAAGAACGGAGCATTTAACGTAATCTTGTTTGAGTAAATGAGGAAAATGCAGTGACTTAAGATAGGTTACTTTAACAGTCAGTTTGATAGCAGTTATTCTGGAGAGGACTGACAGGCAAACATTGGCCTGTCACCAAGCTGTGGCATTAATTGAATTCCTGTACTGATAATATTCGTTTGTGCCAATCACCTCTCATAAGCTAAAGGATAGTTTTGGGTGAAAAGATTTTATATCAGTGACAAGCTCCAGCTTGTCAGCTAGGTATTGTGTTTTGTGAAAGTCACCGCCTGTGCAAAGGATTGTTGTTTCTTTCCTTTACCTTCTTCTTTTTCGGACTTTTGGTTTTTTCTCTTTAACTCTCTCCACTTTTCTTTTCTTCTACTTTTCTTCCCTCTGCACTCAGAGCCCAGTGGAGTGCCCGGGGGCGTGTGGGCTCAGAGTATTTCTGCCTCTGAATTTGAAGTGAGCTGGCAGACGCTCTCTGACTCTCCTGAAAGAGTTTTGGGCTACGAGGTGCGTCTGTCTACTCTGCTAAATGGAAATGACTCGGCCTCCTGTTTTGAAATGCACCATGGGTACTGCCGGAGCCTGTCATCCTTCCACGTTGCACCTGTTCTTTCTCTCTGCACATAGAAACATAAATAAGAATGAGGTTTCTCGTGTTTAAAGGTATGCATGGAAAGCTTTTTGAACGGCAACAAGAAAGAAGACAGTCACCATTTGAAAGCCATGGAGATTATATTCATTCTTGTCACTCAAAAAAAAAAACTCTGCTTATTACGGTGAAGGCTTTTTGGATAGTCCATTGATTTGCAGTGCAGGCTTTTGAGTCAGACTGTCCTCTGTCTGAGCACAGGTGGTGTACTGGGAGGATGATACCAAGCCAGAGACCATGGGTAAGGTGCGAGTGTCTGCAAACCAGTACACGGTGAATATCAGCGGCCTGAAGGGATATACTCAGTATTTCTTGACAGTGAGCGCCTTCAACACAGCAGGCACTGGACCACGCACCCCCACTATCAACGTCACCACAAGAAAGTCTCGTAAGTGGAAATCAAACACATCATAAACTGTATTATATTGCATGTGTCCGCAGTCGATGTTTATTTTCTGGTCAAAACAGGTTTCTTTTCCCCCCTGCAAGATATTTCTGAGGAGATTGGATATAAGATAATCCTCTTGCATAAGGAGGAGGAAGTCAACGGAAAATTGCCACCATCAGATAAACATTACTGAAGCTTTCATGTTTAAGAAACAGGAAAATATCAAGCTGCACTGTTGCTCTATACAGCACTGGTCCTTCCACTGTGAGAAGACAACTCAATGCTATGGGTCCATAAGGATGTGCAGCTACTATAAAGCTGGTATTAAAACAGAAAGGAAACAGAAGGAAATGTAACTAGAAGTAATTGTTACTAGTATCAGTTGAATAATTAACAATTAATATCAGCTCAGAAATTACATATCGGTGCAGCTTAAGTATCATATTCAGCGTTTAATCGATATTTTGGACATTTACTATCTTTATGACATTAGCTGAAGTTGTACAGAACAGGTGAGTAAATTAACTCTATGTTGCCTCTGCCTGCAGCACCAGGACAACCACCCCTGAATGTGGAGTGGAACCTGATTGGCTTTAAGCTGACTGTTCACTGGGATCCTGTAGTCACCATGGAGATGGAGTCAGAGGTTACTGGCTATCAGGTAAATTCATGGGATTCTTTGTAGAACATCATAAGGCTCAGGCGCTAAGCTTATTCAAGGAGGACTTGTATATACAAAGCCTAGACTTTGTCTCATCAAATTCTGCACAGATATCACACAGCGTAAAATGTATTTTTTGTTTGGATCATTGTGAAGCGACTCTCTATCATATTTAATCAAACAAACATCAGTTAATAAAACTGTAGTGATTATCTTATAATACCTAGAAAACTCTTCACACAATACCTACAATACCCCTAAGTTTATCTCTCTAATCTCAACTGACTCTGCCACATGTGTAGGATGTGATGGATAGGGTTGGGTAACAGCGGAATACATGTAATGACATTACATGCCCTTTATTTTATTTTTATTCAGCCATAATTAGGCAGGTCAGAAATTGTCATCTGATGAAAATTTCTCAATATAAAGTATTCTTAATTCTCTGACTCTTCAAACCTTCTGCTAACACACAGTAACCATTAACGCCTCTACGCAGGTACCTGAAAATGAAGCTAATTGATATGTACAAAATATAGAAAGTCTCAAAATATATATTACACTTGCAGTTATCAAATATAACCAGAACAATCACAGAGCTCAACACAAAATTCAACATCTAAAGTATAGAACATCTAGATAAGCCAAAGAAACTATTTGTCCTAAATCTTAAATAATATGTTTTGGGGGAAATGGGAGCAGCATTTGATAATAGGAACACCTTTCTGCCTGTTAAACCTGATGTGTTGTGCTTGTGTGATCAAGCAAAAATACAAATGTTAAGTAACTTGAAAGTAGCTGGAATGGCTTTTCTGTTACATTGTGCTTTGTTTTCTGTTAAGTTTAAAGTCAACAAGCTGGAATATCTCTTAATATTGATTGCAATCAGAAAGCCAACTTCCTATTTTCTCATCCCACTCTCTAGGTGTCCTACAGGAGAAACAGGCATAGAGAGATAAACACAGTGACTACTAACCTGACTTCAGTGGAGATCATTCTCCCTGCCGATGATGATTATATTATCCAGATCTGCGCTCTAAGTGATGGTGGAGAAGGCATCCCCACAGAGCCCATCAACATTCATAAACTAAGTAAGCTCACTCAATTCATTATTAACCCTCTTTTAATCTAGATAGGGGTGAATTTATTGTCAGTTTTGAACTTCTCACATAGCATGCCTTAATAATCTAGTACAATTCCGTATAAGCCCTTCTAAGTTTAGTCTCATATATATACATAAAGGACAGATACAAATCTAGTGCTAAACTTACTGGAGAATTCCACAGACTTTTCTACATTTCTGCAATATTTTATCGTGTGGATGTAAGCAAAGTCATTAAAATCTGAAATGTTCAGTTCTACAGAAACCTGCCACACCTCAGTTTTCACAGTGGTGGTGACAAACCATCCAAATTAATGAATGCCTCTTAAAGCTACTGCACAGAAAACTATTACACCAATAGTTACCATACATCCATTGCGTGAGGAACAATAGTACCTGAGGAAATCAGATTGATAGTCTTTTACCATTAAAAACATCAGAAACTCAGAAAACATTACTTTGGATAGTTAATTTAATGGTTATAACCAAGTTAGACATGGCAGCCTGTGGTTCCTATATTTTTCCTCTAACGTAGATCATTAATAGACACATTTCTCTAAATATTTCTCTCCAAGTTTTTCTACAAAGCACTATTTTCTGTCAAACCACTCTGCATGACTTTTACATCTCAATGATTTAAATATACAGAGAATTAGAAAAATCTGAAAGTTTGTCTGGAACAGTTTGAGGACCCCTGGTCAAATGACACGTTCTGTTCTAAGTGAAAATACATCCACTAATCAGAATTTGTATTTGTAGAACATTTCATGTTGTATCTGGTTAAATTTAATTTCAAGTCTGAACACTGTAATTTTTTTCATTTGCATCTTCCATATGGTTTTTGAAATGGGGTTTTATAATAATAACACATTTTCTGCCGAGAACACATATTGGAATACATAATAACTCTTTATTTGCTGACATTTGGAAAAAAAACTAAAATGTGGCCTGTGACTGTTTATGTTTTGTAACCCCTTAAGCTCAGAAAATAAATAGAAATTGTGCAGTAAAATATTTTTTTTACTGATGAATTTAAAAAACGTGACTGTAATTGTATTAATTGTATTTAGCATTAGTTTATTTTAGATAATCTGTAGTAAAGGTGCAGATCTAATCTTTTGCTCCCTAAAGATGTTAGTGTTGTGTTTATAAAGCATGCACGAGCCTCCACAACAACAAACCCTCACCTACACTTTTTCTCTGGCGGCCAGTATCTCCAGCTGCATCATAGCATGTAATATAAAAGATGCATGGCATCAAAGGGATATTAAACATAAATACCAGGTACATCTAAAGTAAGCAAAGCAAGATTAACCTCATAATGGGATTTTCTTTGTCCCTTGAGTAATAAGAGCAGGTGCGAATTCGGGCAAATCCATTCTCTGGACAAAAACTGCGGCCCTCAGCACGTAATGCAGCTCTCTAAATGAGCACTCACTGATTTGAGATGTCCTCCTCAGAGCCTGCAGTGTACACCTTGTATCCTCCGCTGGGCTAAGCAGTGTGATCTTTATTAACTATCCTTAGCTCTCGCCATCTATCTCTGCCTGTTCATCTCAGCTCCCTCCTGAATACAGCAGCGCAGGCAGATGAAACTGCAGGGGAGAAGAGCTCTGCACGCCGGATTATTCACATTTTTCATCCTCTTAGACTGCCACGTCCACTTTTTATAAAAAGTAAATCTGTGGGATTTTTTTTCACTGCTGTTGGCAAAGAATATAATCAGCAGTGTTTAAAAAGAGTAAGTGATACGAGAGAGCTATTTAGATGCAGTGTAGATGGGAGCCGGTTACTTTTTGGGATGAAGCTGCACACTAATAAATTTGAAAGTGATTTTTTTTTTGTGTGTGTGAGTGTTTTTTTAATGGGAGACCTAAACTAGGCATGTGTCTTCTGATTAATTTTGATGGTTTACTATATGTGAAGGTTTTAACTAAAAGAAGTCTAAAAAGAGCTGCTCACCACTACAGTTCAGGTACATATTTTTGTTTCACAAAATACTCTAGATACATTAATAACTAAAATGTTCAGTGCACTACTTTGCATTTCAACACATAATCTTGTTCTTCATCTAATGGGCTTCTAATTTAGTGTAAATAATATAAATTAGTTTGGCCATTGCATTTAATCCACATGAGCATTGCAAAGGATTGTCCGTATGCAGCTGTTGAACTCAGTGGTTTTATGTATGAATATTGCTGATGTTCACAAGCCTACAATAATAACAGGTTCTGTCTGGTGAAGAGGGTCAATGAGTGGCACAAATACAACCACTGCATTGTGGTTGGTTTAACAGCATGTTGCTTTTATTTAGCACTTTTGGTCAAGACTACTGTAGCTGTACTGTAATTATGCTAAACTAGCAACTATGCTAAACTGAGCTTCAGCCTCGCGGCTGTCACACGTGTACAGAGACACATTACTGTTGTCAAAACAAAACCTTGTACATTCATGAAGTCTTTACAGGAGAAGCAGAAAACACACTTTCATTTTAATGTAAGTCAGTGGAACATTTTTTTCTAAGTGATGTTGGGTCTTTTCCTCCAGTCTATTCATCTTGAAATTTACACACAATAGGTGTGTCTCAAAACCTAGTGAGCTGTCTAAGTAGGCACTGTCTAGGTAGGCAGATGTTTAAGTAGTCAGCATTCTGTCTGACATCTCAAGATTAATTATTGAGACGCTCTAGTTAGAGAGCAACTGCGTCACGGCTTGTTCCCACCCAATGCAGCACGTGACCAGTGGTTTAGCAGGTTGCTAAGCTACCGGCCGGCATCCAAAACAATAACCCAAAGCTTAATCAGCTAGCGTAAATGCTAATAGCTTGCGTATAAAACTGTAAATAGTCAACGACTCGTTGCTAAGTTGCAAATAAAATACTGTTTTGTGTGATTATGTGACAAAACACATTAAAACACCTGAGAGAATCAAAATAACTTACATTTGAAAAAGACTTCAGTGCTTGTAGATTTGCCTGCATTGCTTTATGGGATTGCCTGAAAAATAGAAATAATGAAATTCTAATAGCTGCTCATATATTTTTGTGTACACATTGTCACTAAAAGTCATATCACAATTATGAAAAATATGATCAGTCTAAGCAGCCCTTATAAATTCATTTGATTCAGAAACTGGCACCTAGAATTGTTAAAAAGATATTTAATTTCCCAGACTAACCTGCAGCACATATGTTATCTAACCTGATAATCTTAAAAGTTAAATATGGGTCTGTACAGAGTGAGCATACCTATGACACACATTCTCCAATTTCAGCAAATTGTTCCAAGAGCGAAATGCATACATGTCCAATCTTATCCACAAAGGGCCAGTGTGGCTGCAGGTTTTCACTCCAAACCGGCTGGAGCACACCTGATTCTACTTGTTTAATCAGTTCATCTCAAGTCTTCCAACTGCTGATCAGCTGTATTCCTGCTTTGTTGGAACGAAAACCTGCAGCCACACCGGCCCTTTGTGGATAAGATTGGACACCCCTGCCCTAGATTCTAATCTCATTTAGAAACATGACATAATGAAGGCTGTAGTTTTAATGAGTGTCACAAGTAGCAAACTAATGTATGTGTGAGGGTAAATATTCTTCAGCTGCTTTGGGAAATTAAAACGGCACAGTGTTTTTATGTCCTGTGTAAAAAAAGAGACTCAGTTAACCTTATTATGTAGCTTCTGAAAGCCATCACTGTATTGACAAAATTTGTTACTGTATTACCTATGAATTAATAGATTAATAGAAATGTTCCCAGGACCAGCTTTAGCTACATGTTTTTATTTCTTTCAGTTTAGATTTATATGTAATTATATACTACAATACTTTCAGTTTATGTTCTACATAAGCAATTACTATGAAAGCTTTTCTGGTGGGTAATGCAGGACCAGGTGAATGTCATTTATCATGGTCTTTGAGTAATTTTGGACTATATGAAAAGCACTCCTCCAGTATACCCTGGCCAGGTTACAAGCACACAACTGAATGAACAAATATCTATGAGAAGCAAAAGAAAAGACATGCTGCATTTTCAGTGTACATTTAATATCATTAAAATAGCACCTTGCTCAGGTTTGATATTGTTTACAGGAGATTCTGCTATTTTTGTCCGATCAAAATGAGCTTATGTTCTGGGCATGTGAATTTAGAGCAAATTAAAGTAGTGTAGAAGTTTTTTGGCCACTTGGCTGCTGCACCAAAACTGCTCCCTGCACAGCCTGCTGCTAACATGCTGCTGTGCCAAGAAGTTGCCACAGCCACTTTCAGTGGTTACTTTTGAGAGCTTTCTGACTCAGTTACTTATTTTAATTTTAAAGGGGAGATGATCTTGGCCATTCCAGTGCTGTCCACTCCCAAGAAACTGTCTGTTGTCTTGGCAGTGCATGGGTCAGCAATAAAATATTTCTTTTTGTCCAGAAACATGTTTGGAGGTTCCATTTTTGGTATATAATCAGTATCTTATACAAATAATACCACTTCCAGATGCTGTTGTGTATGCAGAAGGCATTTCACACATGGGGTTGTGTCCTCTGATGCCTTTTTTCTCCTTTCGCGGCATTTCAGTTTTGCCATCCCCAAGGTAAAGGATTATGTTATCCCATCTGTGCATAGAACTCACAGGGCTCACTGCCGTGAATTCTATATTTAACAGTGCTCAGTTCGTGCTGAGGGAGTTTGTGTTTTGTAAGCTTTTGTAATTATGCAGCTGATATCTTTTGAAAACAGTAGATTGTCACCTTAACATGCAGACTAGTGGTTATTTTATGATTCTGACACATTTTTTATAGTGATTTTTAAGAAGTGAGATCGCGCACCATCTGTAGCCATAAACCAAGATGTGCAGTACCAGGCAGAGCTAAAGAGCCAGAGAACAGGATTTGTAAGCTAAAGCAGGAATGTCAAACTGGGTTCCTTCTGGGCCACAGCTCTGCAAAGCAGTTCCCTCCTCTAACACTCTAAATTCAACTCATGAACACTTTTAATTAGCTGATGAGATTAATCAGATGTGTTTAATGAGGCAGAATTCTAAACTCTGCAGTGCTGCCGCCTGGAAGGAACCCGTTTGACACTCCTGATCCAAACCAATGAGGTGACTTCTTCATAAGGTACAGAATTTTTAATACAAAAAAATAATTATAATGTATTATTGTATAATTTTATAGTCAGTGTTTTCAAAAAATAGTAAGTAGGGCAAAAAAGCAGGATAACCAGGACAAATCCAGTACTGTAACATTGATCAGCAATTCTGTTATTTCAGCCGAGAAGGTAGAAATTATTCATTCATATTGAAAAGTGTCATAAAAGGATCAGTATGGTGTAAAAGTAAGAGTAAAAGTACAGGCAGTGTGCACATAGCTTCAGTGTTGTTAGGCTGGGAGCGAGGAGCAGACGGGGAGACAGGCAGGACGAAGGGGGACGGACGCAGACGCAAGATTTAACAAAATACTTTTAATAACCAAAAAAACAAAAACCAAAACACAAAGTACACAATAACAAAAAACAGACCAGAACACGAAGGAACATCAAAGATATAATCACAGAAATCACAGAAAACAAACCACCAGACAGGGAGCAAAACAGAGGCAATACACAGGATAACAAGAAGGAGCAACAAACACCTGAGAACAATAGGCGGGGTCACAGATGGAAAACAGATGAGGGGCGGAGACAAGGCGCACATGATCAAAACAAACAGAATCACATGGCAAAAAATGTAAACACAAGCACATGCGACAGACAAGGGAATGTAAACAAAGACAGACAGGCGTATTTAGTATTTAGTGTGTCCACCCTTTACCTTTATTACAGCTTCTGTTCTTTTTCAGGAAAACTTGCTTTCAGTTTTTTAAAGAAATGCTTTTCACACTCACAATTACAAATTTAGACTAATTTAGACTAAGTCTCACTCCACTGCTCAGATGTCCAGTGTTCCAGTGCGAATCTGCCCATTTATGTCCGTTTTTTTTTCTTTTTCAGTAACTGCTTCTTAACTGCACATCCTTTCAGACCCATAGCGTTGAGTTACTTCTCACATTGGAGGGATGCTAGATTGTAATTTTCGGTGGTCTAGCAGGTCTTGCACATTTGTTAGAGATAAGAGATAAGATGGAGGAAATTTGCATCGTTACAGCAGCAGAGTAGCAGCAGCAGAACAGTTAGGTGTTTCATTTATTTTGAAAACTTCACTTATTTTCCTTTGACCATCTTTTTCCTTATGCAGTTGGATTATCTTATCTCATCAAAGTTATTCCTTTTAGTTATTTTAGGGGCAAATGAGAAAGAAATGTGTAAGGCAGTGAATCTTGTGTGACTATGTTAGTGTCTCAATGTTAGTGTTACAATGTCACTGACACCTCAGAGAACCTTTTGTTGGGAGGACACAAATACCTTGGTTTAAAAATGATAAGGATGGGAGAGTTAAGGTAGCAGTTCAGTGAACAAAAGTAAAGTGGACAAATGAAATATTTATTGATCTGATGTTATATTTAGTTACTGAACCGTCTGTGTAATGTTCTGTTAAATATGTATTGCACTAAAAATTTAATACCTGCTCTTAATGGCTATTTTGACTGGAAATTGTAAAATTACGTTTGCACAGTCCATGTCCACATTGTAGCATTGGTTTTTTAAAAAAATCTGTAAATTGGAGCCTTTTTATCAGATTCTGATGCCAAGATAAATAAAATTCAAGGAATCGTTTTAAACTTTTCCGGGTTGTTTATTTTGAACGAGAGCCAACAACACTTTAGTGAAGTGATAGCTTAGCGTAGCCTCATTGCGGACTGAGCTTATGTGATAGGTCAAGTTTTGTTTAATGGATAATGAAATGCAAGTAAAGTCTGCTTCCCTGAGACAGACGCAGGTCACTCGGGATCGGGAAGTGTTAGAAAGGAGAGCAGAACAGTTTAGCCTACTAACATTTCTGGTCAGCTGGAGTATCAGTTAAACCCTCAGGGAGCCTAATTCTGAGTTTTCTTTCTAATTAATATGGTCTGCTGTGTTCCACACTATTGCTCCCCTGTTAGTGTAAACTGGGTGGTCCTAATCTTGGATAACGCTTCCGTAAGCATATCCTAATCAATCACAAGGCTGACATCTGTTGCCCTGCCCACACAAATCAGTTTTGAAGTCTTGAAGAAACTTAGCGAGCTAAATCTAACCCAACAACTAGTGAGACCACCTGTCTGTAACTGTCACCTGTTACTCATCCATTGAGTTATTCATGCATTGCTTCATTTGTGCATTCGTCTGCATCAGTGACTTTTTTCTTCTGTGTTTTATCATATTTATATCTTTATTTTTCAAGCATTGTTGGATGTTTAATATAGCACTTATGTTTAGTATCACCCAGTTTAAAAGTTTTACTCTGTGCTTTGTGGGACTCCCTGTAATCTTTATTGTTATTTAAATGTTTGTACCCGGGTACATGTGATGTTAATAAATTCAGCCTCTGCTGGGCAGTACTGGCTCCCATGCTTTTAAATGTAGTTTTAAAATTCATGACCACGTAATCCAGTCAGATTTCTACGTGTCTTCTCTTGCTTCGAAACGCCCACCAGCATGCAGGTGAAGGTTAACACTCAGCAGTTGTGTTCACACAAGTTTACTGTGTCTGTCACTATTTGGATATGTATTAGTGTGTATGGAAGAATGGATGCTGTAATAGTCCTTCATTGTGTTGCAGGTATGAGTGTCAGGGGGTCGAGAGCGTGGCGACCAGCCGCCCTTCCACTCTCCGTGCTTTTCATCATCGCATTTACCGCCATGAGGCCAACTTTGTGAAAACATTCATTAAGACTGACCGCGCTTCTCTTCATTTCATCATCTGTGCTCTTCCTTCCTTTAAAATCACGGGAAGATGTGCACCAACTTCTTTTGACGCAAGATTGTCGTTCCCAACCATCCAGTTGAGAAGTCCAGACAGGAAGACGAGGAGCCTGGAAGGAATTGGATATCGTGTGCATGTTATGTACAGTGTATCATTGTCTCACAGCAAAGGGATAAAAAGACTGCACAGGTTCAGGTTGTACCTGTTTTTTCAGGGGGATGTACGAGGGATGTCATGACTTTGTATGCACTACTTTCCCCACAGGTCTCCGTGACCCTTGAGGAGAACAAAAATGCCTTACTTCCATGTACATGCCAAAGTAGTAGATGTCCTTCTCATGTGCTCCTCTTCTTGTTGCTAAGCTACCGTTTGTCCAGGTGTCTGCTTTTTATTCCTTTTTTGATATAAAATCTCGATGTTATTCAGTGTTTTTGTAGAGTATTATTACATATCATTGATGTTCGGCAGCCTCAGCGTACTCATTTATGGAAGATGATTTGTCGCTGTGCCTTCTATCCAGTAGCTCCATATTGATTTAATATACCCTGCATCATCAAGCCTTTACTATTCATAATGACCAGAGCCCCTCATTGTCAATGGAGAGGATTTGTAATGGTGCAGTGAGTTATGGAGCCCATTTGACCCGAGCTAGCAGCTGTGAGGGTTATGGTTATGCATTGCAAACTGCGTAATTGGGTTTTGTCAACACGTGAAAATGTAACATTTATGCGCTGACTTACAATTTATTATTAGCTTACAAGGTGTCATTTGTGTAGATGGTACTGGAGTGTCTTTATAAGCTGATAATAAGATCTTATTTTTCAAAGCTACAGCACTACAGCAGTATTTTCCTCCAGCCAGCGACCTGTCTAGCATTGTTCAGTCTTCCTGAGAGGGTGTCCTACATGAGGGACGACTGAAAGCGAAACTAGTCTTTTCCATGAGCGCTGGGCTTGTTGCTGGAGCCTCTGGAGAAAGTTATCTATCTGTTGGCCAACATCAGAACATCAATGAGCATTTTACCTCCGAAGAGTTTCACCGCCTCTGTGTTGGAGCGTCTCGGCTCACCTTGGTCGGCTGAATCAGGGGAGGGTTTGGAGGAACAAAAAGCTGCTTACTCACTCAGAAACGATGACTGCTGTCTCAGGGCCAGACTGCCGTGGAGGTTTTAAGCCGTAGACATAATAGAGGCGTTCCATCGCGCTGGTTTAAAGCGCAGCACAAGCACTGCGCTCATCATCATAGGAGATAAAGATTACACGCCTAACATTTAGCTGGTGGAACACAAAGAGCAGATGACCTGGAAGCTCGTAAACCGAGAGGTCTCTGCTGTTATCTTGTGATAAATGCAGTGTCTGATCCATGGCGAGATTTCTGAAGCCATTAAAACATCCTAATATATTACGGCGCACCCCACCGGGAGCTTTTGACCGAACAGGGCGACAGAATAATGGTTATCGGGCGGCGGAGGGAAGATGGATGTGAGATGAGCAGCACGCGCCGCTGTATCAGAACAGTCCAGACAGAGCTGATGAAAGAGATATTTGGGCCTGTCTTTTTTTTTTCTCATGTCTTTTTTTTCCCCAACATGATGCCGTGCCTGGTGTCGTCTCGGGAATACCGTGGGATGTGTGAAGGCCACAGCGCCTTTGTTAAGGCAGTGAATATTTTAGTGCTTGCAAAGTTCCGGGTCACGTAAAAATGCCACCACCACTTTCGGCCTTGATTTTCCAGTTTCAGAGCTGAATGAAGACCGGTACAAGAGGAAAAGCCTTCTGAGTGGAATAGAAACATGCTGTTTATACAGACTGCCGTACAATGTAGATGTCACATTGCATCCCGTCAAAGCTGTCAGAACCTGTAGTATCTGGGATTTGGAACAGCTGCGTGGTTTTGATTCCGCTTCTGATCATGGCTGTTGACATTATAGGTGCCTGGTGTCAGTTATGCGTTCTCTGCCTGCATTTCTGAGTTTACTAGTTAGAATGTAGATGTTTTCCTTCTTTCCTTTATCGCTGTTTTCGGTTTTGTTTTTGGAGAATCATTCACCTCAGACTGGGAAGTATGTGTGTGTGTAAGCAAGGTGATTAGTATTTTTGGTGTACAATTACATGTTCAGGGGTGTTTAAGATGAGCAAACACAGGTTAATTATCAATGTTGAGCAAAAGTGTTGAATCTGGTTGGACTAAAAAAGTGTTTTCTATGCTTTTACAGTGCAGGGCTGGACATGATCTTGTAACAAGAATACACATCTGGAGGCAACAGATTATTTTGTGAAATTCAAATGTATAATCTTCAAAGAACTGTTATCTGTTACGTGAATGCTGCAGGAGCTGCCAGATCACGTGGGATGCTTCCAGTGTAACTAAAATAGTTGACGTTGTCAGACGTTAGCTGTGTCTGTAACTGCGCCCTGTTCACTATGTAGTTCCGCCATTCCCAAAAACATAGAAGATCCAGTGCACTTAAACAATCCCACAATGCACTGCAGAAAGTAGTGTATAGGGTACCCTATGGGATGGGAATTATCATCATGTGCTGTGTTGTAAGTAATAAGCAAACATATTTAACCTTATACATAGTTTTTCTTTTTGAACGTAGGGTATAGTTATTAGACACCATCTCAGACACAACAGTTGATGTATGAAGCTTAATGTCACCCACCATCTTCTACACAAGATTTTCTATACAGTGAATAAGGTGGAAATACGTTGGCTTGTTGAAGTAACACTGAAACCAGAGATATATCTTTTCTAATTTCAGGCACCTCCCTGTAGTAACGTTAGCAATACTCAGACCTCTTATTGACCATTAGAGGTAGTAAATGTACATACTATATACTGGCTTAAATACCGTATCGCCAGGCTACATACTCAAACTCTACGATAAACTTTTATTACAAATATTTAACTTACACTTTTACTCACTGGCCATTTTATGAGATTACTTTACCTTTTACCTTCGGAATATACCAATTAGCCATAACATAAACAACCATCTCCTTGTAGCTACATCTTTTGTCCCTTTTATCAACTTCACGTACCAAATAGGGGCATGTTATAGTTCTACAATAGCAGATTGTCAAGAGGTAATGTTTTTTGTTGTTTTTTTTGTCGTTGCTTGTAATGAATTCTACTCACATCTACTTGCTTAATTGGAGGGCCATTTCAGCCAGACTAACTTGCTGTAACCTCATAAGCTAAAGATAGGCTTGTTGCCTACCGGACAGATTCTACAAGCTCTGCCTTTACATAGCATTAGGGTGATACACAGATTTCACATTCAGTTCGTTACCACCCACATTTAGACATTCTCATTACAAGATCCTGTCTGGTCCTGTGAGACTACCAACTTGCAGAGATCAAACCCCTCACGTGTTGAACCGCCTGTGTTAGAGCAGAGAAAACATAAAAAACTTCAGTGGGGGGAGGAGAGTTGAAAAGATTGTGCTGTAGAAGTAGAACTGTGTTGTTTTGTTCATGCTGGTTTTGGAAACCTAATGACTATATCAGAACTTTTGTTATTTCTAATGGTCAAAAGTGTTTGTCAAGAAGAAGCAGGTTGTTTCAAAAGACTCAGAAAAATGACTCAGAGACCATTTTCCTAAAAACATTCAAGAATTTGTTTAATTACAGGATGCTTTTGTTCATTGGGATTTTTTTCTTCTTTTGCTTTTAAAATGAAAATGTTTGCATGTGCGTTTTTGTCTGTTGCAGTTGAATAGGTGCACCTTTCTCATACATCTAGACATTTGACCTTATCTTTTGATACCGCTGTACTACTGCAATGTTTCTAATCTCTGTGAGATGAGATGTTTGATGCTGTTTTCATATTGAAAAGCGATTCTTTCATCCTGTACAGTAAAGCAGTGCATGTTTCTAATTGTTTTGTGTGTTTATGTCTTTTTTTAGAAAGAAAAGTGAATAAAAACAACATCTTAGAGATATATCTCTATATTACAGCCTGTTGCGTTACATGTTTAAAGCCAATATTGTCAAGTTGCTGGTTCAGGTTAAGTGAAGTGTATTTTGGGGTTTTCTGGATGTGGTTATCACCATCACTATTTTCTCTGGCCAATATTCTTTGACCCTGTGATTGGCCCCCTTTACAAATTAAATACGTCATCATGTGAAAGCATTCATCTAAGCAATCATAAATCTTTATACAGTATTTAAAGGACACTTTGGTCTTTACCTATAGAGTATAAGAACAGGTCATAGTGTAATTCAGCACTATGCACTTTAGAAATTTCCCTGATCCAGCATACCTGCTATAGCTTGTTTCACTATTAAGATTGCATTGAGGTCATTGCTATATTTCAGAGTGAGGAAAATACTAAACTATGCAGTGTTGTGGCCTTCCAGAGTTTCAGAAGTTTGGTTAAAATATCTCTGACTGATCTACAGCCAGTTCTGTCTGTCTATACTATCCATGTAATTGTACCATTAGGGTGCACAACCCTGTTTGAGGATATTTTTTCTCAAAATGTTTTTATATACATTAATGCAACTCCCAGGACTACTTTCACCACTTTATTACAAATATCAACCTTTTATTTATTTATGAGATTCATCTACCTTTTATCTTCAGTATACACCAATTAGCCATAGCATACACAGCCATCTCCTTGGAGCTACATTTTTTGTCCCTTTTATCAGCTTCACTTATCAAATAGGGGAACATTGTAGTGTGAAGGTGGAGTAACTTCACCAAACTAGCTTACTGAACTGGGTTGCGCTATAACTGTAATTACTACCAGACAGCCCTATATACTGGCTTAAATTGATAAATGAGGTAAAGAAATAAAAATGTTGTATGTGCCTTCAAACTTAAACTTAATAACTAAAGAGTATGTATGCTTATGCTTATGTAAATTAAAAAAGATGATCTAATTGTGATTAATTTTTAAATAATCAATAACCCCCCTTAATTTATTTAGCATTGCACTGATAGAACAACTCTTTAGCACAACTTAGAATACTACAACTAAGAATACTAATATGATTAGGAAATTACAATATAAGCCAATCAGAAATAAGCAAGGACCTATCTTCACACTGCATAGCAAAATGCATTTCTGTGATTGGTTTAGAGATATTAGCCATTGCTTCCCTTGCGGCTGGGGGGGCAAAGACCAAATCTGGGGGCGGAATGCCTGCTCATTTTGTACATTTATGTTTTTTGCACTTTTACACAGAAATCCTCATAATTCAGGTTCAAACGTTTGCCATTGCTCAGCCACAAAGCAGTAAAGCATAAAAAATCAGAATGGTGCCGAGGTAAGACCATTTTAAGTTTCAGCATGACTGGACTACTATGCACAAAGCGAGATCCGTAAAGAACAGGTGTGATAGTCAGGTGTCCATATACTTTTGGGCATGTGCCATACTTTGGGCTATAGAAACCCTGAGAATCATCCTGAAGCTAGCTATGTTATAAACAAGAAGGCAGCAGATCTGCAAACACAGCACATCTCCAAAAAAGCAGTTATCCCAATTTGAGGATGAACCCAGAAACTCCAGAATTACCCAGCTGCATGCCACAGTGGTGTACTCAGTCAGTGTCCAAACTGTTGAGCTATAAGGGGCTGTTCTTGTATTTTTGGGTGAGCTACATTTTTGTTCAGTCGTTCCTTTCCTGCTCATGTAGTAGAACTGAGATTGGTCATGTCAGTGATTCATGATGCACCTTGCGAACTGTTACCTTCAGAATTGCTCGCCCCTGCTGTGGTCTGGCTGGCTGGGTGATGAATGCTGTACTCGGTGTGCTCTGTGTATGATGAACCGTCTATGGTATGCTCATAAATTTGTCGGGCAGACGTGGGCATCATGGGAGGACCAAAAAACAAACAAACAGACGGACAAACACAGACATCAGCTGTGCTGCAACGGTCAGCCAAAAACAAGCTCTGCCATATTAGCCAATATGTCCTTACGTTGAGCGTGTAAGAGTTCATACTAGACGTGACACGATATGCCATACGCAGTCGGAATATTATATAATGAACAGCCTTTTTTTCTTTTATCCTTCCTCTGTTATTTCATCCTGATAATTAAAAATAGAGCTTGTTGAAGAGGGGGAAAAAGACACTGCCTGGAGGGTCTATTGAAGAGTCCTTTTAAATTAAACAATGACAGTGGCTGCTCGAGCCGGCTGGCATTTAAGTAAATCTTGTAGATCAATATCTCCTCTGAGTTTTTTACAACCTCTTGGCACAGGTAGAGGTGATTTAAAGGAAAAGACGGAAACCGTTTGCACGAGCCGATTAAATGGAATTTGTCAATTAAAACTGTCTCCCAAGCCCTGAACTACACGGCCCTGAACTTTAATATGATCGCTGCCTTGCATATTTTACCTTACACGGCATTCTTCTCCTTCTTCTTCTTTCTCCTTCTCTTCCCTGAAGGATGTTTGATGGCTGCTGTGTTCTTGCCTACTTTAGGTTACAGCGTGTGGTGATCAGCTCTAACGAAGGCTCTAACGAAGGGAGATCACAGGAAACAAAAGTCTATGTATGGGTGGGGGGTGGGTCTAATTATGTGTTATGCATTAGAGAAGATATAGGTAGGTGTCTGTGCTTGTTGCACACCAGCGTGCATCCTACCTGAAGAGTTCTCCTCCTCTTTCTTGTTTTTTTCTTTTGGTTCATTGTGATTTACTTTCCAAATTTCCAGAGTGAAGAAAAGAAAGAAGAAGAAAAAGAGTAGAGGGTCAATTTGGTCATCCTCGGCAGAGAACGGCCCCATTTTCAGTCAGCGCAGTCTTCTGCTGAGGGCTTCAAATAAATGGTCTGGCTGAAAAATAATCATATCTCTCTACCTATATAACAGTTCTCGTACTCAGAGGTCAAAGCAGACTTTTGTCATTCACCAGCCACCCCGGCTCACTTAGCGTGGCCTATACCCAGTATGAATCTATGAAAATAGCTGGTAGGCTACTTCTTACATGCTGCCTGCAACCTCCTATTATGATACAGAGAGACATTTTATTCAAGGTTATGTTTTTCATTATGATCATCTTTATCAGCAGGCTTTACATGCTGAAACTTTCATGCAGCTGTACTGGCTTGAAGCCTAAATTGCTAAATCTAAACCAAATAGCGTTTGAATTGCATGATGAAAACAAATTGCTTTCATGAAGCAGCCAGTCAAAAAGGCTACAATCATCACACAATTGTGTCAAACTACATACTTCCCAACGATTGGATCGATCACTGGATCAATGGACAAGGAAATATAACCGAAGACGGCTTATTGGGCAGTTAAAAAGACAACCCCTTCCAAGCTTCACTGACTGACTCAAGATTCCCGAACTGACATTTCTGTGACCAGCTAACACTTTGTTAAAAAGCGGATCTATTAAGCTTATCTTAAATGTTTATGATTGTATTTTGGGGGTCTACCAGAATAGATGGACATGCTTCAATTTTCCCAAAACACAATCATTTTCCTGTATCGTACATTCACACTCTATCTGAACCACTGTCTGAGCTTGTGTGACTTTAAGCACCCCCAGCCCCCTGTTTAGCCCAGCATGTTGTCATTGGTCAGCTCGCCCACTCTGTTCCAAACTTTATAAAAACTCAAATTTATTGTTAAGTACATCAGACAGACAAAAGACAGATAAATACATGTATAGAAAATAGGAAAAAAGAACAGCAATGACGACTGAAAGAAATAGATAAATAAGACTTTCTGGTGAGAACGATTTTTAGAGTAATAAAAATAAAACTTAAGGTGGCATATCTACGCTTGTGGAGTAGTTGAATGTGTTTCGTGTCACTTTGCTTTGTGTAATCTTCAAGTTGCAAGGAAATCATGTCGCATTGAAAGTTTCTCCACGTATAGCCAGTCTAAGTGTAAAAAGTCTGAGGACTTGACTCATTAGCTGGTGTGAACTACGAATGCAGGTTCTCAACAAGGTGAAAATGAACGGAGGTGCCAAAACGAATTACGACTTTCCTTCTCCCATCACCCCCCCCCCCACACACACACACACACATTCTATTCCCTCCATTCCTGTCGAATAAAGGAAGATATTCTACTATTTTATAGGATCCTGTAGGACCTCACTACGTACCACAAAATGAGATTTCGAAGGAGACTGAGATTTTCACATTCCAGAGCGGTTTGTGTCTTAATGTGTGATGGGGTTTAACTGCACTCTCCTGTTACTCTCTCAGGTTTCTATCCATCCGTGTCATCTGTGCAGTGGTGTGCAAGCTCACCTTTTAATCGACCAGGTTTCTAACACAGGCATATTTAAGGACGACAGGAACGATATCTCTTTATTGCACGTTCATCTGAATGTGCAAGTATGTTTGTACAGAAAGTGATAATTGGCTATGACTAGAGTTTAAGGTTGGGGCAGCTTTTTTGTCTTGTACGAGCTCACAAGACAAACCCTGGAATGCCTGCTCGTCAGAATCCACAGTCGACTCTGAAATTATGTAAACAATATGCAAGGTATGCGTAGGTAAAAATAAGTACACATCCTCCACTGGGAATATATCTCTGCACATTTCAATGTGCTACTATTTTGATTTCACATACTCTCACATACAAAAACAAAACTCAAAATGAGGCCTGTGCAAAAGTCATGGTACATTGATATTTTATGTCTTTTGTACCTTCATTATGTTACACGTGTCATAGAATGGATTTATTCTGCATTTTAAATTGATCTCTGATGTGTACATAGAAGGTATGTGACTTTGGTCATAAAGGAAAATGTATATTTTGCTAAGCTCTGCTCTGATTTGTTTGTTTACAGTGAGACACTGTGGTGGTCACCCAGACACAACATGTCAAATAGACACAGACTGGAACATAAAATGAACCCGTGTGTAAATAAGCCAGGTTAGCTTCACCCAGATAACACCCAGATAAGCTGTGGCAGCTGTTAAATGTGGGTATGATCACACAGCATGGCTGCTACTTACAGGTTGCTGTTGGGGTAACACCAAAGCTCAGCTCGCTGGTGTCACTGAGACATATAAAACTCTTAATTTCTAACCACCTACGCATGACTTGCCAGTGTTTTCTTTCATTTTAGTTAACAGTTTTATGATTTTGCTTTCAATTTTGTACTTTTCTTTTAATTTCTTTTATCTTGATTTTTACTTTTATTATTATCATCATTATTACTACTATTTTTATTTTTCTTATTATTTCTTTTACTGTTTTGAGTTTAATACTATATTTATATCTATTTTTATTGATTATTTTTTTTTACTTTTGTCTTATTCTTGGTTTTAGTTTCTTATTCAGTTTTTATTTGTTTTTCTTTTATGATTTATCTTACCTAATTTTGTCATTTTGTTTGTATTGTTTGTTTTATATTCTAAGTACTCATATTAAAATTAATTTTAATTCATTTTCAATCCCTTTTTGTTTAAAATTGTTATTGCTCAGCTACATTGTAAATGAGGGTCTCCCTCAATGTACTCCCGAGTGAAAATAAAGGTTGATTGATTGATTGATTTGGGTTGTGTTGCTAATTCAAGTGAAACTGTTTAGTCTCTTAAGTATCAAACATTGAGCAAAGCTGCTTAATATTGTCCAAGATGTAAGATGCTGTCCAGAGGGAAATGTGCAGAGTAAACCAACAGCTTTAAATGGAAGTCGTCTGGCATCTTGTTAAAGATGTGGGAACTGAAGAGGTTTTCTGTTATTGAGAGAATTTTCAGTTTCACCTTAAATGTTGCTACAGTTACATTCTTTCAGCTGTACAAGCTGTACAATTTTGAAACAGAACATTCAATTAGGAAGGTCAGGAGTGATTATGTAATCTGGCCAGTAATGGAAGGACTGACCAATCGTGCATGAAAACAGATGAAATACAGACGGCAATTCTACACCCATTAAGAGACAAGAGCGTAAAAGTAGTTGGATGATTAAAGTGGCAAGTAATGGAACTGCATTGTAGGAGTGTCTTCTAAAGTGGATGGTAAATAATGATGTACAGGTGTTATTCTATCCTGACAGTGTGGCTGGACCATGTGTAACAAAAGACATAGCAGAGCCACAGTAGGGATCATGGGTGCCTTTCACTCACGACCAACTATGAAGACAGTCTGTAAAACAGGGCTGCCCATGAGAAGGTTTAATTTGGTTCACCAGAAAATCCAGAAAATTTGAGTCCCTCAAAGTATGAACACCAGTGGGTAAAATAACATGTTTTGTTGATTATGTAAAAATAAATTAAACATCTAGAAGAAACTCATACTTCTCATTTTCTGTTTATTTTGATATACTAGTTATATTTATTGTATTCTTCTATTTAGAAGAAAAGAAACACAATATGTGTCATAACTTTTGCACAGACCACAGTATATGTTAAATTCAGCAAATACACAGCAATTGCTCCTGAAAATGAGTAAAAGATATGTAGACCTGGGGGTGACGGTTGTGATGGGGGTGATGGTTGTGATGGGGGTGATGGTTGATTGGCCCATTTTTACTAAAAGTGTTTGTTTCCATTTGTTACTTATTATTGACTCTTTAAGTAAAAGGTTATTTATTTCCACAATTATAGTTCCAGCACAAAATGACACTTAGACGTCAGAGCCATTATAAAGCCATTATAAAGATTTTTCTGAAGTCAAGTGCTGGTATGGTGGTAAGGTATTACAACAACTGATTGAAACAGTAATGCATCCAAACATTGTGTAGCGCTAGTAAGTGGAATATTTATATTATTAGTCATTTTGCGCGTATCTGAATATTGGGATGTGATGTATTGTGCTTAATGCATACTGTAACAATGGCCTTGATAGAGTCCCTTATTTGAGCAAGGCAACCAAACATGGTTACACAAAATTAAATATCTAGTTCTGTATCTTGTATAATTTTATGAAACAGCTAAGCTCCATACCTGGGCAATATAGGAACTGCTCTAAACCTGTTTGAGGTCAGCATTTTTTGGATTTGCAAAGCTGATATGAGCAGTACTGTAAAAAGCACACTCAACAGAGGAGGCAAGTAACTAAGTACTTCATTGCTGCACTTAAGTATTTCTTAGGTATTTCTGTCACCTTATCTGAGCAAAAAATATTTAGAAATTGAATTAGAACTGATTTTTAAAGAATACTTAAGTACATATTAGAGTGTGTACTTTTGCTTAAGTAAAAATGTAAGTTATATTTGACTCTGTTTACTAGATTACTCGTACTTTTACTTTAGTAAGAAATTAGTGTACTTCTCCCACCTCTCGTATTCAGTGATCTGCCAGCAGAAGGTTTTGGAGATTTAACAAACTCTAGACTTACTCTACTAATTAATTTGTAAGTCATGTAGTAATGAGAGGGAGGAACGGAGTCCTTCAAGTTTGAGGGGTTGAAGGGATCCCTGCGGTTAGTCAGTCTGACGGCCAGGTATCAAGATACACTTCATGACTTCATGAACTTATCACAAGGCTTCAGCCACTGTCATGTTGATGGTGCCTTAGGCTCTATAATTTCATTTCCCTCAACCAGACGCTGTCTTATTGGCATGTTGTCCAGCATAAGCTTCCCTAGCCACACCAACAGAGGGTGCGGCATATTGCTTTTTCAGAGTGGAATTCAATAAAGCTAGATTTGGATCTGAGAGAAAAGTGACACAAAGGGACTGTGCAGGTCGCCCATTAATGGATGTATCTTGTCTCATCTTGAAGGTTAAGATGGTGCTTTATCACACTGTTAGAACTTGTTATCTGGCAGCCGAATGTTCCCTGCTGTTAGGAACTCAATGTTTTTTTCACTCAGCCACTTATCTGCTAGAAGTTGGAAACACCTGGTGATCTTTGGCAGGTTTCATTTTCAAGTTTTTTAGGCCATCCTAACAGCGCTTGCATAAAACTAACATGTAACTGTGGTTAAAGCAGTGCAGTGGGGATGGTGGCTTCAAACAACTGGGTAGTTGGGGTACTTCAGATAGAGCCATGGTACAACTTGGTGTGTGAATGTTAAATACGAATGGAATTAATATATAATGTTTGTTATTTAAATAGTTATCCCCTCTTGGAAGACTTATGATGATTATATAAATCAGTATATGTGTCAAAGATGTTGCTATAGTGCGAGTGTAGGAGATTTGTAGGATGCTATGTAGCAGCTTAGTTTTGTACATCACGAAGTAGCCCAATACACTAAAGCCTGCACACGAGAGGATTACAAAGTGTTGATAAAACATGTAGTTTTATGTTTGATATAATTAAAATAAATAAAATAATAATAATAATAATAAATAATAATAATAAAAATAAAATAAATAAATAACAATTCTCTACAATTATTTGAATAGCAAATGGTGCAAGTTTTATAACAGTGTCAAATCTATATTTCACAGTTAACACTCAAATATACTGTGCAAAACCACTAGGTTACCACCAGAGGCTAATGTTTGCTTAGTGTAGCAGGCCTAAATAAATAAATTAAGTTTAATGCTGGCTCACTGAGCCTTAATTTTTCCACACAACTTTTAAGGTTAAGGACTAAAATCAGAGGCAGTGAATTGTGTAGCAATTAGCTTCACTAATAATGTTTCATTATACTGTCCTGGGTAGCATCAGGGGCTAGCAGTAACTTGGCTAGTAGACTAAAACTGCTTTGAACACCACAACACAGGTTCAATATCCACACGTTTAGATTGTCTCTGGTTTAGATTGTCACCCAGCTTGGTCATACTGTCTGATCAGTATACCAGTATCAATAAACACATACTGGTATTTGATGGTGACCAGCCATCTGTGCTGGTCTGTGCTATTTTATCTAGCACTGTTTAACACTTACACACAGCTGTTCCACTTACAGTTTAATATTCAATGAGTGATGATTTGAGAATTGTGATATTTAATGTATATTATATGCAAAACTGAATATTAATGTAAAAGCCAGTATTTATTTGTTTCTTCTATGTTGCATCTCAACTGCTCGATCGTCTTTGAACACTGTTGTCTCCATCGCCCATTAGTCATAGTTAAAAAAGCACAGCGTATCTGGGGGTGAAAGGAAAGGGCCAGGTTTGGAAGCCAGGAGTCATGGTGGTGTATAAAATTTGTATAAGCATGTTTATAATAAATAATCACATTTTTAATGACGGTTAAGGATTACAAATGATTCTTTGCACATTTGCAGGTTTGTTGTGCTGCAAGTGCTCATGCTGGGTTGCGCTGCCTCTGCTAAGACAATAACAACATGGCTAAGAATAAGTGCTTTGCAGCTCTAACTCACCCAGGTGTTTGAGCTTGAAGCAAAAACACCTCACCTCAGTTCTGATGGCTTCTCAGCTGACGATAAGGGGGAAAAACATGGGTTTGTGTATTTAGGAGGGAAGAAGGAATAAACCGTTCCGTACGGAGAGGAAGTACATTTGTGTCAGCATTTCACTGCCGCTGACGAACACTTCACTAAAAGCAATGTGCACTTTAAAGTTGGTTCTTGGTGTTCTCCAACAATTCTGGACACATTCTTGAATTTAACTTTTGGCAACTATGGCTAAGATGAAAAGAAAAGCCTTTCCATGATGAACTGAGGTTATACAAACTGCACTGATAATGACAGTACTGGAACTCCTCTTACTCGCAGTTTGCTTATTTCTGTTTCTTGTGAGAAGGGCCTATTTGCTCCGATGCTATCTGTGTTAGTATAAAAATATAAAATCCTATGGTTTAAATGATGAAATTAGGGGACTTTAAGTGATAGTCCATAAAACCTTAATTCAAGGAAGAAGGAAGGGAAAAAATACTAATCAATGTCACATACTAATAATAGGGGGCACGACATCCTCTTGCATCCCTCTATGAATTGACAGCATCCTTACAGTGCATAAAGTCAAAGGACAGATTTGGCATTGGATTGTCCTCATCCTTAAAGAATTTGATTTAAAACACTATTGTTACTCTTTATTAGCTTGAGCCACCTTCTTTAAGAGAAACTGCACTGCAGCTATTGGACTCAGAAGCCTTATTACATACTGAAGTATCATTGTGTAAAATGGTGGGTTACTCTCAAGCGCACAGGGCCATTAGAAAACATTTTTCTCTATTCAAGATTTAAAAGCACGGAATGAGTCAGAGCCAAAATCCAAACTGAAATGCTGCACACTGGGCCACGCTTGGCTGTGATCTTCCCCTTTTATTTCTCCTTGCTGCTTTTCTTCTACTGTATATCATGTCTTCAGTTGGAGTTTAATAATTGTATCACCCAGGATCGCTGAATAAACACACCAGCTGAGTCCAATCTTTATCTGTGCTGTCATAATCAGGATGGAGAAGATGCTCAGAGACCAGTACAAATGCACACATTTAAAGATATGGCATGAAGAGGAGAAAAAAAAGGGGTCAAATATTTGTTTTTCTGTAGAGGTTCTCTAAGCAAGGTCAAGCATGCATGAGTTGAATATGAATTATCAGCCAAAGAGGTGCTCTTATAGGCTTCTCACTCCCTTTTTTCTGCAGCGTTGCTAAAAGGTTTGCAGCTTTGCATAGCAACAGTTGCCATGCGCAGTATGAATTTTTGAAGGTTAAATATAAGGAACAGTTCAAATGAACTGTCGTGCCCATTTTTTTTTGCAAAGGACCTGTTTACCATACAATGGCTTATCGGAGCACTCGAGCCAGCCGTGTCTCTTAAAGAGAGATGCGGTCGACACCTGTACGTGTGCAGCGTGTTAATTGGCTGTCGTAGATATGCTGTTAATGACACCGCAGGCCTAAAGTTTCACCTTTTTTCACAGCAGGAAGCAGAACAGAGTCTGTGAGATCTTTTGGGTTGGGAGCTTTAAGAGGGAGCATGTGTACAAAATGTACAATACTGCGTTAAAGCTTTAGGCACTGGGGATATTTTTTAAAAAGCTTGTCTCCAGATAGGAAGCTTTTATTTGCTCAGCAAAACACTTTATTTTTTAATATTTGGTGTTAGTATTAATACAGTAAGTAGTGGTTTTACATATGTCAGTGTCTTTATTCAACCCTTTCCAAGCTTTTGTGGCAGCCCAGTATTATTTACAGCTATCATCTAATACTAGGTATTGCACAGATCTACTTAGATTTATTAAGAAGCAACTGATTAAATGAATGCAATGTCTTCAAACTGGCTTACAAGATATGATCTATGAAAATAAGATGCATGCTACTTTGTATTGTATTTATGCTTATTTACATCTGTTGTAATGATATACGCTTTTAAACAATGAGCTTAGGTGCCTAAGACTTTACCACAGTATGGTATGATGTGATTAGGGATACAAAAGCCATGTTGAAAATGAAAAATGTAAAAACTTATGTAAGTTTTTGGCCAGATACCTAATAAAGTTGATCAAGAGAGCTAAGATTACAACATCTAAGGATGTTCTCTTTCAAATATACATGAAACATTGAGCAAAATATCTAAGGTTTGGGGTGGGAAGCCTTTCTTAGATGTTTTAGTCAAGCAAAAATTCTCAAATTTCTAATCCTCTATTCATTATACCATGTGTTTTTTTAACTGGATACCATGACATTTTAGAATAGTGCCTAAACTCTTAGATTGTACTGCAAATGTGAGATATAAGAAATTGCCTTGAATAAATCAAAAATTTCCGTCTCATACAACATAAAGAATGATCACCCGAATCATAAACAGCATATCATTGCTGTCAGAATAAAACCTTGTACTTCCAAACTTGTAAGTAAGTTTACTTTGAATCTAAGTTAATGTGACCAGTCTTGTTTCCAAGTAATTTTTGGCCATTTCTTGTGGCCCACTGATCATGAAATTTACTCACAATGTAAAGGGCAGATGGGACTTTCAAATGGTTTAAAAACGAGAACAATTTAAAAAAATTGGGATGTGAGGTTTTGTACTGACAGCAGCAATATGCAGTTGCAATTAACCTAACCCTCATTGCAAATTAGGTTCATTAGCCAAATGTACAAACTTTCAGCTGCAATAAACCAATCAAATTAATCAATTAATAATTAATACAAGTGGTTTCTCCAAATTCAACACAAAATGCTTTTTTAAATGATTACTGCAGTCTCAAAATTATTCAACCATCAAAACAGAATCCTTCATAAGAGCACATATCCTATATTATCTCAAGCACACCTGATACTAATAATCAAGGACTTCATTAGTTGCATCAGATGTAATTTAGATAAAACACATCAAATACCTGGACTGGCTAGAGGTTTGTTAATTGTGATGTTTGATTGCATGTTAGAAATCTGGCTAGAGAGCAGAAATGTGTTTTCTGGAGAGATGAATCACACTCCATTATCTGGCAGTCTAATAGAAAAACAGGGGTTTGGTGGATGCCAATAGAATAACTACTGGAAGGCACAGCACCAACAGTAAAGTCTGGTGGAGGAGCGATAGTGGTCTGGAGCTGTTTTTCAGGATTTTTGGCCTCTTAGTTCCGGGGAAGGGTAATGTAAGCAAACATTGTAGACAATTATATGATTCAAATGTCGGGGGAGGGCCTTCCCAACATTCCTTTTCCAAAATGAATGTGCACCTGTGAACAAGGTAAGGTCCATAAAGATGTAGCTGTACAAGTAAAATCCAGTAGCCTGCACTGAGACTTGACCTCAGCCCTACTAAGCATGTTTGGGATTAATTTAAAGGTCTATTGTGAGCCATGCCAACATCAGTGCCTGACTTCACAAATATTCTTTTGACTGAATGGACACAAACTCACATAGACACACACCAAAACTAAGACTAACTATTTATACAACACACACACATATATATATATATATATATATATATATATATATATATATATATATATATATATATATATATATGAGAAGTTTTTGTAGAAACACTATGTGTAAGGTAGCATTTAGCAAACTTGTATTCCTAAATATAATATAATATAATATAATATAATATAATATAATATAATATAATATAATATAATATAATAATAATGTGTTCATATGTGTCAAAGTGGGTGAGCTTGTTTACCTGAATTACAATTCTGTCTCATATTCTGTGTAGTCCTCCTGATTCTCCAGTGCAGGGAACAGTGATTAAAGGATCCATTTCAAAAACAGTGTCTACATTTTCTAGTGTGATATTTTGGTCCTTTGCCAATGATGAGTTGATGAATACAGACTGAATGCAGAATAGCATTAAAAGCAGAAATAAATCTGAGGTCTTGTAAACCTTTCTGCTTAGCATTTGGCAGAGAATCTCTGGCCCGAAAGTCATCAAAAAAGGATGACATGCATTCATAGCTGCCCCCTCTTTCCTGCTAATGCACTAATGACTAGGACAGTAAAAACCGAGCAGTGCAGAGGGTGGGAGGGAGAAAGAGAAATTCCTCCCTTTTTTTCATCAGGAAGCTCTTAAGGATGCTGGTCTTCATTTAATCCTGCGTTGTGGAGGCCAGGGTGGTCGATGCAATCAATGCATGTACTGCCTCAATCAAAAACAAGCGGGGCCTGTATTCCATGCTCTTTAAGCACTGGGGAAAGTCTTCATGATTCCGTTTCTTTTCTGACAGCTGCTGTGACAGCTCGCCGCCTGTTAGCCTCCAGCAACATATACAACGTCCCACTCGTTACAAAGCATCATACAAAGCGGACCTTCCCCCAATAACAAACCCCAATAAACACCAAAGCTCTGCTCCACAAACTCCGGAGTGATGCGAGAAGCTAATGTTGCGTTTTGTGAGTCGGACAAACGAGCAGTCAGGGAACAAGCGGGCTTACTCAGACTTCTTCTTGCACTGTCAGCTGGGCATCTTTAAGCGCTGCGGTGCTCGGGCCCCACATTGCCACATCAGCCTGAAGTCTGAGATGGATGTGAAAACGTAACGTCTTCAGTGAGACCTGCTGCAAATTGTTTCCGTTCAGTGGTGTGGCTCAAAAGCAGCTCCCATCTGAGTGTGTATCAGCCTTGTTGTCGGTGCCCGAGGCCTAATGTTTTCTACCTTATCAGCTTCGGCACTCCGTCATGGAGACGTCAGTTAATGCATTTCTATCTGGAAGCGAGCCGCTCGCCGGCATGGCGTGCTGGAAGATAGGGAAATGAATTAGTTGGGGATTGGGGCACATCATTAATGGAGGTCCTTGAACATATTAAACCTGAAATATATCTGAGCCGTGTGACCTGCCCAGGAACGGGCTGCGGAAATCCATATCTCTCTCTGTCTGAAGTTAACAGTGCACGGACCCTCAGGGCCCGTGTTCATAATGAAAAGCGGCTCTTTATCTTTCCAATCAATGCCGAGACATATTAAAAAGTCTGCTCCACGCGCTCTGTCTTCTCAACTCTTGATTGGAAAAAAATCTCCTTTGCCAGGGTTTTACTTAGATTTCAGAATTTCCCTCGTGTAAGCCAATTTATTACGTCGATGTTGTGAAGATGCAGCTTGAAAGCATATAGGATTGGGGTGCTTTTTCATCCGTGCCGCGCTTGATTCGCAGACAGCTTTTTTTGTTGATGAATCCAGCCTTGAAACGTAAGTCTGCAGCGTCCATGTCATAGATGTCCATACATCACGTTTATGGTCCAGGTTCCTTTAAAGACCAGACACAAATCTGAAAGTAATACAAATAAGATCTGGGTTTTTTACTGCTGCGTTTTCCCTCGAAATAATAATGTGATAAAATAAAAGTCCTGTCATGCATGAAAAACAGTATCTGAATATATCTTTTGATTTGGAGCAGGCCCAAACCGCCTCCAGGAACAGATAAAGATATACGGCCACCCTATTTCAAGACAGGATACCGAATATCAGATATATCTTTTGTGGCATCGGTCAATATTATTGACTTATTGAGGGAAGGAAAGCGCGCCGATGGAAGTTGTAAATCACATCAATGTTCACATCTATTGCAGCACAATCCAGATTATATAGACTTTCAGAGAAGCGTTGGACAGGGCTGATTCAGTGGCTGAACAATAACTCACATGTAAATTCATTGTTCACACTGTGCTGAGAATAATCAGCACACTTGACAAATAACAAACATCTACTAAATGTGCCATAATAATATTATTGAAATATTCCTTCGTCACTGGTCCGAGTCGCAGCAGAAGAAGAGAAATGGATCTTTCTGTCATTTATGTGAGCCGTGAAATTTCACATGCATCACTGGTTGCATCGTTGGAGATAAACCAGACTCAAAAACCTGCCAGAAAACAGTGAATACCATTTCAGTGTGTGCAGGCTACGGGTGTGCACTCACATAAAGCGACTGCACAGGTTGCCCACTAATGAATGTATCTCGTCTCATCTTGATGGTTAAGATGGTGCTTTATCAGTTAGAACTTGTTATAATGCTGCGCACTGAATGGGGGACGCTGTTAGGAACTCATCGTTTGACTCGGTTGCTAGCCTTGATTTCCATACAAAACAATATCGTCTGGAATCATAGGAGCGCTGGTGTGCAGTCAGCCCTTCCTGTGGAATGTCAGCCATTTTTTCCAAGCAATTCAAAACCACATAAAGCATGACTGAAAAACAAGGCGAGGATCCGCGTGTCTTCGCAAAAAGATACTAGGCGGTTAACACATTCACAGTGTGGGACATAGCAAATAAATCAAGCTTTTACATGGTGCATTATACTGGAGGAGACATTTCACTGGTTATGAAAGTATATAGGGAAGTTTGTAACACTCAACATGATGTCTGTTTACTGGTACAGTCCCGCCCATGAATAAAAAGAGCCAGATAAAGCATCCCTCCTCGGTTTGAAGAACAAACTCAGAAAAATATGCTTTACCATGGGTTTATAGGTCTCTCCCCATTCAAAGAGAGATATAATCTTATTTAGTGAATTAGGATTTACAGTATTAACTGTTTTATAGGCCTTTGTGACTTCTACTAAATGCGTTGGTAGAAAGCTAGCAGACAAACTAAGTAGAGACAAACTAAGTGGTTGTAAAGGTTGTAAAGCATTGGAAACGGCCGATAGAATTAATTTTAAGTTAAATCTTATGAATAAAAATATTAGAAATAAGGAAAACATGCAATATCTGGGACGCACATAATAGCCTTCACCATCCCAGGCTGGTAGCATTGTGCTAGAGATCGAAATTAGAAAGAAAAACGATTAAAAAAACGTGAGTTCAGGAAAACCTGGCACATGATATACAGTAGACAATCTAATGTATCATGAATAATTTCCAGAAAGATGTTTTCTCTCTTTGTACTGATTCCAGCGACCACACAGTTATTACAACTAATCAGAATACTTTGTTTGTAAAAATGTAAACATGTATAACAAATTAAAAACAGGAGAATATTAAAAACAATATACAATAAATTTGTATTTAATACCATTTTCTAACAGAGTGGGTTTATTTTCCATCCATTATTCATTAAACATGTTAAAAACAATAACTAATGCACATATTTGACAGTGTTTCAATACAACGTTGAAGTGTTGTTTAAAGCGCACAGGATTTTCCGGAGGGTGTGTAAGCGCTTACTAGTAGTAGGCTATTAATATACATGCATTGATGCAAGTTCTTAGTTGTCATGGAATTTTGGAGCTAACTGTTTTCATATTCATGTCGAATTCTTATTGATTGTTGTTCACTATTCGTCTCGGGCTCTGGTGATGCAGAACAAGGGAACAGATGTTCGAATTAAAAAAGAAATTAATAAATAAACACCTGAGCCTTGTGTTTGGCTACGACACTGTGCAGGCTATTTTTAGCCTGCGCTAGCTCACTGTCTCCCTCTCTCTCAGGTGTGAATCTCTGGAAGTGCTCATCGGCTGCTGGATTAAATCTGAGGAGTGCAGCCATGTTCAACCAGCGCTATCTCTTTATCACTTCCTGTCTACCACATATCGAGCTCTTGTTTCTCCTTCTTTCTCAGCTAATTTGTGCGATCTGAGATGTGGCCACTCCAGAGAGAGCAGTAGGATAAAGGGGGGTGGGGATTTCCGAAACCCTCCATTTTCAGTTCCTTCAAGCCATGCTGTTCAAGTCTTTCACTGGCGTTTGTGTTATAGAGGTGGAAATGACTGCAGTTAGATGAATGAACATGAGGTCAGCAGAGTTTTAGCCGCTAGCCGGGCACTGTCATGAGGGATGTTCTCTCTGGATTTTTTGACAGAGCTAACTTTTAATGAACTTCGTGGCTCGGGAGGCTGTGATAGGGTTGCAGACTTCTGAATGTGATTCACATAAAAACCTTTTTCTCTCCTCAGTAGTTTCTTAAAACTGTACAAACATAGCAATTAGCCTGTAACAGTTTGAAGTAACACTAGCCTTGGCAGTTGCACAGAGTACATCCATAAACATGAATTGTGGTTTCAAATTTCCATGCATGAGGTGTGAAGAGAAAATGATTTGTGTGTTTTCTCACTTTTGCTTTAGCAAAAGTTATAAAAAAAGTTATAAAAAAAGATTCAGCCTGACAAAAAGACATTCCTTTTCAGAGACGAGCTCCGGGACCTCAAAAGCTGGTCTAACTTTTAACCAATGTGTGGGCACTTGCTGCAATAGGACTTTTCATGGTCTCAAGAATCTGTCTCCTCACCACCCGTTCGGAACCTTCAACCAACATCACGAAGTATGCGTTACCCAAAATACAGCACAGCCTCCAGGCAGAGCTCCTCACAGCCGCCTCCAGGCCTCCAGTGTATCTCTGTTCTCTTAATTACGCCATTTATCCGTGTTGTGGTTAATGGGCGGATTGTGTATGGCTGCTGGTTTTTATTTTCCCGCTGCCCCGAAGATGTATGTAAGGCCTTTAATCCTCAGCAGACTCTTTCTGACTCAGCCCTCTGTTCTGTCTGAGAAGAAGCGAGACCACCAGAGCTGCTGAGGCAGCACGCTCAGCTTTTATTTGTGTCCAGCACCAGTTCTTTGACACGTCCTGTCAGATCACATCCTCTCTAATGAGCGCCAGAGTGACATCCCTTGAAGCGCTGCTCCTCTAATTCAAGAGTAGCTCGTCCGATTTTCGGCAGCCGACTCGGGATTTAAGGTGCCATGTCTACACTGAAGCGTGGTCTTTTAGGACGAGTGCAGAAATATTCTCAGAGAATTGATCAGCGTCCAAGCAGGAGACAGTGAACCAAGCTGATAAATCGAATCTGACTTTAAGGAAGATTACAAAAAGTTTCATTTAAGAATAAGTCTGCAAGAAATAGCTACAGCCTGGAGGAACTCCAGCATTGTTAGTGATAGGATCAGATGTATACACACTGCTAAGTAAGGAACGTTACATTAATCATTTGCATTATGTTAATCATTTGGGGAAAAGTTTAGATTTAGATCTCAGAATCTAGACACCAGTTTAGGATATTTGGTTCAAAATTGTAGGCATTTTTAGACATTATAGAGTTATTATTGTAAACTCACTTGATATGCACAGCTACCTGAATCTGTACATTGTATGCAGTCTTATTAGTCGTTGTGGTTGTTTTAGGAAAGTACTATTGTTAACAATCAATCAAAAATACTACGTGTTAATGAACAGCTTGTCCATTTTCTCTACTCTCTTGAGCTAGTTGCCTATGGTGTATTTTGTATTGTACAAAAGAATTTATTGTATACTTTGTCTGTATTCTTTAAATTTATTTGCTGTATTTATTTTCATTGTCTTCACTGCTGTTTGCTGCTGTTCTATGTTTAAACGTGGCACTGTGCCCTGCAGAAACTACACTTCTTTTCACTGTCAACACATCTATGATGTGATAAAATTGCAATAAAGTTGACTTTTTAATTCTGTCAACCTGTTACGATTTGTTTTCTTTTGTGCCACTAAAATTCATGGTCTTGTTTTTTTTCACAAAATATGCCAATCATCGTGAATCTGATAATAAATAAAAAGAAAATGGATTATTAATACTTGTGGCATATGTCAACAACCAATCATACTAATGAAATGTTAAAAAAACAGGGAAGGTTAGTGCTTCTTTTTCTGTCATTACAGACTATAAACAATCTATTTTGGATGTAATAAGGTTGTAAACTGTGGTTTTAAACTGATAGTTACTAATTGATATTTGATCAGTACTTCTTTCTACAACAGCAAAATTTATTTAGCATAAATAAATAAAAAAATTACTCTATACCAGTGTCTGTAAATTCTATGCTGTAATTGTCTAGAATTGTCTGCTATACATATATTTTGTTGCCAAATGACCTGCCTTGAGGTTTGATCAACATTTTTCACATACCCTGAATATCAGTTTGTATGTAACTTATATTTGTGATGTTATACAAATTTTATACAAAAATTATCTACAGCTCTGTTCATTATTCGGAATACGTCTAAAATGTATAACTTTTTAAAGGAGAATTACATCCATTTCATTAAAATATGGACCTAATTTAACATTTAAGTAAACAGACACCATTTAAAGGCACAGTGGCAGAGAAACTCTGTTTATCATATTTTCTTTACAGTGGTGCAATGTCTACATCACACATACAACCATTTTACTCATGTGTCTCCTGAGTATTTATTTGTAAGGAATTTTATAAGTAATGTTTGAACAAATCACACATTCCAGCCGTTATACATTGCGTGATTGTGTAGCACGCATGACGAAGACCAGCATTTCTAGCATTAGTTCACCTGCACATTGGAATGTAGGAATTAAACAGTTATTCAGCTTTATTAATGTCAGAAATAGGAAACTGTTTACATATATATTTGTTTGTTTGTTGTTGCTTTTTTTTTAAACAACATCTAAGCTAGAGTACGTTTATAGCCTGAAAAAGGCAGCAATTCACTAATTGTGTTGTATGTGAGCAGCCAGTGAAAGAAGAAAACAAGGCCTGGGATGAAGGTTAAAGTCACATTCAACATACGCAGGTCTGATAAAGCATAACTTCCATATTTACCACCAGAAAAGAAATCATGCTGGTGTCAATTCTAAAGCAGCAGAATGATGAGGAAATGAACGTAACTACAGCTAGAAGAGGCTAGTAAATAAAAAAGTCAACGTTCAGCCTCATAGTTAATGATAACTTTACAAACTGAACTACTAAATTTGACAAAGTATGTTTTCTTTGGGTACTATTTTGCCCTGTTTACACCTGTCCTCCAAGAAGGAAGTCAGATGTCTGGTTCCCATTACCAAAATTGTGAGCAGCTATGTCTCTGTAAATTACTGAAGCATTTCACATTAAACTACTCTGAAATACAATGATTTAATGTCTTAATTAATTAAATCATGCAGAATTTCAAAAGTCCCCATCACAAGCTTCCTATTAAATATTGCACCAGACTAGCAAACTAAATCCATCTTATACTTTTATCTCAAATCAATTGGTTTATGTTGTTGAAAACTTTAAAGCTAAACTTTTGAACAGTAGCATATGTGAGAAGGTGCTGTGCAATGTACGCCTCTGGTAGCACTGTGTGTGCAAGGCACAGGGTTTAAAAGGTGCAATGAAACAGTGGAGCTGTCAACATGCTTGAGGAAAAAGAGAAAATGTGTAGTGGTGTAAAAGATAGCTGTGTTAACAGCTTCATTTCTGTCCTGCATAGGAATCTTTGGGCTCTGGAGGACTTGTGAGAGTACAAATAGTGTTATTTCTTCTGGCAAACCTTATTGCAGCATGTCTTTTGAGTTATGCTTTCATCTAGTCACCGCGTCTGCAGCCAAAGGCTCTCAATAACTCGATTTTGAGACACTATTCAGGGGCATTGCCAAAGGGTGGCTAGAGGTGGCCAGTTCTACCCTCCAGTGAAGAACTGAACCTTCTGGCCACCCCAGTTAAACGAAGTAAGACGGTTGGCTATCATCAATCAAGACGTATCTGAAAAAAAATTCTGTTACTTTGTGTGAACAGTTTTATGGTGGAAATGTGCTATCAGGATTGTTACCAGTCCGTTATGCTCTGATGCTGCACTCAATAGCAAGCACGTAAATATAAATATCAATGAATGCTGCTCAAAACATTAGCCTGTTTTGATGAAGTTGGGAGTTTACACTGACCTTCTGTATGAGAAAACATTTAAAAAACACCAAAATTCATACTGTATTAAAAATACAGTACAGCCTAATAAGATATATAGTATCTCTAAAAATGAGTACACCTTCATATTTTTGTAATGATTTTATTATATCTCTTCATGGGACAACACTAAAGATATGACACTTTGATACAATGTAAAGTAGTCAGTGTACAGCTTGTATGACAGGGTAAAGTAGTCAGTGTACAGCTTGTATGACAGGGTAAAGTAGTCAGTGTACAGCTTGTATGACAGGGTAAAGTAGTCAGTGTACAGCTTGTATGACAGTGTAAAGTAGTCAGTGTACAGCTTGTATGACAGGGTAAAGTAGTCAGTGTACAGCTTGTATGACAGGGTAAAGTAGTCAGTGTACAGCTTGTATGACAGGGTAAAGTAGTCAGTGTACAGCTTGTATGACATGGTAAAGTAGTCAGTGTACAGCTTGTATGACAGGGTAAAGTAGTCAGTATACAGCTTGTATGACAGGGTAAAGTAGTCAGTGTACAGCTTGTATGACAGTGTAAAGTAGTCAGTGTACAGCTTGTATGACAGTGTAAAGTAGTCAGTATACAGCTTGTATGACAGTGTAAAGTAGTCAGTGTACAGCTTGTATGACAGTGTAAAGTAGTCAGTGTACAGCTTGTATGACAGGGTAAAGTAGTCAGTATACAGCTTGTATGACAGGGTAAAGTAGTCAGTGTACAGCTTGTATGACAGTGTAAAGTAGCCAGTGTACAGCTTGTATGACAGTGTAAAGTAGTCAGTGTACAGCTTGTATGACAGTGTAAAGTAGTCAGTGTACAGCTTGTATGACAGGGTAAAGTAGTCAGTGTACAGCTTGTATGACAGGGTAAAGTAGTCAGTGTACAGCTTGTATGACAGGGTAAAGTAGTCAGTGTACAGCTTGTATGACAGTGTAAAGTAGTCAGTGTACAGCTTGTATGACAGGGTAAAGTAGTCAGTGTACAGCTTGTATGACAGGGTAAAGTAGTCAGTGTACAGCTTGTATGACAGGGTAAAGTAGTCAGTATACAGCTTGTATGACAGGGTAAAGTAGTCAGTGTACAGCTTGTATGACAGTGTAAAGTAGTCAGTGTACAGCTTGTATGACAGGGTAAAGTAGTCAGTATACAGCTTGTATGACAGGGTAAAGTAGTCAGTGTACAGCTTGTATGACAGTGTAAAGTAGTCAGTGTACAGCTTGTATGACAGTGTAAAGTAGCCAGTGTACAGCTTGTATGACAGGGTAAAGTAGTCAGTGTACAGCTTGTATGACAGTGTAAAGTAGTCAGTGTACAGCTTGTATGACAGGGTAAAGTAGTCAGTGTACAGCTTGTATGACAGTGTAAAGTAGTCAGTGTACAGCTTGTATGACAGTGTAAAGTAGTCAGTGTACAGCTTGTATGACAGTGTAAAGTAGTCAGTGTACAGCTTGTATGACAGGGTAAAGTAGTCAGTGTACAGCTTGTATGACAGGGTAAAGTAGTCAGTGTACAGCTTGTATGACAGTGTAAAGTAGTCAGTGTACAGCTTGTATGACAGTGTAAAGTAGTCAGTGTACAGCTTGTATGACAGTGTAAAGTAGTCAGTGTACAGCTTGTATGACAGGGTAAAGTAGTCAGTGTACAGCTTGTATGACAGGGTAAAGTAGTCAGTATACAGCTTGTATGACAGGGTAAAGTAGTCAGTGTACAGCTTGTATGACAGGGTAAAGTAGTCAGTATACAGCTTGTATGACAGGGTAAAGTAGTCAGTGTACAGCTTGTATGACAGGGTAAAGTAGTCAGTGTACAGCTTGTATGACAGGGTAAAGTAGTCCGTGTACAGCTTGTATGACAGAGTAAAGTAGTCAGTGTACAGCTTGTATGACAGGGTAAAGTAGTCAGTGTACAGCTTGTATGACAGGGTAAAGTAGTCAGTATACAGCTTGTATGACAGGGTAAAGTAGTCAGTGTACAGCTTGTATGACAGTGTAAAGTAGTCAGTGTACAGCTTGTATGACAGTGTAAAGTAGTCAGTGTACAGCTTGTATGACAGGGTAAAGTAGTCAGTATACAGCTTGTATGACAGGGTAAAGTAGTCAGTGTACAGCTTGTATGACAGTGTAAAGTAGTCAGTGTACAGCTTGTATGACAGTGTAAAGTAGCCAGTGTACAGCTTGTATGACAGTGTAAAGTAGTCAGTGTACAGCTTGTATGACAGGGTAAAGTAGTCAGTATACAGCTTGTATGACAGGGTAAAGTAGTCAGTGTACAGCTTGTATGACAGTGTAAAGTAGTCAGTGTACAGCTTGTATGACAGTGTAAAGTAGCCAGTGTACAGCTTGTATGACAGGGTAAAGTAGTCAGTGTACAGCTTGTATGACAGGGTAAAGTAGTCAGTGTACAGCTTGTATGACAGGGTAAAGTAGTCAGTGTACAGCTTGTATGACAGTGTAAAGTAGTCAGTGTACAGCTTGTATGACAGTGTAAAGTAGTCAGTGTACAGCTTGTATGACAGTGTAAAGTAGTCAGTGTACAGCTTGTATGACAGGGTAAAGTAGTCAGTGTACAGCTTGTATGACAGGGTAAAGTAGTCAGTGTACAGCTTGTATGACAGTGTAAAGTAGTCAGTGTACAGCTTGTATGACAGTGTAAAGTAGTCAGTGTACAGCTTGTATGACAGTGTAAAGTAGTCAGTGTACAGCTTGTATGACAGGGTAAAGTAGTCAGTGTACAGCTTGTATGACAGGGTAAAGTAGTCAGTATACAGCTTGTATGACAGGGTAAAGTAGTCAGTGTACAGCTTGTATGACAGGGTAAAGTAGTCAGTATACAGCTTGTATGACAGGGTAAAGTAGTCAGTGTACAGCTTGTATGACAGGGTAAAGTAGTCAGTGTACAGCTTGTATGACAGGGTAAAGTAGTCCGTGTACAGCTTGTATGACAGAGTAAAGTAGTCAGTGTACAGCTTGTATGACAGTGTAAAGTAGTCAGTGTACAGCTTGTCTGACAGGGTAAAGTAGCTGTGTCCTCAAAATAACTCAACACACAGCCATTATTGTCGAAACCGTTGCCAACAAAAGTGAGTACACCCCTAAGTGAAAATGGCCAAATTGTGCCCAAAGTGTAAATATTTTGTGTGGCCACCATTATTTCCAGCACTGCCTTAACTATCTTGGCCATGGAGTTCACTAGAGCTTTAAATCCACCTCCACTCCTTCATGACGACCTCACGAAGCAGGTGGATGTTAGAGACCTTGTGCTCCTCCACCTTCCGTTTGAGAATGGCCCACAGATGCTCAATAGGGTTTAGGTCTGGAAATGCTTGGCCGATCCAGTACCTTTACACTTAGTTTCTTTAGCAAGGCTGTGTCGTCTTGGAGGTGTGTTTAGGGTCGTTATCATGCCCTGCGGCCCAGTTTCTGAAGCCTACTGACTACTTTACATCGTTTCTGAAGCCCACTGTCTACTTTACATTGTATCAAAGTGTCATATCTTCCGTGTTTTCCCATGTGAGATACTGTATATAATAATGTATATATTTTCTAAAATTATATCTGTATTATATCTATTTTTATTATTATGGGCACTCTAGTAACACTAGAGTACACTTTAGCAGTGCTGCTCTGTGAACTACATGAAGTTTGTTATGTCGTGGTAAGATAATTTTTGGAAATATGCATAACATTAATTATTATAAACACTAACCATTTATCAAATAAGCTAAATATTTTTATGTGCATGTTTAATGATGCAGCTTAGAGGTGAAATAAAGTCCTGTACTTGTATTTTGTATTGGTACAAAATAGCATAAATAGCTCCGATACCAGTTTATGAAGTACATTTTAAAACAAATAGCACATTCCAACAGTCATACATAAGATGACTAAGATGTGTTCTAGCATTAGTCTTCTGATGCTCTGGGAGGGAGGGATGAAACTATCAAAAGCAGAAAATCATTTACAAATATTGTCATTTATTTATTTTTCCTCTGCAGTTTCAAAGCGATATCTAAGTGTAAGTTAACCACCTAAAAAGGGCAGCGATTCACTTACAATGTCGTATATGAGCAACTAGTGAAAGAAAAAACACTGCCTGGGAGCATTTTCCAAAAATAGAACATAAAATATAATATATGTCCAGGGCAGCACAACTTTACCTTTGACCGCCAGAAAGGAAAACATGCTGCTGTCGTTTCTGAAGCAGCAGAATCGTGAGAAAATGAACAAAGCTGAAGTCAGCTTCTTACTGGCTCCTGAGCAAAGTCAGCTTGAGCCTTATAGTTAATGGTAGCTTTACAAACTGAGCTACATTCTGAGGACACACAGTATACGGTCATCACTGTATGTGACTAGTCAAAGTCAGCAGTACCCCTAAAAATATCACTGAGGCTTAACATTAACTTGACATTTACTTTAACGTTACTCTATGTTACTGTACTTTAACGTTAGTCACTGTATTCATCCAAACAGCCTCACATTCATTAGCTACCTGTGTACAACTATTAAATTAGTATAAAATACTGATTTTGTAAAACTTATTTTGTAAACATAGTTTTCACATAAAAAATGCCCTCTGTTTGTCTTGGAACCCTGTTCAGAAATAGCTTGTGTAGTGAACTAGCACATGTTTAACTGGTTTAATGATGCTGCAGAGAGCTAACATTATAATGTTTATTATGTTGCATGTTAAGCATTTTATTTCCCATGGTGGAAATTCAGCGCTTGTTTTTAAGAACATTGCTAAATCATTCATAGCTTTTTACAGCTCCTCTCATTTGCATCCCACATGTAAGCCAATTAATCAATTATTAGTGGATTAAGTCACATAAATAATCAAATATGAAAGTATTTGCTTTTTGCAGCCCTATTGGAATGAGCAAAAAGAGTTACCTTTGTGTTTTTGAGTGCAACATGGAAGTTGGCGCTTAGCCAGTTCTAGCATCTCCCGGCTGTCATCTAGGGCTTTTCACGCACAACCGTTGCAAGGCTTTGCCTAGAATGGTGTGAAAAGCAAAAAACTACTGCTGATCAGCGAGCTGAGAAAAACAGATTGTGGATAAGGGAGGTCAAAGCAAAATGATGAATATCATGTAGGCAAACAGACAAGCTACCAAGCAAATTACATCCCGACTCTAACGTTAACGTGCAGGGTCTCCTCCTGGAACACTTTGAACTTTTTCTTGAAAAGGCTTCAAGGGCTGGATGTTGGGTGCTGATGTTTTCAGCAAAGATCAAGAAAGCACATCTCCAGTCTTCACAGGAGCATCAAAAGTGGACTGTTGATGATTAGAGAAAAGTTGCCTGGTCAGACAAACTCAGGTTGCATCATGTTTGTAGGAAAGAGCAGAATTTGATGCAAGAATTTGACAGAACCTGACAGCATTGATACTCACTGAAGAACAGCTGAACGGCAAAGTGTATCTGACCACCATTCCTGAGCAAGTTCATCCCGTCATGGCTGCAATTGAACGCACACTTCCAAGTCAGACAACACTAAGGCTGTCATGTTCCTGGAACCTGACATCTTGAAATGCTGGGGTGAGGTGAACAGAGTAGTGTGCAGCAAGTGCATGCATTCATTTTCAGTTTGTACAACCAGCAGCTTATAGAACCCATGCCCCTGGTTATTTTTTATGAACACAATAATGGTATTACATAAACGAATAAACTGGCAACTTGGTGTGTAGGTCCATTACAGCATAAGGTTTTAGCACAGCACATATGTTTCTCTTTTTATTGCATTTATTTTCACTCTTACTCTCAATCATAACTAAAGCATGAGCAGGTTCAGAGATATCAGATAGAAAACATGCCTATGTGTCTAATTTCCTGCGGCCTACCGACCAGGCAGCTACCTGGTTGACACAATGATGTTCCTGCTGATGAAAGAGCCTGTATAATGAGATTTTTTTGCAGCACATGCTGTAATAGTGATGATCAGTTTTGGACAACAAGGCAGTGATGGGGAGTAAATAATTGATTGTGCTGCAGGCTCTGGGGCGGAAATGAAGGTTTTATGTGAAGGAGAGAGGAAGGACAGAGACTTGGTAAGAAGCGTAAGAGAGATGATATGAACTGAGCAGAGGTGTAAACATACATTTCAAATGACAATGGGCATGTTTCATATTTTCCATTTGGCTCACAAGCTACTGGCTATTTCTGTGGCATTAACATTTCCAGATTGCTCCAGAGCTTTCAAGTCTGTTTTTGTTAAGGATGGCAAAAGAATTCACGTGCTACAGGATGTTAATTAACTTCATCATGAAGAGTTAAAATCAGTATATGCAGTACTGAGCAAAAGTCAGCAAAACCTCTTTACCTTAATTTCCAGTTAAAACTGACTAAAGTAAATGTATTTTATTATGTTTAACAGAAAAACACACAAAACCTCAACAAGTAAATATAACATTGTTCAATATTTACCCTTTGTCTTTTGTACCATTCTTTTCTTTAGGACTCTTACTTTAAGTTTTTCAAAGAAATGTGTTTACATCAAATCAAATGTATCTGAAGTGTATCTGTCATATACACAGTACACAGTACAACTAGTAGGGAAATGCTTTGCTAGTCTTGAAGGTGGTTGTGTTGTCGGTTTCTCACCATCCAAGTTAGAAACAGTGGAGAGAATTATCTGGACTTCACTTGCTTCCATAATGCTGTCTAACCAGAGCTCAGAACATAAACAGAAACCCTGTCCACCCCCACTGCTGGCCTCCAGAAGGAGGTTCCAAAGTCTTCGTAGTAGAATAGCCAGGTTCAAAACAGCTTCTCCCCACATGCCATAAGACTGCTGAACTCTAAGCACAATGCTGCTACTCCTTACCTTGGAGCTCCAGTGCAAAATATGATACTGTGTATAAAATTATTTTAACATGTATTTATCTGGTGATATCTGTTTGTTACATATGCACTACAAATGCACTACGTTGCACATATACACTACACTTTGCACTTTTGCACTACATTCTATTATGTAAAAATAGCTACACACAGCTGGATCACAGTGTTCTGGGTTTGAAACTTTGTGCCAACAGTGAAGGTTAATGAAGAAGGAATAGTGGTTCTGGGCTGTTTCTCATGGTATGGATTAACCCTAACAGTAAACCTGGCCCCTTAGTTCTGGTGAAGGGTAATGTTAATACTGGTATACCAACACATTTTAGACAATTGTGTGCATCAAGCTTTCTGGCAACAGTCTGAGGAAGGCCCTTTCCTGTTCCAGCACAAAGTGAGATCCATAAACACATGATGTTTGACGAGTTTGTGGAGGAACTCCAGTGGCCAGCACAGAACCTTGACCTCAAACCCGCTGGACACCTTTGGATTGGATGAATTGGAACAGTATTTGCAAACCAGGACTTCTAACAAATGCTCTTTTAACTGAAAGGGCATACATTTCTAAATGGGATGCCCAATTAGCTCATGGAGGAGTGATAATCAGGTGTCCAAATTCTTTTGCCAAAGCTGTATTTTTCTTTGAGTTTCCTTTTCATTATGTGAGTGGATTATTGACTGTGTTGTCTCTGACTTTTGTTCTGTGTTGTACATGTCTTAACCCATTTCATCCATGCCTTGAAAATGCAGAATCCTGGCTGGATGAATACAGATTCTCAGGTACCATTGGGTTGATTTGTTTTGTCTGTTAATTTAAACAAAAGATGAACAGAACAGTGGTTGATCAAACTTAATGACAGATGCTTTTAATGAAATTGTTGGGGAAGAGTCTGGTCAAAACAGTACATCACCTAAACCCATTTTTCAAAGGCCTCCACCCAAATGTGTACCTCACATCATATGTCGTTTGCCCCATCAGGTCACCACATGGCAATGCAACAAACACAACATTAAGCATAACCTAATAAAATTAATAAGGACCCTTTTTATAAGGAACTTTATGGACTACAGTGCAAAATAATTTTTAGGTTATAGAGATGTGTAATACCTACTGGCAGGTCATGGCCCACAGGGGTCAAACCATCTAAGTAATAACCAAGAATCAGTAATCATGATGTTTTAAATAAGTAACAATAATTTGGCAAGATGTTCTCGCACTCTTGTTCTGAAATAATAAAGAATGTCTTCTTTCGTACCTTCTTCACACGTTTATACAGTGTGTGTTTTTATCAAGGCATGTAATTTACACTTATCTAAAAAATGTCACTGGAATCCAAAATATTCACAGAATTATTTCACCTTTCTTCGGCTCTTTTCTTTGAGCATAGTCAGCTTCAAGTTCTGCAGCAACACTTTCCAATTCAATGGAATGTCAAGTGATCAAGTGATTCAGAGCGCCACTGATGAAAAACATTGCATTCTAGCTTTGAAGTAATTTTAGTACATTTATTTTGAACAACAAAAATCTTGACTGAGACTGCTATACCAGCCTTATGAGAGGGGAGGACTGTGCTTTCCAAATTTTCCAAACTTTTCCAACCTGGATGAAAACTGAGCTGGCTTTAGTATCAGAGCTGTATTTATACTCCACAAACCAGAAATGTCTAACAAAAACAGCCAAGAACACTTTTCTCAAAAACTCTACTGACATCTGGTATAAACCAAATCAGCATATTAAAGATACTTCTCGCTTTTCTCCTGTATGGGGTAATACATACTTCAGGGCAGGAAGAGCAGATGGTGGTTTACGAATCTGGATGGATAAAGGTGTGTTGAAAATTGAGGACCTTTATACGAATAGTAATCTTCTTACATTTGAACCGTTGTGCCAGACATACTATATTCATAAAAACATTTTTTATAATATTTGCAATTAAAGCATTTCATATTGTCAAAACATAAGAATATAATATCTGAACCACCACTATACACCTTCCACATTAAATTCTAACTTCAAAGGGAAAAGTCATTTTTTCTTTTTTCACACAGCTTTGATATCATATGAGTCCATTATTGATAAGCAAAGCCATTGAGAATGATGATAAAGAGGACATACAGGAAAAGGATTGGCTTCTGGATTGTATAAAAGCACAAAAACACTTCAATAATACAAAAATAAAGCTCTATAAATGGGCGAACTTACATTACCCTGGTTAAGTTGAACTGTTGGTTCCTTAAATGTTTAGAAGGAATGGGGACTCCAATTTCCCAAATTTGACAATATCTGAGATTGTTGAACTGAAGGTGCCTCGCCAAGCAAAACGGTGTATATAGGTATATACCCAGAAAATTGGAGAAACTTGCTTGCATAACCAGAGGAAGGAAAAGAGAATTTGAAAAAGTATGTAAACCCATAGTTTCTAGAATGCCAAGGTGCAAAGGCAAAGTGTGTTGTGTTTCTGTGTTGCTGATGCTGTTTGTTTTCAATGGTTTGTTTATTATTATTATTATTATTATTATTATTATTATATTTTTACTCATATAAACTTTGAACATGTCAGGTAAGTTAAATGTTATGTTTTCTTTACTTTTATGATGAAGACCTTGGCTACATGTTTCACTGTGTGGATTGATTACTGCTATTGGGTTTATTCGCTTGTGTGTGTGAAAAATATGCAAAATGCAATAAAACTATTGTTTACAAAAACGTACTTTTTACAGCACATTGTAATTTGTAATTTAGCCATCAAGTAACTTGATGTAATTAGAGGTCCACCTTTCCCCTTCCTTAAAGAGCAAGACTCATTCCAGTGCATGAAACCTAGACAATATATTTCATTTTTCATTTCTCCTGTAATGCTACCATTTTGGAGATACACAGTTCTACGCTAATCACCCCAAACAGTACTATGGAATAGACATGCTAGTTCTAATAACCAGCCATAAGTAAAGGAAGAGATGTTCAAGCTGTTCCCGAGCCATCTCTGGTGCCCTGGCACTTGTGTCACGTTGTTCTAGAGATGCTGAAGCACAGTGTCTCAGACTTCACAATAAGCTCCCTCATGGTGTGCTTGTAAATTGAAATTTCACCATATGCATCTACCCCGTCAAAAAGCAGATTACAATTAATAGGTGGGATATTACTGCAAAGGTTTCTGGAAATAAACATGTACCACCTAAATACGTCTATTATCATGCTTTTCGCTGCTTTGTTGACTCTCCACATCTATCTCCAGTTCCCATCCACTGGATTCATTTTTTGTGTTTGTTTTTTTGGCTGTAATTAAGTGCTTATTAAGAGATTAGGTCTTACTAATCAAGCTCAATTCGATCCTGAGCTGATTAAATAGGCGCAATTACAAGAGGTGTATGCATATTAAACATCATTGCAGTTTTGGCCTTTCAAATCAGGGACGATCTCAAACTTCTGTAGCTCATTTAAAATGCTAAGTTCAGTTGACAGAGGTAGGGGGAGTATGTTTGTATATTGTGTAGGTTTCTCCTTTTTATTCCAGCATTGTCTTTAAACGCTGCAAAGCATTTGCACCATATTAACCGCCCTCTGCTACAAAATCTAATCATCCTCCTCAGAAAGTAATATGGCGAGATGGGCCAGAGTTCAGAAGGCCTCATCTTGAAATGGTGTCTCCATGGAGCGTTTCTGCTTATGCTGACACTTCAGGCCTGCCTTTCATGGCTGAAAGCACGACAGTTCTTTGACACAGCTGAAAATCAATACGGTTCTGAAATTTGCTCTGACTTAAGCGATGGTGCAGCCCCCCAACTTTAATGATTTATTACTCATGAAGAGAGGCATCTGCAGACAAATGTCAGCCGTCCTGTCCTAAAGTCGTGGGCAGGCTCCAAGGGTGCGACCAAGACGATGAGGCAAGGATGAGAGATGAGACACCAGAACAGCCGTCTGCCATGCTGCTTGGAGTTCAGACACTTTGGACAGCCTCATAGCTTTGGCAGAATTGTCAGAAGTTATCAATACTAGAAAATTAGCTTGTTAGCTAACTTTTGTCATTTGAGATTAACGTTTTGAGTCTAATGAAATGAACCCAACAACAATTTTCTCTCACAACAGTTTCCAGCATGCAATGCTCAAATACAGTGTGCAACCATTGGAAATTCTTGTGGTGTCAACCAGTCTTACTCTAGCAACTTATCTATAGGCTAGTAAGTACAACCACGCTAACACTCTACTTTTTGTGAAGCAGTAGTTTTATCTATATTCAGCACAAATATGTATGTCAGAAACTACTACGCCGAGCTACCTTGCTACCTTAAGCTTATAGCTTGTTGCAATAAGGTATACCAAAGACATTATAAATGAGAACACAGGATACAGGTTGAAATGTTAATGCCAAATATTGTAACACTCAACATGGCATCTGATTATGGAGAAATACCCACCCTTCAAGAAAAGAGACAATCAGCCTAGGGTTTAAACGGTGAACAGTCAATGATACTGTGGTGCTAGCAGAGAAAGACACCCACTTAGTAGCCACATTTTTGGTGCGATATTGAGCTGAATACTACAAACTATTTTCAAAACAGTAATTTGAACTTCTGCTTAGAGTATTCTGGTCTTTTCCTGCTACAAAGAGATATTAGTCTGGTCTTGTATGGCTGGAAATAACTGCCCGGCTGCATTGCAATGATGACTGCCAAGTTAACAGACTTTCCTATAAAGACTTTGCATATACATGGCTTCTTAGCATAAGGTGACCGGATTTCTAAAATAAAAACGGGGGACATTCCGGGATCTGTTGCTCGTTGCTTTTTAGAAATACAGTCACTAGGAGATAAGTTTCTCAAAAGGCAGAGATCCATTTGCCACAACAGATATTATATTCATGTTAAATATATAAGTAATATAAAGAGACCTTTATCTACAGACAAAGACCTGTAGCTATAGCCCTATAGCCAGATCTCAAAGACACCTCTGGGCTAGCTCCAGTTCTGGAGAGACACAAACAGCTGCAGTCAACATATGCCATGAAAATTTAAGGCACTTTTTAAAAAAATGAGGATCCAGATCCCTCCAGAACAGGGTGACCAGGCATTGCTGTTTTCTGGGAATAACACCGTAAAAAGACCCTGTCTTCTAGGGGAAGTTTGATCACCATGGTAGAAATATAAGTTATCAGCCTTCCATTTGCATCTACCAGTTAATAGAGAGAAAGTCGTTAAGGAAATAAAAAACCCACCTCAAAGCAGCTTTACAAAAGTTATTCTGATGTTCACGATACATCATCACAATGCATTTTAATTTTCAGTGGAGCGCCCCTTTTAGGTCTCTCAAAGTAGAAACTATATGTTGAGTCAATACTTTGTGACACAGCTGAGACTTGAAGAAGACATTCAACTCTCAGTCAATCACTAATGTGTTCTATAGCATATGAGGTCTTGAGATGCAACATCTAAATGTGGTTGTCACTGTAGGTGACTTGAGTGGGATATAGTAGGACTGTTCATTTAGCTGCAAGGTTGTACACATTCACACTAGAAGCTATCGGATGTCTTGTTGGGGTTATGAAGAAATAATTATAATAACAATAAAAACACTTATGGGAACGATTCAGTTGACATCAATGTTGTGTCTTGAAATCCAATCAAATGCCGTGCCTCCTATCCAGCTAAGCTGTTGGGTTTTTTTTGTAGTTTTTGTCTTGCAGTAAGGCGAGTTTGTCCAGGCTGTGTTTCTTCATTTTTAGCAAAACAGCGCCTCCCAGAGTCAGTTTTGGGAACTACACCCATGACCAATAGATGGCGCCAAGGGAAAAAGCCAGTGATCAGTTTTCATTATAATTTTGAAAAAGTAAAAAAAAAAAAATACTAACTGTTATATCCCTTCATTACTCGCTCACCCGATTCGAAAGTCCAGTGCGACCCTAAGATGTGCGTATGGGGCTCAGACCACTCACAACATTTGTACGTGCTATATTCATAACTTCTACATAGCTCCACAATACCGGGGTAGTCAGAATTGCTGTGGCACCAGAAATAGTCGGAATGAGGCAGAGCGAGGAGGACAAAACACCTCGCCTCCGATTTGAGCCGGTTAATTTAGGGAGTGTTCAGGGAGTTGTTGGAATCCCCGGCATGATTTGCTCACTTTAATGGGCCTGTGGGGAACTAATTGTACTGAGCCACTCTTTAAGCCCTTAAATCAGCCCGTGTACTGGAGAAGCAGCAGACCACCACACAGAGAGTAAGCAGTACAGAGAGGAAGTAGGTAGCATGAGATCATCTCTCTCTCTCTCTCTCTCTCAGGTGGAGAGATAATCACCGCTTCTGAGTGAATCTGTGAGTGAATGATGGCCTTTTGAAGACACTGATATGTTTGACTTGAAGTCGCAGGCCGTCGAAGGTTTTATGTGCGCTTGAATCGTCAGACCTCCATCACTGTAATTCAGCAGCTGCTTTCCTTTTCAGACTCCGCAGGTTACAAAATATTAGAGGAACTCCACACCTGACTAGAAAATGGCACAACAAAGTTGGCACAACGTCAATAACGTTGTTTAATGGTATTCTGTAATGTAATTCCATAATGAAAGATTCCAGAATGAAGGATTCTAGTAGGTTGTGACAATGTTACCACAACATTGTCACAACGTTGTCAAATAACATTGTCACAACTTTCTGATGAACAACAACGCTGTGGGCACCAAAACCTGTCTCAGCGTAACTGTGTTTGGGTCATTTCGAGTGGTTTTATATGAAGTAGTAAATTTGTGAAGAACAACAGAGCTTTTGACAGAGCTCGCAATTTAGTTCATCAATGCTGGAAAAAAGCTTGTTAGCTAACTTTGCTGAAAAGATGTATTCTTTGCTTCTTTGTTCCTTAAGAAATACAAAATCTGTCACTACAATAATGCACTGCACAAATGATGCACCTCCTGGGAATCTCTGTGGTGTCCTTTTTCAATAGGCTAGTAAATAGAACCAAGCTAGCTTTAGCACAGCTCTTTGTGAAACAGAATTGCTAAACAGCAACTATATGTATATTCAGCACAAAATAAATGCCAGCAACTCTTTCAGATGAAAAAAAAAGTCAAAGGTGAGGTAAATATAAAGGCTTTATTTGCACTGTAGAGTCTCTACAATCCAGTAAATAACTTCATACCAAAACAGTTCCCCATTAGTGTCTATTTGAAGGATTTATTTCTTCCCTTATGTAAGTACTTTCTAAAGAAAATGCTTTCACTTACACTCAAGTATATTTTTGAGGATATAGCCTAACTCCACAGTTCCACTCTAGCCTTTCACTAATTCTCTTTTGTGTTTAATTTAATTTCTCTTCTGCTGGTTCAGAGCTGCTTTGTTGCACACGCCTCTCATTTATGTACTTTATACCAAAAGAGAAGACTACACCTAAAAACATTGGTTCTTATGCTGGTAGAGGCAGAGTGTTACACTGTAGCTCTGTAGGGAGCTCTGTACTCTAGTCAAACTGATGCTTTCTTGCTCCTACGTTTAGGTCATTATTTCCATGAAGTCATATTTCTACTTGAGAATGGCTTTAAGCTACTCTACCTGCTTCTGCGGAGGAATATGACTGTATGGAGAGTGCTGCTCCTAGAGCCTGTGTACTCTAAAGCAGTTAATATGTATATAAATGTATATTTATTGGTCCTACAACCAATGTAAAAAGGTCTTATTAACATTGCAATGTTATCCTATATGTCATCATAATGTTTCCATTATTTGATTTAATTTGAAAATGTTTTTCTTCTGAACTTTTAGTGCAGTCTTGCATTGTTACCATGTCAGGGATTTGTTTGTTAGTTTTTTTTGTTAGGGCATAATATGTCAAATCAAGTCATGTGGTCTTTATTGTCGTTCTTCGATGTAGCTTGTATATACTGGAATAAAATGTTATCCTTCAGGCTTTACGATGCAACTCACAGCACCAGTACATGGCACAGGACTACACAGTGCAAATACATATCAGTGTGAAACAGGTTCAGAACACAACAAATGCACCAACCAACAACAATATATATTATATGCAATTAGGCGTCACACATACATACACTATGTGGATAAAAGTATTGGGTAATCTACACATCACACCTACCGCAGCTTTTATGACATCCCATTCTAAATTCAGCTGGTCAACACTTTGGAGCTATAACAGCTTCCTCTCCTCCACTCAAGTCTTTCTACAAGATTTTACACCAAGATTTTTCTCTCAAAGATGCTTTACATCACTCAGTCCGATGCTGGGCATTGTGCTTGGTGATGTAAGGCTTGCATGCAGCTGCTCAGCCATGAAAACCGATGCCATGAAGACCCTGGCACACAGTTTTTGTGCTGATGTTAATGCCAGAAGAGGTTTAGAACTCTGCAGTTATTGAGACAGCAGAGTGTTGGCGCCTTTTTGCACTATGTGCCTCGGCGCTCTGCGACCCCGCTCTGTGACTTTACGTGGTTGAGTTGCTGTAGTTCCTAAATAGTTCCACTTTTCAGTAATGCCACTGACAGTTAATTGTGGAATATCAAGGAAGGACGACTTTTTAATGGTGGAATCCTATTATAGGACCACATTCAAATTCAGGGAGCTGTTAGGAATTATCCATTCTTTCACACATGTGTATAAAGACAGACTGCATGGTTATGATATACACAATGGATGTTGAGCGGCCTCAGGTAGAAATGTGTTGGCTGGTGGTGGTGCAACAGATGCTCCAGTGCTGGTGGGTAAAGAGTTCAGTAGAGGAAAATGGCCATCCATCCACAGTGGCCTTGCAGATGCAGCTCTTGTGGTAGGAGGTCATCTTCTCAGCTGTCCTCACATTCCTGTGGTCCAAGTACCTTTTCTTGGTATAATGCCTTGTCAATGTAAGGGGGCATGCATGCATCAGAGATGTTGTCTGGAGCTTAAGGGTCTCTCAAGCAGCAAGGTTCTAGCAGAGGTGCCACTCTAAACCTACCTATATGCTACACTAGGCTACAGTAAAATAGGTCAATGTCATTGGCAGATGACCACAGAGGTGACAGCAGCAAAGACATCAATTCAAATGCTCAGAGAAAATCTATAGACTCAACAGAAAACTACAATTCAGATAAGATAATCCAAACAGATAAGAGACTATTCTGGTGGATCATTATCCACATGGTCGCCAGCACTTAATAAGAAAAAGGAAGCAGTGAGGATGGAAGTTTGCTGGAAGTGAAGTCACTACTGAACATTTTTGGTCTGGCAGGTTAGGTCAACTGTGATGTTCATAACAAGAAACTTTTGACTCTCTCTACAGTTGAACTATTGATGTTCAGCAGTTCCTCACACTTCCTAAAGTCTAAAGTCATCTCTTTCTTGTCATTAACAGAGAGGTTTTCAGTCTGCAAGCCACTCTACCTCCTCCCTGTGTGCTGACTCATCACTGTTGCTGATAAGAACCACCGCTGTAGTATCATCAGCAAACTGGATGTGATTTGAGCTATGCTTGGAAGCCCAGTCATGAGTCAGCAGTGTGAACAGCAAAGGACTGAGCATACAGCTCTGGGGAGCGCCGGTGTTCTTTGTGGTAGTGCTCCAGGTGTTCTTACCAATCCTGACAAACTGAAGTGTCTCAGTCATGAAGTCCAGGATTGCAGAGGGTAGTGTTTAGGAACAGCAACCTAAGCTTTCCAATTAGTTACTGTGGTATGATGGTGCTGAATGCTGAACTAAAGTCTATGAACAACATTGTAAAACAAATTTCTTTTCTGTCTGGTTGGGTCAGTAGGAGATGAATGGCAGAGGATAAGGAGGCCTTCGTAGATCGATTAGGACAATACACAAACTGAAACAGATCCTGTGTGGAAGGAGGACTGCTCTTTATGTGTTGCATTACCAAGCACCTAAAGCACTTCATAATGAGTGAGCACCAGAGTTATTAGAGTTATAGTTTATGGGTGTAACAATACACTCAGTGTGTTATTCGATTCACCATACTGGGTCCAATTTTCTGTGTTCTTATGACATTTCGAACACTATTTGAATGAAAGAAAATTAAGACTACAATAATGCTGGTGCACAACTTTCTAACAATACTGGAGCTGCAGGGCAGGAGTACTTTTTTCAGTACTAAGTAGAGTTTAGAAGTGGAACTTTTCTGTCTTTGACTGACTTTTTAAATTTTATTCTAACCTTATTAAATACCTACTTTCACAGTGTTCATCATAATACTATATACATATGTATTAAAATAAAAACTAATGAAGTATCCGTATTGCAGAATAATAACTGTCCAAAATGTTCCAACTGCGTGTTTCGAACAGTATTGTTTAAAAATGTTGGGGTTTTTTGTTTTAGGGGTACCTAGGCCAATAGAATATCTACATTTCTTAGAAACTTTCAAACTTTTACATTCACGTTTCAAGCATTTCAAGCATTAACCTTTACTTCTTACTTTACTTAGGAAAACCTTACTATCAGATCAAGAAGTTTTACTGGGAGCTTTAAAAAAGAAACATGGCTGTACTTCAGAGCCCCCTAGATTTAGCATTTTAATATAATGCCTACAACACATTTTAATAACATGCCCAACTTCATTTCCTGTTTTTTATATATATATACCATTACAGTAATGGTTAAAGATCAGTTTTCGTCTCCTTGTGGGTAAGACTCCCTGGATAGGTGGAAGCTGATTCTTGATCACTGCTCGCTGTGCCCTTGTACATATGGGCTCTGCAGCTGTTTTTTATCAGCAGATGATCTCAATGAGCCCTGACAGGCCATGTGAAGCTGCCCTCTCTTTTGTGTAGGCTGCTTAGGTTTGGTAGGGCTTATAATTGAAAGCTAAATGGGGTGCCTCACACCTTTTGTTGTGATAAACTCATGCATAATCCTGGATGTAAGGCTTTTTGTGCTTACCCTCTCTGTACTCTCGCTTGAGAATTATTTATTATGTAAACTAGGTAATAATGCAGTCTGAAAAATGCATCCTTATTACTGCTGCACACACTGAAGAGCATATTGAAGAGAGTGGATATATACGCCCTCCCAGCGCTTTTGCCAAATGTAGCTGTCTGTAATTCCCAAGCGCTTGCAATTTCCATCCAATATTGCATGACAGTAGCCTGCTTTCAGACGAAGGACGAAGGTTGCACATGGTCTCTTTGGAATGTCTTTTTGAGCCAACAGCCCCTGCAGGATGGTGCCAAGTGTCTCAGTATACTTAAGGGGAACGCCTACTTCTAGTTGCCAGTTGCAGGCAAAGGTCTGGGCACCCCTGGTCAAATTGCATGTCTTGTTGACTTTCTAAGTGAAAACAAGTTAACACATCCTTGACAGAGATCACACTCCTGCACATTTCAATGCACAGTTACTAAATCTAAAAGACCTATGTGCTATACCTTTTCTTGTATTTATTTAATTTTCTTATTTATATAAGCCCACTTAAGACATTAGTGTGATTTTAACATGACCATTTTCCAACCAGTCTTTATTTCTTAAAATGAAACAGGCTGTTTTTGTTATTTTGTCTAAGATATAATATAAATAAGCTGATCAGCTGTCCTGTACTGTTCCTTATTTAAAAACCACTCAGAGCTGAACAACTTCTTCAAAACTTCAGTGTGAAGGGGCAGGGCTAAGCCACTGATTAGGTGAATATATATAAGTGTGTTTGTTCTTGTGACTTCTAACTTTCTCATATGACCATATGTGCATGTCTACTGAGGAGGACAGAGTGATAGCTACAAGTACTAGCTACAGTAGGATAGTAGCTGGCCAGTACTATCCTACTGTAAAACACAGGCCTTACTAATAAAGCAGTCACAAGAGAAAGGTTCTCTTACCTAGCCTGTGTGAACAATTACGCTTTGTAGGGAAAATCTGCTGGCAAAGCAGTTACTCGTCAGTGGTGGGGGACTTGCTGACGCTGCAGTAGAGCAAACAGGCGAGTAAACACTGGTCAAAATGTCAAAACACAACATTTGTCCTGTTTATTCTGCTTAATGAAGCAGTTAACTCTGGCTTTCTGTGATTTGCATTTGATGTAGTGTTTTTGTTTTGTTGTACATTGTGCTCTGTGCTGATAGCATAACTTAAGATGTTAACCAATATATTAGACCTGAAATAAACAATATTTTTTACCAATCTTCATCAAAAACAGGAACAAAAATCACTTCAAGCTGTTCAAGACTGAATCCTGTGTTTAAAATGTCTAAACCAGTTAATAATGTTATTTTGTTAATCTGCTTATTATTAATTTATAACCACATTAATCATTTGTCTAGTACACTCGCAGTCCTCTGCGTGCTGTGTCCCTTTGGCAGTTCTGCTCTGTGAGCTACATTATGAAGTATGCTAGAGTAAGACATATTAACTGTCCAAAATTAGTCAGCTCTAATCGTTTGTCATGTTAGCTAATGACTTGTCACACATTGGTTGCAGGCTTGATTTCTTCTGAGGCAAATCCAGTTCATTTCCAGGACAATTCCTGGAATGCGTACGTGTCATTTCTTCTTATCATTAATATAATACTGTAGACATTGAGCAAATTATATACAGAGGTTCTGAATTTAATATACTGGGGAAAAGTCTGTGCCAGGCTTTTTACTCATATTATGTTTTACTTTTTTCAATATGTTAAACTCAGCCAATTAATAAAAATTGTGCACACAAACGAGCAAAATCCATAATTAAGTTTGTTCTCTGTGGAGGATTTTCACTTTGAAGGCTTTGTTTCTACTGCAAGGCAAATTGAATTCGTTTCAAGCATTTGACTTTTTACACCAACTATTCAGATGTCAAGTTGAAAGCGACTTGTTTGACTTTATGGTTACACTCCTTCCCGGCAATGTCAGCTAGCACTGGTGGTGGTTTTTCCTTCTGTTGTATCTAATAAAAGAACATTCACTTGAAGTACTACGTTACCTGTGTTTTTTTCTTTGGTGATTAACCCCTTCTAATTTAGGCACGGACGAACATAATGAACTGCTATTTTATGTTTTCCTTTGCCACCCCTGAAAAATCACTGGGTCCTTCTGTAAAAGGTTTGGCTATGTTCCTGCTGTCTTACTGGTGATTGTATTAGTACCATGCATAACCTTACTGGCTTACTAGAAACTTACCAGGTCTTTTGCATCTTATTAATCAATAACAACGAACAACCTTATGATGAATCTGTTCATTTCTGACGTTAAACTAAAATATAAGAAGTTTATCATTCATTTAAAAAGGTTTAAAATTGCATATAAGTAGGGTTTTCCATCAGGCTCGGTTACTGACTGTACAAGAGACCATGAAAACTTAAGAGATGTGTTATCATAACGCAAACTGGCAATAAATAATGGCTAAGTCAGTGTGAAGGTTAAATTTAATTGAGGGCCACAGCCCTGCAGAGATTAGTTTTCTAACGCTTTGAAAGCTCTGAACTCGACTCATGAAGGCCTTGCTAATTTATCTGATGAGTTGAATCAGCTGCGAGAAATGTGGTAGATTGCTGAACTCTGCAGTGCTGTGGTCCTCCAGGATCGGAGCCTGATATCACCGCCCAAGAACGTGGCTGGTGGTCGTCACTTTGGATCTCAAAAGGCACAGCTTGGTTTCAGTCTGAGCTGTATTGTGTGGCTCATCTTCATGGGGGTTTTAGCCACTTGCCAAGCCTACACCTCACTGACCGTAATTATCACCTTTTCCATCCTCCCTGGAAAAAGCCCAGCTGTGATGGAAGACTCTGCCACACCACCTTCCAGTCTCAAACAGCGTAATAAGGCCTTCATCCCAGCCGACTGACAACACCAGGCCCTCTGATCCTACAGTGCATGTTTTTGTGATTGAGGAAAAAAAAGAAAAAAGATAAACATTCCCACATCTCAGCAGAGGAACATGTTTGTGCTCACGTACTGTAAATCTAGACCTGATAAGAAGCGCCGATATACAGCCTCCACATTCCTCCCTGAGGATGGCTTAAATTCTGCTTCCCATCTGCTATTCATCTCTGTATGCCTCTGAATATGGGTAGAATAAACTGCTTGTGCTGGATGATTGTTAAGTAAATGATATTGAAAGTTCAAGGCCTTGGGCACCCAGTGCTGATACCCAAAAGCATTGTGCTGTTGAGGTTAAGGATGTGCACGTGTTTAAGTATTTGGTTAACCGTTCAATGATCTGCTGTAAAAATACTGAAATTAATATATTTGTTTTATCACAGAATATAAATATACAGGCAGCTTTAGAAATGTTAAATGCTGATAACTACTACAGAAGGACTTTCTACCTGCTACTTTATGTATGTTTTAAACTGCTGTAACTAAAATTTCTAACAGAAAATAGTCCTATTTCCTATAACAATGTTTTTTAATCTGATGTTTAGTCTTAATTTCCACAGGGTTTTAAGAAGCCAAAGAATGGAAAACTGTATTTACTACTGACATGGTCAGTACATAAAACTGACATATCATGAACCCCAAACACTGTTCATTCTTCAAATACATATTCCACATTTACAAAAGAGAGCAGTAAAACAGTTTTTACACACCTTACTGTTCTAAAGTCACTTAAGCTCATTGTTTAAAACATCTTATCTAATCAATAACTGTATTTTCATAAGTAAGAAGACCATCATTAGAACAGATATTAGTGAGCATACATACAATAAAAAGTAGTATGAATATCTTATTTGGAAAAAAGTAGATCATATCTTGAGCTCCAATTTGAAGAACAAAGTTTAGTTCCAGATTTACACTCCATGAATGTATTCAGTTCCATCACCAGCAATCTTGATTTAGCTTAATGAAGTACTCAGTAGTCAAAGCAGGAATTAGATGAGAACTGCTAATAATACTGGGCTGCCACAAGAAAAAGCTTTGAAAGGATTAAGTAACCACACTGAACCGTTATAACGTTTATAATACAGGTGCACTTTGTAGTTATCACCCTTTCACCCTGTTCTACAAAGCTCAGGACCCCCAAAGCACCACCACAGAGTAGTTATTATTTGCGAGGTGTGTAATTCTCAGCACTGCAGTGTTAGTATGTGTTGTATTGCTGGAGTTTTTTAACTCTGTGCCCACTCACTGTCCACTGTCCTCTGTTAGACACTCCTACCTTGCTGGTCCGCCTTGTAGATGTAAAGTCAGAGAGGACAGCTCATCAGTTGCTGCACAGTTTATGTTGGTCATCCTCTAGTCCTACATCAGTGGTCATCACAGGACGTTACCCACAGAACACTATGGGCTGGATGTTGCTGGTTGGTGGACTATTCTCAGTCCAGCAGAGAATAGTCCACTCACTGGTGTGAGTGTCTGATCCACTCACACCAGCACAACACACGCTAACATACCACCACCATGTCAGTGTCACTGCAGTGCTGATAATGATCCACCTCCCTAATAGTCCCTGCTGTGAGGTGGTCCTGTGTGGGTCCTGACTATTAAAGAACAGGGTGAAAGGAGAAAAACAATGGATGGAAGTGTAGAAACAAAAACTGTTAAGTGAAGCTGATAACACCCTCAATGTGTGTAGCTATATGGAGGTAGTTTTAATGTTATTGCTGGTGTATGTAAAACCACTACTTACTGTATTAATACTATTTAAATGTTTAATGAATGAAGTGTTTTGCTGAGTAAAGAAAAGATTCCTGTCTAGACAAAGTTTCCTAAAATGTTCTAAACTTTCGCACGAAATCGCACACCAGCTCACATTCTAATCCTGAAAAACAAGAACAATCTATCATTCCAGGCTGTGAAGGGCAAGTCAGCACATTTCATATGCTTCCCAAGGAAGTGTTGATGGGCATAGTTAATGTTTATCTTTAAACAAGGCTGGATACCTATTCGCCAGCTTCTTAACTGAATGTTCCGTTCCACCTTAAATGCTACAGCTTTTACATGAGCCAGACTGTAACTGCGGTACTATTTAAAGGAAAATTCCACCAGTTTTTAACATTTGGTCACCATATCTACAACACAATTATAGCCATTTACAATCCTAAACCACCTGTGAAGTTAGATGTGCCTTTGGACTTGCTATATGTAATGTTGTTGTGATGTAGAATAGACGTTAACCTAGATAAAAAAAAGTTTAGCTTGAGGCCTATTTTGCCTTTGATCTCCTCATGTATCCCTCCGCCATAATTGGGCTTAAATACATAGAATAAAATACATCTTAAGCCAAACTTTGTCACAAAACTATCATAAAACAAAGAGAAAACATCAGGAAGCATAAATTAAACAATTTCTCTTAATAACTTTCCACGAGGGCGCATTCAGAGACATTAAACTTTTTAGATGTCTGGTTCTTGTTACCACTACTGTGAACAGTTCCAACTGGCAAGTTTCTGTAGAACATAGCATTTCATATCAAACCCCTCTGAAATACTTTGTTTACATCTCAACCATTAAATTATATAGGATTTTAGAAAAGCCCTTTAAGATGGAACCGAAAATTCACAATATAACTTGGCAAATAGCCCCAACTTCAGCGCCAACATCTTTAATGACCCTCATTCAAAGTTTATTTTACACATTTCATTCCTGACAGTTTTTCAAACCTTAGCCAATATCGATCAGGCTTCACTCAACATTTGACAGAAAACATGGAAACACACAGTGAATAATGAACTTTTGCATAAAATAAAACTTTAAATTAAACAAGTAAACAGATATAAAATATCAGTAAAAAATTTATTCACTCTTACCTTCTGAGAACGGTTGAGTGTGATCTTAATGTTCCAATGAACAAGCGTGACTGACAGCCATCTCTCACTCCCTCTCTCTCCCTGACTCTCTCTCTCTCTGACTGCTCCTCTCACACTGACTCTCCCTCTTTCACTGACTCGCCATCTGTCACTAACTTGTCCTCTGTTACTAACTTGCCCTCTCTCACTGACTCTCCTTCTTTCACTGACTCGCCATCTGTCACTAACTTGTCCTCTATTACTGACTTGCCCTCTCTCACTGACTCTCCCTCTTTCACTGACTCGCCATCTGTCACTGACTCGCCCTCAACCAGCCTCTGTTAATGACTTTCCCTCTACTACTGATCTCTCACAGTAACTCCCCCTGCATCGCTGACTCTCCCTCCATCACTGACTTGTCTGCCGTCACTGATTCACCCTTCTTCACTGACTGTCCCTGCATCACTGACTCTCCTTCTATTACTGACTCTTGCTCTACTACTGATCTCCCTCAGTCACTGACTCACCCTGCATCACTGACTCACCCTGCATTACTGACTCTCCCTCCATCACTGACTTGTCCTCCGTCACTGATTTGCCCTTCTTCACTGACTGTCCCTGCATCATTGACTCTCCTTCTATTACTGACTCTTGCTCTACTACTGATCTCCCTCAGTCACTGACTCACCCTGCATCACTGACTCACCTTCCATCACTGACTTGTCCTCTGTCACTGATTCGCCCTTCAGCACTGACTGTCCCTGCATCAATGGCCCGCCCTTTATCACTGACTCTCCTTCTATTACTGACTTTTGCTCTTCTACTGATCTCCCTCAGTCACTGACTCACTCTGCATCACTGACTCTTCCTCCATCACTGACTCGCCCTCCATTGCTGACTGTCACTGCATCAATGGCTCGTCCTCTATTACTGACTTGCCTTCTATCACTGACTTGCCCTCTGTCACTGACTCAGCCTTCATCACTGACTTGTCCTCCGTCACTGACTCGCCCTCCATCGCTGAATGTCCCTGCATCACTGACTCTGCCTTCGTTCTATGGCCCCTTTAACATTTAGAGAGTTCAGGGTAATACTGGGAGCTAAACATGATATTATAGCTGTTGTGTCCAGATATTCTTAAATGACTTTAAAAACAAGGTCCAAGTAGGTAATTACCCTCAATGACCATTCATAACTATTTTTGTAGATAGACAGTGTCATTGACATTTGGATACTATGTCCAATTATTTCTTTGTCCAAATCCTTTTTTTACCCCCAGGCCCCCTTAGACCTGCATTCTCTTTGGTGCCACTGTCTTCAAAGACAACATTTTTTTGAATATTTAACAATATTTGATATCATCAAGCATGTCAGCTTTAACCAGCACAGGTTATTTATGCTTCTGCCAGGCCGGTGCCTTTTATCCAGTAACTGCAGTCATTTTCCTCAAGCCAACTTACAAGCACCTAAAATCAATAAGTCAAGCTTTGTGCCACACCAATGGTGGATACCAACTATGCTTTTTCTTCTCTCGGCACATACATGGACACATTCATTGAATGAGTTTGAATTTCAGTACATCCATTTATTTATAAACAAATTAAACACGAGTCATGTTCTCAATTAGCCAATTCACAAATTAAAAAAATAAAGCATTCATATAGATTTGAGTCTTTTCATATGCCTTCGTTCTTTAAACCTGGACTGTGGTTTTTGACTGCTGTTCATATGTCCTCTATACCTCTTGGTACTACATCATAGCAATACTGTTATAACATCTCCTGATACAGAACATAGTCCTGCTTTTGTTTCTAAAGCTTCTTCAAACCTATATATAGACTCGGTTTGAGCCCTGTGTGTGTTTGAACAAATTTGCACTTTTAACAGGCCTTCTGAAGCGTATGATGGGTTGCATAATACACACATGCGTGTCATAGCCTAAGTAGGCCTACTGCTGCTCATCTTTTGCCAGCTTCTGACCTGGCATCAACTCGCCAAAGCCCCACTTCACCCTCCAGTTCACAGAAACTCTGTAAACTAACTTTTATACCCAGTATTTACATTCATCTTGAACATTTACATTCATCTCATCTCCATTTCTACATTACTTTTGGGTTACAATACAACCAGATTGCTGACACAAGTGAATTAATTTTTAGTGTTCTAGTTTTAAAGATGCCATGGAATGCATTTATTCAATATTTTATATAGTTCTCAGATGTCTAAATAGAAGACATATGATTTTGGTTGGGGTAATAGATATCCAGATGTAGTTACAATGTAAGATGGTCTACTTCAGCTTTCAATACGTGGATAGAGTCACACAGCATGGCTGCTACTAAACATGTTGCTGTTGAGTAGTAAAGGTAATAAAGATGGAACTGCTACTTTCTTGAGTTTCTGTAGTCTTAAACGCTGTGCAAAGCTTGCTCGATATTGTCCAAAGTTTGAGAAACTGTCCGGGCAGAAATGTGCAGAGCATACCAACATCTCGGCTGCATAATTGTCCAGGCGCTGAAGTTGGCTTCCTATTGGCCAGCCTGTTTTGTGAATTTTCCATTTCACCTTAACCGCTGCTGCAGTTACAATCTAGTGCCTGTACAAACTGTAGCATTTAAGGTGGAACAGAATATTCCATTTAGAAGCTGCCGCATAGGAAGACAATTTCAGCATAACAACATTTCCTTCACAGCACTGCCCTTGTGTTTTCAGGGCAGCAGGTTTATAGTTTGGTTCTGAACATTTTATCATCTTGTTACAGCAATGTACAGTATGTCTTAGTTTATACTAGTTAAAGAGAACCCTGACTTGTATGCTTTCAAACTGTGTTCACATCCAATACTATTAAAATGGCATAGAAAACAGATGGGAATGTTTTGCATGGCAAATGGACAAAATTCACACTGTAATGATGTTGTATGATTTCAGTGGAGTCTGTTCTATGGAAAATAAGACTAAAAGGCTTTCGTAAGTAATGTCATGCTGAATGATATATTAAGATTTAGAGATAAATTAGATATTAGAGAGAGAAGCAAAAACAAATATTAGACACCTACTGAACCATTTTGTCTATTTAAATAATGAATAAAGTGTGCTGTGTGATTTAGACAACATATTTAAACAGCACTGGACATCATGTTGGAGCCTGTATGTCTTAACGGTCTGGGTTTCTTTTAAGACATGACTTGCAATGTGTTTTGTTTGGTGTTGCAATCAAATTTAGTAAAAGGGCAGTTTGAGGCTAACTACTGTTTACTAATGACTAATAAAGAACTAATAAAGACTTAACACACAATCTCAAGTACAAACTAACACAAAACCAGTGCAGTTCAGTACAGGTTCTGAATATCTTCCTGCAGACTTTACTTCCAACCAGAACCTGCCACACCTGCTCCATTTACCTGGATTACTGGATCAGATACGTCAGTATTGGGTAAGGAGAGGAACAGTTTAAATGCAGGATGGATTGAAATTCTGTAAATAAGATCTTAAACAGAAGGGGGTCAGTGGACACTGGTGTACAGAGCAAACAGGGCTATAGGCTCCTAAACTCATTACTCCCCCCACCCCCCTGACCCTCCCCTCCCCGCCCCGCCTTATCCTTACTGCTCAACTATCCGAATGCTTACGGTAGCGCGCACCTCCACTGCTACAGCGAGCTGTGTGATGTTGACAGTGGGGAGAAAAATCTGTCAAAAAAGGTCAAACAGTCGGCCGAGGAGCAGCGCGTCTCTTACCACGTCCTGCTTTCCGCGTGCTGCTGACGAAAATGGGTTTTGAACTGGACCGCTTCGAAAGCCCCGTAGACCCGGACTTTCTCTGCAAACTGTGCGGTAAAGTTTTGGAGGAGCCGCTCACCACTCCGTGCGGACATGTGTTCTGCGCCGGCTGCGTCACTCCGTGGGTCTCCGAGCGGAGCAGCTGTCCTCTCAAGTGCCGCCGGATCTCCGCCGACGAGCTAAACCGCGTCCTCGCGCTGAAGAACCTCGTGCTTAAACTGGCCGTCAAGCGCCACGACCACCGGCTCGGCTGCGACAGAGCGCTGAAGCCCCGGCATCTCTCTGAACACGCAGACGCACGCGACCTCCTCTTAGACCACAGCGAGAGCTCCAGAGATGAGCACGCGCCCCCGGAGGCGTTTGAACGCGACGGTGGATTAACGTGTCACATGAGAGAGATGTCGGAGAAACGCTCCTGCTCCGAGACTGCGAGGACACACGGCGGCGCCCCGCGGGGAGAGAGAGAGACGCGGCGGCGAGCCGAGAGCCTGAGCGCCCGCCAGAAACGGCTGCAGCTCGCGCAGCTTCACATGAGGGCGCGGAGGAAGCAGAAGAAGTTTGAGGAGCACAGAGCGCGGAGCAGCTGGAGCTCACCGAACAAGGTAAACACAGCGTTTACGTTTTATTTATGAGACTGTTTTCTCACAGTGTTCTGGTTTGGTGCCCACAACGTTGAAACGTATGTTCTCAGAAACTTATGCCAACGTTATCTGACAACGCTGTGACAACATAGTGGCAACGTTGTCACAACCTTCTACAATTCTTTATATGTTCCATTATATCTACATTAAAGTTACCAACAGGTAACATAATATAATACAATAACGTTCAGAGAGCATCAAATGTGACAACATTGCAGCAGGGTTTGTAGGAAAGTAGACAAGGTTGTGTGTTTGCTGGGTTATAAACTGAAATTTGAGCTTAAGAAACAGTATTAACTGTCCACGGACTGTGTCTTTTAGCTGAGTTCTGCTGAATCTCACTGTGTTTGTGCTTGAGATGCCATCAGTCAGTTTACTGTGTCATTATAGCGACGCTGAGGGCAAACATTCACACATTCCTCTCAATTCTACTTATACTCACTATACAATGGTCCCAAAATAATTTGTTTCAGTCCAGGGTATAAGGCAGCTAATCCAAAGAGAGATTGTTTACATATATCAATCAATAAAAATCAAAAATCAGTATAATTAAACAGTCTAAAAACAAACAGTCTGCTGGTTGCTGTCTTTCGCCAGGCTTTGTTCTATTTCCGTTCTCTGTTTGTGGAAGAGTTTAACAGCTTCACAGGTTTACATGCAAAAAGTCTTTGTACACCTCCCACCCCATCCTCTTAGTGATCACAAACTTGCTGATATCTTTTGTAAGAAAAAAAAACAGACATGGACGTTTCCACCTCTGGTGTCTACAGCGCTTTTAGAGAGCAGTCTGGTTAGGATTCTCTTCTGATTGGTCAACTGTCAGGGTGATTCTGCCTTTATACAACTTTCAGCAGTCCAGCTGTGTGCTGGGCAAGGGCGTTCCTAATATGCAGGTAGGCAGGTTCTTTCATATGGTGTGTACTTTAAGCTTTGTAACTTTGCAGACCCTTTACATGCACAACAAGCTACATAGCACACTAAAACAAAAAGAGAAAAAAACAGAAAAGCCTGATAGGCCCCTGTAAAACTTGATAAGCTAATAGATGCTGGATGAGCTAAGAAGTTCCCCTGCAGTTCTTGTAGAAAAGTTAATACATGAGGCCTTTTTTATCTAATACTTTTATTGCTACTCAAGGTGTTTTTTGTACGTTTGCCAAAACATTGGCTATTCTGCCTTAAATGTGAGGAATACTACTAAAGCTGTACCAGTGTTATTTCATGATTTGCTTTTGTCATCAGCATTGGCTCATAGGACAAAAGCTTGAGCCCAGCTTCTCCTCGTGTAAAAAATAAGATGATAAAGATGATGCTTGGAGGCTACATGTTTGCCTAATGTCAGAGTTTTCACTTGAAGTTAATTTCTATTGAAATGCCAAGCATTAATAAGCTGGACGAACTTATTATATAACGTCTCCCAATAGTTTTATAAAGTAATAAAGTAATAAAAATTTTTGCTTGTGGTTCACATCTGTCTTATGAAGAAATCTTCTGCCAGGCACACCAGGTTCATCTACAGAACCAAGAAGAAGCAGAGTCACAGGTCTAATGAAGATGAAAGCACTTGTTTCTGCCAGACAAAAGGGGCACATCACCCAGTAAAGGAAAAGTCACATCTTGCGTCTGGGGCTCCTGCAGTTGAGTCACGCTTGCTGAGCTAATCAAGAACTCATGACGCTTTCATTAGTCAACGTGACAAACTTCTCCCTGCAGCTGTTTCCACATGCATGCCATTGCTGTGAATTTGTGATGCATAGCGTCCTCTGCGCAAGATGCTTCATAAGTCTACAGCCCTTACTGGGATGGGGAGTCGCAAGCTTTATCTGTTTTCCACCCTGTCAAATCTAACCCTAACTGACAAGGTTGAGGTAGAGCAGGTCGGGTGAAGTCTGCTTTGCAATTTAGGTGTCAATCACACTGGGCTAAGAAGGTAACGTGGAGATGAGACCTATGGAATACTCTGTAACAGAATATGCCTTGATGCATATTTTTCAAACCAAGTGTCTAATGAACCTTGCCAACAAACGAGAGTGAGAGAATGTATCATAATTGATAATGTCACTCCCCTGTCTTACTTCACACGCAATAGCTGTGAGCATAGCTAAGGCTTTATGACTTCCTCTACACATCCAAAAATGTGTTGATTTTATCCTTACTTGCACCTTGTCTTATACCACAAGGCAAGACTGTCATTCAAGTGCATAATGGGGCTTATCAAAAACAACAGTAAATTAATATTTCACAATAATAATGTCACCCTCCATCACACAGCTTTACACACAACAGCTGCACAGGTGCACTAATGTGAGCATAGGTAAGATGTGATAAAGGCTAGTGCATGAAGAATATAGTCTTTTTCTTTTTTTTTTGTTCAGTGAAGTAATGGCAGCTTTTACAGCCATTATACATATTATAAGATACAGTGAATTAGGCCTGTATTGATTGTTATAGGTCTAATTTAGCTGACAGTTAACCACCATGTAAATTACTGCAATTAACAATTTATCTTTTTGTTGCATTATTGTATTATTTTGTTGCATTAATGCTGGATTATCTTGCTTCCTAGCAGTCAAACTACTTAGTAGCTCCCAAATACTACCCTCTAAACACCAAGTTAGAAGGGATTGTTTTTATTCTTTTATTTACATGCATTTTCCTGTAAGTGAAAAGAAAACACAAACAATTGTAGAAACAAACAACTTTGGGGAAATAATTATGATCGTCTGTGGACAGGCAATTATGTAACAGTTGGGCCAGGCCTACAGTGAATACATCCTATAAATTATTATTTTAGAAGCCATGTTCTGCTCTAATGACAGGTAATGAAGAACGCCTGGTCTCAGCATGGGACAGATGTGCAACAAGATTTGATGTCTTAATCTATCCTAATTTCCACTTTTCTTATTGTTCCAACACCTAAAATAAGTACTTTATTCTTTCTCTCTCTCTTTCTCACACTTTCTTAGGGAGAAGAGACGAGGAGGCTGACGGTCACACTCCACAGGGTCTCGGGGTCACTTGGCTTCAATATCATTGGTGGAAGATCAAGTGAGGTAGGCCTGCATATGTAAATTCGCAAATACAAAACTAATTCAGGCTGCATGTGTGAACCTTAACAAAATCACACAATTCTGCCCCGCCTCTGCACAAAGGCAGCTTGGCGTTATGCATGACTACATTGGAAAGGCACAGCTGCAGTAGAGGGGCTGCAGATGGTCCTTTTTTTCCCCCAGTTTTCTCCTTGATGCTAAATGTTGGCAATTCCTACAAATTCCCTGAGGTGTCTATACTGTACCACACCACCTAGGTGCTGTCAAAGCAAGCATGTGCGTTCCCCCAAGATACATTTGATTTCCTATTATGCCTTTGATTACTTCAGCTTCACAGGCTAGCCAAGCATGCTTTGTTTTTTGTGCTCACCAACCTCTTCAAAACTCTTTAAAGGCATTCAACCACATTCTAAAAAATTCTAACATATTAACATGCTTTACGTGCTTCAGATTCTTTGTAGTCTCAGTTTTCGTATAACACTGTTATTATTGATGGTCAATTACAAGATTTAGAAGGAAAACATTGTATGTAAAATGAGACAAAAGTGATCTTATTCAAGTCTGGCCTGGTTACCAGTTGTATTTTTTCCTCTCGCACCCTTTGATATTTTAGACGCTAAACGCTCATACCACTGTGTCTACCTCAACAGCCCTGTGGTGTGAGAGGCGAAAAAATACGACTGGTAACCAAGCCAGGCTTAAACAAGATAATTACAGCCCTCACACTGTGATTTCCATGCCTTTCTCACTGGTAAACGGTGTGAAAAGCAGGCACAGAACCTAATAATTCCCCTCATAGATTGAGTCCAAGCTAGAAAAAAAGGGTTTGATGTGGTTGGATAGCGAGCTGTGGGCTTGGCGGTGTAAAGCCCTGGTTTGGCCCTGTCTCTCTCATTGGAATAGGATTGGTCCCCTGGTGAGGCTGCATGCTCAGGACCAGAATGCTCCTCTTATCTCAAATCCAATGGAGCAACATTTCAGGACAGGGTGTCTAGTGAGCAGCCATTCAACATGCCAATCTGTATGAAGTCCAGCACTTCCCACTGCATTCAGCGTATTAGTTCAGTTAATTGATTTTTGCTGTTTGTTTTTATTTGACTGTAAAACCACTTCAGTAGTTTCTATATAGTAATTTTTGCTCATATGCAAGTGAAATTTGTTTTTTTAAAAACTTTTTGTCTCTCTTTTAAAGGAACCTGAGGTCAACAGAGATTTGAGTGATGGGATTTATGTGTCCAAGATAGTGAAAAATGGACCAGCAGACAGAGGTGGCCTGCAGATACATGATAGGATCATAAAGGTATGGGATATTTATTAAAGTACACTGTCCAGCCTGGGAAACTGTTCTTAGAAAGAACTCAACCAGGCTAGAGGTTATCATCTCAGGACAGTCACACTTTGCATTAAAGTTTAAAAGCCCTGTCTTCTCATTTTCATGGTTTTCTTTTAACTATGGTTTAACTTTTTGATCTTTTTTGTTAAGATTTTTTATAGAACTTTTACTGCCATTCTCAGTGATGTCAGGTCAAAGTACCAATCAGATTTAACCATATGTACATGTCAGCTAATCACATACATCTTCTCACATAATGTGACTTCTGCTGCTCATAGTTCCAAACAAACTCCCAGCGAGTAGGTTATTAAAACTTTTGTTAATTTGCTAACAGTACTTGTTATGCCACAGCAGTGTTGAGTATATTGCCTAGAAACACCTCTGTCAATCATTTTGCATTAATATTTTAGTTACAATTGAATGTAAATATTCGAAACCACGTTGGGCAGGCCTTTACAGTAAAAAAATAAATTAGTACTTTTTAGTAGTCAGTATTCAGTCTTTTTAAGACAGCATGTTTAAGACAATAGCCATGCTTGTTCCAAGATATCTAGACTGCTGATTGGCTGCTGATATTAATAACTTAAGTACTTCTTTATAGTAGTGTTTAGAAATTTGTATCAAAATTGTGGTGTTCTTATTAAAATCCAAAAAATATTTTGACAATCCAGAGCCCTGTCATTTGGACCTTACATGAGAAAAGAAGTCTGTATACACAGCTGCAATCTTCAAAACAGAAGTAACTCAGATAGAACCCCAAAGAGATAGTTATCAAAAGGAAAGAACATAACAAAAGGCAGGAAGTTTTCACTTGACTAAAAGATAAGGTGAATAGCATGCCTACAGGAAACACATTCAGTGATAACAGATGAAAATAAATCTTAAAAGAATGGCCAACGGTTTGTTTTTATACAAATTATAAGGGTGTTAGGACTTTACTGAATCACAACATGAGTCTCATGAGTAAACAGATATTGCAAACTGTAACAAACTGTGGGAGGCCCTTGTTACTGCATATTTTCTTTTTTTGAAATGCATGAATAAAGTGTGCTCAAGTATACTGAATGATGATACATATGCAAGTAAATAGCAAAGGGTTATGATCATGAGGGTCTATGTATATATATTTGTAAGTATTTTTGTGTAAGTTGTGATGATAGTCAACAGGCTCAAAGGCAAGATAGGAAAGAGATAAAAAAAAGAACTTATGGACTGGACTAGCTGTCAGAGAGACGATGTGGTGGAGTGTGTTCTTTTAGGCCTTCTTTCTAGGTTGCCCTGATGATTTAGCATGACGAAAATGAAAAGTAACACAAAAATAGCTACAATATGGAGAGGCTGGTATTAGTAAGAGAGATATAGAAATGGAAAAAGACATGGAAAAGAAGCTCAGAGATAAAAGAGTATTGCACAATTAAAACCATTCTTGCACTGAAATGTTCACCCAGAAATGGTCACAATCTGCTAGAATAGCTCAGAGCAGCTTTCACCTCACACTGGGTAATCATATTCCAAATGTTGCCAAGATGATGTGGAACTTGCTTTCATTAACAAAAAAAGAGATGGACGGGCTGTGATTATATACTGGCTTAGTCAGCGTGAGATCATGAGTATCATCTCTGTGTAGGATTGCTCTTTTCTGCCATCACAGTGCTGACCAGTGTGGGGTCTGCTAGCTGATTTAAAAGAATTGGAGAGTAATGTTCTCCTCCAAATGTGTTAACCTGGCTAATGACATTGCTTTAACAACAGTTTGAAAACATGCAGTGACTGGCTTCACATGATTTATAGGAAGAATACGCTTGCCTCTCCCAACTTTGTAGGATCTTGTGTCACAGAGAGACCTAACTAGCAGGTTTGATAATACAAAGTATTAATTGATGTCCTACTAATAAATAACTCATTTTAACAATAAAGATTGAGCAGCTGAGAAAGGTTTCAAATGTGTGCTGTCACAGGTATTTCCTTATTTTGAGTAATTCCTTGTTTTATCTGGACTGCTTAACTAAATTTTTGAGCTCTTTACTGTTAATATTAGCAGTTATCCTAAAGATGTTTCAATATTATCATCTAAATACACTAGTTTACACTAATTTATCTAAATCCTTTATTTGTTTGTTTGTTGATGCAGTGATATATTTTATTATTAGGTTTACCTGGATTACCTTGAAGCAGGTATATTTGCTCAAACCATGCTTTTTAAATAGTCCATAGTTCTGAGAAAAAGTACACTCATCTAATGTTTCATTCTGGTGTCAGAAACTAATATACACCAGCACAACTCCAGCACTCCCATCATTTCCCTCCAGCAGGCAAGGTTATGAAAGAAAGCATTCCTATTGTTAGATTTTCATCAAGAGCACTTAACTGACGTAAAGGTTAACACCAGCAGCTGTAGGGGTCCACCTCAGCATATCATGATTGATATTTCCACTCTTCAAGTTCTGAATGAACATATTCACATGCTTTGACCCCAATTTTTTAAGTTCAGGGTGATTTGTTTTGTTGCAGGGAGTTGAAGTTGTAGATGGTGTGTTTTTTTGATTGTGTACTGCCATATGATTGATGGATATAAAATATATATAAAAGTTTTCTCCAAGTAGAAACCCCTGACTTTCACCAGGGTAAAATATAACATGATATCACAATTAGTGTATTATTGTCCCAAATTATGTAAGGATGTCACAACACTTAGGGCTAGATGGACATAAGAGTGCAGGCAACCAATACATGCCCATAAATTAGGCCTGTATTTGTTCAGTTGTATTGCATTTAAAAAATGTGGATTTTGCCTGCAAACTGAAGTAATCGTTTTCCAAACAATTGTTAAAAACACATGTTGGTTGTGCAATTTCTTTATTCCTGCATCTTCTCAATCCATCAGCGAAATATAAAAAGGTTTCAAAATCATTCGTTATATATAATATCATTACTATGTCAAATAATGTCTTATTTTCATAAAATATTTACATGTTGAGCTAATCACATCCGTTTTTTTCTGCGCCATTATTTTGACGTATTAGTTCTAATAGACCTTTAGTTTGAATTTGAAAGAATTTTAAAAGAATTTTGGTACAGGTGGTGTATGTAATTAGAATATAAAAAAATCTCCTACCTGCTGGAAACTGGCTTTCATACAAAACACCTGAAGGCCATATTTTATCTACAAAGTTGCACCTTCTTCATTTGTATTTAACCCACCTAAATATTAAATTCTGATTAAATAAAGTATGTGCGTTTTACTACACATAGAACATAAACTGCGCATTATGGCCATTTTTGTACAGAACGCTTGAACAGAAAGTGCTACAGTAGCAGTCTCTGTTTTAAAGCATGCTTTAACACTAATGATTGCTTAGGAAGACAAACTATTCGGTCAGCCACTGGATGGCACTTAACATGGAGCACTCAACCAAATGCTCTAAAAACATTACTGCCCATCACAGCACTATGTGTAGTTTTTTAAAGTTGTGAAGCACCTTCTAGTGGTCTGCTGGCCTGTGCTAAGGGGGAGGCAGTAGTTCGCAATAGGCTGGTATTGTCACTTTATGTCATAAAAACATGGAAACTTAATTATTTTATTATTATTACTTAATTATAATTAACTTAATTAAAAGTCTAACATTTTTACAGTATTATCAAAAGAACTCTTAAAAGACTTGCGTAAGATATGTTACAGTAGCAAAAAAATTCAACATTAGCTCTCTCTTCTTTTAGCTACACGTCAGCGTACTGTCGGCACCATCTGTTTTAATGTTCTCTACAGACTCTCATATGGTTCCTGCAACATGAGCTGATGTTAAAAACCATAAAAAAAGCCATGAAGTAGTAGCAAAGATCTGCATTTGATTGGGATCTGTGTTTGATCAGAGGCTCAGCTATTATGAATCACTTAATCCCTCAAAATTAAACAGACATCTTGAGACCAAACAGTTACCCTAGTGTAGCATTTTCAGTAAAAACATGATGGACTGCAGCTCCAGATCATAGTTCACATCTACCTCCTACATTTCTATTGTTTTGCTTTTTTCTCTTTTTTAACATTGCTGCAAATTTTGATATCTGTGATGGAAGCAAAATGGTTGATCTGATCTTTCACCATCTCTGATTCTCAGTATTTCAGTGTCAGCATTTAAGAAAAGAAAAAGAAAATTGCATTTTCACAAACTTGAATTCAGTGCTTCTCTGGGCCGCTGTGCTTTGTAACTATAAGCAAGTGGGCCTTGGGACAGAAAACAGGTTCAAAAGCCCCTGGTGTAGACGACTGTAGACTGTCTACATGCTGAATTACACTTACACTTAAGTGGCCTGCATTGTCCAGGCCGTAGGAGCGCTACTTAACCCGGGCCATGTCTGTGAATCTCGGGTGTCCCACACTCGGCCTTGAGCATTTCCTCAAAGGACCATCCTTCAATTCAAAGGATCTCCAAAGCATATCATTACACAGTATTCACACAGGAGTCTCTAAGGAAAATCAGTGCGGCAAAGCCTTGAGTTTGTTCTCTCTGATCTTCGTTTTTCTGTGGTTAAGAGAGTCTCTGAGGGTTAATAGGCATAAGAGCAGTATAATATGCTCCTGTCAGCTCTTTGTGTGATTCTCGCTCATGACCCGGACACACTATCCAAAGGTCAGCCCAGCTCTTTTTCTTAACACTCTATCCTTTCATGTCACGCACAGTGTTGTGACGGTTTGCTTTGATCTGTGTGATCTGTATTTGTGCAAGTTAAGCCAGTGACACTGTTCCATTAGTCCTCGCCTGTTTTTTTGGCTTAAGGTCTCAAACTGCCGCTCTGAATAATCACAGTGTTCAGTGAGGTAGACAGATTTAAAGAAACAGAGAAAACATCAGAAAGGATAATCACAAGAATAAAGTTGGGGGGGAGTTAGCGGCACTGGCATGCCACTGGGCTGGAAAGAGATTGGTATCCTCTGACTTTGTGCAATGGTTTCCTAAGCCTGTGCCTTATGGAACAATTTTAACATTATGTAATGCAAATTATATAACACAAATTTAGCTGTTATTTTAAAAGGAATAGTTTTGCCTTTGGCAGTCTGAGTCATGTGTTACAAGGAGCTGTTTATTTAGTCTAGCCTCCTGAGTATCTTGTTTTAGTGCAGCACCTGCTAAAATGTGATACACAGAATGGAACAAATCATTTCACTGCAGTAGCAGCACTGTTACAGTGAAGATATTAGAGACAAGATTTGTGCTTTAGTGGATTGACATTAGAAAATCCAGTTATGCTAGTTATGCATTTTGCTTTTCTCCTGTGACTATTCTTTAATACAACATGAAAGCAAAATCTGTTAGTGTTTTCAGATTATTCCATTTGATGGTCCAAATGGGACACTTTGGGGGACGAACTGTAAAGCAGGGCTGCTCAGTCCTGGTCCTGGAGAGCGACCACTTTGGAGAGTTCAGATTCAAAACTCCTGACTGTAATGTTTACACACTTCTGAGGACCTTCATTACCTGGAGTAGGTGTGTTAGATTCGGGTTGGTGCTCAACTGATTGGTGGAAGATCTCCAGGAGCTGGATTGAGCACCCCTGCTGTAAAGCGTATTGAGGTTCACTGCCTCTGATCCAGATAATGAACAGGGTATGTACTTTTTTAATGTGTGAATATTCAGACAAGGCCCTCTGGTGCATTAAAACGAGGCAAATTCTGCAGCAAGGCACTTAATTAATAACTTTGTCTAATTTGGCGTGGTTGGAATTTACTTTAACTTGGCCTTCCTTGCTTTTAAGTCACAAAAGGAGGCAAAAGTAATTAAAATGAAAACCCACTAATCAAGTTCATTAAATACTATTGTTAAACTCAGAGCAATTTTCTAATGAGAAATTCTGGTTCAAATGAAGTGTTAAACGCAATTTTCCAGCCCCTACATCCAGCCCTACCCCAGTTTTTTTTTTCAACCTTCAGCTGGGTTTTGGAACACGGGGTGTTATATAAGGCTAGTGCTTCCTATCTATGGTAATGTTCTGATTAAGCCATGAGACAGTTTTTACTGATTTCAGTTTATTGACTTGGTGACTCCCTGCAGTCTCGTATTACTCTGTGTGGGTTTTGCAGCTGGCGTATTTATCAGTACCAGTGACGTCCAGGTGTAGAGTGTGATAGTCCAACCGATACTCAGCTTAGCTGTGATCAACATGTAACAATGACCCCTCCCATAATTTAGTGCAGATTTTTAGAGCATGCAGCACTTTTCTTGTGTTTTGTTGAGATAAGCTCAGGCTACCCTACCCCTCCATCCAATAAAACTATAAGAGAAATCACATAAACGGGAACATTGTAAAGTCTGCCCTTTTGACTCTACTTAAACAGCATTTGTGCCAAATGGTGTCTACTGAAGGAGTGTTACTGAGTTAATGAACAAATCGATCATTCAAATCAGAGGAGAAACGGTCTAAAGCAGGACAAGAGAGATGATCGAGCTTTGAAGACAATGAGTTAAATATTGGGTATTTACCTTCCATTCGCTGTCACAACCGCCACAAAGACAAGGGACAAATGAAAGGTAAAACCAGAATGAAGCGTCTTAGTAAGGTGTCGAGACACCACGAGAACATCTCCAGAACAGTTTCAATGGGCCTTGGTATGGACCACCATTCTTTCATAAAATATTCCCACTGGGTTGAGAGCTGGAGACTGCAACAGCCATAGCTTATAATTTACACTATTTTCATACTCATCACACTATTCAGTGACCCCTCCCATAAGATATTATACTTAATATAAGTTATACTTAGCAGTTTTGCACTGTCACTACACATCACGTCTGCTCGCAGGGATGTTTTCACTCTGCTGCTGCTGAAACGTGCCTGCACTGGCCAGTTGCAGACAATGAAAGAGGAACAAACTGTATTTTAACTCACTGTTTCTCATTTTCATTGCCATTTTAAATATTTGTAAAGCCTTCAGTTCTGACATTTGTCAACCTGTTAAACTTTGCTATTTTCAGTCAACAAGTTAAATTTTTTTGTTTGTTTCTGGCAAGTGGGTGCTATAAAGGCAAAAGAAAGTGAGGTATGATGTTGAGACAACAAAAACCTGAGAATGAATTCACTTACAAATACTTCACATAAGAAAACATAACACAAAAAAGTGAGGGTCCAAACCAAAACAAGAGGATTACCACACCATCAAAAAAATAGCGAGGAACAAGTAAAAAAAACAGTATGTATATATATATATATATATATATATATATATATATATATATATATATATATATATATACATACATTTATATATATATATATATATATATATATATATATATATATATATATATATATATATATATATATATGAACAAATCTGCATAAATGTGTATCAATAAAATGACATACAAAGATAACTATGCAGCTATCAATAAATTCTCTATTATTTTACTCTGAGCTATACATTCTCTATTATATGTCTGTTTCCTTATACATGAGTTGTATAGAGATGCAGGTTCGACTGTTACAGTCTAGGAAACCCTGTGATATACTGCTGAGTAAATTTGTGCCTAAGGCATTTACTAGAAAAATTGCCCTTCTGTATCAAACATACATTCAACCTCTTTCCAGTGAAGCACCATAAGTGTTTGTATTGCATTAAGCACAGTGTAATCAGATCTATTTGTCAGGCCCTCTTATTGTTGCTGTAGTAATAGTGTTGCAGGAGATCCTTGGTGTTACATAACTTATTTGAATCGAGGCGAGCTGACACGTAGAGGGCTTGCTGTGATGCATCTTGCAATAAAAGGAAACACAGTTCTGTTGATGTGCAAGTGAATTCAATATATTATACGGCTCTGTGCAGTCAGTAAGTAATTAAACAGTGACAAGCTGTTGTTTTGATTCTGTCCCCTGTTTTATTTTAGCTTTGTTTTTGCAATGGATTCTAAATAAATGTTAAGTAATCTGTAATACTTAAGTGCAGAGTGGCAGTTTTAATTTAAAGGCTTTTATGTCTATATACATCTGTTTTGCACATTTCATTGCATTATTAGTGTGCATTTCACTTATTTGAAGGCAAAAAGCTTCTGAAACACCAGCAAATAAAATAGTTGTATTACAAGTCTGTGATACTTAGGATAGAGAGTTGGATAGAGCGTTTACAATAATATCCAGCTACCTTATGAATGCCTTTTCTACCTCCATTCTTCTTCTCCTAATCAGTGCATGTAGTTGTAACTTTCTATGTGTGTGAGTGTGGAGTCTGCTAATGCACATATTAGTACATGGAAAAGATAGGAAAGTGGATAGGTGGACAAGCCCTCTAGTCATTTTGCTCAGTCTGAGTTTTTTTGATTGTACTGGGTTTTTACAGTCCAGTGGTCTAGAAAATCGCTGTATTTCTTTATGTCGTCAGAGCATTTTATTTGCTGATTGCTGTCAGAATATAAACTGCAATACAACTACAGTATACTAAAAAGTGTAAAGAATTTTACTCTTAATGCCTTACAGGCATGTCTGTGATTCAGTAACATCCAACCCAAGCTGAATCTCAAACATCTCTGTACTCTCCAAGTAGTGTGCTACGTAAGTGTCAAAATTCTAGCATTTGCAGCCAAATAGTGTATGGATGTGGATGAATCCTAAATGACAGTTTTTAGCTATGGTCTCTTGGGCTGCAGGAGCCAGTATTTAATTCCCTATGTAGTGCACTATGTAGGGAGCAGGGAGTCAAGTTGGACTGATGCTATTGCAGTGGTTAATTTGGTGACCATACAGTACCATAAGAAAGGATTTTTACAATAAACAGTGCTTTGTTAAGATATGTTCATTAATATGCAACAAAGTGTTTTAAAAAGTTCATGAAATGATCATAACATGCAGCAATGGGTGGCAGAACGAACACATATTTGTTTATGTTGATAATTATTAATAATAAGTTATAAATATTTGTTATTACAAATCTATTTTATCATATTTTATGTTGTCTGCCTTTTTATAAAAGCAATGAGCCACTCGAGACCCTGCCACAGCCTCTCATGACTTATTGCTTTATTCTGTCCTTTAACCTCAAAGTTACAGTTTCATTTCAGACCTTGCCAGGCTACAGAGATGAAACAAAACCGGGCTGCGCTCTAGACTGCATTATAATCTGTTTACAGTTCCTTATAGGTATCCTAATCCACACACGCTGATCCTTCAGATTTTAATCTATTTGGAGCTGTGGGGCCTTTAGGCATTAGAGTCTAGCTAGGACAATATGTATTAGGTGGGAAAATGTATCACTAGGTCTGGAGGAAGAGCCCCCTGCAGACTCAACCAACTGTCTTGTAGATTACGTTTTTCCCTTCCATCTTCAGCCTGTGAAATCAGATCCCAGTGTGCAGTCCGGCATTGCTGTTCTTGGTATGAGGCTTTCTCTTGTGGAGATGAGAGCCGGTTGGTTTTGCTTGGCTTTTGTCCTTCCTCTTTTGTTCCCTTCATCCCGTATGAAAAGATGAAAGCACACTATTGGAGCCTTATTGAAGTTCACAAAATGATGTGAATGTTTGATTGGTTTTTGTGGAAAGACTGAATTAGGGCTTCAGTGCATAGATTACTCTGGTGGAAGAATTACAATACAGCGTATCTGAGATTTCAGTTACACGTCAAGTTAAAGATATGAGCTTCTGTGATAAACGCATCGTCGGGGACAGAACAGATCAAATGACCTGAAACACGCATGGCCAAAGAGACGTTACTGTTAAAACCCAATGAGCTCTTTTCTTACACTGAGATTAAACTCTGCTCTTTCAGACAGGAGACAAGTAACTCAACCATTCACCCGAATGGTCCATTACAAAACACATGTTTAAACTCAACTTTAATGGAAACTCAACTCAAAACAGCAAACAGCAGCATGTAACACCCATGCTAGCTTAGACTTTTCTGTTAGTGAGCTGGCTGCTAAAACTTGCTATGGCCCCTAGAGTCCTTCAAAATAAGATTCCTGGACCAACTAAGAATACGGTGTCGAACTACACTCAACCAAAACACTAACAACATTATTTTTTAACTAAGTACAACTCAACTGTCTGACACCACAATATTTTATAACTAAATAAAAAAATATAATTAAATTTGTTCTCTTAACTTGAACTCAACTGATCTGAATAGTGCCGTGAGACCCTGCAGGACTACATTATACGACTATACAATAAGATCTGTACATGCTTTTACTAATTAAACCCTAAAAACTGCCATTGCAGACATGTTGAATGTATTTATTGTCATACTAATAAGTTGTGTCGCATTACATCACAGCATGCAGATTATACTAAATATATTCTGAATATTTTCAGTACCTAGACAAAACTGACCAGTTTCATTAGAAAGAAATAAAAAAAATATTGGATTAAGTGCAGTGCTGGGTCTAAAAATATTACCAAACATCACTGTATTATAGCATTTTAATATAGAGTTTCTTTGGTCCAACTTACCAACTTTCCATATTGCATACCACTGCTCTCTACTTATATTCTAGAACTCGTCAAATCAAAGAAACTCTCCACTGAAGAGGCATTTAATCTATACAAATGAATGAAACCAAAGAGAGTAACATTCTTATAAAAGAAACTTATATAATGTATGTCTGTCTCTCTTGTATGTCCTAAGTAAGCATAACTATGACATTTGTTGTTTACCTTCTTAAGAATCTTTCCTTTGTGCCATGTCTTTTTTGTGTTTTACATATAAAAAGGCAAACTGTTTTTGTAGTGTTTTATGTTCATCATGTAGGCAAAGCCATCTGAGCAAGCTTCTTTATAACATTTGACTGTACATGCATATCAGCACAGTGGGGAAATTCACCAGCATATGCATAGAGGATTCAGTGTAAGCGTGTCGTCTATTAAACAAAAAGTGGGTCTAGTACAAATTGTGTGTGTACCAAGTTAATGTCTGTAAACATTCGTGGTGGTTTGTGAAATGGAACAGGTTTTTGTTGAATATTCAAACATGGTCTACAGTACCTTATGCCAGGGGTTCTCATCTGTTTCAAACCTCAACACCAACCTATTCATCATTTTAAACAAAACAACTGTTTAGCTCAAAACTTTCATTTTCTTTAATTTCTCATGTCCTGTCACTGAAAACTTGTGTAGTATGGCATGAGCAATACATTAAAGATCAGCTCTTTGGTTCAAATCTAATCATAGAAACTAAAATATGTACTGACCTTAGAAATGAAAAAAAAGAGCTGCCACTATATGTCAGGAAGACTGAGCCAGACTCAAAGACTAAGAAGAGGCAAAACCCAAACTAAATACTTTTTTTCAGAAAATAATTACTGGGCATAAGGATTGTGTATTGCACATAATCGATAAACTATAAATAATTTTTGAATTGCAAATAATAATAATTCATTATTGATAGTACAAACAACATTGTCTTGGCCATCTGTTTTAATTCAACTCTACATTAACATTTTTGGAACCCAGTGAAAGTAAGGCTAAAGGTCTTTGTGCCTTTCTTGACGTTAAGGCTAAGTTACATATCATCGCTGTCTAAAGAAAAAACAAACTTTACAGGAAAGGCCAAAAACATTCTTTACTTGTAATGGAAGTTAATGGAACCAGATTTTTTTCCAAGCTATTTCAGAGAATTTTTATTGGTCCGTTCATCAAGAAGTTTTCACACAGTGGAAACAGGAGCTGTTGTGTTCAAATATGGTTGAAAAGTAAAAATCGACAAAAAATTAGATATGTTTTTCTTTGGACACTGAATGATCTTAATCTTTTTTAGTCAAGCTGTTTGAATGCATTGTTTATATTAGAGTTATAACTCTTCAGCATGTCTGTGTTTGGGTGCCAGTGAGGCCACAATATAAGGTGCATCACTGAACATAAAATCAGCTGATTAGGCTGTGGTAAGCTTACACCTAGAATATTGACATTTTTTAGATGTATGTATGGATGGATGTATGGATGGATGGATGGATGGATGGATGGATGGATGGATGGATGGATGGATGGATGGATGGATGGATGGATGGATGGATGGATGGATGGATGGATGGATGGATGGATGGATGGATGGATGGATGGATGGATGGATGGATGGATGGATGGATGGATGGATGGATGGTGTTTAAATAGTGTCCAGGAGTGCAAATGTACAGGATGTAGAGCAAAGTGTTAACTGGTTTTACACCAGTTGCTTACAAGTAAAATGTCAAAAAGGGGGCAAAGAGCTGCAAAGCTTTTCAGGGCTATTTCCTTTTTTATGAGAACTTGTTTTTTTTACTGACAGGAGAGGCTGAATATTCCAAGCAGGGGGAAAAATGATGCAAAGGTGCTCAGATAACACATATACTCACGTCATCCAAGACATTAAGTGTGTGGTTTATTGGACAGTCAACAAAGAGGCTGATGTCACACTAGTAGTCAGCTTCCTTCCTTTTTACTTTTTGATAAGTATCTGCATTAGACTTCCAGCTGCCCTTGCCGGTCAACTCGTGAGAATAGCTGCTCAACTTGAATAGACGTTTTCCAGATGGTGATCGGTATCTGTATTTGAATGCCCTTGAATGCTGCTCTGCCACCTCTCTTGCTTTGTTCCTGATGCTTTAAGGTCAGGACCTGAGCAAAACAAGCTGGTGCAAGAGTCGCAATCATTGGAAATGTTTCTCAAATCGTGCTCAGCTGAGGTGCACAAGGCACTGCTTAATGTGTTTGATAACACTGTACAGTTTAGTAATAGTATCTTAATGTAGCAAATAGTGTGTATGTTGTTTCCATGACGTGTAGCCTTCTGTAAATAAATTGCTGCTGAGTTTTTAATAAGGTTTATTTTAATGCAAGCATAATCATTTTCTCATAGCGTTCAGAAGTTGATTGCCTAGTTAGGGATTGGAAAAATAAGCCAACCACAGAAACCCCGCAGACCACAGGTAAGGATTGTTGATCTAGTGCTTTTTGTAGGTTTGCTGCTGAGATGGCCCAGGCTGATTGAGCAGGTCCTGTTATTATTTAGGTCTTCCAACAACATCTTCACACTACATTCTTTTTTACAGTCCTATATCAAAACAAAGCAGAACACACAGAGGTTATATGGTGCTGGGTTTATACGGATGTTCTGTACAAGCTGTCCCCGCCGTACACAACAACCTGTCTCCGTTTGTGGCATGTCTTTACGTGTACAGATACTAAAAGTGTTTACAGCGCTGGCTCGTGTGGAAAACCCAAGTGAATGTCCCATCCATGTAACAGTGCTGCTGTGTTATTATGATAATTGTTGTGTTTTTGCAGAAAGAGGAGGTGCCAATAGAGCTGAAAAAAGTAGTACTAGAATCTGTAGTTCCCCAGCAGGAAGATGTAGGCAAAATAGAATGCATAATGCACCTACACAGGAAAAATACTGGGCATTGTCACTTAACCAATTTCAAGGCTCAGGTATGTGCGCAATAATGTTGAATCCTCATTTCCTTGAATAGGAATCTTACCATATGTTTTGGCCCATGTACTGTGAATCCTACAATCTTTATGTTTTAGGTGTTTAAAAGATAATGGAGAATCCTTATTACCTTTAGTAGGAATCTAACAATAAGTCCTGATGAGGCAAGTTATGTGGATTTTCCTATCTGCATTTAATTACTTAAGCGTTTGAAAGCAAACATCAAGTACAATTCATTTATTTTTCAGTGTCAAGGCAGAAAACATATATTTAAAAGAAAATGAAACAGTCTGCCAGTATTTCATCTTTTGTGCCGCCCTACTATGACTTCTCTATCTGTGCAATCTTAAAACCAGCAAGTTACAGCTGTGTCCTCTTAAAGGTGTCAGTGGCATTATGTGCCCCTCAGGAGTGACACTACCATTCACACAAGCAAATACCCATAACAGATCCAAGCTGCCTTATAAAATAACCCACGTACATAAAGAAGGGGAAGGTCAAAGGAAAAAAAGACCTGGTAGACCAACAAAACCCACCATCAAATAAACGGAACTTAAAGCTTTCTTTTTTGAGAGTCAGGAGTTAAGCTTCACTGTTGCTTCAGATCTGAAGAAATCAACAGTAAAGGTCTACAGACCTATGAGTGATAAAAGGGAAACTCCAATAAAAGGTCAAAAGTCGACACGCCAAATAATGAAAAATTGGATAGTAACTGTTGAGTCTTTCTTAATGTAGTTATTTTAATTTAAAAACAAATAAATGATAGAGGAGTCTCTGAATTGTATGGTACTGTATATTCAGTGGTGATGGAATAGAATAGAGCTGCAAGGGAGGTTATTCAGTTGTTTTACATGTACTTATTCAATGGTGCACTCTTTTAAGTTTAAAGAAAGAAAGAAAGAAAGAAAACATGTGGTTGTGTTCAGTGTGATGGTATTTTTCCAAAACTTTTCGTAATTCGACGTGTTAAACCATTTTAAAGTACTCGGTTCACTGATAATGGTCCCTTAAGAGAACTGATTAAATCAATTATGAATCAGCGGTAATGAACTGCATTAAGTGTAATTGATCTTGATTGCAGCCCCATTAACACTTGGCTTTGTTTTTTCGTTGGATGTCAAATGGAGCGTGGTACATTTTGAGGTACTAAAGATTTGTTTAAGGAGCCAAAACCCACTGTCCTGTCTTACTTTGTTTAGCTTGAGCATCTCAAATTCCTTGCACATTTGACAAGAATCTTTGTTTAAACTGACCTGGCTCTTATCATTGCATGCAAACACTACAGCAAACTGTAGCTGAGCCTCTGGGAGTTTGTCCAGTGATATATGACTCACAAGTAGAGATCCTCATTAGGTTAATAGAGCACTGAAGCAAACAAGGCAAGACATTAAACACACTGCTGAGATAAATCCCTGGAGCAAAGGATTCACAATATGACTGTCAACAGCAGATAAGCACTAGCAAATATCAGCACTTAAAAAATTAAATTAGTTTTGAGCTTTAATTGCTGTGAATTTGAAAATGCTTTGCTTATGAAGGCACAGAAAGATCACAATAGCATGCAATATACTACCACTGATGATTTATAAAGTATTTTTTATTTTATTTATATTCCTTGATTTTAATAATAAATACATAATGGAGGTAGCAGTCAAAGTGTTAAATCATTTACGCCTTTATAGCTAATGATGAGCAAGTGCGGTATATCCATAGTTGTTTATTAATGCTGACTACACTGTTAAAAATAAAAGGGTTCTTTTGGACTAATGCCTTACAGAAGTCTTCAAATTTGGATGTAAATAAATGTCTCTGTCTTGGGTTTTAGAATCACTGGTAGGTTTGACTGTCAGTTCCATGAACAGTTCAGACTAATTGCGATTACAAAATCCATGACCAGAAACTCCAGCGTTTAGAATCCAAATTTAAAGACCTCTTCCATAAAAGAACCACATTTGGTTCCCTACAAAAACTCTTCTTTAAAGGACTATTTTTGAAAAGATATGTTTAAAGTACCTCCACATGGAATACATCGACTGATCAGATCAAAAATAACTTAAGAACCTTTGTATGCGTGTGTGTGTGTGTGTGTGTGTGTGTGTGTGTGTGTGTGTGTGTGAGCAGTAGTGCTCAGGCTTTGTAGCTGACATTACATGTAACATTTATACTCTCTGGCCACTGTTGTTATGTGACATCCAGACAGGAAGGGGAGACATGAAAGAAGTTCAAACAGTATCTTTGGAGAGATCCTGTCCAGAAACCTTAGAAATACCCTGTAATTGTCATGACTTGCCAGATTCTATCACAGTGGCAATGCTACAGAAGTAGCCAACAGAAGCAGCGTACACCGCTGTTATAGGCATAGCAAACAACAACAAGGGCTTCAGGTTTACGTGTATGTGTACATATGGCTGTGTGCATATTCATTTGTAAAACCGGCGAGCCTTGATTTGAAATAAGTTGTTTTCTTATGAGAGTCTTTCCGGCTTAAGACTCTTTTGGGGCCCATAAAACAGCAGAAAGCTTTTGATTTGGATAACAGTGGGGTGAGGAACAGCAGAACAACAGAAAGAAAACTGCATTCAAGTTTAATGAAAGGCTTGAGTTGCATGTTCTGGTGTGTGTGCGTACACACTTAGGCACACATAAACATTTCAGAATCAATGAATGATCCTCAGCTTGCTGTCAGTCTCCTTCTCCCATTCTTTGTGTGGACTGTGAATAGTTGCTGTAATATTTGCAAACGTTTTACCATCACGGGATGCTTTTCTTTGTGCTTTAAAAAGCTCAGAGGAACACTACAGACTGTTGAAATAGATCTCTTAGCTAAATTTTATAGCCCTTCAATATTTAATGTTGGCTTGTAGGGTTTGATCACTTTATTTATCTACTCTGTGCCATGTTGTTTTTTGTGATATGTACTTGTTTTGAGTCCCATTATACTTATGACCAGACTTGGGCAGTAAAAGAGTACATGTAATGGCATCTGTTACATATCAGAAGCAAACTGTCACTATTACATCTAGACCATTGTAAGCACTTGTAATAACTTGACCAAAAGCACAGAAGAAAACCCCCGCTAAGATAATGCTAATTTCTGTGTGTTGGCACTAGGCCAATTATGATTTACATGAACATTTAAAGCTCCTAAAAAACATTCCATGTTTTACATGTAGCTTATAACACATACAATAGTTGATCTTGTAGCAGTTTTACAGACTCCTTCAGAAAAGAGTCCTGGTATTGAACTGCTGCTGCTGTTTTTCAGTTTCAACATAGAACTAAAACGCTTTGGTCAGCAGGCAAGGGAATCAAGAGAACCAGTTCCAAAATTGTCTGATGCATTGCAGTCTTGTATCTCTGAGGTTATTTGTTGCTTATATCACTGTTTTTCTGGCAGTTAGGGCATTTCCTAAACTCACGTGTCATGACGGTTAGCTCTACCCTGCTGGAAACAACAAGCAGTCTTAGTGGAGAGGAAGAAGCAGTGAAGTGTGGCTTCATTTCACAAAGAAAGACAACAGTGGTGTAAATATGCAGAGTCTGTAAAATTAGCATTTCAAAGGCGGACATTTTTTTGGGAAACGAAGCCACTTCTTTCTTTCTGCCATGACTTCTTGTTGCAGATTTGTAGAAACAGGTTTGTTAATATGTTGAAAAATCTTTTGACCCAGCATGAGCTAAAATTCCAGGAATGCCATGATTTGACACTGTACGCACAAGTGCTGCTGTTTCTCAACCGAGTAGCACGTCCGTTTCGAGGGTAAATATCTTATGTTTTAATAGTATTAGCGCCACACAGGCAGACTTCAGAAAACCTAATTGAAAACAAATGATGCACAAATAATCTCTCATTTTATTGATTTTTGATGTTGACAGAGACTAACTCTGAGGTTACAGATAGCTGCTCGACTCAGCCAGCAGTTCCCAGCAGGCAAAACCCTTTCACAATTGCAGCACAAGGAGAATGGAGACGGTATAATTCCAGAATTTCATGGGAACCAGGACTTGCTTTGTTCACTACATTGATAGTTCTTAGTTATGAGAGAGACTGTGAATCTGATAAATAATCTGGTTAGACCTTCAGTTCAGCTTCTGAACTGATCAGTGGGAGAGCTATGTTGGCTGTATCTACATGAAGGCCTAGAAGGCTCTTACACTTCCCCACTATTACAGATACATAAATAATTGAGTGATTATTAGCAGGATTGCATTACATAATTAATTTTACATAGCGCTCCTGGCTCCTGCTGATTTTCTGTTTTGTGGTATCTACATTTTGACTTTGTATGTAGGCTTTGTAACGTTTTTCCCTAATGAGCAATGATGCACAACAACCTACCTACACCACCTTCAGCCATTTTACTAAACATGACTGTTTGTGTGAGACAGTATTGGCTGCTTATCCCCACTGTCTCTGAGATCTTTTTCTGCCCCCACCTTCTTTTATATCCACACTTTCTCAGCGATCCTTTGCTGCCCCCACTGTCTTATGTCCACACTTTCTCTCTTTTTTGTTTAAACTACACATACCTTATCTGATTACCCAATCAACACCAAATATATATTTTATGTATATTTTTTATAACATTTACGAATGGATGTACACAAAGCACTCATACAATGTCACATACATGATTTTATTGCATGAAACAGTTGCTGCTTCTATTTACCTGATGTTAAGTTTGTCTTGTTGATTTTTTAATTATAAGACGTCCAAAGAGAGGTCGTCTAAATGGGCACTTCCTTTTGGATTAGGTTGCAGATTACATTTTATAACAAATGTAGGAATAGGAGAGTTGAAATATTAACCCTACCAACAGTCAGTGTACTGCCAGTATAATGGCAGAATTTGTTTGCGAGACTGTATACATTTGACAGGGTCATGATAGGATCGCACAGAACTGTGGAAGAGAGCTAATGTTTGTGACCCACACAAAATAGTTGGTGTGTGTTTGTTTGTTTGTTTGTTTGCTGTGCTTTACCTCGTTATAGCAGGCACTAATTGACCAACAACTCTTGGTTAAGTGGATGCCCCTGGAATCTAACCTCCGTTTGACCTCTTGTTTGTCTTCCAAGTGGTATATCAGCATACCACATCATTCACTTTTGCTTACTTTTACTTTTACTTGCAGCAAATAGTAGAGAAATATAACTGTTTATTTTCTGAAAATGGCTTTGTGTCTGAGCATCACCCGCCTTTCATGTCACTTAAAGCAGAAGGAGAAGAGATGATAAGTGAATCTGAAGCAGGTTGTCATCTCACCCTGATCATGGACCAAGATCTCACTGACTTTCTGTCTGCTATTGCTGTGTGAAGCTGCCAAAATAGGCAACTGATTGAACTACTTAGTCCCTGAGGACATTTGGTTTGGGTTTTGAGTTTCACAGTAAATTGATAAGTAAGATCTTCTCCCATTAGTCTTGACTGGCAGAAATCCATCTCTCAGTGCTGAAATCAAAAGCTTTTACACGCCTGATTGACGCCAAGTCAAGCACAAACTCGTGTTCTTGCTTGATTAAGAGTGACGTAGCTTCTGTTAAATTATATGTTGATAAGGCTGAAACACAACTTAGCCAAGCTAGTTGATCGTCCTCTTGATCTCTTTCAAGCATTAAGCCTTCAATTTAGCATATGGACCATTCTACCGAATTAGTTCAGACTGTATATTATTATATGTTAAAGCTTCTAAGATCTTGGGTATATATAATGATTGTGTTCTGATCTGTTTACACCAAAGTAGGGCTGACATCTAAATTGTTTTTATATTGAAATCACCATGTAAGTGCTGCATTTTTTTTTTATATTTGCCTGCAAAAAACATGTTAAGATTAAACCTAACAACACAGAGCTTTTAAACTGACTGTAGATCTGAACTGACTGAATTCGGATTAGAGGTAACCAAAACCTGTGTTGTTACATCATTGTTAACCACAAGGTCTTCTTTAATATATAATCACAGTAAAAACAGTCTCAACAAGTCTGATAAATTCCAGTTAGATATCCTACCCAAATTGTTTAGCTAAACCAAAGGCTTTAATAAAGATGTTAATAAGCTAAACAAAATACAAAATTATAATAAGTATACAGGGCACTTTCCTTTTTCTGGGTGGCTGTCCCAAACCCCAACACCTAAAATCAAACCTGTGAATTTTTTTTTTTGTCGTTTGTTCAGTGTTGTTTCTTTTATTTCTGATCTTTTTTCTTTTCTTTTAAAGTGATTTTTAAATAATTTGATTTATTGTGAGTATATTGTGTAAAATAAGAAAATCTACCAAAACACAAAGAGTTTTGGTTCAAAGAGACTTTTAGACACTCCCATGCATTTTAGAGCAGGAAGTGAGACATGGTGAACATTGTTTTGAAATAAATGTGTCTTAAAATCAAGGTGTAACATTCAAAATTGTTACTAGCGAAATGTATTTTGTGCAATTGAGAAACATTTTATTTTAGCGTGTGTACTCTTCAACACTGTGTTTGTTAGCAGTAAACCTGCTAGAATGTTTCAAAGGGCTCATATTGACAATGGGATGTTTAAGAGTTAATAAATTAAACTTTTGTAAGGTCGAAGGATTTTAATGTAATGTCAAGGACAGCTAAAAGACCCTCTTTTAATGAGTCATGATTTGTTGTTTTCATTCTAATGTAAAACTTCTCTCTTTTTAATCTGTCTGTCTGTTCTGTCTTTCTCTCTCTCTCTCTCTCTCTCTCTCTCTTTTTCTCTCTCTCTCTCTCTCTCTCTCTCTCTCTCTCTCTCTCTACATGAGAAGGCAAATGGAAAGGAACTGTCTTTGGCCACTCACGATGAGGCAGTAGAGACTTTCCTGATGGCCAGAGACCCTATAGAGATTGAAATACTGCGCAGAGTGGCCCCCACTGAGACCTCTTACCCTGTACCATCAGGTGCTAGAGCGGTGGACACAGGCACCCAGACAGAGCTAACCCTGCAACACATAAAGGCAATGGCGAATTTAACCACTTGTGCAACACCGTTAAACACAAGCATGATGGAAGAATACAAATACCTGCCTGCTGAGTAAGTTATTTTACCCTTTCTCAGGAAAGTGTTTTGCAGGTGTTTGTGACTCTGTGTCATCAGCCTGGCCCTAATGCCCTAAAAAGTGATGAACTAATATGGATTTTGAAAGTGCTGAAGTGTAAACTGAGTTTTTATGATAAAAGCCCATAAAATAAAGCTCATAATTACCATAAAACACTATCAAAATAAAATTCTTTTTTTATGTATGCAGTAATTATAGTATCTATAAAAACAGACAGATTCTATGCAATTGGCAAGCAGTTTCACAGCTGCTACTGAATAAATAAAAAACTTCTGCTGGGTCAGTGTCTCAACCACTGTGGTTCAATATTGGGCCATGGATAATTTAAACCAGGCTTCAAAACACCTGCTTAATTCCTGTTGTGTAAGTATTGCTTTGTATGTCTATGTTTATTAGACATAAGTGCGTCACAGCATCGCCCCTACTTCAGTTCCCGAACCAGTTTATTTAAACTGATTTGGGCTTTAGTTTGGTGTGTGCTATCTAAATAGTTGGGAACCCCTGAAGTGTGTTAAAACCAAAACAAACTGGTGTGAGTTGATAATCTTTAGTGAAATATCATTGAGTTTAACACTAATTATTTTGCACATACAGATTATAACAATAACTGAACAATGCAGTTGACACTACATACCCAGTATCCATTTAAGTATTTCATTAAAATAACTGCCATCATTAAAGAAAGAGCAAATAAGAGCAATAAAGAGTGAGTATGAAATGAAACAGTGTGAAAGATGTATTTGCATACATCCCAGCCTTTTTATGTATTGTCTCTTTATTTCAGGGTGTAGTTGGACAAATGAACAATCTTAATATTTTACTGCTATGCAGTTAATAACTGATGCAGTGAAAATGACATTTTCACTAGTGGTGTTGGGACAACTCTGCAGTTCAGACATTTCCAATTTTTTCTTGTTTTGGGGTCTTTCTGACAGTTGACGAGTAGCACCAGTTGAGTAATTAACTTGGCCAAGAAGATTCTACTTCTTTTCCCAGAACAATTGTGTAGTTACTTTAACAGTACATTTCAGGTCATTGTCCTGCTGGTATACTGTTCTTTTTGTAGTCTTTGACACGTCTTGCGTAGTGTTCTTGATCCGAGATGCAGTTCTAATTCATAATTTCATTCATCAGTGTTTACTAGGTTGTTGGCTACTGATAGGCTCGCATGTGCATGCTTGCTTCTTAATGATGACCAGAATTGATTTTTTTTACCCACCTATTGTTTAAGCTGTCCTTTTTATAATGGCATACTTAAATTGCATTGACACTTCACATACAACAAGAGACAACATTAACAGATTCCAGATACAAATGCCACATCTAAAATAATCTGTAGACCTTTTATTGTCTCTCCTGTATATAAACTAATGATATAGTAGCACATACCTGGCCAGGAAACAAATGAACACTGCTGTACATGAATTGCTGTAGGGTGTCATGTACTCTTGAAGTAAAGCCTTTAAATTCATAGCAGTTCTTTCATTTTAAAACCAATGTGCCAGAGAGCCACAGTAACACAGTTGTGTCACTGTCCAATTACTGATTTCTCTGTATATACTTCAAGTAAAAATGAATGACTGCAAATTTATCGTACAGCTTTTTAGTTTTATTAGGTGTGATGTAAAATATTCATGAAATTTCTTGGCATAAGACTGCATGGGGTGAGACATTGTGCTTTCTTCCAACTAGGACATATTAGTATGCATGAGTTTGATATTTTGCACTAATCAGATGATCACTTTGAAGTAGGTCAGTAACTTGCATAATTTGATTCAGCAATCGCAGTTGGATTTAGAAAGGCAGACAAAGCTTCTTTTTTGTCATACTTTCAAGTGTCAGTCATTTGAGGTATTGTCATTTGATTGTTTTTCCTCATTCTGCCCATTGAAACATACAGGAAACTAATAAACTAAGAAATTGTTGTGATAGTAGACCATCATAAAAAAGCATCATTATGGAATATCGAAAAGTAGAAGGTTTATTGGCCACTACATGTTATGATGGTAGCCTCTATTGTTTGTGTTAAGTAATCATTCTGACCCAGTTTTCCTTCACTCAGTCTTATCACTGCAGTTTTCACTTAGAACGTTCTGCATATCCAAGGTTTTGAAAACAAGTTTTTAGACATCCAAAGTTCAGAAGTTGCATTTTCAGCTTCTCACAATTGAAGCAATTTTAGTCACAAATTCAGTAAAATTGTACTCCTCATCTCAGATGTCCATTTTCAGTTCTCCGGTGCAGATTCTTTGGTCTATTTACTTTTTTTCAGCAACAGCTTCTTGACAGCTACATATGGTTTCAGACACATAAACTTGAGTTCTTCTCACAGTGGAAGGATGGACAGAAACATTGTGGGTTTTTATGGTCTGAGACAAGAGTGGCACTTTATTTTCTTGATTTTCTTGATAGGATTGAGTGAAGACATCTGTAAATCTAGTTTTTAAAACTAGATAGCTAGTTTCCTAGTTTGCATGGGACATCTTACAGCCAGACTAAACAAAGCAAAGCAGTTAGCTGTTGGTAGCTGTGAGAATGTAAATGATTCTGTTCAATAACTTTTGTTTTGTTTTTTTGTTACATTAAAGTGGAACATTAAGCTAAGAGCACCGAAACACCATCTGTAGGTTTTGGTAGTGGTACTACAGAACATTGGCCTGAAACATTGTACAGTTCTGAATCTGTATTTCTGATTACAGGAGTGAAACAACAAGCTATAGGTCATTATACCCCAGAGGCTTCTTTGAGAGCATGCCAAAAGACCCAGGAAGAGAAGATCTTGAGTATGAGGTATTTCTTATACATGAGCACATAAACATGTTCTTTTGCCTCCTAAAAAGAGAGCATGCTGAACTCTATGCACCTGTTAGTCAAATGTAAGATCTTAATTAGTCTGTATTCCTACATTTGAGTGAGTGATTGGGTCTCAGAAAAAATATGGTCTGATCAATATCCATACATTTTTTACCCTCAACAACTTATAAGAGAAAATTTTGGTTAAAGGACTCACTCATTCTCGCTTCATTGCCTTTAACTACTCTTCAGGAGGTACATCTGCACAGAGTGACCACTCAGGACAAGCTCGGTCTGACGTTATGCTACAAGACTGATGATGAAGAAGAGACGGGTATTTATGTGAGTGAGGTGAGAATTCAAAATGGAACTATTCATTGTATTTCAATCCTCTATTAACATGATCATTAATCACTTACACATTGAAATGCTACATCTTCCTTAGATTGATCCTAAGAGTATTGCAGCGAAAGATGGCAGGGTGAGAGAAGGAGACCGAATCATTCAGGTACCATTTTCCTCTAGTTCAGTGACTTCTTCTTGGTTATTATGGAACACGTGCATAGCAAAACTAATTTTGCACGTTGCTTTTGGTTTAAAGATCAATGGTGTGGAAATACAGAAGCATGAGGATGCACTGGCTGTGCTGTCAAAGGGAAATACTAGGAGTGTACGCCTCCTGCTGGCTCGACCTGAAGTCCAGGTCTGTTTACTACTGCACACTTAACTCCATGTTTAGCTGCATTGAGGCCCTATTTAAACCAAGTCGTTTCATGTCTTGAATATGAAGTTTTTAGGGATTATACATGTACAAAATTATTTCGTCCTCTAAACCACTTATCTTTCTGGGTTGCTGGGTTTGCGGGGTCTATGTATCTGCCCTGTGATGTAATGGGTGGGCTGTCCATGGTGTTTCTTGCAGCACATAAAAATGCAAGTGTAAATTTACCTGAGACTCACTTAAAACATTTCAGTCTGGTCAGTCAAACCATCTTGTTTCCAAATGTTATATAAATGTAAATACTGTATTGTCCAAATGTCAGAAACCTTATGATCCTTTATTCAATATCAATACAGGGATTTTGTACAAATTCATTTTTAACTGTCAGAATTTTTTCAGCAGCAGAAAATAGAAAATCGCACACATTTGTCAGTATGAAGTGTGCCCACAATTCCATCCTTCATTCATTTGCTTTCAGTTTTTCATAGAAAGAGCTTCTACACTTCCAAAGTTTAGTCTTCTCAATTTTGTAATCTTAATTACAAAAATCATTGTCTCAGCAACAGCTTCTTGACAACCACATATTGTTTCAGAATGTTGAGCAAGAGTGGAGCTTGATTTTCTCATCTCCAAGATGAGCATTTAAAGTTACATTAAGGATACATGAAGGTGTCTTTTGAAAGGGAACGTCATGAGATAATTTGGGTACCTTTTCTTGGCAGGACATAATCTGTAGCTGTAACCTGTTGGTTTGAAGATTGGAAGGATGGAGGATTTAAAATGGCCTTATAGTTATTTGTTGAGTGTTTCTGTGTGAAAGTGTATTGCTGCTGTCCAAAGAAAAACATGTATCTTCATTTTTATTGATTTTTATTTTCCTGCATCATTTGAACACAGCAACTGCCCATTATCCTGTGTTAATATTTCATGATGAATTGACCAGCAGAGGTGCTTCAGAGTTGCTTGAAGTAAACTCACTTTATCTCACATTAAGAGTACAGACCATTTTGCGTTTTCCTGTACATCCATTTTGACTGTAAATTAAATATGCATAAGTAGTTTTGCTCAGTATGACAATATAGTCTCCTTATGATATGTTATATTACTACTGTAATGACTACAAGGGCTTTTCTCTTAAATGTCAAGTGCCAAGTAATTTTTGCACAGGACATTAAGAACTAAAAACGCAGATCACTGACACTTTGTCATGTTATGAGTTGTTGTTATATAGCAGTACGATTTCAGCCACACTAATCAATTCACTAAACGCATGTGATTAAAATCTTGTCATAATGCAGTCTAGAAACAAGTCACATGAAAATACCAGAAGGATCTGACCAACCAAAGGATGCTCATTACCTACTTTAATTAACAGCATAGAGTGGCATTAGTTTCCTTTTTGTATGTTCAGGAGGATGGGTGGCTGGAAGAAGACAACCACACTTTCCTTGATGACTTGCATATGGGCATACTGGAGGAGCAGCAGAACTGCCAGGCTATGCAGTTCACTGCCAGTATGCTTCACCAGGTATGCCAAACCAGCAGGTATCTGCTAGTAGGTTTCAAATGGCAAAGTAGTGCAGAGTAGTGCAGAGGATTTCGATCATAGGGATGGAGATTTTGTTCTGTTCTTTTCTAACATCACTCTTAATAGCTGTTGCCATCAGCTCATACTTTTAATGTATTGTAATCACTATATTCTTATCCATCCAGAGTGGGCATGAAGAAGATGGAGGTACTACGGACACAGCTACCATTCTCTCCAACGCCCTGGAGAAGGACAGTGGTGTGGGTCGTACGGATGAGAGCACTCGCAACGATGAGAGCTCAGAGCAGGAGAACCTGGGAGATGACCACACCTCCACCTCAGACACTCTTCCAAGAACTTGCAAGAAACTTAGCTACAGCCAGGACGTTCTGGGCAGCGAGTGCTTCCTCTCTGCTGACGGTGGCGAGTTCTCGAGTATATCTGAAGTGGAGTGTGAACGCTTCCGTGAGCTGCTTCAGCTAAAATGTCTGGTGAACCAAACCAGTCCCCTTATGGTTTTAGAAGAAAGTGCCCGGTCATTTGGCCACAGGATTAGCTTGGACTGTGAAGAACAAGAGATTCAAATGCTCAATGAAGAGCTGAGAAACATTGAGCTGGAGTGCTTGAGCATCATACGGTCGCACAGGTTGTGTCAAGAGATCCAAGGACAGCAGCCAAGTGGGGTTTCTAAAGGCCAACAGAGCTTTACCACTACAGATGTACTTCAGCAAATTGACAAAGACAGCTCTAGCGCCTACAACACTGGAGAAAGCTGTTGTAGTTCATTTTTCACTCTTGACTTGTCCTCAGACACTGATCCGTCCAAAGGAATACAGAACGGTGGCAGAGATGCCATCTTACACAGACAGAAACCTCTCACAGAACCCTCTAAGTATATGCTGCCCCCTATACAGGAGACAAGTCCCAAGAAGGAGCTCACTCCGTTAATAGAGCCTGAGGCGCTGGGTAAAGAAAAGGAGTGTAAAGAAATGGAGCAGAGAAAAGGACACTCAAAGAATAACCTTCAATCGTCTCCCCCTCTTTCACCATTCAAACAGATCGCCCATATCCCAGCGCATGCCCAGCACTACCAGAGCTACATGCAGCTAGTCCAACAGAAGTCAGCTGTGGAGTACGGCCAGAGCGAGCTGAGTCTGCTCAGTCTGTGCCAAAACCCCCAGGGCACTTTCATGGACCCCAAGCCCAAAATGGAGTGGAAGGTGAAGATCAGAAGCGATGGAACACGCTACATTACCAAGCGCCCAGCCAGGGAACAGCTCCTAAAGGAGAGGGCCCTCCGCATCCGAGAGGAACGTCGTGGAATGACCACAGATGATGATGCTGCAAGCGAGCTGAAGATGGGACGCTACTGGAGCAAGGAGGAGCGCAAGCAGCACGCTGTGCGCGCCAAAGAGCAGCGCCAGCGCAGGGAGATAATGAAGCAGAGCCGCACGGTCGGCACGAATGAGCAGGAAAGACGGGAAGATGATATCATTCAGCTCAGCCACAGGAAGATGATGAAGAAGAGGTCCAAGAAGATCTTGGACAGCTGGATGACCATTCAAGAACTGTTGACACATGGTGCAAAATCACCAGATGGAGCACGACTATATAATCCCCTTCTCTCTGTAACCACAGTGTAAGGGTAGGTACTAAAGCTGCACAGTATGTTTTTTGTTAATTGTCATTTCAGTACTGCCATCTGTAGTGCTTATATCGCAGAAAGCTACAATATATGTAAACGAGAGAATGACAGCATGATTTAATATTGAGGTGTGATTTATGCATTCTCACAGACCTTCACTTTATGTTCACAGCAAACACAAATACGCCTATGACATATCAAGGATTCAGCAGCTTAGTTGAATAAAGTATAAGGTATATCACTGTTGCAGTATCTAATAAAACGAATGCAATATGGAATTTCAACCTATGCAGTTTACTGTGTACATTCGTAAAGCAGCTGTAATGACCTGCCTTGTCTCATTAGGAGGGGTCATCTTGTCCAGGATTTGAAAAGAACCACAGTACTGTACAAATGTCAGAGATCCTTTATCCTATATCTATTTAGTTTCCAATCGAAATGCCCCATAAAATAAAAGTTTTTCATTTTTTAGCCATAGGCAAAGAGCAGAAAACAAATATTAACAGAAATTTACACAAAAGCCTGAATGTGATTTGAAATGTGCCAGTATTTAGTGTTTGACCACCATTTGACTTTCATTCTTTAGGCTTCTATTCTTTTTGAGAGACTTGCCTTCAGATTTCCAAAGAAGGGATTTTTTCACAGCTTCAAATTTCTTTAGTCTGGCTATAAAGAATCAACTGGGTGAACTAATTTGCTACAGCGCCACCCTAAGGTAGGCTGGTGCTATTGTGATTGCTAGCCAGGCCCAAGCCTGTAACTAGAGCGCTTAAATGATCTTTGCACAACAGCAAAGGGATCACTCTGGTCTAAAGCAGCAAAAAGTAACAGCTGCACTATTTTAGGTGGAAGAGGGAAAAGAACACAAGTGTGTTCTTTAAGTACAAACCTAGATTACAGTCTCTGAAACAATAATGTACAGCATACTTAGTGCGCGGGCACAGTAGAGTACACCAGGGCACAATGTGAGAACACCCTAAGAGTGTCAAAGACAGAAGCTGGTTGATTGGTGAGCCCTCATAACTTTGTTTAAGACATTCAGGGGGTCCACTAAGTTATTTATCAGAAGCAGCTTCTGGATAGCTACAGCGCAGCAGAAGGGTCATAGAGAAATCATGGGTTTGTTTTCAGATCTGTAGAAACCTAATGCTAAGTTTGATCTGAACATGTGAAGATGAACGCTTAAGCCTTGTTTATGGGGTGACTGTTTTGGTGATCTACCAGGACTTGTTCAGTTAATACAAGTTACATTTTTATATCTTTCTATAACTTCTGAACTCCAGTTTTGGATAGTTATGTGTTTTAACTTCTCCTTTAATTGTCTCCTTCCTGGTGTAGAAGGGTTATTGTTTATCTAATCTCCTAAGAATACAGAAAAAAATGAATCCGAGGCTGAAACGTGCATGAATGAGGGGTGGTCTGGCCTCTGATGTTTGCACAATAAGCTTTTCATTCCTGACTCTTCACTGACTTTGTTGTGAAATTGTTGTGTAGTCACAGCTTTGAAACAAGAAGATCCAAATATTTTTTGAATGTTGGTTCAACTGGAATAAGTCATATTTACAGCGTATTCACAGCTAGCTCAAGGCCACATGCTCCCTGCAGTTTTCAACGATTAAGTAATTGCTGAACTACTGTGATAAGTCAGCTTTTACAACACCCTGAGGTTTGTCTGTGTGTGAAATTCACCAGTCAAGTTATGCATCACAGCTTTTCCAACATGGATGCTTTTGTTCTGTCTACCGAATTCATAACTTATGAATATTCATTGTTTCATATGCAAATTAGACCACAGCTTTTACAAACATAATCCAATTAGACAAAATGCTTTATTGTTACTATTGTGACAGTGTCTTCTGTATCTGTGTTTAAGAGAAGCCATTTTTACAGCCTTGAAATACACCTTTAAAGTTTGAGTGCTGAAGTTCAACTGAAAAAGAGACTATAATAACTGTGAGAATTGTTGCAATTGTAGCTTTATGAATTCCTTACATTGTACATTGTAATCAAGCATCTAACAAATTAAACGTATTTTCTATTAATCCTGTCCTGCTCATTTAAATAAGAGAAATGTTTTTGATTCTTTTAAGGGTGAATTGTGACACAGTAGTAGATTGATGACTCTTTCTGAAATGCTATAGCCAGCAGGAAGCTAAACCCCAGCCTATAGTGGAAACTGTCCTACCCAGTTTCACATTGCTCAGACTCACCCAGTCGCCCTCACAAAGATCTCCATTCGTAACTGGCCATAAACAGTAGTGGGCACAGAGCAGTTGTAGTTTCTTACATCAGGAGGATGATGTGTCATCATCTACCCTGTTTATAAAATACCCCCTTCCATGTTTGGCTCAAATTCCTCTTCTAGAAATCCTCTTTTGTAGTTTACAAGTCTGGACACACACTGAGATGTTATTTTGTTTTCAATTTCAGAAACAAGACAAAATTCAATTCACTCATTCCACCAAACGTTTAGGAAAGTGGAAGCTTTTAGATTTTGCGTTTTGCATATTGTAAGGAGGTATCCCGGGCAAGCATTGTCTGTGTTTCTCTAATGGACAGTGTAATGCCATACGTTTTGTTTTCAATGACCTGCAGAATTTTGTTTGGACACTAAGAGGGTCCCAGACTCTCAGGGCTCCCTTCATTTCACACTTTTGATCTAACAGTTTTACATGATTATAACATCATAGAAACACCTGCTACAGGCTTAACCTGCTCCAGGGCTGACTATGTTCAAGATCTTGGACTATTCAATGACAGAATGAGGTAAATTCAGGTGTTTCAGAATCAGATCAGAATCAGAATCTGACTTTATTTGCCAAGTATGTTCACACATACAAGGAATTTGTTTTTGGTTACAGTAGCTCACAGTGTACAATAACTCACATTACAGCAGTAACAAACACAACCAACCTAGCCATCCTCCTACACACACACACAGTGACATACACGCACAGACACACACACACTCACAGTGACATACACGCACAGACACACCAGTAAACTTAACTTCATTCAGTCCTAGTGCTACAGGTGCAAAAAAAAAACCCTAGTCATACAGTCACGCATTTGTGAAGGAATGGGTGTATAGAGCCTCACTGAGCAAAGTATTGCAAAAAAGATGCCACTGTTGCAAGTTCTCCTAGATATTCCATGATCAACTGTGAGGGATATTCCTGGAAAGTGGAACTGTTAAGGAACAACAGCAACTCAAAAGTGACAGACCATGTAAAGTTACAGAGCGGGGTCACTGAGTGCTGAGACACAACGCTCTGCTGATTCAATAACTGCAGACTTCCAAACCTTCTCTGAGCACCCAAATTATATAGATTGATTGATTGATATCAATTTAACACATTTTTCTCATTAAATATTAAGCTTCTGTGGGCAAGGGTGACCAGAGGAGAATGAGAGAAATTCAGGGCATGAGACTTGAGGTGAGTGTGTTGTGACACAATAAGTTAGATCAGACTAATTCACCAATTCTAATAATCAATTTCAATATTATTACCATTATCAGCAGATTCTGAGCATATGATCAAAATCATGTCGGCCTTACTCTTTTACCTGAACCTGCCTCTTTTTTCTGGAAAAAGAATCGAATATCTATAGCTGACTGACTGACCACACACACACACAGTTACGTTATAGCATCATCTCTTCATATCTTATCATTCTGTAACATTTATTAGCTAATACACATACAGACAGCACTACTGTAGCACCTTAGCTTTAATAACACACAGGCTAACCAACAGCACAGCAGCTACAGCTTCGCTCACTCCTTTCAGGAGTCACTCCTAAATAACAATAACAGAATAAAATGTGTATCAGAAATATGGACTGTTGATAATGTGTTGGTTGTAAGTGATAAAGTATAAAAATATTCCTTTGCAAGGCTTAAGCACCCCTAAACTAGGGCTAGCTAGGCCTCTGATGCCGTGAGGTTGTTTTTTCAGGGGCCGGGGGGCCTTAATTCTAGTGAAATCTGTATGCTTCAGCAGACCAAGACATTTTAGACAACTGTATGTTTCCAACTTAGTTGTGGTAACTCGGTTATGGTAAGCCACTTGCCTGTTCCAGCATGCCGTTGTCCCTTTGTCCAAAGCAAATTTGTAAAAACTTGACTGGCCCGCTGGAGCATCCTTGGGATGAACTAGAACGAAGATTGCAAGCCCTTGCCTGCCGTCCAACATCAGTGTCTGACCTCACAAATACTCTTCTTGATGAATGAGCAAAACTTCACGCAGACACCCTCAAACCTAGCAGGAAGCCTTCCCAAAACGTGGACACTGTTATAGCTGCAATGGGGGACCACCTTAAGTTTAGAATGGGATGTCATAAAAGCATCTGTAGGTGTCCCAACACTTTCGTTCATGGTATATTTGTGTCTTTTCTACAAAAAAAACAAAACGCTGGACTCATGTTCCGTGACTGACTGTCAAACGCGTGTAAACCTGAGTTATTAGGAAAAGTTAGTAAACATGGTTCCATTCTGAAACTTAGTCATGAGCTCTTGTCTATGCTGGACTTGATCTGTAAGACAGTCCCCAGGTTTCTGTCCTATGCTTCCCATTAACAATAACTATTTGCTCAAAACTCTTACTAATCTACTGACTATGAGCTGCTCATTATCAACCTTATCAGACAATCTGAATCCTTTTTCTTTTACAGTTTGCTCTCTGTCTGCAATCTGTTCTGTGAGACTGTTTAACCTTGAAAACAGTCAAAGCCAGTTGTCCTGCCACAATTTAAAAAATATACACATACATAGAGACCTTTCTTGCATTAAAACACTGAAACATCTTTACAGTTTCCTTATGCTGACCATCAGGAAAATATTACAGCCCTTTATGATGTCTGGTGTGTTAAAGGCATGGATTAAAATTCCAGAGCATATGGTCAGAACCACTGGCCTACATTAAAACCACCCTGACCAAACAGCACAGGAGAAAAGATCTGATCAAGATGTGTTATAGAAATGAATCACACCAGCATTTTAAAACGTTAACATTTATTGCTTTATATGAATACTGTATTGAAAGCCCGGGCATTGAGTTCACAGAGAAATCATAAAATTTTGTACTTTCCACAAAAGCCGTGAACACTTCATTACGATCTACAAAATCTACTTTACAGAAATTTAAAAACTTCTAAATATCAAAAAGGAGCTTATGGAAAAAGGTACAGATGATGTGTCAGCCTGTACGTGTTCTCAGATGTAAAAACAGAAAGAAATGAGGGGTGTGGGGGGGGGTTAATGACAAGATCTTCGACCACATGAACGGCCTTTGCTGGGAAACAAAACGATGTGAAAAGCTGATAAGAAACAGCAAATAAGGACTGCTTAATAGTGGTTAAACACAGACACATGATTAAACAAGAACATTTCATTATTTTAAATTACCTACATTCGCAACCGACCACATGGTTATCTGATGCAGGAACATTACAGTCTATTTATCAGCACCGTGAAACACGTAAACTAAAGAAACATAAGAGTGAAAAAAAGAAAAAGAAAAAAGAAAAACTCCTGTTGCTACTGTGCACATTACCACAGACTATTCCTCTACGTCCATTCACAGATGATGTTCTAGAAACCATTTTAGAAAAAAGGAGGGAGGAACATGGACATCCTGCAAAGATTGTGGAAAACACCTGAATAAACTCCATCAGAGGGCATGGAATTAACAGTGAAGGCACATTCAACTTCACACTCCACTCCCAACAGGGGACATTCACACACCTAGGACACCAATGTGTAGAGTGAATTAAGAGCTAGAATTTATAATCACAAACAGGCCAGTGTAGTAGGCAGTATAGTTAAAGCGATACTTTGTAAAATTGCTTGAAACAGCCAAAAACAGTACACACTAAATTTATACCACATTTTCCAATTTCTGTACAGAAACCATTTGCAGAGATGCAGGAATTGGTCCATTTAACCATTTAAAAAAGCTGAAAATGCAGATTTCACCTATATCAGAATGCTTTATTTCAGTAATGCTGTTTACATGAAAAAAACTTTTTTTTAAAGAAATTTAAATTAGCAACATATTAATCTTACGACTTACACTTCACAGCTTCTAGTGGTTTAATCCTACCTAGTATCGCTTTAAGAGGCACGCCCCTGGAATGTTTAAATCCTATCTGTAGTTTGAAGCTTCTTTCTATCACCAAGCTAAAGGGATTAAACATGCTCACTTACACTCACACACAAACCTTCGCCACACGCTTCCACATTTAATGAAATGTAGTACTGCAACAGTTCTAGAACACGTGGTGATGAACATGATCAGATTATAAAACATGCCTCGTACAGAGACGACCTTATGCCGAAAATTGCGGAAATTGACGAGCCTCGAGCAGTACAAAGTGCTCTCCAGAAAATGAACAATGTGTGACATGATGCGCGGCCATCTGAAGACGGGGTCACACAAGGCGTGGAGGAGAGACATGAAGGGTGTGGGTATTCTGAGGTTCTCTGGGTTGCCACAAGAATGCCCTCCTGTAGTCTAAGGTAAAGAGATCCACTCTTTACAGAACTGGTGGTTCAGGGCTGGTTTGGTGTGGTTTAAAAAAAAAAAAAAGAAAGAAAAAAAAAAAGAAAAGAAGTGTCAAAGACCCCATCTTTAGTCTTGCTCCATGGGGTCATCTGCAGTCTCTGAGCTGTCTGAACTGTTCTCTGCGCTGCTGCTGCCCTCTGTTGCTGGCTCTGTGGAACTGCTCGAACAGGCAGATACAGGTTCTGCACTGGACACTCCCATCTCACTGCTGCTGCTGCTGCTGCTGCTTACTGGGTCATGCTTCTCAGCATCTTGCTCCTCTGCAGGTTCTTCCCTTCCTGGCTGAGCATTCTGCTTAGATATGTCCGATACATCACCATTTGTCTGACTTTGAGAAGGACCTGGAGAGTCCTCTGTCCCCAAATTCTTGACCTCTTCATCTAGAGGCTCTGACTGTGTGCTGGAAGGCTCTGTAGAGAGAGGAGTAAATCTGAATCAGATATCACAACTAAGTGCCTAACTGCAGCTTTTGTGTAAATATGCAACGTATCTACACCGGACCACCAAAGGGATTGCCTAAAAAATGATTAGATGGAGAACATGAAATTAGTTTAACTGTTACAAACACCAAGTTTAAAACTAAACTCAATAGGTACAGTCTGAAACGAATCAGAAACTGATTTCATTCCCCCCACTACAACGTCACCTGGTTTCTATGAAAGAACAAAGCAAAAAAAAAAAAAAAGTACTAAATGTTTACAACAATAAACATGTAAACAGAGCAAAAACACAATGTGGCTATAAATTTGGCTGTTGAACACTCAAGAAGGTGTTTACGTGCGAGTCATTTTTGCAACATCCCTGTGCAGTTATTTCCAGTCGAGGCTCCTTTGCCTTTGGGAAGAGATCAACATGCTCAAACCATTTCAAACTTACATTAGAAATCGTTTGTACTAATAACGTACAATGTACGGTTTGTTCTAGATACTGTGTTCTCATAGATCTCCACAAACAAGGGTGGTCTTTTCCCACCAGTGCCACAATATTATTGACCCTTCCCCACTAGCGGCATAAGCAACAAGCTAATTGGCTTCAAGCGTGTTGGGGGGGGGCATTAGAGGCTTTCTCTTTCATTCCCATTCATATTTTAAGCAGTGACCGGTCTCTGCATTTATAATGTCTAAATGGCTCAGCTCATTCCTCAAGCTATGAACAAATGACTATTTATAATTAGTATACAACACTAAACAATGTAACTTAAGTAGCCATTCATGAACAAGCTTTTTGTGCCATTACATTTATTTAATTAAAAATGGAATTGAACTTAGACAGAATTATTTACATTATGTTTAAATTAAATATGGTAGCAGTGTTTAAGTGTTTAAGTACTAGCAAAAGTTTCAGCAGACCTTACCTTGGTCTTCAGAAATTAAAGCGTCTGTTTCCTTCAGTTCCATACTAACATGCAGCGAAGGCTCTGGAACATCCGATGAGCTCTCTGCTGGTGCAGGACAGGGTTGCTCCTTCACATTTTCCTCTTTGTCCTTTTCCTCTTCTTCTTCCTCCTCCTCCTCCTCCTCCCCCACCTCTTCTTCTTTTCTGTCATCCTTATCAAATTTAAGCCGTTTTGATTCATGACTGGCCTCTTCTTCTGAGTCTTCATCCTCATGGTGTTTACTCTTCTTTGGTCCACCACTTGAGCCTGCTGTTTCTGACGTTAAGGAGTCACTGAGGAAAACAAGCAGTGTTTCAGAACAAGCACAGGATTGCAAAAAAATAGAAATAAAAATACACAGTACACTGATACTTGAAACACTGCTTTCTGTGGACGAGCAGGCTCTCGCTGCAGGAGATGTAGAAAAACTAAATGAATAAATCAAAAGAACATGGGCCTCCTCAAGAGATGTAGTCTAAGCACTCTAGCCTAAGGTGGGTTTGTCCGACAGAAATGGTTTTTAGAAATGGCAGGGTGCTTTTCCCCTTCATTAAATACATATCGGGTTGCTGAAAATGTGTTCAGCAGGGGAAGATGTGCAAGGTTTACCTTCCTCTCTCTGACTACCCAAAAACTTACTCTTTGTTCTCTGTGCTGTCAGGAAGGCCGTTGGTAGCTACACTGCTGGACAAAGAAAGCTTTGGTCGGTTTAGTGGCCTGGGTGTTCCTGGACCATTCACATTCCTATAAGAGAGACAAAGAATATAACACGACTGCTAAGAGGACTCAACTAGCAACTATATACATGTGCCACAGGTTATACACGTGTCACAACTCTTACCTTTCAGAAAAAGCAGAGGCATTTCCAGGGAACATGACTCCATTCATTCTGCTTACACATGTTGATCCGTTTTTCCTTCAACAACAAAGATAAAAAGTAATAAGGTAATCTGAAACTGGCATTTAGGCCAAGTTTTATAATTTAAAAAGTTTTATAAATAAAACTGCCCCAGATCAATTTTACTGCACAAATCTGATTTTGTTGTTTGGTGGTTCACTTTATCCTTTAATGTGACCTATATTAAGATAAGGATAGAGTGACTAACAGCTTTCTTTAACGCAACAATGAAATTGCATTAACTGCTGCTTTAGACATACAGTACAAACTGGAGACTAAAATGCCCCAAAATTGGTATTTGGGATACAATAATTCTGTATTTCTAAAATAATATTGAAGTAAAAGTGATTTTCAATAGCTGTTAGTTTGGTTTCTCTTGCTGTAAAGCACTGTGCTTCTTTGTTTACTTATATTGTTTGGGCTCCAGAATAAAGTAGTGAAGTGTAACCATAGGAACAGGAATTTTGATGATGAATTTAGAACGCACTGGACTGACATTAAAGTCTTATGCAATCTGATCAAATCATTCAGAGGTCACATTGTCATGTATAGCATATGTATCTGATTCCAGTACCACATTAGAAAGTAACCAAAATGGTGCACACCATCACACAAACTAATCTGTGTCATGTTGGAAGAAAAAGATTAGACTGGGCCCACTTTTACCAACAGTGTGAATATAGCCATAGTAATATGATGTACAGATGGGAGGTATAGCAAATACTGGTTTAATAATTAAACAAAACAAACAACACACAGTGAAAAAGTTGCACTTACTCTGAGGTAGGATACACGCAGCTGACCACCATTACATTCTGCAGTACACAGAACAGCAGGATTAATTTTATTAAGAGAACTGACTGACTAACTAAACATACCTTTGACTGCAACACACTTTCAACTCCTCCACAGTGTGAAATTGGTGACTGGTGACCAGCCTCAGGAACACAGCCTACCTTCTCTATGCCCCGGAGGAACTTTTCTGTTCCTGTGTAGTTTCTCTTCGGCTCAGTAAGCAGCTCACATAGACGCTGGATTGTGAAAGGAATTCTAAAACAACGCAACAAGCCAAGAACATCACTGTTTTTTAGCGTAAGAAATAAAATAACCATGTGAACTGTAAGCTCCAACACAACCCACGTGATTGTCTCTTACCCATTATAGCCATCAACAATTTTAAGTATCCTCTCCTTCATTTCCTCAAAGGGAATGTATTCAACATTTGGATTTGCAGGTCCCCGCTGTTCTGGAGATGAAGCTTTAAAGTCATCCATTACCTTCTCCAGTTTAAAGAGAAAGTAGCTTTTAAACTGGGACCATTGAATCCTGGAAAAAACACAACACAGAAACAATAAAGTATTAGAAACAACATAGCAGAGGAGTTACAACATATCCAAGTTTCAAAACACCAGTAGCGCAAGTGTAATTAAATGATACTGTGTGCACTTTGCAGTCTGCTCTCTTCATCCTTGTCATAGGGCCTATTAACATCTGGATCACACATGCCAGATTGGGCATGTGGGAAGCACAAGTGCAAACAGGGTCTATTAGATATACACCAGTCTGATCACTTAAAGCACCATCAGAAGAGGTTAAGACAAATACGACCACGTAACATTTGTAGTGTGAACAGATTTAAAGGACCACATAATCACTAAGCATCTTCCTGCAATGTTCCTGTAACAGTCATTTACACAAACAGACATTGAATATTTTTGTGTGAGAAGAATCACAAAGTAAATGCGTGCAATAGCCTTTCTCTGGTCACAAAATCCAATCACAAGCAGTCAGTGGAGCTGTATTTGAGACCCTTTGAAACACAAGGTGTATGTATCACTGTCCACTAATGATCACATAACGCAAAATAGGGCCTTAGTTTGATCGCTGATCTCTAACTAGACTCATTCTGAACTGCATCATCTTCTAAAAGAACAGAGCTGTTCTTAAAAACACAACACTGTAAAATAGGGCTTCTTAACCCTTCTTCTGCCAACCCACAGCACTGCACAGTTTCAAGGACCCTCTAAAGACACTTAAGGAAGTTCAACGGGTTATTAAGCTGTTCTGTAAAGACATCTAGATCCGAATAAGTGAACACTGCAGTGCTGGGAGTTACCAAAGCAGAATTAAGAAATGCAAAGGCAAAGTAAAGCAAAAAGTTAATTGCACGCTCTCTATTATTTATATATTAGTATGGGGAAAAAAAAGTTTAGTAATAACTCACATTGTCTCTCCAGTTTTGGCGATATGGCACAAAAACTGATCCAAAATAGGACATGTTTCCTTTTTTCCTTTCTTCTCGAAATCTGGAATAAGCAGCAAGGAGGACATTACCTTCTAAAACATTAATGTTATTATAACTGATGGCATATTGGTCTCAGTAAGCATCAATACTGGGTCAACATCAGCAGAAAATGCTGGAACAGATATTAAAAGTAAAAAACATGAATAAAATAACAACACCACCACCACCACCACCCTAATCTGGTCCAATTCTACAACAAATCTATTATGTGACTGCACACTTGCAATGATGTTATCTGTGTATTTCTTTGTGTGAGGGAGATGTCTATTCAGGACTGATTTTTTTTTTTTTTAAATCCCGCTCCCACTACAGCTGATCTTTCACTCAAATGATTATAGCTACAGATCATTATCAGAATTATCTTATTTCACATACTGAGGGGTGTGAAGAAACTTTTGGTGATATACTGAGAAAATAATTACTGTACTCTACTCTGTAATACTTCAAAAAAATAAAATATTTTTCAATTCGTATTCGCCAGCTTCGCCACTGATGCAGCAGTTACCTTAATAGTGCGCCAGAACCAGACCATAACTGCAGGGTTGTTTAAGGCGGGCCAGAAATCTGAATAAAACTGGCAAAAAGGAGCAAATCTCACCTTCATCCTCTTTTCCACAACATTCCATAAAAAAAAACATTTTTTTCATTTCTTTTACTGCAACCCAATTCATGAGGAACATAACGAGTTATGTTCGAGCTAGTATAGAAGGGTATGGGTTAAGTAGTAAAGTGAGCAGAGTTTGTTCTTATAGCAGCTGGTGAGCAGACCTGGCGCCTTTTAATGCTGGTCATTAAACTTTTGCTACTCAAACTCAGACTCTCTCCTCCTTTACACTCACGTCTGTCTAACCGAATAAGATGAACCAACACGCATATAGCCAGTGGCCAAGAGTCGACCCCAAATTCCAGACGTGCTGGAGTCAAGAACCAACTGTTTTGGTAACTACTGGCAGACACTACTCTATTCTATTCTGGGTGTTTGAGCAGTGCTAGCATCATGGACCACATTTAGATGCTCATCTTAAGTGGTTAAGTTTTAAAGCTTAGTAGTTTTTAAGATGCAGTAAAAATCATCAACCGATTTTCAAGGTTTCAACATCGGTATCCACAAAGAAAAGGTGGTATCCTGACTAAATTTCGCCTACGCAGGACACGAAAAACTCAGTAAGCAATAAACAACACATCATACAATAGCGCTACCTCGTTTATGAAACAGAATAACTGTCAGCGAAAGTTCTGCGGATAGACACTGCTTCACATTAATGCGTGCTACGAAAATCGGATCATTGAGGCAGCAAGTGAACTAATATTTAACTTCAGTAAGTCTATAATTACTTACTGTAGATAACTCTGTGCTAACCGACCGTGGATTGACCAGGTTAGTGGTCTTTAACGATAAGAGAACCGAATAACTTCGTCACCGAGCTCAGGGAGTTGTGTTCCGAGATATTCAGCCGGTTGTATAAGTTGGTTCAAATGAGAGGCCCTTTATTGACAAGAAACCTGAAGAAAGACGTGGCTGAAGTTAGCTTCTTATTCGTATTCCCCGTACCACCTTAAATGGCGCAGCAGTTACATTCTGGCCCATTTAAGGTGGAACGGGGAATTCGAATAAGAGGCTAACTTCGGAAAGCAAGCAGTCGAGCTTCTCCAGCGAACTGATAGCGAGTCTGAGTTTTACGGTAAAACCTCGGAAGAGTTGTCCACTTAGTTTAACAGCTAACTTTTTTAAATACCGTCCACAACAAGCAAATAGCAGACAGACATGTTAAATATCACCATATCCAGCTAGTTCAAATCTAACTTAGCTGTAGCTGGCTAGCTAAACATCTAGCGCGTTAGCTTACAGTATCTCAGCGAACATATCCAACCTAGTTGGCTAGCTGAGGTGAAACTGAAGATTAAAATAAAACGCAGACGTTATTCTTTATTCATTTGAGTAAAGAGGCACGCCGGGACTTGAGTGAGTTTAAATACCTCTGAAAGCGCTCTGTAACGAGTCTATGTCCATGGTGGAGCTCTGTTTTTACCGGCTCTTCCTCCGTCCAGCTGCAAACACAACGATGGCAACGGCGACTAATATGGCGGCGGTGGCGTCACTACCTGCCGCTGAAACTCCGCTTGTGTTCAATAAAGCGTACAATACACGTATTTACATTTACAGTAAAACCACATTATAGTTCACTTCGAACAAGTATCAACATATAAGTCAGGTGTAAGAGTATGGATATATAAACATATTCATTCAAAGTGGTTTGAAATGAAATTTGTCACTGTAGAGAAATTACAGACTCAGATTTCTTTATAGTGGTGGTGATGGGAACCAGGAGTCACAATGTCTACAACACAAAAAGCACTTTGATATTATTTTGCCTTAGGACGTATTAAAATAAAGTATGAAATAAAGTGCCAGACATCAGAGACCATATAATCATTTTGTGTAATAACTTTTTGTGAGGTAGTTTTTAGAGTCATTAAACTCCTCATATATCTGGCTCATGTCACCACCACTGTATATAATTCTGACTTTCTCTAGTGTGACACTTGTCCAATGCAATAGGAGGCAAATAGAGCAGTGTTAATACAACCATTTGATTTAAATCAGCTTCAGCATTTATTTAATCACAAATGTTCAATTATTAAGACAATGGCACTGACAGGGCCCAAAGCCAGACCTACTTAGTAAAACCAGCTCATATACCAAACTTATTACCAAAATGCTGTTTCAAAAGCCTAAAACACTGGCATAGACTAGATGTGTGATAAAGAAACAAGAAAGAAACAAACAAATAAACATTAACAATACAAACAGGAAACACACATCTAGACTACAATTACCTTTCATACTAAAACATAACTCCACATACCATAAACCATCAGGCAAATATATACTGCTGCTTTTCCCGTGTGCTCCGTGCACTTAAATAGCACACCACACTTCAGCACCTACAAGGTTGCATTAAAACAATACAACATTAACCACACACATTTTTTCAAAAGACCTTCACTAGAATGGAGCATTTTTCACTTAATCACACTGCATGACTTTGTTTACATCTTAACTGTTTAATTATTACCTTTAAAGGGAACTCTGACTGTTAGCCTGCGTTTACAATGACAGCTCCTCTGGGCGTTTCTGAGATTGAGAGAACGGTTGGTAATTGTGGTTTCACTGAAGTCAAATGCAAATCAGATGTGTTCCCACTAAATATAAAAATCCTGCAGAGAAATAGAGGGTGTTTGATTTTATTTAACCCCTGTTTGATCCATCACTGCCTCTACAGTCAGTGTGTGAGAAAAACAGTGTTCAATCTTTGTGATTGCTGTATATTTGCAAGCGAAAGCATCACCAGCATTACTCCAAAAAGAGAGTGTACTGTTTCATAGTGGTGGAGATAAAGAGTGTACTACGCTGATCAGCGCTCCCTGTTAAGCACAACCTTAAAGCCATTTCCTGGTCCAAACGCATCCCAAAACCAAATACCAATCACTGATCATGCATGTAAACTTTTACACAGTCGCATCTTTATTCAGCATCTTTGTAGGTTACAAATTACTGAATAGTTTTTACTCCAATCCACTTGTTTACATGACCAGATCTGAGTCTTTACTCAGCCGACAGAGGCTCTCATCTTTTCAGCGTGCCGCAGCATTCTGTTCCTTGTTGTTTGAATCAGTCGAGACCTAAAAATGACACCATTATCATTCTACCATTCCACATTGACGATTCTTAAATGAATGAAAAACAAGGATTGGTGCCACTGGGCTCTAATATCAGCTAGATAATCTAGTTAAATGTTACTTTTTCCACTTGCAAAAGCCAAACTGGGCCTATTCAGATCTCCTTCATACCAGCTATGGGTTTTAATGGGTGTTTCTTGCAATGACGCACATTTTCCAGGTGTTAGCTAAGACAAAGTAGATAGAGTTTTCTCACAGTCACTGTGTACAACAGTGTTATCAAATTTCTGTATGCCATTTAAAAGAGCCATGGTCATTTTTTTAGCCTTCCCCAGAAATCCTTCTTTAGCTTCAATGTAGCCAGTGGGAGAGGAATCGGCATGTCTGAACGTCCCTCCAACATGGGCAAAAGGCTAGTCTGACTTTGCTAAAGTGTGTTGAGCACAAGTTGGTATGACTGAGCATGTCTGCTGCAGTGCTCTGTTCACTGCTGCACTGAGCTCAGTAAATGGAACACATTGTGCCACACATCTAGTTGGAAACAATTTGTTTCAAAGCACATCTGTAAACACATTCAGTGTAAAAGGAGCTGGGTTCAGATGGTGGAGCATATTTCACCAAATATTAGAGTCCAAACTGCCTGAGACAGGAGCAGACTGGATTTTATGTCCAATAGCACATCATGTCCCTAAATGCACAGACTTTTTTTCATTCTTCTCACTCAGTACATGTAAACATTAGCAATGTTAGTAGGAGCCCTGGACTCCACAACTAGCAAAGAGACAAGCATCTTGTTCCTTCATTAAATTAAACTACTAAACAACGGTCTATTTTACAAACAGCGAAGATAATAATTTCCAGGATCTGACACATGTCAGTGAATCAATGTTTGACCACCAGTCTTCACTGCCATCTGATCCAACTCACCACCAGATGATGATCGGTTAACAGCTCAGCCTTTCTTCATCCAGGTATCCAGATTATATGGCCTGAAGTCAAATAAATTGACAGCAAAGTTGATTAATGACCTTTGAGCCAAGAAACTCTACCTAGAACACTTATAAACATCCTTGTGTTGGAATATGGTGTTTGTTATGGACAATCGATGACTACCACAGAAATCCAACAATGATTCTCAATTCTTCCCAATTACCACCCTCAAGATTTCCCAGTCACTGCACGTGTAAGCATAGAAGTCACCCATCAAAACTGAATCTAGATGGGTCCCTTTCCAGAATCCCACCCACCCACTCGACGGTTTGAATAATCTGAACTGTTGTTTGGTGCCTAAGCACACATAACAGTCAGAGTCCCTGAATTTGGCTGGGTTACGTGGGTTGCACCGTTGCTCGCTGTCGAATACTACCTCTACACCTGGCTATAAGGGTAGGTTCCAATAATCCTTCTCTGAGGCAGGTGCACAGGGTTTAGAGTGGGTGCAGCAGGTCCTCTTCTCTTCTTCTCCTTGCACTCTCCAACGGTTGTGGAAATTTTTTGCACCTCAGATTCTTTCCACTTTGGCAGAGACCTTCTGAAAAAGTATGGCTTAAAAGTATAGAGCCTCATTTGCTCCTCCGGTCTCATGCTATGGTCAGGTGTGTTGGAGCAGGTCAGGTGTGTTGGAGCAGGGAGGCACTTAAAACATTCAGGGAAGGGGGCCCCCAGGACCAAAGTTGAGAACCACTGCTTTAACTTGATTACCCTAACAAAAGTGGTCCAACTGCATAATGCTGCCCTGAGGCAATGAACCAAAAAACACTGTTTTAGTAAGTAAATGAAAACAAAATGTGTCAGTAAAGAGCAGAACATTTTTTCTTTACATATTCATGCACATGTTTTATTTATGAAGTTTTTTAAATTTAAACATGACAAAAGAAAGATATTTGTCTTACCATTTGTCTTATGCCGCATTGGTTATTGAGAGGATTGTTCCGCCCCCAGGTGAAATGTGAAATCCACTTCTACCCCGCATTTTATTTAATGGAAACATGTCTAATAACTAAAAACGTGATTTGTTGCCTGAGGCTAACACCATAGAGGGCTAATAGATCCCCCTAAATCGTACACACTGCTCCTTTAAGCATGATACAGCATGCTTGAAGTGTAGTGATTTTTCCTTGCCTCCGAAATGTCCTCTGAGTTGCACCAGTGGGCAGGAAAAAACAATATTGACTGAAAATATCTTGTTTCACTTCCCCTTTGTCAGCTAGCTCAGAGACCCCTCCATGATGTTGGTTGCACTTGAAAATGTCACAGCATGGTATAAAATTTTACTATGACATCTTTCTTTAATATTTATACTGTGGCACTGAAGGTTACATGATTATATGCAGGTCTCCTGATCCTCATTGTACTGCTGTAGTATTTCCCCCACAGTTTCTCAGACTTTTTTTCTGGGCGAGTACATCTCTCAGGCTGATCCCACGGGCTGTCTTGGTTCATTAGACTCTGATAGTCTCCTAACAGAAGCCTCGAGCAGTGGGTTTCAGGAGCCACAAGATAAGACATTAGCTCTGGTTGTCCTTGTCCGCTTGGAGAGAATTGTGTCGTTGATAAGTGCTTCTCCCTGTGCTGAGACTGAGCCTGGGGATTTTCCTGTTAGGCCTACATAGGAGAGAACAAATCACCATGACACTCGATCAGTTCACAACTTGTTAGATGCCTTCATATGCAGTCTCTGATAGACTTGTGTTCCCTAAATGGTTTTTTTGTTCAGAGCTCTCAGACAGTCTGAACTTCTAAAGTCAAACTGCACTATGCAGTGCGTAAAGACAATTATATATATGGGACCTTAGGTTAGTATTAGGTTAGAAACTGTTATGCTTTACTCTGAGACAGTTGCACAAAACAAAAACAATCAGAATCACACACAACACAATTGACTGATCTTTTGTTTTCATTTTCTGTGTAATCAAATTTGAAATAATGTCTATTTACATAGTCACTGAGTTCTCAGCATTGGGTTTTGTTGTTTTAATAAGGAAAGCAAATTGTAAGATTACCTTTAGAAAATTCCAAAATTAACTAAAATTATCACCAGAGTGTGAAGAAATACATTTTCATGGTATGTCAAAGTGCATCATATTGCAACTAGGTACCCCTGGCCATTCCGTCTCGCAACACAACCCTCTATCTCAAGAAATGATAGTAAGTCACTATAACATTGAGTTGAATCACTTCAAAATCATAGGATGAAGAAGTAGTGCTGCACTGACAGCATATTCTTACGTCTTGTCAATCATATTAAAAGCCCTGCTCCAGGTAAGCTCATATAAGAACAGGTAGCCAGTGAAAGGAAGAGTAAAAGCAATTATGACTGAAGCTTTTGGCAAATTTCCGCTGAGCTCAAGAAGCCATGTTCTGCAAACAAAAGAAATAATTTGGGAAGAAAAAATAAGAATTAACAGTGCTGTTGCTTTCCACCACCAGACACACTTAGTGAGTAAAGTTTGATGCCGAACTCACAACTTTTCTTTAGACTTGTAAGTAAACAGATGGTAATCCTAACATCAAAGACAAAGGACTATTTGTTTCCTTATAATAGAGGTGATTTCTGCTGATATCCTCGTAAGACCTGGTAATTCATTCATGTCCTCTGGAGGGGACTAAAATAAAGGGTCCTGTCCTTTCCAGTGATGTATTATGTGTTGTGGTGTGTCATTCAAACAGAAGTTCTGCCTTTTTAAAAATGGCTGCCTCTCAGTAACCACATTTTAATGGGAGCAAGAGAGGTAAGATGTCAAATAATATGCATTTATTATGTTTCTAAAGCCTATAACTAATATATTTTAGGTATAAAACTGTTGTAGCTAGTTCTCAAAGCACTTTTTATTGATATGCACAAATGTTCAACTACCTAACAGCATACTTTTTTTTGATGTCCTTTGTAGTGGACATTGGGACTTACTAAATCTGGTTTTATATGTAATTAATGGTGTCACAGGTGACAGGAATTTGACAGAGGTTGAGATAATTTTGCAACATGTAAGCTCTGTTAACATGTAAACATGTAAATTCATTTCTAATTTATATTTAATTAATTGCTAATTTCATTTATTCCTGACTTATTAGTTATGTTACATAATTATACATTTTAAAAATAGAACATTAAAACGAAATGGACCATAAGAGAAGTTGGGAACTACATGTGAAAACTGTTTGGAGGTTTGGAGTGATTAAAGCAGGTTTAACTAGTGTGCCTAAAACCTGTTTAAACCTGGATTTTCAAAGAAACAGTAACATTTGGAATGGGTTATTATTTGTTCCTGTTTATGTCCATATACAGTGCATTTGAAATATTTCTTACACAGCCAAAAGTGGAAATGGTATTAAAAAAAGTAAACAATGTTTGTTTACTCAGTTTTCATTTACATTATTTTCTAGGATTGAGTTGGTGCTGAACAGAAAACAAGAAATATGTCATAAGCAATGTCCTGATGTCCACTATAAAGGACATTCCATAAAAATAATTTAAAATGTTTTTCTTTAAAAAAAAAAACACACACAGTTTTTCATCTAGTGGACTTATTTTATGTTGAAATTACTGAAATTCTCAAACTTTACATTTTCTGGGTCTCAGGAGGACATGTTGCCCCCTATTGTTTGGAGTATGAATTTAACAGGCCAGTCTTTAAAGTGGCTCCATAGGGTTGCAGGACACTTTACATTATCCAATTTAGTGCATGTGCAATTTAGTTTCATGTGATTTTTAAGCAACTATAATTGCATAAATGTTTCACTGTCCAAATCTGAAATTGTTGTTTTTTGCCATAATTAAAAATGTAATTAAAGCATGTACAAAGCTTGTTTGTCTACTATAATTTTATCCTGGCTTATTTTTTTCCCATTAGTAAAGTCAGTTCTATTCTGTTTCAAAGCACATCCCCAGCCATCACACAACATTGCTACAACATTGTCAAAAAAGTGGTGCAGTTCACATTGTTTTGGTTGTCAAAAGGTTGTCAAAACCTCTAATTAAGTAACGTTGCCATATGCTATTATGACTACCTGTTGGCAACTTGTCACCGTGTCGTCAGATAAAGTTGTCACAACATTCCGAGGCATTACATTACATGTTGTGATTCCACTGTATGCACCGAAACAGTAGTTTATCACCCCACGTTGTGTTTGCTGGGTCACAGTAACAAATGAAGATTATGCTTGTATAGTCCGTGTTTATATCATAAACACAAATATCTGTATTTTTATATACCATCAAACCCACACACTAATTAAAAACATGGGTCCTTTAATTAGAAACGTGCAGGACGTCCGACTGAACCATTTTCTTTTTCGTTGAATCGGATTCTCTGAAAGAATCGGTTCAGTACGAGGAACCGAACTGTCCATCGTTGCTCATCGACTCGAAGGTCGTTGGCGCTTCTCTCAGCGCGGCTGGCGCTGATTGGCTGCTGCGTCGCTCACGTGTCCTCGCTCTGCGTGGGTGGGCGGCAGCGGCAGCAGCAGCTCTGCAGCAGTGTATGTGAGCGTGCGGGTATATGTGTGTGAGGGTGTGCGCGCGCGCGCGTGTGCACGTATGTGTGTATGAATGTGTGTGTGCGTGCGTGTGTGTGTGTGGACCCCGCAGTGTGAACCCGCTCTGCAGCTCCGTGCCGCTTCCCAGCATGGGCGACAAGAAAAGCCCATCCAGGTACTCTACTCCAACGGCTTTTTCCCCAATCCGTGTAGCGGCGAAGGCGAATCTCGTCGACGGCTCTCAGGCTCCGCGGCTTTTCCCGTTCTTGTTCAAATAGAAAAATAAAAGCGCAGCCATGGCGGACCCACAGCCTTGCCTTATTCCCAGTAGCTGCCCACTTTTAGACAAAGGAATTTCAGGATACGCCTCGTCTCTTCTTCTCCTTTGTGCTTTTTACTCGTTCGCTGCTCGAATTAAGGACGGCTTGACACTATTATACAGTAGGCATCGGCATAGTCGTAGCATTCGTCGTCGTAAGTTGTGCTTTAATTGAAGCGAACTAACATTACGTTACTTTTCTCTGAGGTGAATTGGTTGAGCGCAGCTCGTCTGCTATACTAATGAGGGGAGGTGTGGGGTGTGGGATGAATTTTTTTTCTTTCTTTTGCGGCCACAGCACACGGCCTGACGAAAATTGTCTTGTAACCCTCTCCAACAGGCCAAAAAGACAAGGCAAACCCTCTGCAGACGACGGACTGTGGGACTGTAGCGTCTGCACGTTCAAAAACAGCGCGGAGGCTTTCAAATGCAGCATATGTGATGTGCGCAAAGGCACATCTACAAGGTAAAGTTTCCTTTCAGCTTCAACTTAAGCCCTGTGACATTTTGGGGGCCTTTTCGGCTTCCGAATTTGACTTGTTGATTTATTTATCTCTTTGCCTTCTGATCAGTGGCCTCCTCGGGTCACGTGGTTGTGTACAAGTCAAACGGGCTTTTGAAAATGCAGAAGGTCCAGCTGAGACCAGACAGCTCGGACAGGAGACATCTGGCTGGAAACAAAAGGACTTCAGCCATGAAGTGGGCTGTACCTGCAGCGAAATGATGCTCAGTGCCACTGAGATCTGTAGAACAAGGGCTGTGTCCAAAACCACATACTTCAGTACTAAATAGTATGTCTGAAATACTGTTGTTTTTGTACACCACCTCTAGATGTGCGTTCATTATTATGTGATGTACGGGGACGGTGTGATGCTGTGTGGTTTTGGATGCATTCTATTCTTTATTTTTTGAGCCTTATAAGAAATAGGACACTGGCTAGAAGATGGCCTTTTTTTTTCCTCAGTGGATGCTCGAAAAAGAACGACGTAATTGAAACGACATGACACACTCCTCTCGTTCCAGAACATGCATGCGTCCGTGGTATGTGTGCATGCTTTCATTACGGTCACTGAAAGGTGAAATATTACCTACCACGTCTAGATTGCTTATAAAATTAATGCAGTATGTCACCTAGGCTGATGTACTGCGATCCTGACACTGTAATCCTACATTCCAGCTTTCAGCTTGTAGCGGCATATGTGATGGGGAGTGACCTATATATTTTATTGCAGTGTCCATAAAAGAGTGTGATTCTGAATTCTGATTATCTCGATCTAACATTTTAACTGTGAGGTTAAATGTCATTTGCTAAGTGATTTAGATTATTTTGAAAGCTCAGTTTCAAATCCATAGAGGTTAAATAAGTATTAGTACATAAACATTCACTATCTTAATGCTAACTTGGGTATTATTTGCTTACTTGATACTGTGACATTTTAGAAATATAGTTAACCTCATTGCCTGCCCAACATAGGGTTGTGAGAAAGTATTGCTGCACTTGAGTATCACGGTGTTATATTTTGTAGTACTGTATTAATTCTCAAACACAGTTTTGTAGTTGAATTATTAATTTACATGCATTGATTCCTGGTGGAGAGTGGTTCATGTTGTGTTGTAATCTATCTTCAGCTGTTAGACTCCTTCAGTAGTGTGAGGGCGGACCACTAATCATAGCATTAGCAAACCTAGCTGGCTAGTAATGTTTTTATACTGTGGCAGTTTTCCTTAAATTAAATTAGATTAGATTTTAAAACATTGCAGTCTATCAAAATACATTGAAACGAAACCGTCTAGCGTATCGCTAGTCTCTTGCCAATACATAATCCAAGTCCAACATGACTTATGGGTTACCCTGAAATCCCTCTTAATCTTTAGCAATGTCTTGCGTATAAAGGAGTGTGGTAAAGACTGAGTGAGGCTGTCAGGCTGCTGTCAGGCTGCTGTCTGCGAAACGAGATGTTGGACGAAGCTGGGCTTATAAAATGAACATGTCGTAGCCCCCGTTACAGGCTGAAGGGATGACCTGTACTGTGATGGGCTTGCAGCCTTTAGTGTTCACGGGGCATTATTTACCACCTCGCGCTCGGATACCTCTCTTCGTCTGTGCCCTTACTTGCAGTGCAGGTCTTGCTTATAATACTCTCTCTATATAAACCCAAACCTAAATAATCTACATAAACCAAATGTTTCCATGAATTGGGGTCGATATATGGTTTGGCGGATAACATCGGCTGCTGTTGATGTCCTGTGTTTAATCTGTGTTTAGTCTGTGTCAGTAAAAAGCATTAGAATAGACACATCTGCTGCCAAGAAACCAAGCTCACAATAACCACCTGGCCGCTTCTGGTACAGCAACATGGGCTGAACTGTTGATTCTTAAGAGAACTCTGATAACTGATAGTGATAACTCAAACATTTTTACTAATGAAACATAGTAAAAGTCAATCTGAAACCAAAACTTACCTTGTCCCTGCTCAGCTAAAGCATGTTTACTAGTGTCATGCCATATAAAAGACAGACTCCTGTTTTTCCGTTGCCTTTGATGGAGGTGTAGTTACTCTTGCCCGCTGTGAGAAAATGTCTTGTGATTTCTGATTGTATCACTGTGCACCAGGGAGTGTTGAACACAATATTAACTGATATTATCATTTTTCATCTCCCCTTTCCATCACCCCCGCCTATCAACAAGAAAAATGCTTACCTAGCTCTGAGACCCTGCCTGAGATTTCTTTTCACTCTGAAATACATCACTGTGTGGGATGATTATGACTTCTGATTCACATCTTTAACAAAAGCAGTTCCGCTAGGAATTCAAGCAAGCTCCCAAATTAGTACAATAAGGTGGTTAGTTAGTGTGATTTTATTTACATTTGAGAAATTTGAAAGCAATAACATTGGACAATTTATTTTATATCAGAACAATCTGATCGATCAGTAAAACACTGTGTGGATAAACCTCGTGGGCAGTGGGAGTGTACAGTGATTTTTGGAATCATATCAGTATCAGCAGATATGTGCTTGGGTTTGAATTGCTGTGTAATTGCTGTTCTGTTGGAGTGATTTTTCTAGCTGATATTTGCTAGTGTTTTTATTAGGTGATGCTGGTATATGACACAAGATTATTAGTTTTACTTAATTTGTAACACAAATGGTATATCTCTCTGTGATACATTTTCTAAATGATTAGGTGTTGGTAGGCTAGTGTCTGATGGTAATGGGGTTTCTGCGGTAACAGCCCTATGTGATGGTTAAAAACTCATTTACGGCTAGTTACAGAAATTGTATTCCCGTATATAAACATAGCGGAACTTAGAAAAGTTGGATGATGTAGGATTATTTTATGCACACGCTGGTTAAACGCTCTCTGTGCTACAGACAGATGTCGTGCTTGTAAAAAAAAAAACAAAAAAAAAACTCCTCTGGCTCTGTGCACATTTTTAGGATATCCTCACACCACAGTGTCAGGTTTCAGACTAAAAAAAGGAAGTCGGTCACGGGGAAACGTGAGTAAAAATGTGTGTCAGATCCCGTTTATCAGTGGAAATGGATTGTTTCGATTGTCCTCAGCCTTGAGAAAAGAAGGCAAAGAGCTAAGCAGCCATAAAAGCTTGTGTGACATTCACAATTGTTTTTTCTTACTAGGTTAAATACAATTTCATGATTAAAGTCAAAAATGTATGACTTGCATATAATGTGTGTGTCTGTGTGTGTGTGTGTGTGTGTGTGTGCGTACACAGCAAAAAATTACTGTACATGAAAATGCATCACTGGAATCTGTTATTATTGGATTACTGGTTAGCTGAACTTTTAGCCCCCTTCAATATCACTACTGGTCACACAATTGTTACATCAGCCCAGCAAGCATATCATGACTGTCCAAAGAAAACATGTATGTCAATTTTTTTCCTACGTCCTTTGAACATGACAGCTGCCCCTTATATTTTGTAAAAAAATCATAATAAATGGACCATCAGAAGTACTCCAAAACAGCTTGGACAAAAATCTGGTTCCATTAACTTGCATTGCAAGGTTTTTTTCCCTATCTTAGGTACTTGGTTTTTCTTTAGACAGCAATGATATGTCCACCAAATGTTTCTGTTGATTGTTCTTAGATGTTTTGTCTAATAAGCTTCTGTTATTCCAAGTTTTGTTTAGATGCGTATATTGAGATTCTACCTAAACATTTTGTTTTTTCTTAAATTGGTTAATAAACTGATTACTATCTGTTATTAAGAATGTTAGTAAAGTAAACCATCCCAACCAACCTCAGTACAACTTGAAAACATAGTAAGATACGCATTTAAATGAAGTGAAAAAGAAATATAACAGTTTTTGTAGAATTGTATGGGCTTTGTAATTCCAAGCATTGACTGCAAAGCAATAGCAGCAGCTCTTCTACTGAGCTGTCTTTTGTTTAAACTTAGAGTGCCTCTGAAATGACCCAACACACACACACAAACAGTGTTCTTCGTTATACATTTGCAACATTGCTTTTGTGAAGCAGACATTTTCATCTTTTGAGTAAAGCATATCAAAGGCAAGCCTATGCTGTTGTGCTAAACTGGAGGGTTTCAGCCAAGTATTTTTGGTTACACCACCAGCAACAAAAGTCAAATTCTTCTCCTCTTGCATGCAAGTCATATTGTTAGAGAGCCAGACTGTTTTGCAAATCTCAAGGCTGTTAGCTGTTGCTTTCATCATAGCCTCAGCTACACACAATTCATGTCTTGTTGTGTTTGTTCAAGCATTCTACTTACATAGATTATTTGAATAATGGTGAAAACGACTATCTAAATCAGTGATGTATAATTCATGCTTGCTAATTAGGCTGATTAAAGTTGATATATTGTTTAAATATCAGTGCGCCTAGAATGATTCCTGCTCTGTTGTGCTAAGGTAGCAGTTACAATGAAACTATGCAAGCTTGTGCCACTATGGATAGAAGTTGGTTGTAGTAGGAAGTGTTGCTTAATTTCCTCCTGAAAGTCAGAGGAGAGCTGGCTGAGAGTATTGCTTCGACTCTGGGGTATTTGAAAGTGAATATGTTTTTTTTCTGTCAAATCTGTTATTATTTATTTTGGCTGTAATCTGTGTGACATATGCCATTCCTAGTCCTGGACTCAAAGTAGTCCCAGCACAGTGCAGAAGAAGCAGAATCTGACAGCTTACATATAAATGATGTCTGAATACCAAAAATACTTTTGAATGTTTGTGGCGTGGCAGGCAGGTGCCAGTAAAAACTCAGTGGTGCAGGCTTGCTCGGTAAGCATAAGCACTTCACAGAAAGAGAGGCATTTCAGAGAGAACCCCATTGGCTCTTTGCAGTAATAACATTCTGCAATCTGTGCTTATTTTTGGGATTTTGAAAAATATAATTCTGGTTAGATTTTGTGGAAACACAGCACTGCTTGAAAGTGAATGTAAAAGTTGATGCATTGCTTTTGTTCTCTCTTTCAAGTTAATTGTGGTGGCAGTATTTGAATCCTAAAATCAAAAACTATTCAATTCCCTTTCATTACAGGAAAACATATAGAGACTAACAATTTTTGGTACACTGTAACAACGCAGTATACTGTCATGTTTTTTATCTATATTTTTATGACCTATTTCACTGTGTCAGCAGCGACACAAGATTCTGAATGTGAATGTATTGTGAAGGATGTAATGGAGTAGGCAGATGTAGTGTGGCCTTGATTGCTAACTAGGCTAACTACTCAAGTTGATATTGGCTATATATGTTCTCTGGCAAATTAACATGTTGGCACATCGTCCATCTCCTGTAAGATGAGTTCTCATCAGCATTGCAGTGTCTAATTAGCTGTAGTTTTTGCTGCCATCTAAAGAGGAAGCCCATGTTACACATCCAACACGAAGCCAACATTTCTTTGGGCTTTTTGAAAAATAAAACGTTTTTTTTCAAATGTGTTTTTCTGCCTTCTGCTAATTTTTATGCTACTAATCTTAACACCAGAGTCATCACACAGGAGAGTAAGCCTCTGGCCGTAAGTTAATTTTAGATGATGTACATGTTTTCCTCTTTATCTGTGGTTAACCAGATGTCTGATTATCAACGCTTGCTGATACCTCAGTATAAAAATGAGCCACATTCACATTTTTGTATTCAGTGTGTTTTTATTTTAAAAATTTGGATCCTACCCAAATAATCAGATCAAAACTACTCATGGTGGAATTTGATACCATTTTAAATACAAATTGACATAATCCTGTGTTTTTGTTTTTTTTTTTTTTTTTTTTTTTAAATATTGATATTGAAACCTAATATTGGCTGAAACTCATCCCATATTTTTAAATCTTTGATTAAAGCACTGTATGTAAGAGTAGATGCTCAGACAACCCAAACATTCTACTGCCCCAATAGAAAATGTACACAGATAACATCATATCACAGAATGTGTTGTTACATTTTCTGCTGCTATTGACCCAGATACCTGCTTATGCCAGTATGCCAGCTCAGCTCAAAGTTAAATTACCACTAAACCAAGCTTACTTAAACATGTATTACTTCTTCAGGAAACCTCGGATAAACTCTCAGCTCGTGGCCCAGCAGGTAGCTCAACAGTACGCCACTCCTCCCCCAGCCAAGAAAGAGAGGAGAGACAGATCTGACCGAGACCTGCCTGACGACGATCACTACGATATGGACAACTCTGACTCGGACAGACTGAGCAGTGTCCACCCTGACTCGGACCAGCCGGACAGATTGGGCCTGGAGAGTAGCCAGACAGACAGAGGACACGTTCACAAGGACAGGAGACAGGAGCGCGTTGGACTGGACAAGCATCAGCAGCTCCATGTGGACAGGAGGCCTGAGAGAGCAGGCCTAACCCAGGAGCTGCTGCAGCACGAAGGAGCGCAGAGAGAGATCCCGCACAGAGAACTGATGGACAAACTTCAGCCACAAAGACCGCACATGGACAAGGATCATCCGCAAACAGCGGGGGCTGGGCTGCAGCCAGCTGAAAGGACAAAGGCAGAGAAAGAGGGACTGAAGAAGGGCAAACTGGAGAGGACAATGGTGGACAAACAGAAAGAGAGAGAAAAAGGTCTTGCACCAAACAAAAAGCCTACAGCTAAGAAGATGAAGTAAGTATTGGTGTACAACAACCTTGACCTTGTGCATGAAGATCATGTTAAACCGTGTATTACTCACCACGTATATTAAATGGGGTATTTGGTGTTGGGAGCTGTGTATGTGACCATTTGCACTGATATTTGCAGTAATTTAAGCTTTTCTCATTATTTGCAGGCCCAAGCTCGCTCATAAAGGCCCTCCTAGTGAAAGAAACAGCACAAAGTCTGGCAAGTCAGCCACTAAGAGCAACAGATCCCTTATTTCAAGGTAAGTCCATCTCCTAAGGGATAATCACGATGTAGTCACAATACAACTAAATTTTTATGACTGTTTTTTTTCTCTGATCATAACTCAAAGGGTGATCCCACTTTTGCTAATTGTTTAGTCTGCTTTAGTAATGACATGTCGAATGACATTGTCGGCTTTACTGTTGTTTATTCATATTTCTGAAGAGCTATTTCCATGGCTGTGGCAGTCTAAGGCCCTGCCATCTCTGTAACTTAGAAGAATACAATTTGGAATTAGTTTAGTTGGTTTCTATGTTATGTAAATAAATAACACGAGACTACATTTTCCATGACCATCTTTCAAGATGTGCTTATCATCTTTTTTTTTTTTATATACCTCTTTCCACCCTCCAAAAACAGGTGTTTTGATCCTCCATCTTATCTGTTGTGTTAAATGGCATATCAATCTTTTTTCTTTATTTTTTTTCTTTCTTTCTTTTAAGGAAGAAGGATGTTTTTGTAGGGACATGGTCACACTGCTGTGCTCAGGGCCCAAAATTTGGTGCTATAGCCCTGTATTTTTTTTAGCATCCAAATAATATCTGGTTAAAGACTCACTCACTATGATGAGTGAGGTAGACAGTGGCCGCCAACCTCACAAAGCTGTTGTGAGAACAGCTATGCTTTATATAATTTGTATAAGCTGAACATTACATAATTGTACTCCAAGTAATCCAGCTATAGAGGAGGTGTAGCTATAAGTGGCCAAGAAGTGGAAGCAGAAGTGGAAGTCTGTCTTTTAGTGTTGTAGGAGGACGTCAGTTGATGCATTATCAGATACTGTAATACAGTTTCAAGTGTGTAATTTTGTCTCCTCTGCACTCCTCTCTTGCCTTCCAGGCCTAAGCTGAAGAACATAGACCGGAGCTCGGCTCAGCAGTTAGCCATAACAGTGGGAAATGTGACTGTCATCATCACAGACTTTAAGGAGAAGACTCGTTCCTCCTCCACGTCCTCCTGCACTGTGACCTCCAGCGCCGGCTCCGAACCGCAGCATCTGAGCTCCAGCTCCGAGAGCACGGATAAGGGCTCCTCCCGCGCCTCCACACCACGCCGAGACCTCTCCTCTGGACACAATGAAGTCCTGTGACAGGGTGGAGGTCCAGAATCCTCATTCCCACCTATACAACGCACACATATATAACTTATATTTACCATGAAAGGATGAAGGATCATTGTCATGCATGGAGACCGTTTCCATCTTGATATTCTGCCACAAGCTGCTCTGTGGTTTGACAAACATTTCCCTGAGAGAACTGTAGATTCATATCTTGTGGAGTCAGCATTATTGAGTGGAAGAAGTTGAAACCCACTGTATATGTTGAGCCTTAGATCTCCAGTTTTGCATATTTTTTTGATTTTCTCGACTGGAAAGTTACCTTTATGACGTATATGATTCTCCAACATCCATCCAAATAATATTTGATGTATATGTTGGTTAGAAGGCTTCTCAGTTGTGAGATCATCATATTGTAGCACCAGGAGGCAGGCATTTGCTGTTTATTTCTCTGAATGATGCCTGTTACCATAAACTGCCATAATAAGGACAAATAACACAGCACATGGTAGTAACAGTAACATACATTGGAATTACGAATGCCTAACAGACTGGAAGTGTATATTGGAAAACGTTTCGGGAACATTTTACCTGGAAAATGTTGACGTATAAATTAGAATGAGTGGCAGCACCATTAATGGCGTTTCTGAATAGTAAGACAGTTTAGCATTTTTTCCAAGTGATTGTTTTCTGTAAATCTATCACTAATCAAACCCCACAATATGTGTATCGGGAAGCATTCTCTTACAAATGCTGTTGCTAAATGGTTGGCTGTTACAGAGCTTTTTACGTGACACTTGGTCACACTCTTGACTTTTATTAGTAAGCAACAATCAGAACTTCGTCCACTTCATCATTGCCTCAAAGCATCACAAATCTATTGATGTGATCTTTTTAGATGAAATGTTTTATTAGTGTATTTATTTTGTGCAAGCAATCCTGTTCTTGTGTATGATAGGTAACCTTAATTTACTATGTAAAGATGGTTACATATAATGAATACTTGTCTTAATATGGATTATCGCTTTGTTTCTTTGTGGTGTATTGTATTTTACACAGTTCCTTTCTTGTACCTGGCATATATCAGTAATTGTGTGTTAAAACATAGCTATTATCACATGCACTATTTCTCTCAATGCTGCTTGATCATTTCCTCAGACTGACGTCTGTAATGATGAATTCTGCTTGTAGCCTAGTCTTCATTTCAAATAAAGTTACTACATTTGTTTGATCCAGCATCTTCCAGACTTGGTACCTGTTGTTATGTGAGGTTGGTGCCACTCTGAAAAACAATATCCCATCACTACGGCTTTGATACCTAAAGGAGTCTTTTCCTCCTCACCCATACAGAGATTTATTCTAAACACATGGGGAGTTTAAACCTGTCAGTTGCTACGTCACAGCTAAATCTTAATTTGGGACAGTGTGTAATCATACCTGTTATAGCACATGAAAGGCACTGTTCAGACAGACTTGGACAATGTTTAATACAATTGTAAACGATAAATACTTTTACTGTGACTGGAGAATTTTTCCACTTAAAAATATCTCCAGTTTAAATCTGAACAGTAACTCGAAAGCTATGTCTTCTGTTAAACTTAACAACAAACTTAAACTTAATTTCTTTCCCGGGCTAATATTTTGAAATCGCAAGAGTAGTCACCTTGGAAGGCCTCCTTTCCTGCAGCTGCTCACTTTATTCCCATTACAGTCAGGAAGTCCGATTCAATTCATTGAACCGATTCCTTTGAGTGAATCAAAGGTCCAATGCACCGACCGGCTATAACCGCAGGTCTACTACTGAAGCCTGATGTATGTAAAAGACTGGGGGATATTTCACAGTGCAGGATTACTAGGCTGCCGTTGAAGTCTTCGGAAGTCTGGATCCTATCACCACCATTGTGAACAAATCAAAAAAAATCTGCAAAGGTTATTTAGAAAGGAGCAATCCACATCAAACCCCTCTGAACGACGTTGTTTATCATTTATTTACGTAGCTTTTTTCTTTTAGAAAAATCGGTGGAGTTCCCCTTTCAACCAGAAGTTGAAATTGATTTGTCCAAAGAAATGTTCTTTTGCTCTTTTATTATACAGGCTTGTTTTTAGCTCATATTAGCAGGCTAACGGAGAAATCCTGCAAATAGCTTGCAGTGTACAATTTGTGGTTAGTGTATTCTATAGTTCTTACAATCATTCAGGTTCGATTCAGATGAAGTGAATCGGTTCTGCCGATCTATAGAAAAGAGCCGGACCAATAGAATGATTCGCTTATGAATCGTTCACTGCTGACTCCCGTTTCAGCGCGCCTTTGTTGTTGTTGTTGTTGTTGTTGTGCGGGTGACGCGGCGGACTGGCCGGCCGAGCCGCGCATGAGTCAGCGCCAGTGTAAAGTCGCTCGCTTGATCGCTCGCTTCGGATGTGTCAGTAAACGTCGGTCTCACGGCGAAATCCCTCAAGGCGGATAAATTCTGAGTGCAAAAAAATGGCGGTCCCCGCAGCCCCAAACCTGCAACTGAACGCGGGGAGACAAAGCGGCAGCCCTGTCAACTCCTCCGAAAATAACATCCACATCGACGAGAAAGAACTGGAAAACATCACGAATCACGTAGAAGACGGAACCTCGCTCCCTCTCCACTCTCCTTGGACTTTTTGGCTGGATAGGTAACGTTACCTACGCTGCTGTTCGCGTCTGCCGACATCCCTTTAAAGCCCGTTCTGTCTTCCTTAAAATAAAAGTTAGAAATCTTCCCTGCCAGTGTAAATGGATAATGTTTGGTAACAAAGGTTAGTAGTGCAGGCCCAGCGACTTATCTAGCGGGCCAATGTTTTTAGCTAGCTGAGCTAGGCTAGCCAAGTCGTTCGAGGTGCTCGGACTCTCCTGGCGCTTCATTTTACTGTACAGGGCAATAGCAGTTACAGAAAGGTGAAATTCATGTACGTGTAAAGTGCTTAGGTCCGCTGCGTGACATTCAGATGTCCACAGAGGCCACACACAGCTCTGTGCTAATTTAGCTGTTTCCATTCGCCTTACCGCTGCCAGCCGGTTAGCCAGCTAGCGACATTCAGAAAGTAGGTCGACTTGTGCGTCACCTGCTCACCGCTCAACACTTATTCACTAACCTGTCGGCCTCCTCAACTTACTTTCGCTACAAAGCAAAACAAAAGGCCAGGCGGGTTATTTAACAAACACACATAGTTACTTTGATGTGGGTGAACAGATGAATAAGGCTTTCTGGGACACATACCTCGCTACAGTTTGACCTGTGTTGTGTGATCACAGCAGCCCACTTTCTAATCCGCTGTTGTTCACTGGTTAGGTGTTTTGATATCCCTGTTATTTAAATACAGTAGTTTTCTTTTCACACAACTGTATACATTAGTTTACTTTAAACACAGCCACTTTGTCATGTTAATAGCCATTCTGTAGTAATCATGTAGGTTTTTATTCTATGCCTTGTAGGTTGACCATAATCTCTGTAATCTCTGAATTCTGCTGGGATTGCAGCTGTAAAGTCATCTGTAGCGCCCCTCACCACTTACTGCGCCATTCCTGAACTTCAGAAATAAAATATGTACGCGTTTTAATGTCGCCACAGACTTTTAGGCAAGCAGGTGGTTAAATGGCAGGGGTTGAAGTCCTGTTTGCTCTTTGGATGAACTGCTTACAGTGGAGAACAAAACAACTTTTATTCCTCCACATGTTGGATTTGACAAGTCATGCAGATTAACAGGTTGCGCTAGTCAATAGCAGTTATCACAAAGTTGATGGCATGAACATGAACTTTTGCCTGCTCATATTACAAGTAGGTGTAAGGTATTGTTCCAATTGTTATACATCTCTTTGTGCTTATTATATGGTTTTCTTTATGACTTTCAGGTCATTACCAGGGACAACGGCAGCAGAGTGTGAATCAAATCTGAAAAAGATCTACACAGTGCAGACGGTTCAGGTGAGCCTTTTGATATTTTTTCTTTTTTCTACCTTATTTCTCTATAGGACATGCGGTTTGTATATAGTCTATACCCTCTAAGATTTAAAGTCTGTGATAGCTGTTGCCATTCGCATTCTTGCTGCTAGACAGTTAGCAGCATTAATAAAAGTAGGCAGAGTTGTGCGTCACCTGCACACTACTCAACAATTATTCAGTTATTCCGTAACATGATTGCCTCAAAAGCATGGCCACCAAGCAAAACAAAAGGGCAATTTGATCATTTACAACCCCTAAAATTTCACATCTCAAGTAGTCCATTCTCACTGTACAGCTGTTCTGTTCTGTTTTGACCCAAAATATACTTTTTTAATTCCATCATTTTAACTGTGTTAAGCCTTCCATCATTCCAACACTTTTTAAACTGTTCTTTTCATCCTTGTACCTCTTGAACAGAGCTTCTGGAGTGTGTACAACAATATTCCCGCAGTGTCTTACCTCCCTTTGAGGTGTAGCTACCACTTAATGCGAGGAGAACGAAGACCACTATGGTAAAGTGTATTTAAGTTTTGCATGGTGTTGCTCTAAAAATGAACACTATTTGGCCAATTGTATATAGATACCCCTTCTACTTAATGAGTTGAGGTGTTTCAGCTACACCCTCTCCTAACAGGTGAATAAAAGGAAACACATAGCCAAGCACATTGTCTCCATGGACAAACGATGGCTGTAGTACTGAAGAGCTCAGAGACTTTGAGCACTGCACTGTTATATGATGCCACCTTTGCCACAAGCCAGTCTGTGAAATTTCTGCTATGCGTTCCCCTAGTGAACTGTAAGTGCTATTATTGTCAAATGGAAGCGTCTAGGACTCTAGGACAATTCCGCTATGAAGCAGTAGACCTCGCAAACTCTCAGTGTAGGGCTGTGGAGTGCTGAAGGGCAATGCCTCACTGTAGAGCAGTAGAAAGGTGTTCTCTGGAGTGATGAATCACACTTCGCTATTTGGCAGTTTGATGGATGAATCTAGGTTTGGCTGATTCCAGGAGAATTCTATGTTCCGGAATACATAGTACCAGTAATAAAGTCTGGTGAAGAAGGGATAATGGTCTGAGGCTGTTTGTGAGAGTTTGGGCTCTTAAGCTTCAGAGAAGATGAATGTTTTTGTTGCAGCATGCAAAGACATCTTAGACAATTCTGTGCTTCCAACTAGCAACAGTTTGTGAAAGGTCCTTTCCTTTTCACGCATGTTGAAAGCGAGGTCCATAAAGACATGGTTTGATGAATTTGGTGTGAAGGAACTCCAGTGGCTTGCACAGAGCTGTGACCTCAACCTCACTAAACACCTTTTGGAACATTGATTGCGAGCCAGGCATTTTTTGTCCAACACCAGTGTCTGACCTCACAAATGCTCTTTTGACTGAATGGGTACAAATTCTTACAGTGCTTGTGAAAAGTCTTTCCAGAGAAGTGGAAGCTGGTCTAGTTATAAAGCCAATTCCATGGGGCAATTCATTGCAGAGCCAATTCCATATTAATTCCCAGGGTTTTGGTATAAAATGTACAGTAAATTCATACAGGTGTGATTGTCAGGTGTCTACTTACATCTGGCCATATACAGCCATTTACATATTTATACACTTGCACATACAGGGGTTTAATGAAACTCGAAATTTGATATGGAGGTGTCTTATTGTATTTTGATACAGCAGGCAGATACAGGAATTTTAGTATGTTTCCATCATGTGCATTGGTGTTATTAAAGCCACTAGAAGCAATAGAATCAAAAGCAAAACCAGGTTATGATTTTTTTCCAAATATTAAAATAAAAAGTATACAACTTTAATCTGTAATTTGTGGAAGCAAATGATGTTGAGGTTTATTGGTATTCACGGTTGCTTCTTCTCTGAAAGTTCAGAATTACCACCCGAAGTCACCTTAATAGAGGCCAAACAACATTCATCGATTTTATAATTAAATGAAATCATAGTAATAATAACATTTCAATCTGCCGTCACAGTGTGTTTGCATTTACAAACCAATGAACTTCAACAAACAATAGTCATTCTTCATGGAAAGGATCTGTTCCATTTTTAATTACCTCAGACAGAGGCATTGCATATGATTGGTGTCAGGAACAATTTCTAAGCTCACCATCCCTAAAAACAAGTGATGCCAGACAGGACCATGACCATTAATTTACTGTTGGTGTCAGACTTCAATACAACAACAAGAAGGCATAATGATGCACATTTTCAGGTTTTATTTGATTTTCAATTCTGAATGAAGATTGATTTTCTTTATTTACAAAATAAAAAAAATGTGAAATGTTTTAAAATTATGTCTCTGTTTTACATGTAGGGAGGAGGAAAGTAATGCAAAGGGAGGTGTGTGGAAGATGAAGGTACCAAAGGAGAACACAGTGAGTTTTGTTTGCTTAGATTTCTGTTGTATGAAGAGCAAAGGTAAAATTGTAGTGAACACACTGAACAGTACTTTGCTCCCACTATTTGAACCTAAAGTTGTATGTTATATTATCTTATGGGTATTGATTTCTTTATACTTTGTCCCTTCTCTGTTTAATCAGTCTGCTGTATGGAAAGAATTGCTGTTGGCTACTATCGGTGAGCAGTTTACCGACTATTGTGCGTCAGGTGAGTTTCATTTCCATGAACGTGAACATAGATAGATATAATAGCTAATTACTCTTAATTTGTAATAAATATGACACTTTTCACAATTTTTGTTTACTTTTAGAGGATGAAGTTGTTGGTGTCAGCGTCAGTGTTCGAGACAGAGAGGATGTTGTTCAGGTCTGGAATGGAAACGCATCTTTTGCTAATGAGGCAAATATTTTAGGAAGAATCTACGAACTGCTTCCACAGATTTCTTTTAAAGCAGTATTTTATAAGCGTAAGTAATATGTTTTATAGGAGTTTGCTATGTCATTATTGCCTGTGATTTTGCATGTACTGTTTAATAGTGGCAGCTACATTAGATTTTTTTTTTTTAATTACATGAATGGAACAGTTGAACCGTTTTCTAGGCACATACTAATTAGGGCTGGCCCAATGAATTGAATACTAGTACTAAAATAAAAAAATAAAAGTACTTAGAATACACAACTCAAGAATCTCTAGTATTTAGAATTTTTTTATTGCTAACATGGAAGCCTAAGCAAAGATAAATTAATCAGCAAAGCTTAGATAGAACAGTTAATTAATGGAAAATGTTATACCTGTTTTTTTGAGTGCATTATAAATTTATGCTTTGTATTCATCTCGTCTCAGAGCGCGACAGCTACCCCGATCTCCGCCTGACCATTGAAACTTAAACAGCCACAATGCCAAAGAACTTTTTCCTTTCCTTTCTTAAACAGTTATACAGCAGGTTTAACAGCACAAGCTGGTCTGTTTGTGTTGAAACCATAAATAACGTTTTTACCACTGTATCAGTCTTCTCCACACACAGTGTACTGTATGGTGCAGCAGCTGCTGTGTTACTACCACACCAACACAATTTAGCAGAATAGGAGCGTTCAGAATGGTATAGAAATTAGTATCACTACAGAAAATGTAAAAGAAAAATAAGACTTGACTTACTTGAGTGTTTCAACGCCATCCAGTGAAAAACAGGTATCTCTAAAACGGCAGCTTTACAGGAGAATCTTCACTTACAGTGGAAGTCAATGGAACCAGACTTTTTTCAAAGCTATGGTGGAGCATTTCTATTGGTTCATACATCATGAAATTTTCCCACAATGTAAATGACAGCTGCTGCATTGAATTTATAAAATAGAAATCGACAAAAATGGAGATGCATGTTTTTCATTGGACAGTGACGATTTAAAGCTTGTTAACTGTTAAACACTTTTTGTAGCTTTGACTGAGGCATTGTTTGAGTAAAAAAAAAAACCAAAAAAAACAGCTTGCCCAATGTACATAGACTTTTCTGTCATTTTGCATATATCAATGTTCATACGCTCGACGTAAGCCAGTACATATTTGGGCAACCCAGTAGAATATTAGAATACGCTGCCACTTCGGCAGGTACACCTTGTATCTGTGTTCATTGTTTTATATCAGCTCCACATTACAATCTACATGTATCTGTATTGGTACAGTTACAGACTATAGTCCCATCTGTTTTACTGCATACCTTGTTATTCCCTTTTCACTCTGTTCTTTAATGGTATTGAACCCCACAATTTTTAAACAGTGTCCACTCACTGTCCACTCTATTAGATGGTCCTACTTTGTTGGTAGATCTTGTTAATGTAATGTTAGAAACCACAGTTCAGCTGTTCACTGTGGGCTCGATATTTCTGGTTGGTGGACTGTTCTCAGTCCAGCAACGACACTGAGGTGTTTAAAAACTCCAGCAGCAGTACTGTTTCTGATCCTTTCACGCCAGCACAACACACACTAACATTCCACCATCAGGTTAGCGTCACTGCAGTGCCGAGAATGATCCGCCAAGCTACTCTTTGGTGGTCCTGACCATTAAAAAATGGGTTAAAAGGGGCTCAGGAATGCAGAAAAACAGACTGTCTGCAAACTGTTATTGTAGAACCTCAAAGTGCACCTGCATAGAAGGATTGAATGTTAAATTGCCACACTGCAGTACTGAAAAAAGTATTGAAGTTTTAAGTATATTGTGCAACTCTTTACCTGACCTTCCTACGTACCTGTCACTTTAAATAATACGTTAATGGAATTCTGTACATTCAGATCTGGTCACTAAAGTAATGTTTTCTGTTTTTTTTCCCTTTTAGCACACGAGGAGCACCACGCATTTGAAGGTGGTCGTTCAAGACATTAGCAGGCTTTGCACATTCAGCGGCTGTTATCTTTTCACTGTTTCGTTCTTGGACTGACCATAGGAAATGGACTGAAAACAAAAAATTCAATTTCTTTCGCCTGATCGGAAGTATGCTGCCATTTTACCTTGCAGGAACTGAACTAGCTTATGTTAACGCTTGATTTTGATTTTAGGTATCGCAGGTGATCTGTGTGTTCTTGGCTGAAATTATCAAGAGACTATTAGGCAATACCTATATAGTTCACATGCAAGTAGCAAGTGTAATATACACACTGAGCATTGTTGCCATGGCTATTTTTGTATTATTATTTTTTTCCCACTTTTTGTTTCAGTTAAATGTTACCCAGTGATATAATCGCTGCTTGTGAGGAACTTCACATTTCCATAACCACATAGTTTAGATGTCCTGTCCTTTAGGTTACTTACAGAACAGTTCCTGAGCTCGTATTCTTTTATGCAGAAATGTTGCACATTATTTTAGAAGAAATTTCTTTTCGATTTTAAACCTGAAACGTGGAAGTGACTCCAGCTGGACCCCCTTGTTTTTCACAGAAGGTTGTTGGAACTCTGCAGCTTATCAGATTCTGTACAAAATGTAGCTCCATGAACTCATTTTTGTCCTTGTCACAATCAACCTAGAGTGCAGTTTGTCATCTAAAGCGGTTCAAATATTTTATTTTCATCATCTAATCTAGAAAGAACTAAGCACAGAATTGACTCTTTGTATTAATTTATGCATTCATGCTTAACGTCTCCCCTTTTTTAATTTTTTTCAGTCAGTCTTTCTTTTTATGCCAACGGTTGTTTTCTGAGTATTGTCTGATTCTTTATCATGTTTGAAATTAATGTTTACTGATAAAATGTGTATTTTATGAGAGGACGGAAGCTAGTATAGATACTGTCAAACAATGACACTGAGAAATACCTATGTAAACATTTGGAAGTTGGATGAATGTGTTTAGTTTTTCCTGTACCAAAGAGACTCCCGCTGTCCCCCTGCCGTTCCTCCCCCTCCTGCACCTATGTTGTACTATGTAAACAGCCAACCCCCACCCGTTTCCTGCCCTTGTCTCTGATTTGGTATGTTGAGAACTGTATAGTAGAAGCAATGGCTGCACCCTTGCCCTGTCAAACAAACAAGTCCAATTCTATCCATTCAGAGTTTTATGGTCTTTTCGTATCTCTGACCCTTTTTTAGGCTGAAGTATTTCTCCTGGTGTTAGTTTGTTCTTTTAATGTTGGTTTGTCAAATGGAAGAACAAACTATGATACAAATGACAACTGGGGTCTTTTTTGTGAAAAATGCACTAGAAGCACAATTCTAAGTGTGTCCTCGTGATGGGCAAGGATGCAGAAAAGTGTAAATGCATCTTTCATATAGCAGTTTTCCTATGTATTATAAATCTTTTTATGAGACACAAGTACTGAAATGGATATTTTTATTTTTCTGAGCAGGTTTTTTTCTTGTCGGTAAATCCAGGGCTCCCAGTCAGGATGTGAGACCTCAAACTGATTGTCAATCTTCTGGAACGGTGCCTTGTGTTCTCCCAGGGTTTCACTCATAGAATATTCTGTTTTATCTTTACGTATTTAATCGGTTATAATGTAAATTGATTTTTTTTTTTTTTGCTTATAGGTTTTGAAATATTGAATAAAAAAGACAACTTTGGAAGATCTTAAAGTGTTAGTTTTTTTTCATTTGTATGTATTTTTTCTTTTATATATGTCATAGTATGGTAAAAGTTAATTACTAATACATTATTCAGTAATAACTTGTGATTGTTACTGATTATTACAGTAATAACTGAAGATTAATATACTAGGAACTACATATCAGGCAATGTTTTGTTTGTGAGAACGTCTGTACGTTATTAGATGATAAATAGTATCTATATCCATTTGTAGTAGCTTATTGATGTGTGAACTACATTGAAATTTGAGATTTTGCCACTTCTGAAATTCGAGGCATTTTTAATGTTGTACTATTCTGAAGGTTGCTTACTAATTCTGGAATAATCAACAACTCTGGCCATAATTCTGAACTCTGAACTGAATTCTGTTTCATTTTAAGAGCTCCGTGCCTGTTGGACCTTATTACATTTTTGAGTAGATTTAAAAAAAAAAATCATTATAATTAAATAGTTTAGACATAAACAGTGTCACAGTGCTTACAGTGGTGATGGGAACCAGACATCTGATGAGTTTACTACCCGTGAAAGCTTCCTCTCAGGAATGAATTATATTAAAAGATTAGATATACCCGCCTGACTTTAGACACATTAGTTCATGATAGCTTTAGCTTGGAACTATATTTTATTTAATTTATTTGACTACAGCAATTGTGGAGGGATATATGAAGGGTGTTCTAAGGTAAAACACATGCCCCCAAGAAACTTTCACTGGTGGATTTGGATGAAATACATTAAATGGTTGTAGATCTCACGACCTTGGATTTTACCACTCACTGCAATTAACCATTTTACAAAAAAAAAAACCTCTAAATAACTGTTACATCTCAAAAACTGAATTATTCAGACATTTTAAAATATTGATATTAATTGTTAGTAGAATCATTTTGTAATGTTGGTTTTGTATTGTGAAAAAAACTCACGAGGGCTTCTTTTGGGGGCTTATTTCAGTCCTATCTGTATGTATATAGACGCGATACGCAGTTAAAAAAATTACCACATGGGGGCGCTTAAGACCGTTTTAACATCATTGCCCTCTCAGATTTGCGGTTTTCCTGCATATTTCATATTTGAAGCTAGTTTATTGTTATTAAGGCATCTTGTTGATACGAAGCAACACCGTTAACGTGTGTCTTAATGACAGTAAACATGAACACCAGTCCTTCCGCTGATAATTTACTGAACGGTGAAATGCTGTAGCAAAATACCCCGGTTCGCTTATTTCAGTTTCATTTATAAGCCTGCAAAGTTCGGCATTTAGTACATGTTTTGAATGTTGGTTCTCCGTAATATTACCAGGGAGGCTGTTTTTTTCTGATAAACTCTTCTTTCTTCACGTTTTCTCCGACTACTCCTCAGCAGGTGGATGTGACGTCACGATTTTACAAACTCACAGAAAAGAAGAAAACCAGAGTTCACATTTTCTTCGTGAACTAAAGGCTTGTTTGAGCGTTTGGCTTATATGAGAAAATGTTGAGAATCAAGTAAACAAATAGACAGTGTTGTGTTTTTTGATGTAAATCTAAGCCGTGACGAGAATCCCTGGAGCGGAGTGATACATTGTTTACATTGTGCTCCGGTTCCTGGACGCGAACGCGGTCCGTGTGCTCACACCAGAGCAGCGCCAGCGGCGAGGCAGCTCGGGTTGCCGCTGTTGCTTCTGTAAAAAAAGAAAAAAACATTTTATCTTCTTGTCACCAAGTGTTTTCGGCACCGTCAGCGCTTGATAAACACCATTCCGGTAAGTTGACACATTCGGGCAGTGCTGGCTCTGAGAAAACGAGGAGTTGCTGTTGAGAGGTTTCTCTCAGCCTAACGGGGTTAGCTTATGCTAGCTGGCTAACGTTATAAGACGGCAGTTGGAGCTAAGCTACGTAGCTAGCAAGCAGGCTAAGTACATATTGTTTGGCTAAGATAGCCAGTAGACACACTCGGCGCGTCAGTTTCGAGTTTTCGACTTACGTTAAAGAGACTAATATTTGTTTTGAATAACGTTGTTCGCCGCACTAACCACCGCAAAAATTGCGAATGCTGTCCAGCGTTGCCACACGCAGCAGCAGCAGCAGCTTGGCAACTTGGTGGCTAGCCAGCCCATGTGCGCCGCGCTTTAGAGAAGTTAGCGAGTTGAAGTTAGACACAAGATTTTGGATAGCGGGAGAGACTTTCTGCTCTGCTCACTTGTCTGTAGGTGTACAGTAGCTCGCAGTTTCAGGGCGGAATGTTTAGAAAGTTCAGCAAACCCGAATTTCTAGTAGTAGAAGCCTCTAGGTTAGTTAATTCATTCGCTGCCCTGTTTTTAGGCTGTAGTTTCCCTTCATAGTAAGTAGCAGTCAAGACAAGGCAGTTGTCTCTATATTGTCTATGTAATAGTGTTTACGCACGTACGTACTCTTGACAAAGGCGTATCGAATAGCTGAAGAAGCAAGAAGGCTCAATTATATAATTATATTTTTAGTGCTCAGAATAGTTGGTATAGACGCATGAAGTACACTTTGAAAGGTCTTTTTGTGTTCACCTTTTTAACGTTGTGTAGACAGCAAGACTTCCAGACCATTTGTTATCTAAAATTTGAATGGCTGTAAACCAGGTGTTACCTGCCCTAAGGGCTTCCCAGTCTCCAAGCAAGAGCTCTTTACCTTTGAAGCGTTAAATCTAAAGATCTGCCTTCTCAGCAGATTGTAACTTGACATTCAAGAAGTTAACTTCTTCGCTCAGGATATTTTTGGAGAAATGCGTTAGTGTTTCGAACGTGTGCAGAGCTGTGAACAGGTTTATTCAAAATAGTTTGATATGAAGTGCTTCATTTGTAGAGAAACTTTCTTTACAGTGGTCATGATGGGAACCCGGGGTCACAATGTGTGCAACACAAATATAGCCATTTTATTTACAATCCAAAGTCAACAGTGAACCTTTTGACTTGTTATATGTACTGTTAATAATAGTAAAATAGTCACAAGGTGGGAATAAAATCACTGTACACCATAAATGTATTAAAATAAAGGAATTAAGATACATTTAAAGGCAAAACTTTATCACAACACTATAATAAAAAGTGTCAGGCAGTGTATATCTAAAAAATGAGTCTAATAATTTTCTGTGAGGGAGCCTTTTAGATGTCTGGTTCCGTGATCACCAGTACTGTGAACAGTTCCAACTGGTCTCTGTAGAACAGAACATTTCACATACAACCCCTCCAAATGACTTTATTTATGTTTTAGTCGTTATCATGTAGAAATTTAGTAAAACCTTTTATTTCGGTCCTGTCTGATTATGCTGCTTGTGCTTACATGTCTAATTAATAAAGCTTTTATGATAAATAATGGTTTAATCGATACATGCATTGTTGACCGGGCATGTAACAGTACACTTAAGGAATGATATGATTCACATCCTGAAACAGACTTTATGATTAGGATCTTCTGAAGATATTTTAGGGTGTGACTTTGCAGTGTCTGTGGAAGGGTTACGGGCAGATTGGGTATTGTTTCAGTATTGTTTAAGGGAGTGTTTGATGACTTTGCACTGTTTACAGTGCGTGTGTGTATGTGTGTGTGTTGGGATTGTGAGGTAGAGGGTGCTTTTTCATTCATGTCTGATTGCATGTCATTACATGTGGGGTGCGCAGTTATGTTTGCTGACAGATTCCAGTCTCATCTTCTTCCATTATCTGTTTTATGTTCCTCTCTTTTATTTCTTCCACTTCATTTACTTATCTGTCTTCTTTCCACTTCTCTCTCCAGACTGTGTTCTAATGCATACTGTTAGGCCAGTCTGTCTACTGTGATCTGATTGTTGCGACCCTACAGACTATTATTACATTAAATGATTATGAATGTGTTAGAGAAGTGTGTACAGGACAAAATAGTACCCAACGAAAACATATATATATTTCTCATGAAATCTGAGGTTCGGAGTTTCTGTACAATAAATGTCACAGCAGACCACTCCAAAGGACTTTGTCTCCACATCAGTGATAAATTTATGCATACATTCTGAAATTATGTAGTTGATGGTTCGTGCTGCTTCCTGATGTTGTTCTTCATGTGCATAAGGGCCTGTTTGTCATTATGAAAGCTGTTGCTGTTGGATCAGCTATAAGCGATTTACTAGCAATTTGCATTGCTTTGGAGATGAAATAATAGAGAGCAGCATTCGCTTCCTTTGTGGTTTGAGCAAGGATCTAGACAATCATGGACATAAACGGGCTCAGGCTCAACATAAAGATTCTGATTACAATGACCCATCTCGATACACAGCCTGATTCATACTTCAGTTGCACATGTAGACTTTTGAATTGTAGTGCAGAGAATGGGTTCATAGTTAAGCATAGCTCACAGAGGTTAGTTAAGACAACAATGTGCACACCTCTAAAGTTTCAACTATGAGTTGTGTAAACCTTTGTAGTTGTACATCAAGCAAATGCTGTTGGACTGTGAGGGTGGGATAAGGCTTAAAAAATACTCGACTTCAGTGAGGGCTAGTTGAGAATTGGTTGCAGAGTGTGCCATTGCAAAAAAAAATCTTACATTATAACAGAAACAGTGAAGTGGGTATTAATTCTTCTCCTTGTTTTTCAGGCATTCTTATTTAGCAACACAGATGCTGAAGTATTATTTAGCCTTTAGTATATAAAATGTTCTTCTGTGCTGTGGTATATAAATAGTATATAAAGTTAACATAGTATTACAAAAAAGAATAGCCTGTAACAAAGGACATTTAGGGTCTCACATGAAAATATGCATGGCAGTAGCATTGCTTACCCTCAGAAAAGATATATTCTAGCGGTGTGAGAGTGTTCAGGGCACAACATGTAGCTACTTTTGTTCTCACTGAATGTTGGTGAAAATGTGTTTGTTGAATTATTAATAATAATCAATATACTTGGGTATCTAGAAACCTTATTTTGACCAATGACATAGCTGTAACAAAATACGCTGCTTTTAAAATACAGTTTATGTAGATTTAAATAAATACAACATTTCTAAAAATGGAGAATAGCGAAATGTCATTAACTGACTACAACAGCTAACAATGTTCAAGTCTATCGTTATTAGAAGCTGAAAGAATAAAAATGATGTGATACTTATGTAGCTAAGGGCCATACGCTGAAAACTAACACCAAGCTACAATGTCATGCTTTTTTGGAAGACTAAAGATAATTTTGTGAAAATAAATAAATAAAAATAACCATACAAAAAAGTTTATTTGTTTTGCTTTGGTTTTGGTATTCGCAGTGAAGCTGAGCGTGTCCTCGGCGTTCTTGTGTCCTCGGCGTTCTTGTGTCCTCGGCGTTCTTGTGTCCTCAGTGTTCTGCCACAGCATGTCTAAGACAAGGCTGCTGTTTTTGCTATGTAACAAAAAGCAGTTCATTAAAGCGTTGTCTAATTACTGTAACGAGTCTGATAAATAGCTTTATTTATACCTATGATCTATGTTGATATGTGATGGCATATGGCCAGCAGGAGCTTTATAGATAAAAATAAGACAATGTGACACACAGGCAGAGATGACCAGCCTACCTTTTTATATAGTATGGAATGATAGGTCTTGTAAGCTTGTCAGTTATGAATCTTGTCTAGAGATTTGAGAGTTGTTGTAGATATATGCAAAAACATATATGTACATGGCAATAGTCCAGAACAGACAATAGCATTGCTTCAACAATATTTTTCCGTGTGCTTTGGTTAACTCAGTTTGTTTCTATACAGCAAGTTTTTGCCTCATTTTAAAAGTAAGTTTGTTAACATGGTACTTAAAAATGAATCTGGTGTCTAGCCATAAGCCAAGGTACTTCAAGGTATTCATTAACTTTTTGAATGCTTTTAAATGTCTTAATATAGATGTTGAAGGCTTCAAAAAACAGCATGAATTTAGTTTTTGTGAGTAGTTAAGCACTCGTTAAGTGGTAGACTTTTAAGCCTTAAAGAAGTACTGTAGCTTTTTCACTGCGGCGCCAATACAGTCAGCTGAGCCCTACAAAATGATGTCATAAATGGCATATACTTTGAAATCGATGATGGAGGTGGTAGTGTTATAGATATCAAATAATATTGGTCGAATGATTGTCCCTTAATGGACCCTCTTTGTTACAGGTAGTAGCTCTAATTTACTTAGTCCCATGGCCACACAATTCTGGTTGTCCAATAGGTAGTTTCAAACCAGTCGGTAGCAATGTGGCAAAGCCAGTGTTTAGTAGGTGTTTTAAAAGTAGCGAATGATCAACTGTATCAAAAGACAGTGTGTCTTTCTGTCGATGCAGTGAATGGATTATTTGAGATGTGTGTAGTAGCAGATATTGTGCTGTGCTTATCTCTAAAATCAGATTGGTAGAAGGCCAAAGCCGAAGATGAGACATGGGTTTGAGACGTCACCTTCATCACCTTTATTGTGGAGTGCAATAATGTGCCAATTTTCCTAATGCTGGAAAACCTGCATGATAGATCGATTATAAATGTTTGTAATGTATGCTCTTAAATTATGTATTTGTGTAAATTCTTCCAGAATTTGTAGCTAAATTTAAGTCTATAGCTAAATTTGTAAATAACTGACATTCGGTGTTTGTTACTTGTAGAATGTAGAAGCATGCATGTTTAACAACACCAGGAGGTGTCAAATATACCTATAGAAGTTCTTTTCTCTGATGTGTTGGATAAGCCTAGGTCTATTAATATTGCCTTGATATGGTCATGCTAATGTGTTGGTGTTGGTTGTGTAATTAGCTGCGTTACAGAGAGATATCCACTCACTTTACCTTAAATTAATTTACATATTAAATTATTTAAATTTTTGCCAATATAAATTAATGAACAATGAACATTTACTAAAGGTATTTAATAACCATTACATCAAACTGTTGAGTAGCAGACCCTTCTAGGCTTATGCACATACATGTAGTAAGCATATCAGGAACAAGTTACTTCTACAGTGACTTAATACTTCTCATGGAGCTGAAAGCTTGTTCTACAGCAGCAGTGGGTAAGAGACAGAATCAAAACACGCTCGACAACCAGTAGCAGGTTTTTGTGCTGTTCTCTGCGCCCAGCATCCAAAAAGAAATCAGCCCATGCGCTTGCTTACTGTGACTGTGGTAAGGACTTGGGTTGTTTTACAATTGGCCATTTCTTATAATAGCCCACATCATCTAGCACCTCAGCAAGGTGAGCAGTCCATCCTCTTGCGTACAGTTTTTAAGAGTTTGTGAGTTTCCACATTCTTCAGTCTTTGTTTGAGATCAAAACGTCCAATTGCTGAACCTTCTCTTTAAGTAAAAAGTTTACATTTGGAAGAAAATACAACATGTCAAAGACATAAACACTAATACCTTTCAAACTCCTGGACCACATGTCTAAGCTCAGTTTTCTGGAAATTCCCTTCTGTTGTATCTTCAGTGCACTTCTTCAGGTTCTCTCCTGGACTGGTAAATAAGCTTGCAAGCATGAGAACAAGGGTCTCCATAGTTTCTAATGCCTTCAGCACTGGCAGTAATTTTGGTAGTAGTAGTAGAGCAATTACCATTGATGCCTCTGCAAGCTTTGCCTTGTTTCGTTGATGTTAAACTATATGATTAAACAGATTTGCTTAAATCACAACATGCTTGTTAGATGTTGTCAAGATACTTTAAAGCATCCATGGTAGCCAACTCTAAACCAGTTTAGTGACACCACCCAGTTGTCCTACCATCACAGCAGCACCGTTTTTACCAAGACCAAGAGCTAAGTTTAAAAAATAAATAAGGGAATTCTAAAATAGGAAAAGCAACCAGTCTACATTGTCTACATTGCCTCTCAATTTAGAAAACTAGTGGATTAAGCCATTTAAAATTGCAAACATTAGTGACATTGACTACAAAAAACACTCCGTTCTTCAAGAACCTAACCTAACAAGGTCTCTTGTGCTGGCAATAGTAGAGGCATCAGCCAGAATTCTAATAAAGCTGAATGACTAGACCTCTTTCAGATGAGGTTACTATAAAACATTGCCATGGTAAACTTGATAGATGCAATGTTTTAATAAACTGCTCAAATTCCTACCATTGAATTGTATTTCTTTTTTATGATGATACATTTACACTAGCATTATCAAGAACCTTAATGTTAGCGTTTGCAAACAAGTTAATAAATATTGTCATGTTAGTATGTTTTTGAATTTTTTTGAATGTCTGTCATGAGGATAGTCTTTCTCTTATAATTGTGTGATATGCTGTTGCAAAACTTGAAATGGGCTTCTCTGTCCATATGTCATACACGCCCTGTGGTCCGTATGCACTGGCAGCTTTTCTCACTGCTATACATGCAATGTGACCAAAAGATTTGTTGTGAAAACACTTATCTGTCTTGTTAGGATCTTCCATAAAAACTTTACAGAACATCTCAGGCATATAGTGGTCAAATTCAACCCATAGAAACTGAGGCTTCCATGTTTTGTGGTAGAAATTCAACATATTCCACTTTGAATAGTGTATTTAGTGGTCTTACCTGGATTGTAGATTTAATGTGAATAGCCACACTGCAGCACCTTGCTTTTCTGTCAACTCTATAAAAATTATAATCAGTTCTGGTGACTTGAGTTTTTGAGTTTGGTATTTTAGAACACACCTGGAGAACACACCTAATGTTTACATATATTATGCCTAGGCCTTTTCTGTGTTTAGATCAGTAATTGAGTAGCAAGCATAGGTTTCAGGGTCTGTGAGGCAGACATTGGTGTCAGGGATACCTTAATATTAATACCATTGGCTGAATTAGTTGAGAACTTAAAATTGCGTTTTCACTTTTTACTCAAAGAATGGCTGATTTTAGATTGATAGCTATCCATGTAATTAAGTTTTTATTTGTAGAATCCAATAGCTCTTCGATCCTAGCCTGCTGGGGCGGAATTTGTTGCTCTATAAAAGGACGGATAGTTCCAGAAAAGGTTAAAATTGTCAATGAAAAGTAAATGGATCACTGGGAAAGATTCCTTAAGGCAACCAAGGAAGTTTAATATACAGCAAAAATGTTTATTTCCTTGTCCCAAAGAGGGGATTGGGCCAGAAATAAAAACCTTGTTGTTGCAGTTTTTAAGCGCATCAAGGAGGCGTGTTAAATCGCTCTTCAAGAGTTCAGTGTGTCTGGTGAAAGCCGCACATTGGTATCCAGCAGCGAGGACCAGTGTAAATGCTGCATGTTCATATACAGCGGTGGGGACTGGCGTAAGTCCTGTGCATTGGTATCTGTCGGCAGAGAATGGTGTGAGTAATGTTCATTGGTGTCCAGCAGCAGGGAATGGCGTGCCTGCTGCATCGAGGAAGCTTGTGGTGGAGGGGAACGTGGGTGTCTCTCTCTAACTGATGGTGAAAGACACCCCATCGCTTTCAGGCCTGAACTTGCCGTTTCTTTTCTGTTGTAAAATGCTTCTTAAAATCTGAAGGGTTTTGAAGGTCATTCATTTTTGTTACATTTTGTAGCGTTTATGTAACTTGCTTTACGTACCCCTTGCATGATATTTGCCTACTTCGATGGTGTTGCACAAGATTGTTCAGGGTTTTTTTTCTTTAAGTTTGTTTTCCACTTTAGTGGTAGTTGTTGCCAAGTCTCGCCTGCTATCTTATCTGTTTTATTGCATATTAACTGAGAGAGTTGCGGAAAAGCAATGTTACTTTTACATATCACGTGTAGGCAGTCACTGTATCTTATCAGGTTGCCTCTTGCACAGCATTGTAGGGTAGGTTAGTGTACTTGAATGACAGAGCTAAGTGCCCAGTTCTCTATATGTGACCAAACGAAGGACAGTGATATCATTTTGATCAATGAGGAGGGTAGGAGGAACTAAGTCATCATCTGCAATGAAAGAAGACCCAGAGATTAGTTTAGCGTCACTGAAAATTAAACTTTTGTCCCAGCTAGGGTTGTACCTGATGATGATGTTGATGATGATGATTATTATAACACAAATGTTTAAGTGATCAATAGGGTTATAATAGGATTTATAGATTTAAACATTATTTAATTAACTAAAGATATTAACAAAATTTGAAGAAATAACTGTCGAAGATGTCCATGTATGCAGACATTTCTACTGAACAAAAATGAAATGCAAGTGTACCTGCTTGGTTAATAGGTGCTACACACTGTAACCCTGCCTTAACTCACTGCATGATTTGATTAAGAAGTCATTTTTGAAAGAAGTGAATTTTGTCAAAAATATGTCAAAGAAGCTAGGGGGAAATTTAGATTTGGTTGCTGAGCCCTTTTGACAGCCCGTTTCATGGAATGCAATATACCACATACTTTTTGACCTAATATTAACTTGGATTTATATCAAAGTGCCTGTTCATATGTTCTTTCGTAAACCACAAGTTAGCAAGCACACTCCTCACTACAGTAACATTAAAATAGCAGGATCTTTGAATTTGTCTACAGGAGTTTTAAGGATGCACAGTGGTCTGTTTTCCAAGGTCCAGATTAAAGCATTTGAGAATTTTAGTTTAGAAATTTGGCTCTTTATGTAGTTTGTGGACACCTGCGCATCAAACAGTTCTTCTAAAATCAAGGGTATTTATAGAAGGTTTGTTTTGCTATAGTAACAACCTTTACTATAGTGAAGGCTATGCACCATGTTCTGGTTTAATAGGTTTAATCACATCCTGCATTGCATGAAATTTAGAAACATGCAGTTTGTTTTTTTGTATACTTTTTGACTTTGTCTGCTGTAGTTTTCAACACTTTGTTATAGGTCTTGAGACTTCTAGGTGTCATGTGTACATCTTCAAGAGTAGAGTTATGCAATGTAGAGTTCATGCAGAAAAATTGCACAGTTTGCTGATGGACTATATGCTCATGTCTTTCTACTGTATTAAGTTTATCATTATGCAGATGCTACTAATTAATTTGCCATACTGTTTCACATGTCTCTCCAAATGTTTAAGAACAATAGATCTCTTATGCAATATCCATTTGCCCTCAAGATTAGTTTTGCTATGTCAACATAGTGTTGTAACAAAATGAGTCCAAAGTGAAGAGCATGTAATAGAGCGGTGCAAAGAGAGACTGAGTTGATAATATAAATATATATGTGTAATAAACCTCTTTGCTAGTGCATCATCATCATACTGATTGGATGCATAAATGTGTACTTAGGACCTGTTTTAGACTGGATTTTAGTAACCATTTTGGTACTGGACTGTTTACAGAGAATTGCTTGACATAATTCTGAGAATCATAACAGCTTTGGCAGATACTTGCAGAAACAAAATTGGCCTCAGACATATGTTTAGAAGTGATTGGAATTTCAAAGTGATATTTGTTGATTCTGGACTTCTATGCATAAAGTATTTATAACCCTTTGGATTTTTAATGCTGTTTCAGGTTAATTTAGTACAAGTGTTTATTGTGTAACGTCGGCAGATATGTGCACAAAAAGCATTAAATAGCTGCCTAGGTCCATAATTTCCACATTAGTGCATCTCTTTTGGTAGGATCAGGAATTTCTTGGTTTGTGGAGCCAAGGGACCAGTGTGTCTTTCGTTTTAAAGTAAAGAAAGGAAATCGTAAAAGATGCAGTAAAGAAGTAAAGAATTGGCTTATACCAAGATGGCTTGTGCTAATTGTGTGTTTGTCTCTTTGACAGACAATTAATATCTGGCAGTATTATTTTTTTAATATGGAAATCTTGTCTCTTTAACTCTGTCCAGTGAGTCATTTCTTATAGCATTGGAAATAACTTAAGGGTACAAAGATCTGCTGTTTTTGCATACAGTCATTTTGGCAGTTCCCATGAATATTTGTATTATTAGCATTCTGTAGCATATAGTAGAGCAGATGTTTTACAGATCAGAGCCATGCTTTTTTCTTTTGTTTCCCCTAATTTAGTTTTTTTTTTTGAGGCCTTTCGTTATAAATAGTGTATTATTCTTAATATTCTACTTGCACTATACCACAAGGACCTTGCTGATGTATTGGCTGATGATATCAGTAGATATTGATCATTTTTATTGGTGTCTGAATGCAAACGTTGAATGATAATGTCTGTGATGGCCCCCCAGATTTCAGTGAAAAAGTTTTTCTACAAATTGAGTGACAGATTCTGTCATAGAAGCAACTCTCCTCCTCTGTTGATTATGTCTAGTTAAATGCTTGAATCCCACCCATAATGACAGGTTCTAGTTTTTTGGATTTAACAATGGTTGCATTTCTTTATAAAACCTGACATCTCCTAGAAGTTCAGATCAGACAACTGCAAGGCCCAGATTGCTGCGGTACTTAAACTGTATGGCCAACTGTATGTAACACCTTTCCTAATTATTGATGTTCATGTGTTCCAGCCACAGCCATTGCTAAAAGGTGTCTACAATCAAACACATACCCATACAACCTTGGCAATACAAAAGATTGCTCTGAGGAGCCCAGTAAGTAGAAGCATGGCAATGATGTAGAATGCTACCTTTGCTACAAGTTAGTTTGTGAATTTTGCCCTGTTAGATCAGCCACTGTCATTGTTAAATACTGTGATTCTGAAATAGGAGTGTCTATGCACAACAGCAACTCCATGCAAACTTACAGATCAGGGCAACTGAGTGAAATGCATAGCACATTAAAAAAATAAAAAACATCTATCATCTCCTGGGTCCTTTACTATAAACATCTCTCTTGCACACTATCTGGTAGTTAGATAGACAAATCTAACTTCTCTAAGTCTTCAAAGTTACAAAGTCTAAAATACATGGCAGAGGGATTAACTCTTCCCTTAGAAACCACTTTCAACTGACTTTCCATCTTTTGAAAGGTTAGACCTTTTTCCTTTGTTACAACCACTCTGGCTGTTGACCAGTTGGAAAAGAGTGGGCAAGCTAACTGAGCACACTGGGGTCATTGGGAAAGGGGGCTTAAAGACACTGGAGTTGTAACAGAGCATGTTGGCATTAAACCATGTAATTCTATTCCTGTATACCCCAAATATTAAAGTATGAACATTAACTGGGACTTATTATGCTTATTAGCAGTGTTACAGTTAACAACAGTGGGTGTTGTGTATCATATGAAAAAAGGATATTTGTGTGTATTTGTGGAGGTCTATTTTGGGTGAAACATGACTTTTAACTTAATTTATGCTAGTTCAGAATTCAAGCTCTAATCCTCTGAAGTCAACAGCATCATATTAAAAATGAAAGGACGTTATACATACAACACTAAATATGTTAGGAGTTTTTTTTTTGCCCAGACATGTAGTGATGTGCTGTTCAAATGAGTGCTTTGTTGTGATTGTGTCCCTTTCGCAAACTTTCTAATCCAGTGTTGAACTGCTCTGTCTTGTTGGAGACATTAGTCTGAGATTGAATGTCTTCTGTGATATTTATCTATTTCTCTATGTTAAAAAGAGTTATTGTTGTTTTTAGCATGGCAGGTCACCACCTTGAGTTGAGGCTCTGTTCCTGGTTGACCAATCTAAGGCTGTAGTCCTGATTTATCGACCATTTGGATGCTGTTTTTCTGGGCGTGCATGTAGCAGCACTGATCTCGAACACATTGTGCAATTGCATAACAGGAGGTTTAACCCATTCTCATATATGTCTATACTCTTGTAGAAACACAGCTAATGTTTTTGTAAATAAAAATGGTAGAACTTTTTTTCCTCTGTCAAATTATTTTGTTTTGTTTTAGGGCTTCTTTGTCTTTAGGGTCATAAACCTATTTATAAAGTCACGTGACATCACTGCTGCAGGTTTTTTCCCCAGATTGTTTCCAAGAAAATGCATTTAACTTGATTGTGCTGTACAGGGTTGAAGTTACAGAAACGTTATTACACAAGGAGATTTGGTGAATACCTCGAAGGGTTAATGTGGTTAAGAATTGCAATACGTTCAAGGTTTTTATTTTTACCCAGTGCCACCTTCAGTGAAAGGACCCCTCCCCCAAAACAGATTTAAGTGCTTCTACAGAACTATTGATATTTGCTGCAGCGCACAATACTGCTGTTTTGTGCTTTTAGCATTTCTATATTATCTAAAACAGAGCAGCTGCTCTATTCTAGTGGAGTAAAAAAAATTGTTAAGGTAGCAAATTATATGCCTAATTCTGTTGAACTACTGTTTTAACACTAGAGAATTGCACTGTCTGTGTTAATGTGTTCTCTGTTCCAGGCAAAAAAGGACTGCTGGTGTGTTAGCACCAAATAACGAGCTCTCAAATCCCACGAGCTCTGTTCTGGTTCACATTCATGTCAGGAGAGGGGTTGCTTGTTTGTCTAGAGATTTTCTCCACTGTTTACACGAGCAGTGTTGCTTTTTGAATCGCTCCCCCGCCCCACCAGCTGTTTACATAAGGCCCTCCCAGTGTATTATGGCACCTGCCAGATATGTGGATCGTACCACCTGGTTAATGTTAAATTGCTCCAGAAGCAAGATGTGTTTGTTAATAAACACAGAACCTAGGGCTCCTTTGTTTACTGTAGTCATGGTGGCAGTCAGTTATTTAGAAAATACCAGCTCTGGCTTCCTTGTGTGGGAGAGTGATTAACCAAGGGACTAGTGGAAAAAAGCTGTGTTAGGAACACAAGGGAAAAAAAATTAGGGATAGTTGTGGAAAAACTGTTTCTTGTGTTGTAGGTATGACTGGGTGATATGGCATGTGTATTTTTACAATACTTTAAACCATTTTTTTGCTACACAATACATGCATTACAAGTTTTTAGTAAGATCTGAGAAAAGAAAAGAACCAGTGGTGCTACATTAAAAAATAATAATAAAACTGGATGAGGCCAGATTTTTATTTAGTCTTTCAGTCTTTCACTGTACACTAACTCGAATAAACCAGGACTGCTTATCCTCTCTTGGCATGCAACAGTACCAATACTGATTTGAGGTATAGGCCCAGTACCATACTCGACAGCCAACATTCAGTATCTGCTGAGACAGTGTGATGCACCAGTCTAATGTGCAGTGTTAAGCTAATTAACAGACGCCTCAAACTGGAAATGAGTTTCACGTGAGACTGTCATACTGTCAGAAAAGTCACTTTCTGTGATTTAGTTTTTAAACACTGCTTCCCCAACATGGGTGGATACGCATAAACTAGCAAAGCAGAGGCAACAAAAAGATATTTCTGGCTGTTTAAGTTCATACATGCTGATTTTATTCTGTTTGACTAAATACAATTTTGAGATATCAAGATTTTTTTATTATTATTAATATTTGTATTTATAATTAGGCTGTAGAGAGATCTTGTCATGTACATCACTGCACATCAATGTTGGCAAAACTGCTCAGTTTCTCAGCGTGTTTGCTCAGTACTTGTGTGCACAGTATGTTGTTTTGGAACAAAAAAAAACAAGCTTTTGTTTAAAATTGGACATAGACAGCTGTCTGCAGAAGCTACTACGCAATGGACATCAAAAATGTACAGTGTGTGTCACCAAAGAAACCTAACAAAAGACATCAACAACATGAAAGATGAGCTCCTCGGATGTGGTTCCTGCTTTCTCTGTGAGGGATGATTGTTGAAAGAGACAAATTAGGAGCATTTGGAGGATCAAAACTATGAAACTAACTTTACATGCAAAATGAAAAAAGTGCTACTCAATGCAGTGTAACTAATGTGGCTTAGCTAGCTAATAAACTTTATTTTAAATCAGCTAGATTTTTATAATTTATCATTTTTATAATTTATCATTTTTATAATATATCAACTCTGAGGAGGAGCAAGTGGGCAGTGAAACTTTGTCATCAGTGAAAACATCTTCAGCCAATTTACAGCAGATACAACAGGTGATGTGATCCTCCTTTTACCTGAGTTAACGTTTCCAGTGATGTTTTGAGGGCATATTAAATTCTGTTTGTAAAATTGACTAAGAAGGGATATTTGAAGGAAATGGTTGCTTAAATAAAATAATTCAGACATTCCAGCTAGCTAATAAACTTTATTTTAAATCAGCTAGATTTTTATAATTTATCATTTGGACTCTTGGCGAGTACTGACAAGCATACACAAAATGGTATCAGTATATCCCTTATGTTCTTTATCGATACTGACAAAATCCATGATGTGCACATAAAATGAAACTGTGAGATAATTTCTCTCGATAACAATAAATTAGTTTGGTTACCCGTTACCTTTTTGAATGATTTAGTCTTGTTTAAATATGCCAGCCATATGAAAATGAGTAAAAGTGCTCTCTTATTCTGTAGAAATGTGAAATGCTTGAAGCGTTTTTTTTTCTTTGTGACTAAAATCAGTCAGGTTATGGAATGTCCCTTTTAAGGCTACTCAAAACATTTTAAAAAGTAGGAAATTTGGGGGGAAAAAGTGAGCTTAAGTGTTGGCTCTGAATTTCCAAGCTAATGACTTGTGCTGGTGTTGCAGTGCATTCACTAAAGACAAAAGTGTTTAGGGTAAATGGAATGTTGGCGAACTAGATTTTTCTTATGTTGTTTAAATTGGTCATAAACATCACAGACATTCTGTTATAAAAATGTCATAAGCCCTCCTCCCCATGGAGAGCTAAACCTGTTTGAATAGTCCTTCAGAAAGATTACCCCAAATTGTAGTAAAGGTAAACAGACCTGTACACAATACAGTGTTGATAAAGGTTGTTTTGTTGCCGAGCAGGCTGACAGGTTAATCTGCATCGTTTAACAGAAGGCCTAGAAGTGTTTTTTGTTTTCGCGTTGGGTTTGTTTAGAGACACACTGATGCCATCAAACAGGTGTTTGTTGACAGAGCAGGATATCTGTTCAAGGGCAGAACAGACATGTCATTCATTTCATACAAACATTTTCTTTCACAGTTCCATTTGTTTGGGCCCATTAATGCACATTAACATAACGTTGCTGTCCAATAAAAAACATGCATCTCTATTTTTGTCAATGTTGAGTTTTCTACATCATTTAAACACACCAATGGTCGTTTACGTTGTATGCAAATTTCATGATGAATGGACCAATAGAAGTGCTCCAAAATAGCTTGGAAACAATTCTAGTTCCATTGACTTACACTGAAAGGAAAGTGAGTTTTTGGTCCCCCCTGTGAAGTTGCAATTTTGGAGATACTTGTTTTCTATTGGACTTTCTGTATTGTTTGAGTGGGTCATGTTTCACCTTATTTCATCCCTAAACCACAGTACCATGACATAATATTAACAATTCAGTCCTTTAATGATTTGAATTAATGTATGTATTTCCTTAGGTTGTTACGGCGACATGCAGGAATCAAAAGGGGATCAAGCAGCCAATAGCAGCCCAGCTGGCCAGGAGAGACTGAACTCTGAGGAGGAGCAAGTGGGCAGTGAAACTTTGTCATCAGTGAAAACATCTTCAGCCAATTTACAGCAGATACAACAGGTGATGTGATCCTCCTTTTACCTGAGTTAACGTTTTCAGTGATGTTTTGAGGGCATATTAAATTCTGTTTGTAAAATTGACTAAGAAGGGATATTTGAAGGAAATGGTTGCTTAAAAAAAATTATTCAGACATTCCAACACTGGTTGCACAATAATGCTGTTAAGCAACAACTGTTGAGCAAACTTTGAAGAGAGCATGACTAATAACTCGTTCATGGCAGCTGTTTTAGTATTGATTTGTAATTTATACGTTTGGTAGTGTTTTAAAAGCCTTATGGTACTGAAATCTCCAGCTCTAGTGTGCTTGTGTCTGCACAGTTCCCAAACACCACAGCAATTCTGCTGGGATCACCCAGACACTCTTCATGCCTCACACTCAGCTTCCAGACTTAATGATGTCACCACAGTCAACCCTTGGCCTCTGAAACATAGGCCAGACAGCTGTGGGTTTTAGGGCAGCCCCCCTCCATTCTCTCCCCTTTTGAAAAAAAAACACTCTTTTAGCTTTCTCCCATATCCAGTATCGTTCTCCTTTCCCTCGGGTTTCTCTTGACATAATCGGTCTGCTTCCCCTGTCACTTTTCCATTGAAGTTTTCCATTTCCCCCCATGTCCCATCCTCCATTCTTTTCTTTCCGCCGTTCTCCGTATGGGGGAGTTCCTGAGGGCCAGATGTTTGACCCCACAGAGGTGTGAGGGGTCAGAGCAGGGAGAACGCTGCTCTTGCTGGCTATTTTGTTTTCACAATTGTTGAATGCTGGTTTCCTGAATTTCTGTCTTTTGGGGCTCTACAATGGAAAATGAGAGCGTGTACAGGAGAAGCTGGAAAATATGCTCTGTTAAATCCACAGTCATGTTTGTGGTTTTCTGTTATCATTGTGAGGTTTCCCCCCCCTATATGATTGTTGAACCTTCTTGTTTGCTGTTGCATCTAAATAGCCACTTTTCCACTGATAAACACAGAACCAAAGGCTCTGAGACCACAGACCTGTTATTGCATTGTTGTTTTTTTTGTTCTGGAGAAAGCAGAAAACTGTAATGTTTAAAGTTAGTTCGAAAGCATTTAAAAAAAAAAAACAAACCTCATTTACAGGATTTTTCCTTTTGTGAGGATGTGGGTTTTGTTGGTTTATTTTAAGCTATGCATTTGTGTTTTACATACCATAAAACTTTAAGACGCTGTCTTTTAATAAGCTTAAACCCATGCAACTGATATCTATGGCTGGAAGCCCACAAAAGCACAGTTGTTTAAGATGGTTGTTTTTGTCGATTGTGAGTTGGCAGTGTCCTCTGCATGCTGGGTGGCAGTTTGAAGGGGTATTTATATATACAAGTCAGTATTTTGATTTAAACACTGTGCATGGGTCACTGTCCCTGTTTGATATTTATGCTAAGTTTTTTTTTTTTTTCTTCATGTTTTTCCATCCATTTTGCTTTAATCTTTTATAAAGGATCTTTTGGCATACATCCATTTTTGTTGTGTATTACTTTGCATTTCTCAAATGGTCTCATGTTGCTTTTATCCACTGGAAAGATTTGCATGTATGCAGCCAAGCCTTTGTGATAAAAAAAAAAATTTTGGCTGATAATATATTTACCTTAATCACTTAAATGATTTTTTTATGTGACTCAATCGGTCAGACTTGTTTCTCTGTGTATAATAATCTGAGTGGCTTCAGAGGTTTTGGAAACTTTCTATCCCTGGTTATGCGGTGAATTTTTATTCTGGTGTGCATCATCTACATCAACATTTACATCTGTTTAGCCTTTGTAGTTCCTGACATGAAAAAAGGGGCTTAGTAGACTGGCACTAGTGTGTTTCTCGTGCCAGCGCTAGATGAAACACAGCAGAAAAACATATTTGAAGGAAAACATGTCACGCATACAGTTTTTTTTTACAACTGGGAAAGCCCATAGTGAGACCTCCCAAGAAATTAGACCTTTTAAAATTTTAGAAAAGACATGGCCCTTTGTTCTTTGTTTCTCACCAGACAATAAAAAAAATATTATTGCTTCCCCCCAGGATATATTTACAATGGTTGGGGAAGAAATATTGTATTAATGTGTTAAATTAAATTTTTATAAAAATAGCAAATATTCAGTTATGGACCTAAAAGTTTGTTTTCTTTACTGTCATAAGTTGATTCATCACTTCAGGGGGCTTGCATCTCTGAGAGCCTTGAGACTTAACTAGCATTCATCAAACCATCAAAGTCCAAGTTAGCCTGGTTAGTTAGGCTATCTCTAAGCACAAAGTAGTGCTAAGTAAAAGTGTCCTGCAATTAGTCCATGTTGCATGGAAGCTTTTGCTGTTTGATTACGAATGTAGGCTTAAACATTTCAGCAGTGTAGAATAATCAAAATGCCATTTTCAATGATTAGCTTAAAACATTTGACGGATATTCATGGCGAACAACTACATATGTTCTGAATCTGTATGTTTTCAAGAATCTGTAATAGGTTGTCAGCTGTCACATAATTAAAGACAACATTAGTTTTCCAAAACATTATGTACCTGTCATAAACAGACGTGTTTGAGATTTTCAAAGAGATATATATATATATATATATATATATATATATATATATATATATATATATATATATATATATATATATATATATATATATATTTCCCCCAATTCCAGTAAATGTCTATATGTCAGCCTGATGTGCTTGGTGAATTCTGAAGATTTCTATAGGACATGGTCTTTATAGACTTTTAACAACAATAACAAAAGCTTGACTGTTGGATGCATCAACAGATTGGAAAACAGTGCACTCGCTTGTGCCTTGCTCAAAAACAATATAGATACTCCTTGGAGACCTTGTGAGCCAATCAGGATTTTGTTATTGTTTTTTGCATCTTCAGGCACTTCAAGTTGCTCAACAACAGCAACAGCAGTGTGGGGAGAAGTCCCAGAAGAGTGGAGAGAAGGATCCAGAAACGCAGGTAGAACTATATGGTCTGATTAATGCGCAGAACACAAACACACCTGCAAACAAATGTGATGGTGTTTGTATCAGTACACTCAGCTATCTGGCTTATAAGATACTTTGAAGGACAAATGCATAATAAAAGCAGTTATTTAAAGCAGAATCTTTTTCTATTAACAGATTTGTTTTATGTAATAAATTTTTTTCTATCTTTTTATTTAATTGTGAGATGTTTATACACATGTAAACTATAAAGCCTCATTGACAAAACTATCACTGACCATTTTCAGTTTGAGCGAGAATGAATGGACTGAAGTGAGAGCTTAGCATGTGACTGGACAGCTAAACTGAGGTTGTGCTCTTTGGCAGCGTGTCATTGGTGGATGGGGGGAGAGGGGGTGTGAGTCAGGATGGGTTGGGCAGTTGCATTCACGCTGGGTGAACACTGCCTCTACTACTCTTGCTAGTATTAAAACAACATTGGTACTGCTTGACATTCTGCCTTTAATACCAATGGAATTAACCAGGTTTGTGCAAGGCTTATTATCATTGGCTCCTTTTTTGTTTATCTGTGGTCTTGTTGCATATATTTGCCTCAGCTTTGTGTATGGATATGTGAATGAGGCACAGACCTTAACTACAAACTACAAGTTGTGTCTCATAAAGGTTTTATTGTTTGATTGTTTGTAATCTTACATCTTCTTAAAGCTGGCTGTTAAGTGCTAAATGTGTTAAATGAGGAGTGTTACTTGTTTAGTTTATTGTGTTAAGTCTGTGTGGGCAGGAAATAACTTCATTTACTGTTTGAAAATGAGTGGGATGCTGAGCAGGCGCTCACCGCATTATGTTACAAAACCATCATGGATCGTGGACTGTAATTGAGTTGTCTACTTCAGGGAAACATTGATATTTTTTCCCTTTTATTCTCTAATGTCACGAGGGAGTGTTGAACTAAATAAAAGACATGGGGTCCATGATATCTGATCTTTGATTCTATGTTGTAATGCTAGAAGGTTTTCTCATTCTGTTTTGCTGTCCACATCCATAGAGAAATCCACTCTTGGTGTTTTGTTTTTTTTAAGAGCTGTTTTAGCAGAGCTGCAGTTGTTGGCTGGTTCTGTTTCTTTTTGTTTTTTTTTCTCCTCTGTGTCTGCTTTTCATATTTACCCAGATGCAGAGTAAAGGAAAGAATGTTATTTTTACTTTGGGCGGGGAACCTAAACCAGAAATGTTCAAGGTATTGAGGGCAATAACAAAGGGCCGTATTTGTTTTTGGATGGTTGAAGCCTGTTGATTTATGGGCTGTGTTTTCAGAAGCTCTCGCTTGTTGACATGTGCTCACTCATGGGGAGTTGGTTCTCTGACACACTGGCAAGAACAATAACAACAACAAAAACGGTGTTTGGACTTGTCTGTCGTCATGGAGACAACACTCATCAGTGTTCTCTGAGACGGTAAAAGGAGAATTATTTACATTAATTTGACAGAGGGCTCAGGTTTGGCTGAGAGACTGCCAAGAGCTGTAGTCTTTTTAGAGGCATACCAAACTTCTCTTTGCTGAGGGTTTACTGAGAGATATTTTCTTTAGTTGTTTATTATTTGAATAATGTTCAGGATGATTTGTGCCATTATTAGACATTTTCAGCAGTGTGTGCACATGTCCTCCCACACAGTACACGAACACCCGCACAGATAGTGTGGGAAAGAAGTGTGTGTGTGTGTGTGTGTGTGACAGTCAGCTGTTATATTTCACTCATGGCTGCAGTGACATGGTCCAGTGCCATGTTTACTTGAAGCACAACACAGCCGGCTTTACTGGAACCCCTTGTTTGTTTGTGTTGCAGAGCCTTAATTAAAATGCAATCTCCAGTTTTGTTTTTACAGTTGCTGCGTACCCTGGTGGATGTATTATTTATATGGATCCGTAAATGTGACTTTAATTATTCTGTTTATGTTTGTTGTAAACAGTTTTTAAAAAGCTGTGTGCGTGTGTGTGTGGCTTAAGCAGCAGTAATTGCTTGAGGCCAAGTGATGCATGCTAACTCATTTTGAAGTCTGTACATTTATTGAGACACCACTCTCTCTTGTGGGTATTAGTGTTTTTGTGTTTTCTTTTGTAGCTGTTTTAATGCAAGTTCTTTGAACCCTTGTCAGCAGAAGTGGAAATGAATAATGTATTTGTCTTCTTTACTTTTTTTGTCTCACACAACTGTGTTTAAATTATACATGTGCATGGTGTCTGGAATGAGTAGCCTAGTTTGAATTTTTTTTTTTTTGTTTCCCTTTTTTTCCTCAATTTGGGTCTGGGGAATTTACAGCACCGTAGAGGGAACCTCATAGTTTTTTTCTGAGATGTTTGTTTGTTTGTTTATGTAGTCTTGTTGATGTTTATGGTTAAAACTCTGAGAACTTCAACTATTCCCTGAATGCCTGAACTCTGAGAAGTAGACCGCCTTCTGTGGCCTTCTGTTGTTTTGCATTCTGAAGTGTCAAGGTATTTCTTTGTATTGTTGAAAAAAGGACAAAGAACAGTGTAAATCTCCTACCCCGCCTTATAGGGACCTCCAACACAAACGCTGAGATGTGTCCCACAGGGGTTTTAGGCTCAAGTCCTAGCCACATTATATCTTGTCTTTGGTGCAGGATTTTCATAGGGTGCAGTGGATTGTGTTCTCACAGGGAAGGAAGAGCATGGTGCGCCTCTCTTTATTGTTCTTTTGGCCATTTCGATGTCTGCACGCTTGTTGGCTATGCTTAGCGTTCACCTGCAACAGTACTGAGTTGTGCAGTGTTTCACTGGTAGCTAGAAAATCAGACAATTTTCATCTAAAGGAAGAGCATGTTTCTGGCCTTTACCCCCCACGTTCTTTTGTTTAAAAATAAGAATTTATTAATGAAAAACAAATACTCTGTGTATTAGGGCTGTGAAAACAGCCTTTCAGCTGTATATTCACTAAAATAGGCTAAAATGTTGGGTAATTTTTAATGGTGCAACAGTTTGGAGCTATTTTTGGGAGATTTGATTGTAAAATTATGTGTCCTGTTTTTTTACTCGGCCACCAACATTCTTCAAATGACTTGGAGAAAAGCACATTAGTCCTCATCTTTGCAGGTTAATCGCGTAGTAAAATTGAGGTAATGAAATAACTCACACACACAAGTGCCTTGCTATGCTAATAAAGACCTCATTCTTTTACTGTGAAGTTTTAAAAACAGAATCAGAATCATACCAAATACAAAGAATCAAGTTGTGGTGAAATTGAGAAATATATTATTTATTATTATGTGTTTCATACTTTCTTGAAGAATCATAATTGAAAGTTTTTTAGGTTAAATATATTTACATCCCTAGTTTATATAATTAATGGTCCATAATGGTGGTGTTTGTAAATATACCTCTTACACGTTCAGCTATATGAATTGTATCAATATTTTTGTTCAGCTTGATGTAAATGTTTTCCAGAAACAACTGAATGTTTGCTGAGGCCTTTGGTAGCTTAGTTTGAAGACGACTATAATATTATTACAAAATGAAATAAACAAACAGTAATACTTTATATAACTATATATTAAACTGTATACACCAAATGTAGCTTTTCTTTGTCAGGCCCCCACAAGTACAGGTGCTATTTGCCACCAAATAACCTGCGAAAAGAAAAGAAGACCTTAATCTTTACTTAGCATTCTGTTAGTCAGCAATAGTAGTAGCATACCATGATTACCAATATATGCACAAGCCTACATTGTTGAGGTGAGAAAAATTCAAATTACATTACCCTGCTCATCCCCACACTTTGTTCAGTAACCTCATATATAGTACATCTTGTTGTATACACTACAAATAATTGTTTGTCCCTCAAACTTACTTTGACTATAGCTTTTAATATTATGATGTACTAAGGCCATTTGGATACAACCTACTTGCCTTTGAGAGATTATTTAAACTGTTGGCTGAACAAGCTGTGTATTCTGCAGGTGCCTGTATCATTGGCGATGATGACACCTCAAGTGGTCACACCTCAGCAGATGCAGCAAATTCTCCAGCAGCAGGTCCTGAGCCCCCAACAACTTCAACTGTTACTGCAACAACAGCAGGCTGTAATGTTACAACAGGTATAGATATAAATATGGCCCATTCAAACCCTTCCTTTTTCTCAACTTCCAGTATGATTAGAATAAATGATATTTTCCACACACTTCTCTCTACTGAGTATGAATTATGTAATGAAATCTTGTTTATATCGTGGCTGTGGTGCAGCAACAGCTGCAGGAGTTCTACAAGAAGCAGCAGGAGGATCTCCATCTGCAGCTTATCCAGCAGCAGCAGCACACTGGCAAACCCAGCAAAGAGGTATGACTCCCAAGTGCACTGCAAGTGTCAGCACTGAAGAAGTCTCAGATTACATGCAATTCTAATTGTCTCTGTCTCTATTGTGAGTCGCTACTGCCTTGTGGGGCTTAATATATAAAATGAGCGACTTCGGGCTTTCAGTTAACAGCCCTGGTTGGTGTAGCCTACAGCTCTTAAATCCTCAATGTGTTGCCACTGATTAGTCGCATATGTGCCAAGTGCTAGTTTTTGCGGTACTAAGTGTGATTGTGTGTTGTGTGAACATCCTCTCCAGCAGCAGATGATCGCCCAGCAGATGGCTGTCCAGCAGCAGCTCCTCTCCCTCCAGCAGCAGCATCTGCTCAGCTTGCAGAGGCAGGGCTTGCTGACGCTCCCTCAGGCCACAGCACTCGCCTCACTTCCTCAAAGTAAGAACTGGCATACTTTGTTCCCTCATTCATTTTGATTTTCATTCTTTTTTTACAACACTTACAAGACAACACTTAATAAGCTTAATTATGAATGTAGTGTGTATTAGCTGTGTATAAAAGCATCTTGATTGATTTCACGAGATGAGAAGGTATATTGCTTTTGGAAATGCAGTAAAATAAAGGGTGTGCGTGCTTTGGATGAAATTTGTTGGTGATTGCATTGCATTATCGTACATTGCAGTATGATAGATGTGACTGTGTTGTTATCGGCGGTATTTAAGATAAATGTTAATTTTATGTTTAGCAAAATTACTGACTAACATGCTTGTAGTTTAGGCAGCCGTATCGACAGAGATGAACAAATGGCAAAAAGAATATTGCTGTTTCTGTTACTGTAGGTTTAGCTGCTGCCTTGGTTTTTAAATTAGCTGGTTATTCCTACAAACATGACATTATGGGTCTATATCTGCATTATAATTATGACTTTCAAATGTTTAAGGACATGTTTTGTACTGGTTTAGCCCAGTCATCAATTTAACCTGCGCTTAAGATTTTCAATTAAATCTATGTTTCCACAGGTATGCTTTCTCCTGAGCTGCAGCAGCTGTGGAAAGAAGCCACCGAGGGTAGATCGGAAGAAAAGAGCAGAGGTGACAAATCACCCTCTCCCCCTAAACCCCCTCTCCTCAACCAACACCCCAGCACCAACGGACACCATGCACCCCGTCCTGTCAGGAGAGAGAGGTACGGTTACTGCTAACCAGTTGTCAATTTTGCACCATTCTTGAATATTGCTGATAAATGTTTTTACTAAGTGTGATTTTAGTCCCTTTAGGTGCATCATCTTTTTTCTGCTTGGTATTTCAAGCATTTGAGGTGCACCATTTAAAAACCAGTTAAGCAACTATTATCAGGTGTATGATGTTTTCACTAGGACTGGGCGTTGACACTCATTTCAAGTTAGGGTGAAGTTGTTTTTGTGGCTGTGTGAAACTTTTTTGGATATACTAATTTGTACCCTGCAGGCCTGCTGATGTCTGCTATCAAACCACATGCATGTATTCACATGCGTTGCTTTTCACAATAGCTGAGGTCCAAATCTGTGTTAGGATGTTCGGATTCTTAAGTGATCTTATGTGTCTGTTGTGGATATGGTGGGTCCTGCATTAGGGATGCACCAGTGAGAAATTTCTGTGCTGATGCAACAACAAATATGCCTTATTTGGCTGATACAGACATTACAATAATAATTATCACTGATAATTTTGAAAGTTAATATTATGTTTAGGGTTTTGCATGACTTTGTATAGCTATTTTACCTTTTTAATCAGACATTTCTCAACATTGTGTGGTTTTAAAAATAAGAATTCCTAAAATAAGAAAGCAGGATTTGCAGCCATTGGTGTCTACGTTATTTTGCTTGTGGTGGACCTGAAGTTCAAACTTGTCTTTGCTTGTAGTGAAACAGCTAAATTAAGTACAGAGGCACAGCTAAACAAATTAACTGACTAAACCTCAACAAGCCTGAAAACAAGTCTGTTTTCTGTCAGATTTTGTGTCACTAATTCACTTCGGTGGCCATTCAAAGGAAATGTCTAACACCCAGCAAAGGCCAGAGTGGAGTCTACAAGAAGGGAAATTCCCACTATACATGCTTCGACATGCGTGCAAGCTAATAACGAGATGCAAATGATGTGTTTTAATTATTGACCCTAATTACAATATTGGTTGGTTTAATAAAAAACACATTTTTGGCTTATATAATAACATATGATATGATATAATATGATATTTATGATACATTGTGCATCCCTAGTGTTAAACGGACTGTTGTAGTTTAATAATTAATGTAATATTGGACTGATATTTTAACAGTCCATGGTATGCAAATAAACACTGACAAAATCAGCGTGTGTTGTGGGCTTTTTCATGTTATATTTTGTTTACAGCAACTATTTTGTGGATTAGATTTTCCACAAACGTTTAGATTTTCGTTTGTGTTAAGCTGCTGAAAGGCAAAACACAATAGCAAAATTGCATTAAGTAAAGGAGATTCTAAAAGTATAGCAGATTTAATCTATTGTTTCTATATTTCTATATTTTGTAAGCATTTAAATATATATATTTATTGACCCACAATTTTTATATTTGTGCACCTCTTGTTTTCATTACATTACAGTGCAGTAACTCATGTATTTGCATATAAAATATATATTTATATATTTACACCAATAAAATACATTCCCATTTGAAGTGTTTACCACAGTTACTATCGGTTGTGTTTTGAGTTTGGAGTAAAGCCTAGAAGTTATTCCAGGGCCCATTATGGCTAATTGTTATTGTGTTGCGTGTCCTCGGATCCCCCTCTACTCCGTGCTGCCTTACTTGTTTTGCTGAGCTGTGATGGGTGATATTAGTTCAGGGTGAACGCTCAAGGACTACGTGGTCAGTTTCATGTGTCATGTAAATTCCTCGCCGGCAGAGAGGCGCCTGCAACTAAAACCTTAAGTGCATCCAGTGGCACCATAGAACAAGCCCTCACCCACCTCTTAGGGAAGATGGAGACATGCTGTCGTTTATTTTCACCCTCACCCTCCTTTCTCTTTGTCAGAGCAGCAGCACTGCATGACCAATCACAAGTGTTAACTCTTCTTACATATGTCAGTTATGAAGAGATGTCTGAAGAAAGAGTCTTATAAAATGGTGTAGATTAATGTCTATGCAGGTAAAAGATATCAAATCCTGTGGCAGAGGGTGTAACCCAGTTGGAGCAAGTCCATCAGCCAGTTTACAGCTTGTTGTTTGTACGTCTAGGTTGGTGTTTCAGAGCATCATCTGCTTCAAAGAACAAATAACTCTGTGAACATGTTTTATTGCATTTGCATTTTGTTTATTTGCAAAAATCTGCTTTAATTTGTTTGTCAAATTTGCATCATCTGTGACTACAGGATGTGATGTGTGTGTGTGTGTGTGTGTGTGTGTGTGTGTGTGTGTGTGTGTGTGTGTGTGTGTGTGTGTGTGTGTGTGTGTGTGTGTGTGTGTGTTGGAGAGTGTGCCACTAGTCATAATTGAATATCTAGAACATGTCAAAAATAAAGTACTCTTCAGTTTCATATTCCAGCATTATAGTAATACTCTTCCCCCTTTGTTGTGAGTAAAATACACATATTATTTAGAAATGCCAGATGGGAAGTAAATGCCTCCATTTAGAGTTGTTTGTTTGGACTATGTTTACATGTAGGGCCAAGGACTTCTTCCTTTTAATTGGTAATTCTTAAATCACTTGAATTAATGAATTCTTAAGTGTTGATCTGTTTTGGAAAATTAATTGCTGTTCTTGGTTAAAACGTGCTCTTCTAGCACTACTAAATAGGATTGCACAATAATATCTGAATTATATCAGTATCGGCAGATGCTCTCCCTGCATCCCTACAAGGTTAGTTTGTGTACTCAGAGTACATAATGATCCATGTGAACAGTTAATAAAGAATAATTGACTTAATTTTACCAGAGACTCTCTAAATGTTACTCATTACTTATCAATAGTATATGTAGTGTACATTTGAGTGTGATAGTGTAGATACTAAAACGTGATGCTTTATTCACTCTTTAAAGTACTGTTGAAACAAGAATTTTTTAAATGGCAAAAAGGGGATGTAAATTCTAATTATCTGTTTATATCAGTTTTAGTTACATTTATACAGCAAATCCAAACATTTGTGTGGTGGTGTAGAGGTAATAAAATAAAATAGCTAATTTTATTTACTTAAAATTTGTCCTGTTTTATCTCTTCAGAAATTTGCCTATAAGAGAGCAGGCTGGCTCAGGCACTGGATGAACGGACGGTTTGGGTTTTTTGCTTTGGTGTTTTACAATAAAAAAAGAAGCAGTCCCATTGTGGTCAGCGTTAAACAGACTGTGATTTGTATAGAATGAATAGGACAACCTAGTTTAAGCAAAATGGAATACAGCCTGTGGGGAATTTGTCTGTTAGCTTAACCTAATAATAGGCAATTCAGTTGTTCTTGGATGTGATCCATCTGTTTCACTAAGTATTTATGATTGAGTGATGACTGAAAGAACAGTTTGCAATTCCTGCAGTCACAGTAAACTGTGTATTTCTGGTTCCCAAAAAAGAGAGGGCCTGCACTGTCCTACAAAAGAGGGATCAGTCTGGCTGTGTCTGAATAGTCGAATGAAACATTTTTTTTTTCCTATTTGCTTTTCTTGATTTTGTCTGATGTGGTAATCCACGTTTATCCACATGTTAATCCACATGCTCTACCAGTATGTTTAGTGATGCTATGGACTATAGATTACGGTTGCACTGAGGCAAACAGAAGGGTTGGTTTAATTTTAATTTCTTTTTACACGCCAATGCTCGTTTACTTTGTGGGACAATTTCATGACTAATGGACCGAAAGAAACGCTCCAAAATAGCTTGGAAAAACTGACTTCCATTGAAAGTAAAGATTTTTTTTGGCCTGATGTTTTTGGCCTTTCCTGTAAAGGTGCAATTTTGGAGATGCTTGTTTTTTTCATTGGACAACGACGATATATATAGATATATTAGAAATGAGGGAATGCTCATTCTTGTTTTTAGTACTGCATTATTGTATACTAACTGTCCTTTTTGTGTTGTAGTTCACAGGAGGCTCAGTCTCAAAGCAGTCATCCACTCTACAGCCACGGTGTGTGCAAGTGGCCTGGCTGTGAGGCTGTGTTAGGAGACTTCCAGTCATTCCTCAAGTGAGTCCAGACTTCTCTGTATGTGTATTATGAAGAAGTATAAACTGGGCATTCAGCAGTGAACGACCTGAAACTATTTAACAGGCGCTACATAAGAACCCAGTTTTGTTGAAGCCGACTGGTTGATTATTGTATGTTTATTATTGTATAACCTAAAACTAAAACATTAACAGAATGATGGGCATATACAGTAATGTGAAGCTACTGAAGATTTTATATCCTGAAGCTCACACAAACATATTTACCACTTAGTATACTTAGTACCATGATCAGAGCAACTTATTGTACATGTATAGTTTTGAAAGCTGTTCTTCTATGATTTTGTGCAAACATATTTAGTGTCCTTACACTGTCTCTTAGAGAACATGGGCATTTTTTTAGTTTCTATTGTCCTCTTGAAAAGTGGTCCTAAACAGTGTCTTTGGCTGTGGGCTTCATTTTTATCCATTGCACTTTTAAAATGTCTTGCGTGCAATGTAGAAACATTTGTTAACTTGAGTGATAAAATAAATGAACAATAATAAAGAATAAAACAGTTCCTGTTTTCATAAGTATTATAATAAAAGTATAATATGTAAAGACAATATAAATTATAAATATCACATGTGATTTTAAACATATATCCATCATATATTAGTCCTTTCTTTCTTGAGCGCTGCAGAGTAACAGACTAAAGTGATCTATGAACCTTGTTTACTTTTAAAGGGTTGTTTCTTATTTGTGTGCTTGGTGGCTTAAAGGCCATTTTTTTTCTACTATTCTTTTCATTCTCGTCTTTTTGTTTTTTTCTGCATGCCTTTCTGACTTGTGCTTTCTCTTTTTTTCCTCATTGTTTCTCCTTTTCTTTCCTCTTGCCTTGCTTTGCCAACTCATTCCAATATTTGTGTTTTTCTCCTTTTTCTTCTTTAATGCTCTTGCACTCTCTCGTCCTCTCTCTCGTCCTCTCTCTCTTTCTCTCTCTTTCTCTCTCTCTCTCTCTCTCCCCCTCCCCTGTGGTGATGGTGTAGCGGTGGGGCCCCTCAGGGTTGAGCTCAGCTCTCTGTGATAAACAGTGTACCCATGGTGATCCTGGCCATCCCTCCCAAAACAAACAACAGGAGGATGTTTATCTGTGCCCCCTCCACTAACCCTGACCCCTGCTCCCACTCTCCGGCCCCGCCCTGCCTATTGCCACAACACTGTCTTTGTTCTGCAGCTCAGCTCTCAGCCAGGCTATTAAAAACATGCTCTGAACTACCACAGATCATCCTGTGCTCTGCAGTAGCTCTGAAGAGTTTGTGTGGTACCGTTTTTGTTGTTCCCTCCTGGTGCTTTACACGCAGAATAGTTTAAAAGAGGTGCAGCAGGTTTCTCTTGAAGGAAGATCATAAACAAGACTGTAAATTGTGATTGTGTTTGAAATAGTTGTACTGAACTCTGTTTGCCCTCTTTACAGCTTAAGGAGCTGTAAATAATTGGAACGGGCTGTAGTACTGCAGTGTTTGTGTTTTGGGTCTGTTCCTGATTTCATTGTTTCATTTTGGGTGTCCTGTTTAAAAACCCATGTCATTAATTATGTAGAGATTTTGCACTCTGTGATTTCTCAGAGTGCCTGTGATATGGCTTTTATTTAAATTGAGCTCTGGAGCTTTTTGCACCAGCGATCAAAGCATGGCCTTCTTATTATTCATTACCTATGTCATAGCTATATTTTTCAACAGTTGAACAGGTTGAGTGAGCTGCCCCCTACTGCTCAAGGTCATTAACACAGCAGTTTAGCGAGCACTTACAGCTCAAGTTTTCTTAGTCATATATATATATATATATATATATATATATATATATATATATATATATATATATATATATATATATATATATATATATATATATATAGTGTCTGTATTGTATATCTGTATATGTATGTATGATGTTTGTACATATATGTATGTATAAATTTTAAATATTTTGTTGTTGCAGGCATTTAAACAGTGAACATGCGCTGGATGATAAAAGCACCGCTCAGTGCAGAGTTCAAATGCAAGTCGTTCAGCAGCTTGAACTACAGGTGCGCTTTTATCATTGTACTGGTGAATTTTCACTGGGATTGTAAATGTTTTTTGTTTGTTTGTTTTGTGACCTTGCTGGCAGTCGGTACAAACTAGCATTTAGTGTTACTTGCGCTGTTTTTTTTTTTGTTGTTGTTGGTTTTTTTTTTCATTCATACTTTAGTGTTGGTAAATTGCATTTTACTCTGCAGTCAGTATTATTCACATTCTTTAAATAGAGATTTCAGATACATCAGTCTGTTCACTACACATGCAATCAAATGTTCTAAAGGAATATTTAGGAAGCAGCTACAAAGGTTTGAATGTCTGGGACGTAATGTAAGCAAATGATACATTTTTGTGCCTGCTTTGTTTGTGTTTGCAAAACAGCTAGCTAAAGACAAAGAACGCCTCCAGGCCATGATGGCCCACCTCCATGTCAAAGCTACTGAGCCTAAACCAACCCCACAGCCGGTAAGTATGCCAGCTAAACACAGTTGCCACCAAGATTCTGGGTTTCTCCCCGGTACTTTGAAGGCTTTTAATCTCAGTTGGTGACAGACCTCCTTTTTGGGTGGGAAGTTATGTTTGCATGCATTTTCTGACAATGGAAATTCCCACTGCTGCAAACAAGTGTGTTTTAATTGTTTATTTGCAGAACAAATACTATAATGTTTCATATGGACTACATCAGCTGTGATGTTCAGATAGATTGAGAGTATCATTGACTGATGAAACAGTGAGCACACTTAAGGAACATTCTGATCCCATGAAATTGGCAGGATTTGTAAATTTACATAAAGCTTCACAAATAGACGGCATGACAGCCACAGCTCAGAAGTAAACAATCCCAGATGCTGGTTGGCAGTGGGCACTGTCTGTCTGTGCTAGATTCAGACTCTGTCTTAAGTCTGTGTGGCACCTACATTTGTTTACCACGTACAGTCCACTGAAATGGTTTATAGACTGCAGTGGTTGTATTGGCAAAAGGTGCTTGTTAGACCTGCAGGCGAGATCAGTTAGTTTCTTGTTGTCTGTGTTTATTCAGTGACATTACTGTCTTGCCACAATTTATGTGAAATGTATTTTTTTTCTTTTCCATTTTTTCCACAATCACAATGAATTGCCCATTTCATCTAACATTAACATTAAGTCATGTCTCTGCGCTTCAACTGAAGGTTTTGTCTTTGTGCATGTGCGTCCTAAAAGGTGAACTTGGTTTCCAACCTCACTCTTGCCAAGGCAACTGTTCCCAAGACCACTCCTTCTATGAGCCTTTCCCAAAGTGCCACGGCCCCGTCCACACCCCTCACGCCGCTGGCCCAGACTCCCACTGTCATCATCCCCACTAGCCTACACGGTGTGGGCCCCATTCGCAAACGCTACTCTGACAAGTACAACATGGCCATGGACCAAGGTTAGAGAAGGAATGTCTTGTGTAGAACAATATACATTTAAAACCACTGGCACCTTTCAGTGAGTCTTGTTATATTCTTACAGCTGTTGTATTTTTAATTAGATGTTTTGTACTAGTACATGTTTAGATGCAGAGCATCCATTAAAAAAACAGAAATAGTTCTGCCTTTAGTGTAGTAGCTTTGTAAAACATAAAATGTACACAAATGTCCACTTACTATAGATGATGTAAGTCAGCCTTGACATGTTTGAAGTCGGAATATTGCTTCTGTCAGGTTTAGAGCTGGTGCTACAAGGCTAGCATTGCTAACAAACACTAGCAGTCCATGATCAAGTTTTTTCCATATAGATATGAACAAAACGTCTTTTAAACTGCTTCACATAGACTTGTCCCATATGTGATAAGAAAAATTTTGTTACTTGATCTGCTAAAACTTGGCCGATTGACTATATCTTTAGCAAGTGAAAAACTTCAACTGTCGCTTAAACTTTTTCATTCTTTTACGAGTTCTGTCGCATTTTGCCAAGTCTTTTTTCACCTTTTAGATATTGTGCAGAATAAGGAGTTTTATCTGAGTGCTGAAGTCAGACCACCATTTACATATGCAGCTTTGATAAGGCAGGTAAGGAGCACCTGCCAGACTCTGGCCTTTTTGTAAGATCATGTGATGTTTTGGCGTATAGGATTAATACTTATATGTTTGTAAAATGTGTGCAAGCTCCATAATTTGGTTTAAAGCATTGAGGTGCAGAACTATATAGGACACTAAACTAATGTGTATTTTTTTTTTTTTTTTTTTACAACCCCCCCAGGCAATTTTTGAGTCTCCAGAAAAGCAGCTAACACTAAATGAAATTTATAACTGGTTTACTCGGACCTTTGCATATTTCAGACGCAATGCAGCAACATGGAAGGTAAACAGTACATCTTTTTCATTCCTTTAGTATCAGGTTTCTTGAGATTACTCCAAAAGGTTTTCTTTCTTAAATATACTTCTTATTCAAAAAAAATCTAGCTCAACAGTTTGCACTGCATATATAAGACTTACTCTGTGTAAGACATAAAATGGCTCTGGTTTCCCTGCCTCTGCAACACTCATACAGTTGGCACAAATCTGCACATGTTTTGGGTTAGCATTGAGATTAGTGATTCTAGGAACACCTTGTCTATGTTTGTCTATGTCTATTTTTTGTTGAGAATAATCTGTTTGTTTGTAGACAGTGATCATAGTTTCACCTTCAGACTAGATCAAATACATGTCATTTGTGCTTGTCTGTTTGCCAGACCATTATTTTAAAATAATTTTTTTCTTGCCCTTGATGTATAGAATGCGGTTAGGCATAACCTCAGTCTCCACAAGTGTTTTGTGAGAGTAGAGAATGTGAAGGGAGCCGTTTGGACTGTGGATGAGTTGGAGTTTCAGAAGAGGAGACCTCAGAAAATCACTGGGTAAGCTTACAAAGTTCGTATTTCATCATTGAAAGTAATTGGATATGCTTTTATTCTGCAGTTGATTTCTCTTATTTTTCATATTGTTCATATTGTTTTTTTATTATACTTTTATACCTGTTTTTAAATTTTTGTAGATCACCCTCTATTGTGAAGAACATCCAGTCAAACCTTGGCCAAAGCCCTGCCCTGTCTGCTCTGCAGGTAAAGAACCATAAAACTGGCAGCAGAAAAGACAACCCAAATAATCAAACAAACAGATAAAGTGACTTAGTACGAGAAGCTTTTTCTTTGCCTTTCTTTAAATAGTTTGTTGGTACATTTGCAGTCTCTTACACAGGAAAAAAAAATCAGTTGTTGCCAAGTTAGCTTGTGTTTAATTTGAGACAAAACATTTATTCTATATGGTTTAAATCTATACTGTGACCATCAAAACCATCAGTAATACATTTGTTTTATAATATTTTAAACTTTTTAGAAACTCCATCACTGATTCACACAAAATGGACATTAAATGATAATCTCTTTAATCTGCAGCAACAGTTCCAGTAGAAATATCAACATGTTGCAGACCAGTGACCCCATGCTAGTAGAGTGAAAGTTGGATTAAAGTGGTATTACAAACAGCATTGTGTAATGTATGTTGTACCCCCCTAGGCTGCGATGGTGGACAGTAGCCTACCGCAGTACAGCTCTGCCTCTTTGGGAGGCTCCACTCTGAAGGCCCTGGCCAATGCTATGCATGAGGAGATGATTGCTCATGAGCACGAGGATGGCTCCCATAGTGACTCCAGCCTGGAGCTATCCCCCGTGTCTGCTCTGTAAGTGACCGATCACTTAACCACACTCTGCTAAGCTTTGCTCAGACCATATTTGTATGAATTTAATTAGGATGACACACAAGTGACTTGTTTATCTACCAAATAACTTCAAGATGTTTGTTCAGGTGGTTGTGTGTACAGTAGAGAAGTCAGGCACTGTTGTTGGGTTACTTGAATTAGTTTTGGATCACAAAGCTGAGTCAAACTCACTCCAGGTTTTATTCCCGTCTAGTGGCGTTAGGGGTGGTAACATTGGGTTCATGTGCAGCTGTTGTAAAGCAACCGTTTCTATTGCCAATATTTTTTTTGGGGACATATAGAATATTTCATAAGGTTTATCTTTCTGGTAGTCAAACGGTTAGAAAACCTTACTAAACATTAAACAAAATATTACATTACTAAAACATTACTTAACCCAGTCTGCATTTCTATACATGATGTTCTCAGTACTAAAAGAACTTCATTCATTACAAAGTGAGCATGCTGAGGCCTGTTAAACTGGATTTAGTTTTAGTCATTCTAGTTGTAGCTGTTTTATTATCACTTACCCCAATTCCTAGTGGATGTTCATTGGCTGTATATGCACAGGCACCATGCTGGAATGAAAGTTGAGCAGATGGAGGGAGAGGACATTGAATGCTCGATGTCTCCAGATACAGCAGAAGAGCACAGTCCAGATATGGATCATGACCTAGATTTTCCTGAAGACCACGACCTGCAGCCTGCACGCTCAACGGCCTTTTCCTGAAGTCCAGCCATTCCACAGCCAGTTCTGACTGGACTTCAAGCATTTAACTGAAGTCCCGTATTGACAGCTAAACAATGTACCAGCAGACTCTGAGAATTGTTTCACAAGGAGTTCAGTTCACACTTATTCAACTTGGGAACAACTGTTATTTATTCTTTGGAGCTACCTGTTGTTTTTGTATGCAATGGATTGACCTCAGCGGTACTAAAGGGCTCCACTTTGTAGAGGTAATGCATTGTAAAAGTTAGCCCATAGACTAGCAGAAAATGTTGAGGAGGGGCTGTTCAGCTATTGAATGTGTGTCTTGAGTATACACTTAAAATAAGCACTACACCATCTGGGTTGACTACATGCAGAACCTACTCGCTTTGATCAGGTGATTCATGTTACGGTTATTGCAAATATCATGTTGACACTAGAAGCATCTAGAACCAGTGTTGCCGTAGAATGTGTAGAAACTCTGGGAACTCCAAGTCACAATGCTTATGAGTCTTCTCACATCTGCTATGTACTAAACTATGTTTAGTCCAAGTTTAATCACCACTGCCTCAAATACTATGTGGTTAGTCACTGTTTTGGGTCGTGTATGGCCTTAAATATGGGTCTGCCCATTAGTTATAGGTCTGCTCACTGAAATTGTGAATGTCCTTTTTTTTTTTTTTTTTACTTTCCTTTTTTTTGTTTCAATTTCATGGTAGAACCAAAACCAAAGGGGAACATTTTATAACCAGCACTTGATGATGAATGTTTTTTCTAATTATTAGTTTGATTTTTTTTTCCCACTGTTTGTACAGAATGTTACTGAATCAAATTGCTTAGAAACACCATCACAACGAAGTGAAGATTTGTTTCCTTCATTCAGTTACTAACATTGAGCTAAACCAAAAGTTGCTGTACTATGTGTGGAGCAACATTTTGTCTAGTTTTGGTAGGTATCTTTTCCCAATTGTAGATAGAAGATATCAACAACAGTTACCAAAGATTGTGAAAGTAAAAATGCTTTTTATGCTATGTACTTTGTTTACATTGTCCCTTTTGATATACCCATAACGGAAATGTTTTCATTACAGTTGCGTTGGGACGCTGTAGACCGATGTCCAACACTTTGCATGAATATGTAATGTTTAATCATGGATGGACATAAAGAAAAAGTACACGATGAGGCAACATGGCTTCATATTTTCATCTTTTGCAGAAACAAAAAAAAAAAACTTCACTCATGTATAAGTCACAGGCAAAAAAAAAGACAGCAGTGGATCTTCTACATGGGTAGTGTAGCCTTCACTGTTTGATTGGGAGTTAAACTAGAGCAAACCACCTTGTGTTCACCCCTACACATTCTCCAGTAGTTGCTGTGGTCATGCTAAATGAGCAATATGGATTTGTTATTAGATGACATCACCTTGTAACAGAAAAAAAGGGCTAGAATTCCAACAAGGTGGTTCCTGTGGGAAAGAGTTCCTCCCTCTGGCATGTACTTTAGGTTTCATAACTGCAGACTTCAGATTTTTATTTTTTTTTTTTTTTTGGAAATAAAGGCATCTGAAGGCTAGCAAGCAGCTCGCCAACATTTAGACCACTTCCTAAGAACTATAAGCTGATCAGATCAGCTTGCCCGAAAACTGTAAATGAATAAATCTATTAAGTAAAAAAGGGGAAAAATTGCAAATGGACGCCTAGTTTGGTACCACAACTTTACATTTTTATTATATTCTTCTTTTGTGCTTACACTGAAAAAATAGCATATAGTTTTCTTTAAAAAAATCCTTTTCATATAAATGTCTCCTTCCACAAAGTCTTTGTTTTACTTTCCAAGTCAGCTGCATGTGAGAATATATTACTACATACAAAGATCAACGAGGAAACACAGAATACAATATATTAAAGCTGTCAGACACGTTGTCTTTCTATCTCTTTAAAAAAAAAAGGAAAATAGCTCGTTGATACACGCAGACGAAATACATGAAACGTATGAAAACGTTTTGAAAGACTGAGTAAAGCTTATAAATACAAGAGTGCTCAGCGAAGGGCTTTAGTTAAGTAGAAGCTTTGACTTTCATTTTTTGCATTAACATCGTCGTTCTTGTTAACACGAAATACAAGCTTTACGGGCGGAGAAAGTTCCCCTGCTAGTCTTCGTAGGTTTATTATAATAGAATAAAATGTCCCACTACACGTGATAGCAGAGATTAAACATCGTCTGGATGAGGTTAACTGAGTACTGTAGCGTGAAGAGAAAGCTTGTCACCATTGTCTGGCAGGGTGAATGCATTTCTGCGAGGACAAAAATGGCTGAAGGACAAAATGTGTTTCCAGCCTTAACTTTTTTTTTTTTCCATCAGTAGCTCTCTGAAAGAAAAACACGCTCATTATAGACCTCCAATAAAACATTTTACGTCACATTCGTTGACTAGTGTTCACACAACACAGGTGCTGTGCTCCTCCCACACCTCGCTACACTCCGCCCTTTTCAACAAGCCACTCCCACCCCATACTCCACCCCTCTGCCGCAAACGCTCTCTGACGTTCTGCTGTTCTACTGTGGGCCATGTTACACGTGAATGGCACCTACTGTCCAGTCCACAAAGATAAACATGACCAGCTATAGCCAGAGGTGAGCAGGAACTGGTTCTGTTTATTCTGTGCTTTAGCAAATTCTACTTTCTGATTTATCTTCGAATAATAATCTTCAAATAATAATAATACTTACGTTCCTAAAGGATCTACTTTTACTACGCGGTGTTCTAGCTCATAAGTCCTTTGTCTGATGCAGCCCCCTTGACCCACTTGTCAGCTTTTTATTTTTATTACGCCAGAGAAACAGACGACTAAGGCCTAAATAACTTCCACACATACTCTGGATGTGGTCAACTGCAGTTTTACAATGTACATTTTGTACTGACTTGTTTTCAACAGTCCTCACTGGCAGCCTGAGACGTGGCTCTATTCAGACTGCAGTGCGCTTAGAAGCACTGAAACTGTGGAGAGCTGCTATTACACAGTAACCAAATGCTTTAAGGTGGTTAAATTCAAAAGCAAGTTTTATACAGTGCAGAAGATTATACTGTCCTGTGGCTGGGGTAGTTCAGACATTAACTACTAGTATTTCCTGTTAGCCACGTAGCCCTGTCCTTCAGAATAAAGGTCCCTGGTAACTGAGAATAACTTCTTATTCAACTAGAGAGCCTAATGAACACTATTAAACAAAACTAAAGAAAGAACCAATTCTTTTCCATATAAAAAACTAAAGCTATTTATTTTAGGGAAAAAGTATGTAGAAGTATGGTCCTGGGTGCTTAATGTGGCATCTCCCATTCCTGCATCTTCAGGTCAAACACTCCTAATATTAACTAAAAGAAGTTGTTCACATCTCTACCAGCGGGATAGATGAAGAACAGAATTTCTAACAAGGAGTTTTAAGTGTGGCGTCTCACAAACTGAAGACAAAAATGAAGACTTTTTTTTTTCTTTTAGCAGCTGCACTTCTACAGTCTAACCATTAACATCTGTAGCTGACTGTGGTTCTCGGCTGCTCTACCCACCTCTGGTTATAACAAGCGGTTATTTAAGAAAAACACACTGCTGCTGCTGTCTTCTATCTTCAATAGTGAAATACAAATAAAACACACAGAAAGACACTCTATATAACAGAACTACACCTGTTGATTGTCAGCTGCAGAGATTATGGTCCTCTATACAGTATTTAGTTTTCTTTCTGAGTGCATGTGACACTAATGCCTTGCGCAAAGATAGTTTTTCATAGTTTAGAAAGAATAAACAGTGCTTAATATATTCTTAGATCACATAAGAACGAACTCTACACAGACATCACTTCCTTCCATTGTTTCGTTTTGATTTGGTCTCAGTTTTGGTATGAAGTGATGCAAGTATTAATACTTGGATCAGTGTTTTGGTAACTTATAAGCTGCTAAACTTTTGAACCAGACAGCCACTTTCCCGCACTGCGACTTGAGGGGTGTCTGTTCCGACAGCTTCAGAGTGCCTTAAGAACAATAGTGCCTGCTTATGCATGAGGAAGGCAGATGTTCTTCATCTCTCTCCTCTTCCTCCTCCTCCTTCTCCTCTTCCTCATCATCAGCGCCTACCGTCTCTGTGGCCCCAGCATGACTTTGTTGATGAAGTTAACGATGGCAGTGGCCGGCTGTTCGGGGTCCAGCTCTGCAAATAGGTGACACACATTCTCTGCCACGCTGCCTGGTTTCTTAGCAACAAAGCCAAACACTCTATCAGGGGAGAGAGAGAACCACAAGCGAGTCGTTAAGAAAAAAAAACAGATTTAAAAACACTTAAACAGAAATAATATACATTAACCAGCTACTTTAATAAAACCACATCCCTGTATTTACACTCACTGTTCATTATATCAGCTCCACCATATAGGAGCACTAGCAGTTCTACAAGTACAAACTGTAGTCCATCTAATACCCTGCATACACTGTTTATCCCCTTTTACTCTGTTCTTTAATGGTCACGACCCCCACAGGACCACCACAGAGCAGGTACTATTAGGGCGGTGGATTATTCTCAGCACTGCAGTGACACTGACATGATGTTGTGTTAGGGAGTGTTGCACTGCTGGACTGAGAATAGTCCACCAACCAGCAACATCCAGCCAACAGTGTCCTGTGAGCGCTGGTGACTGTGCAGTTAAAGATGAGCTGCCATCTCTGATTTACACCTACACGGTGGACCAACAAGGTATGTTTGTCTAATTGAGTGGACAGTGAAAGTTTAAAAACTCCAGCAGCAATGCTGTGTCCACTTGTACCAGCACAACTTCCACACAACCATCATATCAGTACAAGGGGGCTAACAAAGTATACAGAGAAACCAAAGCAGGAATCAGAGGGGCTGTAACTGGAGGAACACAAACGACACCTAGAAGATGAGTAGAGCTGATCAAATGGACCACGAGTGCAGAAATAGGCAGACTCACTTTCTCTCATTAGAGTTTATATCCCACATTTTGGGTTCAGTTCCTGTCTGCTTAGGTCTCTTGTCAACTGCTTCGCCCCGCCCCTGTTTACTGGGCAGCGGGCTGAACAAACCCAAAACAAAGTTGTTTTTTCTTAAACTAAGGTTATCGGAAAATGTGTGTTTAGACTACAAATACTCACAAGACCCTCGCTTTTACAGAAATTTAGCTGTGGTCTTAAATAAACCTCGAAAACATGTGACTGTGTTCCTGGAAACGTTTTTGGCTCTCAGCTTCACATATCAGCCTCACACATAAATGTAAATGTTCTTTTTTTTTCATTGCATCACAGAATATATACTATCAGTGTTTATAAACTGTATTAAATTATTTGATTTAAAAAGTGAGGTAAAATTAAATGGCCCTCGTTGTGCAAAATGAAATGTTAATGTTATGTGCAAAATGTTATGTTAATATGAAAAAATGTAATTACCAATTTTGGATACATTAGAAAAAAAGAAGGCTGATATTAGTTATCCATCTCAATGAAACAAGTGGAAATGCTCAAGTCAATATCAGTATTAATATATATTATCAAAAATGTATTTCTTAGTAATATCAGGTTATATGTATAATATTTATACATTTCTAACAAAACCCTTTTTACATTGACTTAAATTATTAGTAAAGAATGTTTTTGGCCTCTCTTGTAAAGTTACTATTCAGAGATATGTTTTGTTGGGCTAAGTAGAAAAGGTTAATATATGTTTTATGATACAGTAGGGCATTATCCTTGGTCCTAAGCATTTAAATAGAGTTATATAAAAGCTCTGTTTACTAGTAATGTGTAAATAAAGGAGAAAGCAGTTGATTAAAAGGGGAAAATCTGGTTTGATATGTGAGGACAGCCGGAGGAAAGGATGAGATCAGAGAACATGCCAAGCGCATAACCAGCTCATCATCAGACCACTAATGCTGACATCACACACAATCATCGGCAAACACAGACAGACAGACACACACATACACACACACACACACACACACACACTGAGCACTTACTTAGATGTTGTGCTGTCTGAGTTAGTCCACCTACGGCAGGAGGGGGAGACAGAGACAAAGACTCAAAAACAGACTCACACACACACATGCACACACACACATAAAGCTGCAGGCAAGAACATAAACATGCACGTTCAAACAAACACACTCTGGAGCCGTTTTTTTTAGAAGATATTAACTACGTTATCAGAAACACTCGTCCCTACTGTAATGGAGAACAGAGACTTGTTAAGTCGTAACCGAAATGATGCTGCTTCATATTGATAAGCATCAACTGCCTCTTCAGGCACAGGAATGAAATGGTGTTTATATAAAAACATAGAATCCTAACAGCTACAGTACTGTGCAAGAGTCAGAGACCAGCCTTCACTTATTAAACTTCAATTAGGCACAACTTATTCATCTCATCTCTTTCTGTAGAGATCTGTACTGAAGATTCAAACTGAAGGGCAAAACAGTGAGATTCCTAACAATCATACAAGACCCAACAGATCAGCAAAACCGTCCCCATTACCAACAGCACGTCAAGCTTTCAGCTTTAGGAGAGAGAGTGAAAAGCTCCACTCCTGCTTCAGATCTTCAGCTGGAAGAATATTCACACATATGTCTCACAAAGAATGGAAGCTGTAATAAATGGAGAGTTGACACAGTAAATACTGATTTTATTATATTTAGTTGTCAAGGCCTCTGTAGCATTTCCTGTGAAATCAGTTTTCAGTTTTTTTTCCTGGAGAACGAACAACTTTTACTTATTTTGTACCACTGTTAAAAATGAAGTGTGGTCTCTGACTGCTGCACAATACTGTACATAAAACAAGCCTAGCTGGGGTGTTCAGTGCTGCGTAAGTAGAACTCAACTATTATAAATGAATAGTTCTGTAAAAAAAGACACACACACACACACACACACACACAAGCAGCCTGCAGATTCATGCATCATTATTCTTCATGACATCTGATTTCATTTTAGTGGCACAAATCATTAGTGTGAGTCTCAAGCAATTAAAAGTACAATGACTTTCCGAGTCATTCCACAAAAAAAGTGTCGTTTCAGTCAGATATATTTGGCGCTGTGTATAATTAGAGGTGTAACAGTTTGTATTAATGTATCAATCAAATAGCAAATGATTCATTTTTTTTTCCCATTCCAAGATTATCCTATCCTGCAGTACACTCCCACGCTGTAGGTGGCAGCATTTCACATCAGATGCAACACACGTAAGATGTTGCATATGTTGCATAACGCATCCATCTGCATTATCTGTTGATTTCTAAATAAACTCTATGTATGACAAAGAGGTGAACAATACAAATCTGAATAACATATACATAATAAAAACCCCTCATGTTGTAATGGATAACGGTTTACATTAACCTACAGAAGTAATTACTATCACTGTTTCAATGATGTGTTGATTTGTTATATATATATATATATATATATATATATATATATATATATATATATATATATATATATACACACACTACCGCTCAAAAGTTTAGGATCACTTTACAATTACATTTCATGCAATTTTCATGCAATTCACAAACAATATTGTCCATTTCACAATTAATGTAAGTGTATCAGATGATTTTTAAAGAATAAAAATGTTTGTATTAAAGTCTATTTTGTATAGAAGCTTATTTTGCATATAGTCCTATTATTAGCAATTCTCAGTCCTCTGCCTAAATCTCCTGGTATGGCCGCCAATCCAAGTTAAGGATGTTATTGGGCTAATTGGTTGTTAGGACACTCTTGCTCAATTGTGATGCACAGCTGAAAAACATTCTACTAATAAGTGAGTATAAAAGGGAACAACATTCTAGGTTAGTTTAGTATCTGAAGCATTAGCAGTTGATGGCTTGCTGACCGGCTCAAAATAACCAGAAAGAAACAACTTTCTTTAGAGACCTGTCAGTCCATTGTTGTGTTAAGGAAGGAAGATACTCCATTGAAAACAAGAACATTTCACTGTGATCCCAAACTTTTGAGCGGTAGTGTATATGTGTATATATATATATATATATATATATATATATATATATATATATATATATATATATATATATATATATATATATATACACACACACATACACACTACATTACACTACGTTTCTTGACCACAAACTGCTAGCATGCAATGCGTCACAAAAACCTTGCTTTCATGTTAAAGCGCCTAAGGATGCATCTAATTAATGTAAATGTGGCTTGCTGACTAATAATCGATGTATTACACTTTTTTACACCGTACTGCTCTATTGTGTGTGCCTATGAATAACATTTTAACATTTTCATTGAATATTAATCTAAAGAAAAATAATAAATGATCTTTGTCCTTCAATTTTCCATCCTGTGACACCAACTTGTCACAATCACGGTCTTTACAATTTACCACAGACAATTTATTGTTTTTTTATTTGTGATGCCATCATGCATATTCACATTCTTAGACCAATTTAGAATCAGCAGCCTTTAGTGAATCTTTTGAGCTATAATCATCTGATTGACTGATGAAAAACGAATATTAGCTCTGCCCTCGAGTGTGACAGGCTGTTTCTCCTAAAACACTACTCCTGGTCACATTTCCCTGAGTTTATTATGCTGGAATTATACTTCTCTGTGTTATTTGGCAGAAAAATAAACGTGCTTCTGAGGTGGCACAATCTGTTTTTGGTAAAGCAAAGTACAGTTGTGTAAATGAAAGTATGGTGGACAATAACTTGACATGAATAATGTTGGATTTGATTCGATGTTTGGCAATGATTTGGTGGAATGACTCATCTTCGTATGAGGTTAAGTTAAAAGCAGGTAATCTGAATGAATGAATGAATGAATGGAAACATAAATGATACAGCATAAGGAGTGTATTCAGCATAATCCTTTGTATGTCCAGTGCCCAAGTAATAACACTTCTGTTGACAATGGGATCAAGCTAATGTTACTTGTGTACAGTAGACAGCAGTGTGTGAGCAGTGTGTTGCGCAGACCCCCACCTCCTGTCCTGTGGGTCTACACTGCTGAAAGTCACACTGTTAATGGGGTAGTGCCTTCTGAAGAACACCCTGAAAAGACACAAACAAGTGTTTTACAAAATCCAGCATACAGCATAGCACACAACATAGCACACAACATAGCATACAACAAACCACACTAATACAACCTGACGTTCAGCAATCAGAGTCATATCATGTGTATGTAACTCACTCCAGATGGGTCATTTCATGCCAACTTACCTCGGGACTGTGGTCAGATCATGGATTTCTAAGTAATAAAACAGCCAGCAAAAACTTCACTGTAGTATACAAGCATGCAGTTTTAAAGTTGAGTCTGTTATTTTATTAGTTATGATTTTGAAAGCTTTTTTTAAAAAGCCAGCAACATCAGGTTCTAAACTCAATCTCAAATAATGATTTGAAATGCTTACAGAGTGGCTGATCTAAGCAGAAATATTAACTAGAAAACACTGGAAATAAAATTGTACTTAAAATAAACTACTTTCATGTAAATAAATTCCCAGAGCAGCTTCATTTACTGGAGTATGAACTCTAGACTGTGCAATAATTTATATTTTATTTATATTCAAATTTTAGATTATACGCAATGGTTCTTTAGTAAAGGGAATGGTTCTATTTCAAGTTCTATATAGAACCATTTCATGCTTAAATAGCTCACTGCGGGAAATGTTTCTTTAAATATATGGAGTCATGTTCAGAAAGGTTCTTTATAGAACCATATACCGTACATTGTCAAAAGTCTAAGGAGCTGTCTCACCATGCAAAGAACCATTCAAATGGAAATGACTTGATATAGAACTCAAGTTTATAAACAAAACTGTTTACTTTATTAAAAAAGTTTTAAATTTGTATGTTTTGGGCCCTATATATTTTCACCTGTTTCTCAATAAAAACTGTTCTGAAAGCAGTTCCATTAAAGATTTAGGAATCTTTAATGGAACTAAACTCTTATCTGTCCTTTATGTAATGTCTCCTTTTAATCTGTTTTATCTAAAAGGCATTTTAGGAGGACCATCATTAAGTCTCTTAAGTCATCAAAAAGCAATATTTGAGCATTAAAACTTTGTCCAGAGAACTGAGTGTGATCAGACGTGGAATGACCCAGATCCTTAAGGAAACATCTCTGGTCTGGTTCATAAACAGCAGTGGCCACGTTTAGATGTTTGTTACCTGCGCTGGCTGTCGGTCAGTGTGATGCCCTGTGCTGACACTTTAAAGTGGACGACGGTAGCTGAGGGTCGAGGGCTGCGACTCATGGTGGCCCCCACTGCTTTAGCAATAGCCTGCGGCCCGGTCAGAGATTCCGTCTCCACCGAGTTCAGGTACAGCACATTACATGCTGAGGAGAAAAAGAATCGGTGAGAATACGTCAACTATTAAGCAGAAGAAGAGGAAAACAAAAGACAAGACAACAGACAAGAAGAGCAACAAAAAGAAAATCTGTGTTTAGCAGACATAAAGATAAAAAAAACAAGGAAAAATTAAGAGCCAAAGCTGGTGAAGCAAATGAGAACAAATAATAAGAAAGATATAAGAAAGAGAGAAGAGAGGAAGCAGTAAATGTGAGGATGGTGAAGCTGACCTGCTCCCTGTTTAAGTAAGTCTGCTGCAGTGCTCATGTTGCTGGCAGCCTGCACTTCCTGTGTCTCTCCTATAGGATCTGCAGGGGACACGTACAGAAAACGAAGCTCTCCATATTCAGTCCCTTTATAGACAGTCAATTACATTTGCAGCTCTGAAACACGGCAGTGAATTCCACAGTTACAGACACAATTAAATAGATTGAACACTGCCAAATTGTTACTTTAAGTACTTTAACTGTTACTTAAACCACTTCAGAAGCGTCTTGACGTTCACATTTCATATTGCTGATCTCACGTGTCCAGCAACAGCAAACAGCAACTATTAGATCTGGACATTCAGTTTGAGTCATAAATGTCAAAACCTCTACTGACTTCTAGAAGTAAGGTAGCGCTCAATGCAAGAACATAGAAGCTTGTAACAGATGTTCTGCATTTCATTTAAAGCTTGTAACAGATGGTAACAAACATTATACCTTGTATGTAGCAGTTCATCCAGGAATGAGCGCAAGCACAGCACTTCCAACTCTCTGATGTCATGAATACACATAATGCTATGTTCAGACTGGAGGCAAATGACCTATGCGTAAATGTTCTTGTGGTAACACCGCAGGTACCAGTAAGGACGTAACTATGCTGGTAATGTGGGTTTCAAACACAGATGCATGAGAAATGCTTCGTCTTGCCCCCCAAACAATCGCCAATTGCTCTCCTCTACAGTGCGTATGAGTAGCACTGCATAGAAGTAGGCCATACAGTGTCAAAACCCTCAACAAGTTCATCTGAGATTATGGGAACAATGTGCTGTGGTTTGGGGCAAGTGTGAGGTCATTTAGGCATACGGTCTGTACAATGCTAGTTTGTGTAGACATGCTTTCATTTCTACATCAGCTTTATAGCACCTGTCTAAAAACTAAGAAGTTAGATGTTTATGTAACTGTTTAAGTTTCTATGTGCTAGCTAGGAAAGTCTTTCTAATTAACCAGGTCTTGTTTACTAGTGGAGGTCAAGTTTGAGTATTCAGCGCTATGATATAAAAGGACAGAAAATATTACTAATGAGTTATGATAATAAAACAAATTAGATCAGTTTCTAGTTTTAACCACTTAATAGCCAAAACCTTCAAACAATACACTTCTGTAACTTAACACTGACTAAAATTAACCTAAGATGAATTATGTTGCAATTAGTCAATTTAATTATTGAACAATAAGTACTACGTGTGGAAATTTAAGGTTAAGCATGCATACCCAATACTTCAGTCTAGACTTCAGTCTACAGCCCAAAGTACTTAATAAACTATGAATTATAGTTACACTCTATCACATGTACAAATGGGTGCACACATGAAATACATAAACATATGGTGTAGACATATAACAGTTATTATATTATACAGTCTAATCTAGGTGCAAACTAGTTAAAGAAAAATTACTGAACTAGGTCTATACAGAGGAAGCCGACCAATGTAACATTTGGAGTGAGGGAAAAGTAATATAAACAAGATTTTTCTGCAAACCATCGTTTAAATGTCTCTAGTGAATGTTTACCTTTGTCTGGGATGCGGAGTGCACAGGGCAAAGAGATGGGTGTGATGGAATGCTGATACACCAGCGCTGACAGGCTTCCTATTAGCAAGAAAACACACACACAAACACACACACACATTCACAGTGAATTATCTGTAGTTGTTCATTTAGACATACACCCACACAAACATTAGTTGTGGTACTGCAACCACCTGAAGCCGAACCCATTCTGTTAAATACAACATACACTTTAAATGTATAAACTTTTACATTCTCGGGAACATAATTCACTGTAGTTCATGGATCTGATTATGATCGCTCAGAGCTCTGCTGTGTGAATACCTTGCATGCATCATACAGGCAGATGCCCAACACAGATTTCAAAACAAGTACAAGCTTCTTATTAATTCTACAATTTTTTTTTAAGACAAGGCTCCAGTGGATCTCCAATGGATGCAAGACAGCCTTGCTAGAGCTGTTTATGCTCCAAGGACATTTTATCAGATTTAATGAAACAAGCACACGTTGAGAGCTACTGCTAAACATGCGTCTAAATTGTGTCATAAACACACATACCCGGCCCTTAAAAGGACAGCTGAAATGTGAACTTAACAGAGCAACACTCATATTTTAAAGACATCACTCACCAAAGTGGGGTTCATTCTGGCAGCCTTTGATCTTCACCCCTCGAGGGCCGGTCTCAATCAGGAAATGTCTGACCAACTGCTCAAGTGGATCTCCACCTGCCCAGAGAAAAAGTTAGTGAACAGTATATACAAACCAGATGTCGTCCACATTAAACACGCTGTACCCGATAATAAAGCACTAGCATTTGTATATACCCACCCACTGCACAACAATGATGTAAGAGACATTATTACCCATTTATATAAAACACATTTCTGAACTGCCATGGAGAGAATGCTCCTTACACGCATTTTTCTAAATCTTTGCATAATTAAGTCAGTAGGATGCAAAGTAAATCACTCAAAGTGTTTTGATGTGAAATGCTCCGTTCTAGAGAAACCTACCAAGTCAGGATAGTTCACAGTGGTAGTGATGGAAAGGAGGAGTTTAATGCCTCTGGAAGCTCCCTCACAGGAAGTTATTACATGAAAACGCTACCTGATTACTTTCCTTTATTTAATCTTTATTAGCATTTTGTATAAAACACATTAGATGTGTAGGTTCACAGGTGGTTTTAAACAGTAAATAAAGTGCCGATATCTGGTTCCTATCAGCACCACTGTGAAAATATGTACGTTTCTCTACAACCCTTTCACATCAAACCACCCAGAATGACTGTCTGCATCTTAACCACTGAACTCTGAAGACATACTTTTTAAAAATCAGTGGAATTTAACCCTCAGGTATTTAGAATCCTTTCAAAAGTAAAATAACTGATGTATAATGTCAATGTATGTCTAATACCAATTTATATGTTTATGTAACTGTTTAAGTTTCTATGTGCTAGCTAGGATAGTCTTTCTAATTAACCAGGTCTTGTTTACTAGTGGTGACCAGAGGTCAAGTTTGAGTATTCAGAGCTATGATATACAGATGAGGACAGAAAATAATACTAATGAGTTATGATAATGAAACAAATTAGATCCGTTTTTTTTGCTAGTTTTAACCACTTAATAGCCAAAACCTTCAAATGCTCAATACACTTCTGTAACTTAACACTGACTAAGATCAACCTAAGATGAATTAAGTTGCAATTAGTCAATTTAATTACTGAACAATAAGCACTACGTGTGGAAATTTAAGGAGTTAAGCATGCATACCCAATACTTTAGTCTAGACTTCAGTCTACAGCCCAAAGTACTTAATAAACTATGAATTATAGCTACACTCTATCACATGTACAAATGTGTGCACGCATGACAGACATAAACATGTGGTGTAGTTTTACCTCAAATATAGGAAAATGTAACAGCAACGCAACATAAACAAAAACACAGACACACATGTAACAGTTATTATATTATACAGTCTAATCTAGGTGCAAACAAGTTAAACAATTGGTACAAACTAGGTGCAAACAAGTTAAAATTACTGAACTAGGTCTATACAGAAGAAGCCAACCAATGTGAATCAGGTGAGTTGCTGCCTTGTAGGTTACAGAGATGGCAGAGCTTTCAGAGAGCTGTCAGATGGTCACAGCTGTGGAAAGTGCTGTTAATAAAAGCTAATCCCTGCAGATGAAGCCGACTACAGGTAAGCCTATTATGTTGCAGTGATTTTCAATCCAAAAGCAGTTATACAGGTCTGCAATATCAAGGTGGGACTAAACATTTTTGGGTGGGCACAGTCTCAACAGTGCAGACTTTCAGTGGGAGCAAGCAGGAGCAACATTAATTATGCTTGGAATGAGCGGGACCACACAATTAGCCCCGTGCAGACCCCTAGTTCATACGTTTGCGTTAGACTGCACACACGTGAATACTGTTTTTATTTGCACTGATAGGATGGATTTGGGCACGGTTGGTCATTTCCAGACAAAGATAATGTGCTGGATGGAAGGAACATGGTAGGATAACTTGGTTTAATAGCTAGCCCCACAGGATATAGACTGGTTTGTGCATATTTTTGCAGAACTCACAGGTACACCTCCAAAATGAAATGTCCACTGGAGGGAGCTAACAAGCCTACATGATGGCAGATAAATGCCTAAAAGAACACAAAATCATCTATTTAGATATTGTTATACCTGAAATTAAGGCTAAGCTCTTCACATCTTAGACAAACAACTTCAAACTGTATGGGTGACTAGGACGTCACTGCAAATTCTTTTTTGCAAATTGATTAGTCTCGCTGGCGCCCTGGATGAAAAGGTACTTTATTAGTCTTGGCACTTAATGTGAGGTTTTGGCACATTAGCACACCCTCAGGCCATGTGTATGTGTGTGTCTCTCAACTGATTAACTCTATTCATCATTGTTCTGATGAAACCTAGATTTCCTGTCTTAATGATCCAGATCTAACTTGCACCTCCAAGAAAGTCACATTCTTTTAGACATAGCACTTCTTCTGTAGTAGATGGATTGCAAGTTCCCCACTGGACAATAAACACTTACAGAACTTAATCACTCTGTTCTTTTAGGTGTTGTTCTTCAAACTTATGTACATGTCCTGTCAAAAGTCTGGGGACATCTCACCTAGTTTCTCTGAGTACTGTGGTTTTTATTTTCCATCATTTTAATTATAAATCGACTTCTCGACTCAAATGACAACTTAAAACGTTACTGGGTGAAATATTTTATGAAAAGCTGCCAACCTGCCCGTTACTAATCCTTTTTAGCGAGGGTGCAAATTTGGTCTGACAGGTTGGAGACCAACATCAGGAAGCTAAAGCTTACATACGGCAATTTAAACAAATTCAAACTGGGTAAAGAAAGCACACCTACAATCACACTTCTCATACTGATATCTCACGTCAATATTAAAACAAAACCATGTACTAGGAATATACGTATTTAGTATAGAGATTATTTTCAAAACATTACAAATGGTTTAGAGAAATATAGCAATAACAATAGATATGCTGAAAATTCGAAATATATTTTTTAATAACGTTTGTAAGTCAACAACCAATCTTAGAGGTACTGAGTATGATTCCAGGATGGGTTAGTACTTCTTTTTGGCCTTACTGAGTATAGCTGCTGCTGGTGTGAAAAGTCAGTTTAGTCTTAATAATGATTTAATAATAACATCTCTTCATGTTTTGTTGCAAATGCTTTTTAAACAGCTAAAAGCTCTAAATGGTGATGTGTGGGCTTTTGGCTTTAGCATCTTTTCAAAGACAGAACTCTTTGTTTTTCATACGTTTTGCAGATTTCTAGCTATGTGAAATAGTGGTGGAGCGTGTGTAACTCACAGCAGTCTGTATTACATTCTCACACTAATCAGGGGATTCACAGCAGATCTTCACTCCTGCTAAAGCACTTCAGGTGCAACTTTAAGGGTTTCCTGTGCAGACAGTGGCTGAGCAGGCATAGGGGGGGCTGTTTGAGGGAGGAAATGCCTGCTCTTCACAACTAGACATGCCGTACCTTTGCTTCCATGGTTGTTGACACTGGGGGGCGGCGTGGCCACTTTGAGTGCCAGGCCGTAAGCCCCCTGGAAGGAGTTGCTGTCCCGGATCAGGAATGCGCCTGGTTCTTTTTCCTTAAGAGCTCCGATGGCTGTAGAGGGAAAAGAGAAGATAGGATAGAAGGCAATATTTCAAATGGATGCTCTTAACAGCTGGAACATCAGTTAGCAGCCTAACGTGCTGTGGAGTGGAAATTCTAAAAATGGTATGTTTCTTTTGCTCAGGACCTGGTACAACAAATTTCATTTCAATTTTCTGATATAGTTGATGCTTTTGTTGTAACATGAAAAAACTAAATATAACAACATTCTTCCTGCAACTTAAGTGTCTTCCCTAAAAATACTATCCCAGTATTCAGGCTGACTCTACCTAATAAACAACATAAGCAGCTGCTTAACGCCCCGCATCTGCCAAGGGGCCCCTAAAAGCTTCTGGAATATTACTGTACCATTATAATGTCTAAGTTGTTCAAAGGAGGGAAAAAAAATTAGCTTGTCAATCAGGTCTCAGAAAAGAACTTGTGCATCTGGAGCTTAAAATAACAAAAAAGAGAAAAAGAAAAGGCTTTTGTTTTGTTTAGTTTGACTAAAAAAGGTTTGTATCTAGCGAACAAGATTTAGTGGGTCTGGGGTCTGTGTAATGAAGCAGGTTTGCTCACTGTATAAGAATAGTTAACAACAGGTTGTAACATATCAGACCCCCAAACAAGCATCTAATCATCAATGTATAAAACATATTATAGGTGTGTATAATTAAGACAACAAGTTGTAGTCATTCTTATTAAATACCCTCTAATTTTACAGCACATCAGCTTGTAGGATTTGGTTCAAGGGGAATAACCCAAGCTATAACAGCTGGTGCACCTCCCAGCGTGGTCATCAGTTACTGTCCTTTATATGAACATTCTGGATGGTTACTGCTCTGATCATCAGCATAAAGTTTCAGAATGAGGGAGCAGTAGAAGATGTTCTGTTTGAAATAAAATACTAAAAAAAGACCAAATAAAAAAAGGTATGTCATCTTTTATGTAATGCATATACAGCTTAAAATTCCTTAAACTTCAAACACCTTTCTGTATTTCTGGCAACTCTCATGGCAGTAATGGTAACATCTGCCATTGCTATGGTTATGTCAATGTTATGTAGGAAAGTTTCTGTAAAGTGTTAGCAAAAGTAAATAAATACTAGATAGATAGGTTTTAAGGTTTAGTGAAAGGTGGGCATATATCTTTCTCTGCATTGCACCATCTTCTGATGTTCTAATGATCACATTTGACCCATCATGGCTCAGAAAAACATGCAAAAACATTTTTTTCTTTTTACTTGAGGAAGCACTTGTAAGACAGAGGCAATAACTCTCTCCAACTGACCTTGATCTCGAGATATTCCGGGCTTGTACCAGAAGCGGGAGCTGTCCTGCACAAACTTAACGCTCACCCGGTTGCCTGCCTCACCCTCCACAGGGCCCTCGCTCTCCCCGCCACCCACTGTCATCTCTCCCACTGAAGGAGAGAATGTAACATGGTGCTGGGCTGAGGGTGAGTGACTCATGGATGCCCTCAGAGTGCCAGATCTGCCATTAGGTGAGCCTGGCATGGTGCCCTGGCGGCGTTTCTCTGGAAGAGGAGGCTGGATGGTAGAAGTGGGTGAGTAGGCACCTGGGGAAGCTCCAGGAGTGTAGAGGCCTGATGACAAAGGGAAGGTGGGTGTGGAGTGACCGTCAGAACTGCTATCAGTGCCTGGACACGGCTGCAGGTGCCCTGTTGGAAGAGATGGTTCTGCTCCCAGCATCAGCTTCCTGCTGAGGGTGGCAAAACCAGGCACTGGAGGTTCAGGAGAGGGGGAGATCTCCTGGCTGCCCAGAGACTGGGGAGAGACTGGTCCAGAAGAAGCGGATCTTGGGGTCCCTGGTTCAGGTGGCAGTGCCACTCCATTGCTCTGTGGATGGGATGGAACAGACTCAGGTGGGATTGAGGTGACACACTGTGGAGTATTTGGGGAGACACAGTGTGGCGCTGCTTGGGTAAGAGTCTGTGTCTCCTTTTGGACTGGCTGTGGAGGTGCTGGACTTGTTTGCTCAGCTGGTATGGATGGAGCAACACTGGGCTGGCTGAGGCTGTGTTGCTGACTGCCCTGTGTAGGGGAAGCCGGGGCAGAGTGGACGGAAGGCGCAGGGGCTTGCTGGTGGGAGCTGGCTGTAGGGGTGACCGGGGCGGAGTGTGTGGACAGCTGCCGGGAAGGGGAGGAGTGTGCCTGAGGATTGGAACCACAGTGTCCAGAAGGGTCTGAGGATGTGCTGTTTACTTGATGAGGTTCTTGCCCAGAGTTAGAAGTCTGCTGCACAGCTGGATACGGCTTGTCCTGGGTGAGGTGGGTGGTGCTGTCAGTGCTAACCTCTGATGATCGGGCCTCCTGCTCCCGGATGCTCAGACTTGGGCTGGAATCAGAAGTCAGGTTAGATCAGTGGTTCCCTGTTCTGGGATCTGTTTTGTGCATGATGATGCAGATAGTGACTGATTTTGCACTGCATGAAGCTTTGACCCATATAAGTTCAGTTTTCTAAGGCATAAAAGTTCCCCAGTCAGGTTAACAAACTACCATCAGCTTGACTTAACACAATTAGATCACACAATTATCAATTTCAATCAATCAATCAATGCCTTTAATGCCAAACAGGTCATTTGCTATGTTTTTACTTAAGGTTTCTTGGCTGTTTTTTACTTGAACTTGTGGGCACATGAATGAACACATGTAACACACTAAATATTTAGGACTGCAGCCAAAGTTGCCTTAACATGATAACAAAATGCCACATTCAAGAAAAGGCTAATGGCTGTTAGCATGTTGAGCCATTTTATACAGTTGTAAAAGTTTGAACACTCCTTGTCAAATTTTGTTTCGTTGTTTTTCTAAAGGAAAGTTAGTTACCGCATCCTCTATGGATAACAAACTTAAACATGCTACTTCTGCAAATTGCAGAGCACAATAATATGTATTACAATAATATATATAAGTTTAGCATATCAGCAAATTTTAAAATGTGCAGAACCATGAGATCCATCTGTAGAGGATATGTTAGCTTATTTCTATTTAGTAAATCAACAAAACATGTCGTTTGAACAGGGGCACCCAACTTCTGCATTTTAATAAATCAACATTCAAACAGAGCATAAATGCTGTATAAAAATAATAAAATCAAAATAATTAATTGGCCAGTTGACAAACATGTTTTGCGGACTTCAACTGCACATCCCTAATCATGATCTACTCCTAATATTACCTGTTTCTTTCATTTAACTTCACCAAGTATGAATCTGAGATATACATTTCATTTGTTCAAGCACAAACTAAGGAAGTTCACTCACCTCTCTTGTGTGCGCATTGGACTGCTGGTGTGGACTGGCGTGGACGGCCCAGACATGTCAGAGGGTGTGGAGCACGCACCATGTGCATCTCGATGCATGCGCCTCAAGGAACCATGAGTAATATGGTCCCGCCAACCCACGTTCTCACCTGGAACACCAGGGCCATCTGATAAAATAGCAGAGAATCATAACTTTGAGACGGAAATTGTGAGAACAGTTCTCAGAATTGGTGCGAATATACTCTGAACACATTGGTGACGAATAGTAGTCATAAAATGACAGTGCCTGAGGCAAAAACCATAGTTCAATCAAAAATTTAAAGAAAGCTGTGTCTTTAGTTTTGTACTGAAGCTATGAATCTAGTGTTACTAGCAAATAATGGAAGCTTGAACTCTGACGATTAACATCCTGCATAGTGAATGTACTTCATCTGTACTTAATGTACTTAAATTATCTGTAACTGGTTACAAAATCTGTTAAATGGCCTAAACATACTGCTCTTCAGTAAAATCTACAAGGAAATCAAGTTTCTGACCTGGGTGTGTACTGGAGGGGTAGTGCTGTGGATGGGGCTCTGTATGACCATCAGGGGGGCCGCTGGCATGATGTGCTGGGCTGTAGCAGGATGAGTAGTTTGAGGGAAGTGGGGAAGTGGAGTCGGACTGATATCCTGAAGCGTACCCTCGACTCTCTGAAGGGGACGGCTGGTAGGGCGAGCAGGGGCAGGTCTGGTGGGGTGTCTGGTAGCCGCTGGAGCTACTGCTGTACTTCATGTCCAGGTGGGCGTGAGAATGTGACCTGGAGGGTTCGGGGTATGCTGGGTGGCCAGATGGCAGTGGGTCGAAGGCGAAGGTGGGCATGTCATGACCCGGGGGTCCGTAGGGTGACACGGTGGCTCTTCTATGCCAGTACTCCGCCTCCCGCTCCCTCTCCCATTGAAGCTCTGCCTCTCTTTCCCTTTCCCAGTGGAGGGACGCCTCTCGACCCCGTCTCAACCCCGCCTCCCAGTGTAGTTCTGCTCCTCTTGGAACGTCAGACTCCCTGGCCCGCCTTAACCCCCCTTCTCGGGGAAGCTCTTCCCTCTCCCAATGTAGCCCCTCCCCTCTGTCTAGACGTAAGGCATGGAATTCCTCACGTCTCAGGCAGCAGTCCCGGCATGGGCAGCCAGGAGGGGGTAGGCTGTCCATCAGCATCACGTCGTGGTATGAACCGGTCGGTTTTGGGTGGTGTGGATGGCTGTGGTTATGGTGGGGCTGGGGGTAGGGGACGTATTCATCTGCCCTGCATAGCAGCCGGCTACTGGAGGAGAGGGCGTGAGGGCCAAGGTCCTGGGACGGATATGGACACAGATGCCTGGAGGCCCCCTCTGAGCATGTACGATGCAGGTAGTGCTGAGGCCCTTGCTGCCGGTCCCACAGCAGGTCTGGAGGTGGAAGGGACTGATGTGGGTGGGCGCTGTGGTGTTGGCACAACCCTAGCAGGGGTGGCATCGGGGAAGGTGCCCCTGTGTGGCCGTTGGTTGCAGCAGTGGAGCGATCCAGGCAGTATCCATTGGGCAAGTGGTGGAGGCGGTCACAGCCAGGCTCAGCACAACGCTGCGATCTGTAGCCCACCCGACACGAACAGGAACGAGCTAAACGCAGAGATCCTGTTCGCTCAGGGGGCAAGGAGTCGCCGTCATCCAAAATAGCCGTCTCTCTATCGTGATCTCTCACACCCCTCTCACCCTCAATGCCTCCCAGCAGGCGCTCCAGCTCCTCCCGCTCCTGCTGAGTGGGTGGTGGTGGTCTAGGTGGGTCCTCCACTCGTTCAACTGAAGATTGTCCGGAGTCAGTACTGATCGACAGGGGCTGACTGGGCCTCTCCTCGGAAGTCCGTCCTGGGCTGCCATTGGTAGAAGAGACTGAGGAGGAACCTGCAGCACGCCGTTTCTTCACCTGAGCGTACAGGCTGCCATCCAGGGGCCCTCGGGTGTGAGCAATATCTACAGGAAGAAGACAACGTGCTGGTGATTTTACTGAAAGAGCTAAATATTATAACTTAAACTGCTAACGGTTTAGTTATTAATCACTTATTATTTAATAATTAATATAACTACTGAGGTTGTTTACTGGAGTCTGCTGCACAGCTATGAGGTAGGTTACTTAAACCCTGCCACATAACATCAACATAACTATGCTATTAGCTTGTCATGGCAGGTTTTGTTTAGTAATATAACAGTGTCTTATTATCATTACTGGTCATGACTGCAGCCATAACCAATAAGTTAATGACAGTTTATTTTACAAACAAAATAGTAAGGAATTATATAGTTGAACAGTATATAAATTGGCCCCTGCAATAAAATGGGTTAAAGCAAGTCTCTTCAGAGAAAATACATTTAAAAAGATGTGTAAAAAAGCCATGGTAGTGGTTCCCATACCCTCTAGGCTGTCCTGATGTCTCTGGTTAAAGTTCTCATAAGAGTCCCAGCGCACAACTGGATCAGATGTGTTATAGTCGACTGTGACTGCTGGATCATTCCGCTGGTATTCTCGCCCTAAACCACATAAACACTCACTTTCAGGACTGAAAGCAGTACAGTCAAAGGCAGCTAGAGTATTAGGTATCCCACAATTTTACAATATGGTCTTTGTATAAACCTAATATATAGTAATATCTTACTACAGAAACAAGTTTAACACAATACATCTGCACAAGTACACAACTGACATTGTAAAACAATGCACACAAATGATCAAAATACCAAACGTCACACATGAGTTTCAGCCACCAACATACCTTTGATCTTCTCTGGTCCAGAAGAGAAGACAAACTCCACAGTGGCATCAGGAGGAAATCTGCCATCTACAGAGACCAGTGGGAGTCGATTATGTGAGTGTAAAGAGAGAAGATCAGCTACATGATCTATTCTGTAAACCCTCATCCATAGTCAGTTTAGCACTGCACTATAAACTGACAATCCATGGTCTTGCGTTACAGAAATGATAAAAGTTGAGGAATTTTCCCAGCATTTTACAGGCAGTTAAGACATTCCTTTGCTCTGTTAGAAAGCCAACAGAGAATATGTAGAGTGCATATCATGTCAATTAGCCAGCTGTTTTAGGCAGGTGTTATCCATTGGGACTAGGCTCGGGTCCAAAGTATTATGGACTGATATCAAAAACAGCTACAAAGCATGATGTGGTTGAAATGGATCTCGACTGGGGATCTTATAGAAAGCTGCTGTCTCTGCAGGTGTCTCTGTTTTACAAGACTAAATGTTACAAGCACAGGTTGATGCAGCATTAACGTTAAGAGAAAACTCTGTAATTTGATGATAGACTGTCAGCTGTTACAAGGTGCACCTGAACAAGCTTCATCAAGCTCTCCTTTCCCAAACCACAGCTGCGCTCCGTGGATAGTGCAAGTGTGGAACTGTAGCCTAAACACAGTGTCTCTCTCAGCAGCCTGTACTCGTCTGTGATAGCACTTTACCTACAGAGAGAAGTGAGAGAGAGATAGAGTGAGAGAGAGATAAAAAAAGAGAGAGAGAGAGAGCTTAGACACACATTTAATGAGCCAATACAGTCAAACTCACTGCAACACTCATCAACACAGATTTAATAACCCCCCATTAATTAATGTTTCTCTTTCTTTCTTTAACGATTAGAAACGAATTGAGCATTACGATAAGAAAGAGACAAAGAGGACAATAAGAGAATGACACAGTTGTCAGGAAATGATGACCGTTGGAGTAGTGCTAGCATAGGTCTTTACTTATGTACAGCATACTCTGCCATAAGATTCAGATGCCCTTAAACGCCTTCATTAAAATCAGGTGTGTTAGATAAGCGTGGAGCTATGCTCTCGAGGGATCTAAATGAAATCTGGCTATGGCTATGGATTCTAGGTATAAAAAAGTACAGTAATGCAATTTATAGACAGCTTGTTAAAACTCATATTTATTTGATAAAATGAATCCTAAAGCAATACAAAGTAAACATATTGTGTAACTTTAATATAATTAGGTTATATATAACACGCAATCAATATCAGAATACATTTATAAAGTAAATTCTCCAACCCTGATTCTCCAAATTCTCCAAATCCAAATAAGGATACATCATGGCTGAGTTTATTAGAGAAGTGGAACTAGAGAGAGAGATAGATTTAACGTGGTAAACTATATGTATATGTTAAATAGAGGAAGTAGCTACATGTTTAATGGATCTCACCATGATGTCACCTTTCAGCAGCAGAGCAGGCTCAATAGTCACACACAGCTTCCTGCCCGTCGAGCCCTGCAAATCACTGCAAAACACAAACATGAATGCATGAAGTCACTTTTGCGCTGTCCACCTTCCTGCTTTTTTATTTTTGTGCCTTCTTTAAAAACACCAGCCACATTACCATATGAGATACCCTCTCACTGCCTGTCTGCTGTTTGAGCTCTCTCAACAAAAAGATATTCTGTAAAGGCTTGACGTTAAAGTACAAGATGCTCTATGCTTAAGAACTCCTTTATGGCACCATGTGCCAGATTCTCAGCTTTAGTAAGGTTGGGCACTGATGTGCATCACTGGCTCGGGGTCACAAACATCACTCGAACTTATCCAACAAATATTTGCATCTATATTTAATTTCTCTATGATGAAAATCAACATTATTAATAATCGGTGTGCCCCTCTGGCAAACTAAAAGATTCCAAATCTGAAGAAGAGGCGTCTGGATTTTTGGGACCAGCAGTGTAGCTTCATACAAACATATTATTTCAACTCACTATATGCCAGAGGTGTAGACCAGCTGCATGGACTGATAGATCTTCAAAAAGGGAAAATAGCCTGCAGAGAGACAGAGATAAGGAAAAAGGAGGCACAAATAGTGAGTGAGATAGAATGAGGGAGGAATGTGCTAACTCCTGCAAAATCTCTCTCCTCCGCTGCAAAACATTAAAAACAAACATGCTTTGTTTGTGTGTTCCTGTTGGTGTTTTCTTGTGGGGAGTAATCACTGGCAGCCGGGACATGCTCATATACAGACTCAATATAACAACAATAGAACAATGACATCAGCTTACTAGGGGCACAACATACAGATGAGGTCAGGCTGTGTCCATCCTGCACTTCACTCACCTCCATCAGCCTGAAACTTGGGGATGGTGGGAATAAGAACCTGGTGGAGGAAGAGAGGACTGCTGTTCATCTTTATGGCCCCTGAAAGAAGCCCACCAAAGTAGTATATATACCTGCAAAAAGACATATGGAAAGAGAGAGAGATAAATAAATACAAGAATGTAGATAAGGTATATAAAGCACAGGTCAAGATAAACAGTAAAAACAAACAATGAAGGAGGAACAGAACAGACAAATAATACCATCAACAAACAAACACATTAAAAGAAAAGAGGTAGATCTGGGATAGTAAGAAATCAGTAACAAAATCAGAACAAAAACAAATTTATTATCTAGGACAGTTTCCATATTCACCAGGGGGCTTAAGGCCTATCATGGCCAAAAATAAAGTTTTACAAGAAACAAACAAAAGAATACAAAAGCAAATACACAATATTTATATATATTTATACACAATATTATATATATATATATAATACTTTGCTGCTACAACTGGTCTAGAGCACATTCGAGTTGATGTGAAGTTCGGAGTGAAGTGAATAACCTCATTTAACTTAAACACTGAATTGATGCTGTTTTACTGCATGTGTATCTGCATGACATGCACCTAAGCAGGCTCCCAGGGCAGCTCACTGTAAAGAGGTAACTCCAGGACTGGTGCTTTGTATAAAAGAACAGAGCACTGTATACTCACATAGAAGAAAATAAAAATATTCTACCTATCAATACTATTGATAATTACTGTTAAATCAGTAAGTGGCCCCAGTCCTGAGAAACATACCTGTTCTGCGAGGGCTGCAGAGAAGACGACACTTTATCCTCACAGAACTTCCTCATAGCCAGAGTGCTGAGAGCTTGATCCGCCCTGTACCCAAATCAAACACATCACTTAATAATCAGATATATTCATCCATCAATCAAGCAATCCTTGTCTGTAGTTTACATGTACAGTAATATTTACTCCATATTACACTCATAATCATAATCTAAAACCAATTAAGTAGTTAAAATGACTCAGTGAAAAGAATAGCAGCTGATGTATGATGGACAACATATTGTTATTTCTCTACTAAAGGCGGTATTAATCTGAATAAAGCACTCTTATTCTTATTCTTACTTCTATTCTTATTGTGGCCATAAAATGACTGGAGCTCTTGAAGTTTCTAAAACGGAATTGAACCTAAAACTTAGAAAGCTTAATTACTTTAGCTACTAATTTATAACTTTATTATAACTTTATTCTCTGAGTTCTTCATATTTCAAAAGAGGACATTACACAATGTAAAGAGATAATTTATATTTTAACAAACTTTCTCAAAGTTTTAACAAAGTTAACAAAGTTCTTTACTTTAACAAAGTTCTCAAAATATTGAATAAAACACATTGAATTTTTTTTCACATTTGAGAAGAGTTTTAACGTAAGGTTTGAATGCACAAGAGGTGACTGATGATGACCTGATCGCAAGTGGTCTAATATGGATGTTTTCTTCTTCCCATTGATAAAAAAATAAAGGTTTTTAAATGGTTCTTGGATTGGAAGTATATTGCATAGGAAAAAAACATCAACTGTAATAGAACCTGTACATAATGTGGAGGTACTCTAAATTTAACTGATTCTTGATCCAGATTCTTTAAAGAATTATCCATTCTTTGGTTTATTGGTGAACCAAAAGTCTTCTATGGTGCCACTCCAAAACAGATTTAAGAGTGCAGTACTTGTGAAATTCCAAAGTTATGTATAAAACACATTTCATGAAATTTTGTTTGCATTATTTAAGCATTCACCGTAATATTGTTTCAAGGAATAACATGTTTAAAATGTTGGACACTGCAGTTCTAAACAGTTCTCATTTTTACATTTCATCTTGTTCAGACTCTAAAATGTTCTTTATTCTCCAATATTTTCCTGCTACATCACATTTTACTCAAACAAATACAGTATCGGTTATTAACGTCAAGCACCCTGAACTGAACTGAACTGAACTGTTCGAGTGGCTCACCCTGCTGATATCTTGCTGTAGTGCATGTAGGCTGCGATGATGACTCCCGTCTTTCCTTTGTTTCCCTTTAAAAAGATGGCAGTGTTTAATAAGCACGTGACAGATGTTAAGAATTCAGGTTGATTATTGAAATGCTAAATAGAATGTATCTAATCATAATCACAAAAACACATGAAAGCTTATTTTGCTTTTCTTCAAACTCCACATAAAATAAAGTATATGAATCTAGCATTAACATCCAGACTAGCTCTACTGCATCTTCTCTCTGAGATCTCAGCGCTGGTGTGTAATGATATCCATACTGACTGCTCACAGGGTGGTCTATGGCTTTTCCCCTTTGGTCTCTGAAGCCATACGACCTTGGGTGACATCTCCAAAGACACGTGTGACCCCTTTACCTTGCAGTGCAGGACCACCACATGTTGGGGGTCAGAGTTCAGCCAGGTCTCCATGGCTTTACACATGGCGCAGATCTTGTCCAATGGGGGTGCGTGTAGGTCCGGCCAGCCGAAGTCATGGACCTGAGCAAGAGAGGGAAAGCGATATGTCCAAGAATAATAAACTATAAATGTATGTGGGATCCAAATCACAGAAGCCACAGGAAGCCTACCTTGGGGTTGAGTCGTGTGATGTCATGTCGCCTCTCAGACAGGTTGAACAACTGCAGATGATACAAAAACATGAAGCAGATCAAAAACTGCCAGGAGAGACAAATCTGACATTTGTAAATGATTTCTATTTTTGAAACTGAGTCATAAATATTTGTTATGCTGTAATACTTCAACACCTTAGTTTCACAGTAAGGAGAAGTGGGTGATGGTGTTACAATCTCTAACTGTAGATCTACAAAGTATACCAACAAGGTAGGTGTGTCTGATACTGAGTGGACAGAAGTGTTTGAAAACTACATGTCAGCATCATTGCAGTGCAGAGAACGACACACATGACCCAGATCATTCCTGCTCACTGGTGGTTCTATGTGAGGGCAATCAAAGAATAATCAAAAGAATAAACCAGTCAGTCTACAAATCACACCTATATATGTGTAGTTGATCAAATGAAACAATGATAAAACTGTTCGTAATTTCTATGTAGTTATTGTTTTAACTACACCACTTTGTTCATTTGTAGCAGCTGAATCAGACAAACAGCTCTTGAGTGTGACACTCAATTGTGGTTCAGAAACAACATAACGTATATTCAAACAAATTAATTCTCGAAGAAACTGTCACAGCCACATCTATCAGTAGCTTCTCTAAATGCTGGGCTGTGAAAGCAGCACTACTTACCAGAAACTTGTCCTGGTGTTTGGACTTGAGCATGGAGGCCACCTCTTTGAGGTTGAGGCGATAGCGCTGCTCCTCCAGCAGAGGGGGGAAGAAGACGGAGATGATGCGTTCAGTGATGTACGTGAGGTCAAAATCATACTGACGCTCCATCACTCTGTCCATCACCCGGTCAACACTGAAACTCCTGAGAGACACAGAGAGAGAGGGAGAGGGAGAGAGAAAGAGAAAGACATAGAGTGAGAGGATAGAAAGATAAAGAGAACAGGAAAGATAATTGCAGGGCCAGAGAGAAAGAAAAGGAGAAGGGGTACCAAAAAAAGAATAAAAGAAATGATGGGAGGACAGTCAGACAAATAGAATAGATGGATGAATGATGGACAGAAAAAAGGGTAGAGAAAATTAAAGGGGCAAAGAGAAAGATCGATGCATGGATGTAAAAGAAATAAACGGCGAGATTTAGATGGAAAGAAAGAAAGAAAGAAAGAAAGAAAGAAAGAAAGAAAGAAAGAAAAAGAAAGTAAAAAATAAGGACAGATGGATGGAAAAAATAAAGAAAATAAAGAAAAGGAGAATAAAAAACAATTAAGACCGAACAAAACCAATTGAGAGAGAGAGAGAGAGAGAGAGAGAGAGGGAGAGAGGGAGAGAGGGAGAGAGAGAGGGGAAGCATAGTAAAAATGCACTGTGGAGCAAACTCCACTGTATGATCTTCAGTTACATTTCAGCAGGTTTCCATATGAACCTCCAGCAGAAATAACCAAATACTCTGACACACAGCAGAGCGATGAATCTGTTTTCACTCAAAGCCAGCAATGACTAGCCTGGCAAGCTTTCATTTCAGCCCCCAGATAAACCCCTTAAAATGATGATTAAATAAAAAAATATGCTGGTCTTTGGTCATTAATGGGCTGTTTGGAGAGAGTAACTGGCTAAAGGCTCCAGCATGCAGGTTTACTGCTGAAGCACAGATAACATCTCACTGGTGTGGCTCAGTCTGAGCACTCAGCAACTTCAGTGTGGGAGACTTACCTGGGCAGAGTGCTTCTCTGCTTGCTGTACGTCAGAGACTTGGTAGAGCCCTGAAGAGAGGAAGAACACAAATCATGAGATCATATATGCTATCACACACACACACACACACAAACACAGAATAGTGTTTGTATTGCTGTCTTTGTGGGGTATACTTAGTGACAGCTGTATTACTGTATGTGTTATGTGCTGCCAGTTAGCTCACTCCCTGGTAGTCTTTTAAACTAAAGAATTACTTGTTTATGTGGGGGAGGACTAATTTTAATGAGTATGAAGGAAACTTCACATAAGGTTCCTCCAACATAACTCTGTCCACCTTTTAAGAGGTTCGAATCCCAGTAAGATTTGTGGAAGCTTATGTTTTCCATCTTTTTTTATTCTCTAGAGTGAAACAGGATTTTATTTTAGCTTTAAGACTAAAACACTACTTGTAACTTCAGGGTGAATGGGTTTGACTAAACTGCTGTAGGTTAAACAGGCAGATGCATGTAATGAACCGTTTTTGTGAAATTTTGAAAACAGAGAACTCAAAACAGCTTAGTTTTAATATATGCACTGTGGACAAGAGAATAGTTGGCATGTTTTGAAACTTTACCTGTGTTTATATTCCATACTCATAATCTAAACTCTTAATTGAATCTAAAAAGTAAAGTTTTCCAAGATTCTGTGCTTTTATGGTCACTCGTTAATTCATGCAAAATGTGCAACTTTAAAAAAAAAGAAAAGTGGAGATATAGAGGGACAAAAAGAAAGAAAGAGAAAACAGGAAATAAAGAAATAAACAAAGAAAGAAAGAGAAGATTGATAGGTGTAAAAAGAAAGATGTAAAAGGATTTACAGCGACAAAGTAAGTATATTAGGGAGAGGAAAGAAACAGAAAAAGAAAGAAAGGATAAAAGATTCAGAGGGAAGGAGAAAGACAGAGACAGAGAGATTAATAGACAGATAAAGAGAAGGGAAGAAAAAAATAGAGGGTCAGTGTGAAAAAGAAGGAAAAAGAAAGAAGGGATATATGAACAAACAGATATAAACAGATATATAGATGAATGATGGAGGGATGGATAAATGGAAAAACAAAAAAGGGGAGAGAGATTAGAGGGGCACAGAGAAAGAAAAGAAGAAAAAAAAGAGAGAAACAAAAGATTGCTAGATCGATGGATGCAACAAAAAAATGAAAAGATTTACAGTGACAGAGGTAATATAGGAAAAAGGAAGAAAGATGAAAAAGAAAAAAAAGATATGTGGAGGGAAAAGGAATAATAGACAGATAAAGAAAAGGGAAGAAAAATGTTAAGGTACAGAGTGAAAAAGGAGAAGGAAAAAGAAAGAAAGAATGGATGAATGAAAGATGGATGAATGACGGACAGATGGATAAATTGAAAAACAAAAAAGTGTAGGGAAATTAGAGGGGTGCAGGGAAAGAAGAGAAAAAAATAATAAAAAAGAGAAAGACCCTGCAGTATGAAAAATGATTTAATGTTTAATTAAAAAGTATGTAATTTGGTTGCCTTAATATCTGAAGTTCATTAAACTACAAACTATAAGTTAACAGAATGTGAAAAAGTCCTATCAGGGAAAAAAATCATTACTTAAAAACACTGAGCACTACAGACTAACAAAGACAGCATGATCAGTCCTGTTACACTGGATCTAGTGCAGTAGTCAGGATTCAGTGCAACTTTCAATACAAATCACTTTATCTGAACAGTTTTTAAATGTTCTTCATCAAACCTGAGATAAAACACAATACTGTGATGCATGCAGTGTGGTTATGTCTTAGCCTCGTCCTGCCAGAATGAGTGAGTTGAAAAGCTGTTTAGAATGTGTGTCTAATATTAATATCATGTAAACTGTTATACAGGGAAAAGTCACACGGCCTCACAAGCTGTAGCGCTCCATTTTATTTATGCTTATTGTTTACACTGACGCATTTAATATCAGCAAAAGATGAAAAAAAACAAACGTCAGTAATAGGTCACAACTAATTGGGCAGATTTTATGACGTACGATAACCACTATAATGTCCACCAAACACCCTAAATCATGCAGTTTTCTGTTCTGTCTAGTTCTGTTTGTTTTTATTTAGTTTTTCTTGGGATATTAGTGTTCTAGTTAGTCTTGTGATATTAAAGCAACACACCACAAGACTCCCTGCTTTGCTGTGGTCCCTGTAACACAGCCTTGAGTGGATTAATGCTTTTACAGAACAGAGGAACCTCAAGTGAACAGCATGAACAGTAAGATCAGATGGCAGAGTTCTCACTTTCAGAATACTTTCAGAATGCAGAATACAGCAATCAGAGCCATCACAGCAATCAGAGCCATCACAGCAATCACAGCCTTCACAGCCTTCACAGCAATCAGTCTTCACAGTCATCACAGCCTTCACAGCCTTCACAGCCTTCACAGCAATCAGTCTTCACAGTCATCACAGCAATCACAGCCTTCACAGCCTTGACAGCAATCAGTCTTCACAGTCATCACAGCCTTCACAGCCTTCACAGCAATCAGTCTTCACAGTCATCACAGCAATCACAGCCATCACAGCCTCTACAGCCTTCACAGCCATCACAGCCATCATAGCCATCACAGCCATCATAGCCATCACAGCCTTTACAGCCTTCACAGCCATCACAGCAATCATAGCCATCACAGCCTTCACAGCAATCATAGCCATCACAGCCTTCACAGCAATCATAGCCATCACAGCCTTCACAGCAATCATAGCCATCACAGCCTTCACAGCAATCATAGCCATCACAGCCATCACAGCAATCATAGCCATCACAGCCATCACAGCAATCATAGCCATCACAGCCTTCACAGCAATCATAGCCATCACTGCCTTCACAGCAATCATAGCCATCACAGCCTTCACAGCAATCATAGCCATCACAGCCTTTACAGCCTTCACAGCAATCATAGCCATCACAGCCTTCACAGCAATCATAGCCATCACAGCCTTTACTGCCTTCACAGCCTTCACAGCAATCATAGCCATCACAGCCTTTACAGCCTTCACAGCAATCATAGCCATCACAGCCTTCACAGCAATCATAGCCATCACAGCCTTTACTGCCTTCTCAGCCTTCACAGCAATCATAGCCATCACAGCCTTTACAGCCTTCACAGCAATCATAGCCATCACAGCCTTTACAGCCTTCACAGCAATCATAGCCATCACAGCCTTCACAGCAATCATAGCCATCACAGCCTTTACTGCCTTCACAGCCTTCACAGCAATCATAGCCATCACAGCCTTCACAGCAATCATAGCCATCACAGCCTTTACTGCCTTCACAGCCTTCACAGCAATCATAGCCATCACAGCCTTCACAGCAATCATAGCCATCACAGCCTTTACAGCAATCATAGCCATCACAGCCTTCACAGACCTATTTTACTGCAGGATTCAGAGATACCTTAAGATACCTGATCTAAAATGGATTCATATTATTTAGTTGCACTATACAGGATTGGGGGATTTGGAGAAGTCTCTATTAGAACTGCGTAACTGTGCTAATGAACATTATATAACGTTAGTTGTGGTTCAGACCCCCATGAGCAGATCGTTCCAATGATCGCGAATGCTTTAAAAGAGCGTTCAAAGGGGACTCAGTCAAAACATGCTGAAGTTGTCTGAGTATTTAAATAAATGATCTATTGTTGTCGTCACTTCTTCATCAGTATGTTGTTGATTCTGCGTTTGGGACTTGAACATCCAGCCAGAGCCTCTTTTTTACTCACTCAAAAGCAAAAGCACTGTATTAAAATACAATTACTGAATTAGACTGTCTGTACACTCATTGTCCATTTTATCTCCTCCACTTAACATATAGGAGCATTCTGTAGTTCAACAACTGTGGACTACAGTCTTTATAATGTGCTGCATACTTTGTTAACCTCTTTTACCCTGTTCTTTAGTGGTGTTGACCTCCACAGGACCACCACAGTCCAGCTATTATTTGGGAGGTGGATCATTCTCAGCACTGCAGGGACATTAGTGGTTCTGGTTGTGGTGATGGTGTGAGTGGATCAGAGACAGCAGTACTACTGGAGTTTTAAACACGTCTGAGAATAGTTCACCAACCAATACTATCCAGCCAAAAACATCCTGTAACCACTGATGAAGGACTAGAAGATGACCAACACAAACTGTACAGCAACTGATGAGCTACGGTCTCTGACTTCACATCTACAAGCAAGGCCGAAAGGTAGGAGTGCCCAATAGAGTGGACAGGGAATGGACAGTGTTCAGAAACTCCAGCAGCACTGCTGTGTTTGACCACACTCCACCAATACATCAGTGCCACTGCTGAGAATGATCCATGCACCACACAAACAATACCTGCTCGGTGGTGGTCCCATAAGGGTCCTAACCAGTGAAGAAAAGAGAAAAAAAAATTAAAAAAGGATTTGCACCGGACCAACGTGTACCAGAAAAGCCCTAATAATGTAAATCACACTGTAACATTAGAAACTGCTGAGAGAGTGGACTGCTGCGCTGGGTGATCAGCTATGACTCAGAATCAGCTCAGAGTGCTGTAAATAACCCAGACCTGCTGTGTTTACAGAGTCTACAACATATCATCTATTTCACTCCTGCAGAGTCACACAGAAAACAGTCCCACCCCCCCCCCCAAAACACTGTACCCTACAACTGATACAGTACACACACAGAAAGAGAGAGAGAGAGCCATATACAGTGAGATTGAGAGTAAGACAGTGAAAGAATGGAGATAAAAGGGATGTAGATAGAGAGAGCACAAGAAAGAGAAATCAGAGGCATGTGGAGAGAGAGAGAGATCAAAAGAGAGTAGGGCCAAAGAAAAAAGAAAGAGACAGAGGGCAAAATGAAGACAACAAAATGGACAGGTTGGTGATATAAAGCAAAAGGGAGAAAACTGCACAGAGAAACAGAGTGACAGCACAGCTAGAAAGAGTGAAAGAAAGGGAGAACGGAGTATAGTAATTGAAAAAAATATTTTTTTAAAAACGCAGAAAGAGAGAGCGAGAAGGAGAAGGAAAAAATGTCATCAAGATAAAAACAGATGTAGAGAGAGTTAAAAAGACAGCGAGAGCGAGAGAGAGAAGAGTCCAGGGGTGAGAGTCAAAAAGAAAGAGAGAGAGCAAGAAAGAGAAGGAAAGAATGTTAGTGAGATAGAGAGACAGAGAGAGGGGTTGGGGAAAGAGCGAGAGACTGACTGAAAGAAAGACAGCCTGAGAGTGAGAGATAAAAGAGATGTGGAGAGAGTGCTGAGTGAGAAAGAGCAAGAGGGAGAGAAAGAAGAGAAAAGAAGAGAGAAGTTCTTACCAGATGTTGAATGTGTCTAGAGGAGGCTGTTCCTCTGCGCTGCTGTAGATGAGAGGAGATAAGAGAGATCAACACGGCCACCAGACAAAAATGTGTCTCTGTTTTGGCTGAGCCTGAACTCCTCGCTAAAAGCCTTTTGAAAAAAGATGTCGGAGAAAAAAATGGCTAGAGTGAAAAAGTGAAGTTTTCCAGCAGCTCAGGGCACTTTATCTCCGGACTGCAGGTCCTCTGACCCTCTCCTCCTGCTGCTAAATAGAAGCTGTCATCAGTTCTAAAGAAGAAATGCTGGACTCTTAAGAGATTCCTGCTTTCAAATAGTAGGAATAAATCGACTCTGACAGCTTTAAACTGTGCAGCGCAGGAGAAAGACTGGCGCCGCACAACAGCTCCTCCAGCAGTATTTCCAGTAAGTATTTCTTATAAATGGATTAATAAGTAATTAATAACTACCATGAAACTATGCTGTTTTAAAAGTGAGGATCTGAAAAGTCCTTCTGCAGTCTGAAGGCTCAGTAAGCGATATTAATCAGTAAGCTATGTTCATCCAATACATGTTTTGTGTTAATCACATCTCCCCATGATGCACTAGGTGTCAGTTCTGGCTGTACGCTGGAAAAATCTGGTTGGTACACAGTCCTTACTCTGCGAATGGGAAATAAACAAAGCGTCTATGGTGGAGCAACACAACCAACCAATCCAGTAAAAGAGGGTGCTTGTGCTTGTGGACAGGACAGGCAGGAGGGGAGGGGCTATTCGCTGATCCCACGTGCTGTCAAGGACAGATAGAACTCGCCTAAATGTAACTTCTGTGCCACTTAAGGTGGAACGAGACAATTTAAACAAGAAGCTGGAGAACAAGAAGCTGAATTCAGCCTCAGTGAGATTTGAGACGCATGAAAAGGTATGAGGTGGTTGCTCTGTTTCTGTAACATTACCTTATTTTGTGTTTTACAGAACCAATAGCTCAGCATTGTTTTGTCTTGTTTGCTAATGTTTCTGACAGTAAGTGGTCCGCATTGCAGCAGGAACGTGGTGATAATTTGCTAACACACAACCAAGTTAATGTTAGTTACTTGTTGTGTCACTGTTCTGTCTAAAATGATCACATTTGTCCACAAAATGCACAAAGAATGTTTTGAAAATAACTTTCTGGCCACAAAGACTTAAAATAAAAATAAAACAACAAAAAAACACCGGCAAGTCCAGCATCAATCATCTTGACAAAGCTTCTGAAGGGAGGAAAGCCTTTGTTTCACTGTTGATGCCAAATATCAAAACTTCGGAGTAAATAGTCTAACCTAGCCGTTGGAAGTTGTAATTAATTCCATACTAGTTGTTAGCAACCATCAAATTTATGCTTATAAGAAAAAGAGGAGATATTTGTAATGAAACACATTAAAAGGCTAAATGCAAACTCAAACCTGGCCATATACAGTGTTAATATAAATGAAATATATTATGAAAACACTGTAATTACACTTAAACAGAAACAGCAAAATGACAATAATAACTAAAACTGTAAGGGTTTCTAAATGCTATAGGAAGCTCCCAGATCTCTAAATGCTATTACTCGTGATGCTGTAACTAAATGGTAACTGAATTGAGTTAGAGAGCAAAAGCCAACCCGAGTGAGTGTTTGGGTGAATTAGTCAATCGTCAACCTGTCCCAAATGTCCATAATAGTATGGTAAGAAAAACATATTCTTAAACACTGCAAATTAAATGTACAATTATTTCGTTCTAAGCAACCATTTTTATTTCATATCAAATTTGTGTTTCAAATATAAATATAAAGAACAGGTGGTGTTGTCAAACTGTATTAAAATTAAATGTGGCTTTAAAGGTTTTGTTCCAATATCAGTATCATTTTAAATAAACAACAAACTCTCCAGCATAATCACCCATTAAAGCAGTGAGAGAGAGAGAGAAAGTGAAAGAGAGAGAGACAGAAAGAGAAATCAAACTCACCAGGTCGGAGGGTTGAGCCGGGACACATGCTGCGCTCACCTGAAAACAAGGAGAACATCATGACTAACACAAACACACAGCCATTACCATCACCTACACACACAGAGCACTGCCACCATCCCCTTCCAACTCGCCCCTCACTCCCTCAGCTCTCCTCTACTCTCCTCCCTGTGAGCAGGATGAGGGGAAGGGAGTGGTGCGCTGAGATGGGCAGAGGAAATACTTCCTTACAGTGACAGATAAGAGCGAGAAACATCATACACATGCTGCTCTGACAGAGAGAGATAGAGAAAGACAGAGATGGAGAGGGAGACACACACAGAGAAAGAGAGGAAAAGACAGAACTGGACGCAGAAAAAAACCCAAAGCACTAAAAATATCCTCACTGTCACTAACAATACTGAGCAACTGATAGCAGATGAAAAAACTGAAGGGCACAGCCACTTCATATTTAAAAAGACAAAAGATACGCTTTTCCAGAAACTCTTTTCTTTGTGCTTGGCATGCTCTTCATACTCTGCCATCCTGACTAATGTGAGCCAAACACAAGGTAGAAGTGTTTCACAGGTGTGGACATGTGTGCTTTTGTGTTTCAATGTATTTTTCTATAAATGGCAACACATAACACTCAATATTCACTAAATAAAGGTGAATGGCTGGGACTTAAACAGTTAATGCAGCAATGCAAACATCTGTTTTGGCCATTTATATTTTATTTATAAAGTTTATGTAGACAGCCTAAAGAGATTAACAAAAAACCTGACATGCTACCATGACTGTTACTAGCTTTCTCATCATGTGATGTACAGCAGTGTGAAGAGTGAGAGGTGAGAGAGATTCTGTATTCACATTAAAGTGCCTAATGACACAGCTTCGCTCTACTAGTCGTACAGAGCAACAGCCAATACATCTAAACTTTACGCTCTCATGTTTGTAACAAATGGTGAGTTTTAGAAAAAAAGACAGACAGATGAAAACTTTGCCTTTTGGAATACCATCATATCATTTCACATTGACTGCGAATCACACTGCTGCAAACTGTGAGGTATTGAAAATAATTAGACTGTTGGCTAAAAGAGTCAGTGTAGCATTGCATCATGATGAAACTGGATTTACACCCCTATTTAATATCCAACAGTACACTGGATATACTACAGAATACTTGGTATGTATTTATTTATTTTGCTAGGCAACTCTTACTTCTTTTTAAGCCACTGTTTAATTAAAGTAAAGTGCATTTACCTCAGCGAGGGGCTCGTTACTCTACCCACCTCTACATGTTAGGAATGAAGTCCACATACCCCTGAGCACTGGAAATGTATCTGACCTTTGACCTTCCCTACAGAGAGAAGTAGCAGTGGGCTTACGTCAGATAGTCAAGGGGGGACAGGGGGCAGAGTGTGTGGGTGATTATGTAATGGTCCACCGCAAAAGGTTACCCCCCCCACCACTCCCAGCACATCCGCTCCCCAAGCCGGTCCTGCCCTGTTTGTTTGGCCACAGGAAAAGGGCTGAGGCCCAGAGATCTCACTGCACCGCCTCGCTGCACCACTCTGTGATCAGATTGTATAGTTTCGTGTAGACACACTGAAACAACCTTGTATGAGTAAGAAGCTCTGTTAGCTTTGCTGGAACACTGTATATTTATGGGGATGTTTCCGGAAACTGCAACTGAGACTGGAGATAAGAACCAAGAAAAAAAGAGCCAACAGGGGCAGATCTAGAAAATATAAATACAGTGATTTTAATCCCATAACGCACTGCAATAAATCCAGTTAAACAGGACTAATTATGCTCTTCTAATGAGCCATTCAGCTTATAATAACAATATCACAATATCGTCTGCCCCTAGTGTGTGAGTTAGCTAGTCCCCACAACATAAACCATGTGAAGATATGTTTTAGGGAGAGAGTAAGGTTAGAGTAAAGTTAGAGTAAAGCATAATTAAGGTTTTAGTTTGTTTCCAGCAAATGAATAGAAGCCTGTGTAATGAATAAATGAATAAATACCAAAAACACCATAAAAGTGCCAGTGAGTGTGTGTGTGTGTGTGTGTATGTGTAGAGAATGTTTGTGTACGTGTTGCTAGGTGGGCTCCCATTATAATATCGAGTTCCATCAGCTCTTGGCTAAAAGGCTGCCGTCACATCTGAACAGAATGGACAGCATCGCCCCTCAGAGGGGAGGTTACAGAGAGAGAGAGTGGGGGGGGGAGCAAGATTCTTTTGTTGGGATTAAATTTCACTCCAGTATTCTCAGATACTGTAATTGCTGTACATATGTCTAGCTGAGCTAGCTTTTCAATATGATTTTAATAAATGTGTATGGTTTCTAATAGGGAATTAGGGAATAATACTATACCTAATGCATTCTATCTTCTTGTATCTTCAAACTGCCTTTGGGTTTTCATTATGTTTTCATATCATTCTTTGTTGTTCGTTTCTGACTTTCTTTTTTTTACCATAGGCTGGAAAAGAAAACTAAGAACTTACTGATACTTAGATGAACGTTAAGCTGAATATATTTAAATATATTATTTTATGTTTACAGAAACTTTGCAGGTCTTTTTGTAACTTAATTGAAAATAAAGAAAACTTTAATAAGAGAAAATGTGTCCCCAGTCTTTTAATATTACAGACTATGCAAATGTTTGAACACCCTCAGTAATGAATATCCATACTGCACTCATCTCACACTCTTGTTGCAAGGTTGAGCATTCATGCAGCCAGCATAAGCGGAGCGACAGTTTAAAGTCAGTTTAAAGTGTTACATTCAGTCTAAAGGAAGCAAAGGTGGAATGTGGTGGTCTTCTTTGCCAAAAAATACATAATCTGTCATTTGAATCGCAGGTACATTCCTGTTAAACAAATCACAATTAAATGTTTTGTACTCAAGTTGTTCAGGTCTAGTTGTTAGCTGTGTCCTTCTTCCAGTGGAGTGCCTAAATAGTGAGCATGACTGCCAGCTCTGTCAATATTCAACGTTTTTGACGAAACAGACAAGGGGACCTCTCTGGACGCCCCACCAATGATATTCCTGAAATTCCCTTTTTTTACTTTCTCAGTCAATCTTGCTCTTCCTCCTTACTGACTGCCAGTCACTCTTATGTCACAGCACGTCCCTGAAGCAGTGCAACACTTACAAAACCAAACATAAAATAACAAAAAACTTCAATTCTGCAATCTACAATGAAATACTAAATATTTGAAAAAGTGGAAAATTAATTAATTAATTATCTTTAAAATGGTGATTTAAAACTTTTTCGACTTTTAATGTAGCTTATTGTAAAGAGTTTTTATTAAAAGCAATTGGCACACAAGGTAAAGGACAGCTGCTGAACTCAAACTGCGAGAAAACAAAAGAAACTGCAAAAAATGTAGATACTTGGGTTTTTTGAACAACAGTAATAATACTTTTGGCAGAAGTTCTACGAGACTTGAAACTATCGCCCAATCACGAATCAGAGAAACAAATTCAGAAAGAGTAACAGAAGTACTGCACTCATTTTTGATAAAGGCTTGTGTAAATTAATTATCAGGACAGGATGTGCCAAACAGGCCTCCTTGTTGCACTGACAACGCAGGAGGAACGCTACACAAATAGGTATGAAAGATCAGAAGGCATGTTAAAGTTATCAGTACAAAGCACACCAAACTCTTCAGGACCAGTCAACAGCAGTAAATAACTCTCCACCTTTCAACACCTCTGCGTCCTTCTCCTCTTTTCTCTCTCCTCTCCTCACGTTCAATTCACTCCTTTAACCAGCAGCTCTTTTACATTACGAACTTCTCAGCACTCTTGTTACATGTGAGGAACGCAAACAAACACCTTCATAGAATATTCTGCACACTTCAGTTGCCTTTTATTGCAGCTTTCATAAAACAAACCAAGAAGCCCTAATGAATCTGCATTCTGGTCTGACTTGTGTGTTCAGAGACTACATGCAATTCATCCAATCAAGAGGCAGCTTCATGTTTCTTTTATACAGTGACAAAAACTTCAATTCTGTTCCACATGCTGATGTATTTTACTGCCCAAATGTGACCATGCATGCTGCCCAACAACTTTATGGCTGAATGTAATCTGCAGAGAATGATGAATTGGATATTAGAGGGGGGAAAAACTAATCAGATCCAACTCTGCTGTAACTAGCCTGAAACAGCTTACATTTACACTATGTTATGTCTTGTTACAGGGCTGAAAGAATGTTTTATATATATATAAATGATGTGAAAACTGAATTAGAAGTTCGGCCCACATTACACTACAATTTAACATAATAAAACAAAGAGTTTTTGAATCTTTAGAAGAGTCAGACTAGTGGTCGAGTTATTAAAAGGTTTAGGGAAAGTGAAACTAAAAAGTGAAACTAAACAAGTATCAGGACTTACAAGCTAGTTAGGTGGACAGAGACTCCTGTAAAGGTACTAGTAAGCATTAAGACAACCTTCAAAGATGATAAGCTCCAAATGTATTTTTATTTTACTTCAAACTTCTCTCACTAGTTAACACGGACTAACATGCCTGTTTTTCTTATTAAACAAGCCACAGATCTTGCTGTGTTTTTAGCATTCCCTATGGAGGATACGACTACAAGGTCCAGCAAACATTTCCAGCCCAAATTCGACTTTTAAACTTTATTATTAACTGGCAGTTTAAAGTGTTACATTCAGTCTAAAGGAAGCAAAGGTGGAATGCGGTGGTCTTCTTTGCCAAAAAATACATAATCTGTCATTTGAATCAAGTTGTTCAGGTCTAGTTGTTAGCTGTGGACTTCTTCCTGTGGGGTAGTGGAGTGCTTAAATAGTGAGCATGACTGCCAGCTCTGTCAATACTCAAGGTTCTTGAAAAGAAACGGACAAAGGGACCTCGCAGGACGTCCCACCAATGATATTAAGAAGACGTGTTCTTGTTCCTAAAATTCGCTGCCACTTTATTTTTTCTTTCTCAGTCAATCTTGCCCTTCCTTCTAACTGACTGCCAGTCACTCTCACGCTGGAACAACTACTGGCCATGATTTACTTTTTCCTCTCTCTCGCCCCTAAACTTTCTCTTTAACTAGCCTATGTAAGCTTGACTCAAGCTTTCCTTCCTCTATTCCTTTTCTGTACTTTATCGCTCATTTTCTTTCCTCTCTCTAGACTTCCTCTGTGTTTCTTTGTCTATTTTGCTCTCTTTGTTCGCTCCATCTCTTCCACTACAAACTTAAACTTCTCTCCCAATATAATGCTTTCCTGCTTTGCCTTCCCCCCTCACTTCACTCTCTCTCTCTCTTTCTCTCTCTGGGTTGGGGGGCCTGCAGCAGGGGAGCATGACGCCAGAACAAACACACCAGATTCCATCTCCTGGGCCAACACTTACGCACTCGTTTCCTGCAAAAGCGTGTTCTCTCCCTCGCCGCATCCCCTTCTTCCCTCTCTTTCTCTCTGGATTTCATTGAGTGACTGAGACCAGTTAATGTCCCAGCAGATTTCCACTGGACTTTAAGACTTTAAGATCCAGTGAGAAACATTGGTTTGGAAGTGGGAGGAGAAGTTTTCGAGCTATCATGAGGGCCAGACTCCACATGCTTTCATGCAGAACAGGCCTGTTCAAGCAGGGTGGCTTGTATCCATATCTGTTAGCACTCTGTCACACTGAGCCGTGTCTGCTGGCACCCCAACTACTCATTTACACAAAACACAATGTCAGACACACAACTTCTAGATGGCTGCAAATCGAAAACATTTATTATTAATATGGTGGATATCAGTAATACCTGACTAACAGTAACCAGCTGCATGTTTGATTAAAAAGAAAGCATAACTATGTGTGTTTAACCCAGTATGTAAGGTTTTTACGTTAAATGGTGCATCACAGATAGACTTAAATCACTCAGCCTTTATTAGTCACTTAGAGAACTCAACATACCATCCATCCATCCATCCATCATCTTCCACTTTATTCCGCTAGTCTGGGTCAAGGCGGGGCTGGAGCCAATCCCAACGTCATTGGGCGAAGGCAGGGTAAACCATAGACAGTTCGCCAGTCCATCGCATGGCCAACATTCACTCACACACACACACACCTACAGGCAATTTAGACTGACTGATCCGACTAACACGCATGTCTTTGGACTGTGGGAGGAACAACTCAATATACTTTAAGGAAAATGTACGCTGAATCACATGTACACTTAATTGTTGGGGCTTAATTGTTAATTTTAACCATCAACCATGTCTTGGTGACTCAACTATATTTGGTGTTGGTGGATAAATTGTAAATTCAATTTGTTTAAGCTGTTAGGCTATTGACAGAGTTTGTCTCTCTCTGTGTGTGTGTGTGTGTGTGTGTGTGGACTTTCATAACATAAGACGAGGGTCTCCAGTCCTCGTCTCTGCTCAAACTCCATCAGACAGCCTCTAAAGTGATCTAGTAAGTAAACACTGGCACACTTAGATATGGCTAGTGAAGTCATCTACTCCTAATAGTCTGACAAAACAGTATTTACGAAATTCTTAGCATGTCTGATAATCGTGTAAAAAAGTATAATGATCAGATTGTTGTAGGAGAGCTTTGACTGTGTTTGTATACGTATTTAACTGTGTGAGCGACTGATTAGCTGTTTAATTAAATATTTTTTCTATATGAAAAAAAACTAATTACTACAATTACTAGAGGAAAATATCACAGGAATGAAAATGGATAATGGATAAATCACTGCTGTTGCTGTGTTGGCTGTAATATTAGTAATGTTCTACACCAGTGTAAGTGAATGTACTCGTTTTGAAAGCTGTGAACATAAATGGTTAGTCTGCAGAGGCTGACACCTATGTGGTACACTACAACAGCTACAATCTCTGAAGCCTGTGAACAATGAACACTACTCAAATCTCATAAATCCAATGTTAAAGGGGTCATGACATCTGAAATCTGACATACTGGTTTCTAAAATCTGATATACTGGTTTCTGATATAATGATATACTGGTTTCTGTTAATAAGTGCTTGTCTCCTCACCTAATTTCAAGCATCGTAAACATGGCATTTTAGTCTCTGCTGGACACACTGACTGCAGTGCCATACTAAAGAGCATGTTCTGATGCAAGGTCTGCAAGTACATGCCAATGAGCTTTTGGAATCTGTATAAAAATAAGTTGGTTCAGGCTTTCAGGTTAAGCAACCATCTGAGCACTGGTGGTATCATCGGGAGATCACAAGATCGATCCCTAACCAACCCATGGCAGGACTACTAAAACAGCACAATTGGACTCAGCTCTTGGGGTCACAAGACCACCCCTGACACCAAACCAAACACGCAGTGTGACGCTAGCCAGTGTGACTGACGTTGTTAGCTGATGCAATAGAACAGACCTTTAGAAGTTCTCCTCCAAGCTTGTTGAGCTGTCCATTGGCCGTTGCATCAGCAAAAGTTTCAAAAGATGCGATGGCTGGGTTCATACATCTCGGCCACCATCCCAGCCTGCTATTATTACTCAGTGGGGGAGACTTAGTGTGGGAAATGGCCACAACTAAACTGAGAGAACAACTGGGTAAGAAAAGAAGAATTGACTGATTAAGCTTTCCAAATATTCAGTTACTGAAGTTACAAGACTTAAAATGCCATGACAACATAAACTCCTTCATTAACAATGACAAATAGTTTAGAGCCTCAACACCTTAACTATACAACAGTCACAAAATTAGTTTGCTTCCAGTTGCTTCAGTGCTACTTGATTTCGGACACTACTTCGGGCCCCTACTTCCCAAACGTACTGGGAGGGGCTTTGGCAGAACTTGCAGAACTAAAGAGAGCCTGCGGTTTTGATTCTGTGCCAAAGAGGGGGGAACACTTGGCAAGATTTAGCAGGAAACGGGCTACAGTCTGACAAGATGTATGAAGAGACGCAGACAAGATAGGCCCACAAAGCTAGAAGGAGAGAACGAGATAGAGGAGTAGGCAAAGGAAGAGAGGGAGAGACAAACTAAGGAGTGGAAAACAGAGAGAGGAGAATAGATGAGGTATAGAAAAGAGGGCAAGAGGGAGAAGAGTGACAGAGTGAGGAGGAGAGGGAAGGATGGAGGAAACGTGGGAGGAGAGGGAGGGCAGACATGGCCTCTGGTATAAACAGTGTCATTAGCGAGATTAGTCAGGGTGGAATGTAGCACTCTGGGGAAAGGCCGCTGCGTTCGACCCAAAGGGATTTTCCACCATTATTTCACCATTTTTTAATCATCTCCGCAGCCACGAAACTGCCAACAGCACATTTAATCTGCGGCGGTCACTTCAAGTTTATAAGCGAGCGCTGAGAGCATAGCTTCACTAACTATGTATCAGTGCATGACTATCACAAGATCGCTGCTATGGATCTCCAGCATTCTCCAGCATAAGATACATCTTAAAAGTGCTTTTGTTGCTATCACCCCTGAAAGCTACGGTTACCAATACATCTTTTTTCCTCTTTCACAGTTCATTAGTCAACACTTTGGTGTAAAATGCAGACTCCAATCTTTCAATCAAAAGAGCTCGAGAGTAGAAAAGCAGATGTTTCATTCTGGTTTAAACTTTGTTGTCGTGCACACTGTCGAAAAGAAAATGGTAACAAATTTTTGCTTTTTGTTTCCACTGAAATAACTGGGCAAAAATGCCAAAAAGGGTAGAATAGAATTTGTCCACACAGAATGTAAATATAATATAATATAATATAATATAATATAATATAATATAATATAATACTTTTAACTCATTTTCACTACAATTGAGTATATTTAAATGTGGACCAGAGGAGGATGTCATTCCCTTTTTTAGTCTTAAAAGCACTATACAAACATATCTTTTACCTATTATATAATAAAATGTACCAAAATAATGATATTATTACAGCATAGCGAAATTAAACTCTAACATGCAGGAGTTTAAACTCATATTTCTCCTGATGCGTCTTTTCATAACTAACCAGAAATGTGATCAGTGGAAATCTCATTCCACTACTATGACCTGTAATGGTGTAGAGCAGAGCAGATCTGTTTATTCTGTGACTCTGAGGCCTGGGCCAGTCCCCCAGAGGCTCAGTGAGGGGTTATGACCTCAGAAAATATGCTGTAAGTGTCCCTGAGGGGACACTGGTAAGTCAAGGCTGCCTGGTGCTTTAAAGACATGAGGATGTGCTGCTAAAGAGAGACACACATACATACAGTAAAGTTTTTAAACTTTTGGACACACCTGACTCAATAAAATAGTTTTTAAATATACATATACCTAGTGAAATAGACGCAGATGTATGATTTTGTTACTAAAAAAATAAATACTGGTCTTCAGTAGCCAACAAGTATACAGCACATGTGGAGTTTCTTTAGCTCTGTTGGAAAACCATCCCAGGTAGCTCCTGGCCAAGAGCGCATAAAGCTTTAAGACAAAATGGGCTACTCTCAGGTATCCCAAAAAAATTCTGTATCCCTTTTTTCATAGAAGAGAGATTTTTTAAATTGTTTTTACTACATAACATAGTGAACTGATGTAGGAAAGTACTGTTTGGTGCAGACAAAGGGCCACTGATTTTGGCCAGAGGAAATGTTATGCTGTATGTTTAATATGTCACATTTAATATATGTAAACAGAGCTAGAAATTGGGGGCAAAGAAAACTAAATACCTCAGCACCACACAAAATGCCAGCACCACACAAAATGAGAGCAGCTCAGTATGAAACTAATCCAAGTATGAAAAAAAGTTGAGATGCTGTTGGAAAGCATTGCTTGTTGAATCAATTGGTTAGGAATGCATTTAAACTTGAACTTAAATAGCTGATTAAGTTAACATGGCATATTATCTTGTGCGGCCAAAGCGACATGTTGAATTTAAACATCCACACTTTCCACACTTTCAGCCTGAAAACTCACTGACACAACATAAGTGCATGTAAGCTCTTCTCATCTCCTCCCTGTGGCTCATAGAGTTTCAACACAGCACTGGCATTAAGTAAAAGCCTGCAGTAGAAGCTGGGTTTAAAAAAAACACAACACACTCTGGAATCACACACACAGCCACTTAGCACTCCTTTAGCTGAAGTGCTTCCTAAGTGGTCGTTTCAATGCAAGGTCCTTTAGTGATCTCCAGTGGACACGATCTAGAACAGCTACATCGTCTCCCTTTAAATAAACTCTTTAATTATCTTTGTCTTTCTCAGCCTGCCCCCGTCACTCTTTAGCCCATAATTATTATATTGCACTCATTGTCACAATGCCAGCGTAAACAGGAACCAGAAACCCACCAGGGAGAAGCAACCATTCAAAGAACAGTGAGTCAAGACAAAAATAAACACCCAGTAAATGCACTCCTCCTCCTGAAAAAACAGTGAAGATGCAAAAGCACAATCAGGAGATATCAACAATGGAAAAATCCCATGTCAGCTAGCGAGGTTCTGTAATATTTCCCATACTCCAGCTTCTGCTGTCCTGGAACAGTTTATGGACTTTGTAAACATGGAGACATGGTCCAAGATCTATGGTCTTCCTGAAACCACAGGCAGCGGTCATTTTCTGACACTGCATTGTAAATCATTTGAGATTTTACTGATTAATGCATATTTCTGTTGCTTTATTAAGTTCTAACTCAGGATTCAGGGGTGCTTATCATTATCTAACATAGTTCTAACATAGTTCTACATTAAAGACAATAGCACAGATAGACGGGCAGTTAAGTAAGAGACAATTGTCTTAAGGCACTTAAGCCATGCTAAATTAGTTGTGCAACTTATAGTAATCTGGTTAGTTGTATAACTAACTTATCACAAGTTACACAACTAAAAACACCAGAACAATAAGTCATGCTAACTGGTGTCCGAAACCATTTGAAATTCCCAAGTAGATTCTGAAGTGTCAGATCCAATATACAGCTCCTTAATATTTAAAGATATTATTTTGTAGTTTTGCTTTTGTAAACGACAATGGATGTGAAAAGAAGAAGGGAAACTTGTTATTTCACTGATAATTAAGGAGATAAAATGTCTGGAGTTGATTCCAAGAAAGTTCCGATTAGACTTTTCCTAGAAAACATCTAAAAAAACCTCTCTCAGTTCTAAAACCAAGATTAATGTTGGGAATACAATGTGGATAAAAAGAAAGGGCTTATGACTCGAACCATACCACATCACTTGTCAAACACGTTGGAGGCTTGTATGACTGCCAGACGAACTGAATCACTGGTGTTTATTGAAGATGTGACTGGTGATGGAAGTAGCACTAAAAAGTATATAAAGCTATATGTTCTTCTCAGATTCTGAAAAACTAACAGGACAGTGCTTCACAGTTAAGGATGAATGACGTAAAACATACCGCAAATGCAACCCAAGAGGTCCTTAAGGCAAATTAATGGAAAGTTCTTAAATGGCAGAGTCAGTCATCTGACCTCAACCCAACTGGGCATACGTTTCACTTACTGAAAATGAAAGGCAAAAAGCAACAACTGCAGGCAGCTGCAGTAACGGCCTGGAAGAGCACCTTAAACTCAGCATTGGTGCTGTCCATGTGTTCTAAACCTTAGGAAGACATTGACTGCAAAGAATTTGCACCCATATACTAAAAGAAATCCTTGCATTTATAGTTATGTTAGTTTGTCCAATTACCTTTATGTCTGTGAAAATGGAGGGACTATGCAAAAAATAGCCTTCATTCCTAAAATGTTCATGCAAGATTTTTGTTAAATCCTTTTGGATTAAAGCTGGAATTTTGCACTTCAATCACATCTTGACAGCTTCATTTCAAATCCATTGTGGAGGCAAAATTACAAAAATTGGGTGACTGTCCTAATACTTATAGGCCTGATTAATGAAGAGGCAGTGATATAGGCTTTAATGAGGTAATCTATCTATATGCCCACATGTTCATCAGAGGTGTAAGAAAATATTGAAAATATCGAATATCGGGATATTATGTTTGGTGATACTGTATAGATACACAGATTTCTGGCAGACAGTGAAACATTGTGTGTTATGTTTAAACCTATACGTATTGTATCGCCAGGTTCTTGCCAATACACAGCCCTCATGCTCATGCTTCTTGGTTGGACACTTGCTGCGTTTGGGCAAAGCTAAGTAGCAGAATTCACAATGACTATTAATCAAGTCCTTTTGCCATACAAGTGTACATCATAGTTATACAATTACAGATTGTAGTTTATGTGTTTAGTCCACTGATTTTAGTCCACTCAGCATAATCAGTGTCACTGCAGTGCTGAGCATAACCCACCACCTAAATATTAACTGCTAAATATTAACTACTCTTTACCATTAATAAAGGAGAGAAAGAAAGGACAGCAAATTAGGCAGCAGAAAAGGTGGCCTACAATCTGCAAAGTACAAAGAAAGCCTATGTAATAAAAACCTGAAAAATGGTCAATTTTTAGCAAAAAAAAAAAAAAAGTCTAAAATACATAATTTTACAATTAATATAGAATTTCACTCGTGATGAAAATGATAAATAATCACTGAAAAACTGTTTGTGCCAATCAGTGCAGATACATTCTAACAATTTCAGCAGCAGATCAACCATGTTGCAAAATGAAAATGTCAGCCGCAAGGAAATATTTCACGGCAAGCAGTTTCTAATCCCTAATCACTGTTAATGTCAGTTATCAAGAGAGGTTATGTCCAGAAAAAAAGACATTCTTTGATGCAACTGGCCAGTGCATATGCTCAAGCCTGAACTACATATACATTTATCAATTATTTTGCTTACACAACTGAACCAAACACTCTGTATACATGACCTGGTGGCCTGTGTGTAGAGTGAATCATCAGCTCATCTAGTCTTTGTCTAGACTGTAGCCATCTGCCAATCTGCCAACACCAAGCTTCAGTAGACTCTCACTCTTTCAGTTTCACCAGTATGGTTCGGGGAAGACATACGAATGCACATAGGCTGGGGAAACACATGGGGTTGATGAGACAGTAAACATGAGTGCTACTGTGATGAGGTTACTGGAAGTACGGTCCCTCTTATCTCGTCTGGCCCTTCCTATGCTAGGACAGGTCACCCAGTGCTGCCACCACAGCCGCCCCCACCTCCTGCAAAGCACAGCAGGAAATGAGGATCTTTTTTTTTTTTTTTTTTTTTTGCCTGTGGCGGAAATGTTTCCTCCTCCCCCACACTGGCTGCTCTACACCAATGACATTTCCCAATCTTAACCCCCCTCTCCATTTCGTCCTTTCTCTGTTCCTCTTTCTCTCTCTCCATGGACTAAATTTTCCACTCTGCCACACAGATAAGATCCCAGCACTCTCAGGATATGGAGAACACACTGAAATAAAACTGTTCCCAAAGTGTGTCTGTGTGTAACTGGAGTGGCTCCTTATGTTAAAGATGAGCCAACTGCTTGTCATGGGCCCCGAGATCCTTTCCTGTGGTTTAAGGTTGGAGACAAGGGCGTACCATGACCCAGACTCAGCCAGACACACACACACACACACACACACACACACTCACACATCAGGGGAAGAGCACAGACAACAATCCTGGTTCTATCTTTGTTTTCAGGAAACGCTATTTGAGAAAAACACTGAAAAAAAGAAAAAGAGAGACGGAGAAGATATTACCAGGCCATGAAGTATGATCCTGTTTGTCTCAGTACCCTGGGGCAACTCTGGTTGTGGTTAGAAGATGCTTACTGCTCACTGAATTGTTTGCAGATGCACCTTAGAAACACTTGACTCATCTAATGGGACGAATGAGGGGACTATTCCACCTAAACACAGCCTGATATAAGTAGAGCAGGATCAATCCTGACTCATCAGAGCACTGAGTCAGTCCAGACAAGCATCCTCTGCAGTCGGCTACTTGACCTGGCGTGGGTGGTGGTCTTTAGACTGGAGTTATTTCAAATATTAAGGTGCTCAGGAGACTGATCCTAAAAAGGGTCTGACTAAGCAAAATCACTTTCGTTTTTAAAAATGATGGTTCAGTTTCTAAAATCTGATTGACTGGCCCAGCAATCGAACACTTATGTACTCTGGTGCCACAGCCACAACTAACTGGAGGACAGGATGTGAGGGACAGGGTTTAGATGTTCGTATCATTAATGTGTACATCAGCTACAAGCATGTTATGTAAGGTATTTTGTAAAAATGTACAAGTCTGTGATAAGATCTATAAGACCAACCATTATCCTATTTCGTAACCCCTTCCACATGCTTTCAGTGTGCATGTCTTAGCAAGCACTGAGCTTTCAAAATACTTAAGTCCTTAGAGGATCAATTACAACTTTAAGCTGATGGTGATGACAAGAAACACAGCCTAAAGACTTCCAGCGTGTAGTGTAAAAATATCTGACAAGCGTCAAGACTTTCAGAAGACTATCCTGGTGGGAAAAGCTATCAGCGCGGAACACCACCAGTCCCCTCTGATACACTTCCTAGATCAACAGCTACCTTAACATCTGACTCTTCAAAACTAATTAGAACCATAACAGACATTCTTCTATATATATAAACGGATAAAGGATAAATATAAATAAAAACTGTGTTGCTTCTTATTTTTCTGCTCCATTCAAAGGAAAATCCTCATTTTACATGGAGATGTTCACTTCCTCACGCCAGCAGTCAATGCTTACTAGAAGACCGCTGTTACAAGATTGAAAAACATCAAGGTGAAGTGAAGTTTAAACAGACTGGCCCTTTTTTTAAGTCAGGAGCTGAACTGGGGAGCACTGATGTCTCTGTGTGGCGGCAGTCCTGGGGCGGTCTCTTCCCATATGCGGAGCAGCAGGGCTAACAGTGTATTAGACACAGCGGTGCTGGTTGAATTTTCAGTGTCCCTGCTGAACTGAGAATTGTCCCAACCAAAAATATGCAATATGTCCTGTGAGCAGTGTCCTGTGAGCAGTGTCCTATGAGCAGTGTCCTGTGAGCAGTGTCCTGTGACTTGTGAAACACCAGAGAATGACCAACACAAACTGTGCAGAAATTGATGAGCCATTGTCTCTTTACTTTACATCTGAATGGTAAGCGAGTCAATGCTATAAGGCGAGTGGAGCTGATAGAATAGAATATGAGTGTAGATACAAGAAGGTAGCTTTAATGTTAGAGCAGATTAATGTATATTTACTCTTATGCTCTTAGAGAGAGAGAGAGAGAGAGAGAGAGAGAGAGAGAGAGAGAGAGAGAGAGAGAGAGCATCAGCATCAGCCATTCAGTTTTTATGTGTATATTATCATTTCATACCACAGTATAGCAGTTATAATTTGTTCTGTTGGACGTCAATTATCAAAAAAACTCATTCTGTTATACCACCATCACATCACGTATATGATGCTCATTATCTCAGCAACCCCACCCTTCCGCATCCCTGCTGCTCTCTATAAACACCCATGTGGAAAACAATTTAGATTGTCTGGCTTCTTAAAGAAAAATCTACAAACCGTGTAAATGTATCTGTTATGGATCTGTTTCATGGATTATGTTGCACTACATTACCATTTACAAAAGGCTTTATCTGGACGTTGGCAGCTGAAGAGTTTATAGCTACTCTTATGTTAGCAGTTATGTTACATGTAAATTTTTCATTAAAATTTTGCTTCACTTGAAATGCTTCCATAGGTTTAGTTTAATTGTTTGGCTGGATTCTCTTCTTTCCCCGCCATCTTGAACACATTATGCCACAAACAAGTAGCAACGAACAATGCGTTTGACTAGGTTTAACATATACATACTAAGTGCAAATAAAAGCCAATGAAGGCAACATTAAAACACTGCTCACTTAAATAGTACATACGCTTCTCTAACCAGACAGTGATTTTTAACCCTACTGTTCTGAAAATGTTTAACTTTTGTTAATGTTGAACTCAACCTCCTCCTTAGACGCTCTGAGGTATCAGATAAAGTAACTTTAGATGCTTATTGGGTGCATGTAAAACTACATTTTATATGCATAAGCCCTATCCAGACTTAATCCTGACACTCAAAACACGTGATATGGCCAGATATAAATGGGGTCTTACAGGTATCTGTATAAATGGACAAACGTATGAACAGTTCAGGCTTTAGAGTGGCTGGACTTGCTTTGTTTGTTTTTTACTTATGCAATGTTTTTTTGTCCATGTTACAACAGCATGTAATACATCACAGACTGTCAGAAACCATACAAGCAAGTCTGTTTGAGATGATTCAACAACTGGATGTCCTTTGAGCCAAAACATAATCATGTATGCATGCAGTATTGCAAAAGTGAGGAAGCAAAATTAAGACATCAGGCATGTTTTGGCTGATTCACCACATTTGGGGTGAAGTTGAAAACTGTAAAAAGCAGTGTTTCTTCTGCGAAATTATTCCTTTAAACTTAACATATGACTCCAGGTACTCTTGACATTCCAGAAGGCATTGTTGTATGGAGGTAAACGGAGGAGCATTCAAATCGAATCATGCGTCAGGGACCTGGAGAGTGCACAGAAGCTCGCCCAGGCAACAGGAAACAGCTGACTCTCCTCCAAGTGAATGTTCAGTATTAGCGAAGAGAGGATTGGGGCTTACAGTCACGGCCTGCCGAGGGCTGTACAGTTTCATCTAGTTGGCAGCAACTGTCATAACTGAAGATGTTTAAACAAAGTCAGTCTTTGGTTTAAACATGTGGTAATATAATGACTTAGCATCAGAAAAAGATGCTAGGTTTAATGAACAGTCTTTTGGCTCTGTCGCTAATGGCTTTACTTAAATCGAGTCAATATTAAGTGTCTTCGCTTTCTTTAATCTTGATGCGCGCTGCACTGCAAAGGCCCCCAACACTTTCATCTGCCTACTGGCATCAAGACATGCCAGGCTGCTTTGTCTCCGTTAATCGAGGCGGCGTGAAATGCTTTTCAAAAGCTTCTCATTGTTCAGTCTCTTTACTGAGGTGTTGAGAGCTGGAGAGGTAGTCCCTGCTCCACAGAAGCGATAAGCCTCTGAAAAGGTCTCAGTCCATGCCTGTTCCCTAGGGGACAGCAACCGCTCCCTTCCGCCATTGAGATGATCCCTATCACTACAGACTGACTGAGACCACGGTGGCCAGGCTCCAGCTACCCAGCACAGCTAGGGGCTGGAGCTGAACCAGCAATCTCACATAACAGACAATAGTGCCACAAGTAATGATATTATGATAACTATGACAATAATTAAAACACTTCCTCACTTTACTCGCTGGGCCCTCATCACTCGCTGCCAAAAATAGAAGTCCAGTCTAAACAACAAGCCATTTTTTGTTTAACAAAACAACAAAGGTCCAGTGCTGTTGAGATGACCGTGTGTGATTTGTGCGAAATGAACACATATCACATTTATCAGTATTAAGTGTGCAGGGATATTTTTCACAAATCAAAAATTCAGTCTTTAAAGTTGGTTGTTTTTTCTGCTCATCAGGATCCAGTAATCCCAAACCAGTGGCCGTTCTGAGAACACCAACATCTTCTTTGATTAATCAACTCGTCTTAATCTCAGCATGGTGCTTGGGGTCATTATCTTGCTGTAGAGTGAAATGCTCCCCAAATGTTTTCCAGAGGGTACTGAAGGAAAAATGAGTTTGTACACATTACCATTCGTGATGCCTTCAACCAAAAACTAAATCCAGATGTTGTTATAGATCCCCAAACAGACACTGAGGCAATTCACAATGCTTGACTTGAGGTTTCTGAAATACGTCAAGGATTTGTTTTTAGCTGTTTCGGCTTCATACATACTGACATCGGTTGCTTCAAAACTTGTCCATAGATTAACTGTTACATAGAACCTTACTCCACAGTTGTCCAGTTTTGGTGTTGTACTACAGCTTGTTTTACATATACTCTCAGACTCACAGTGGAAAAGATGGAGAGAAAAGCCTTGAGGTTTTTCAGATATGAAACAACAGTGTGCCTTTTCCTTTATATCTGATCCCCTCAGAAATATCTCCTTTACCCATTTTAAATGCACATGAGACGGAACTTTGCCAGACAGCTAAGTCAAGTTTGGGTAATTGTATGCAGCTAGGGGCTTTTTCACATTGGAACTTGCTTTTTCCAGACCCAGCACCACATGCTCTGTGAGTGTAAATACTGTTTTTGAGGCCAAGAATGGTCCACAGAACCGATCTGTGGTCCTCCTGAAATTGGTGGTCTGGAGTTCGCTGGTGTGATACTGCATGTGTGGAAGCAATCTGCTCCCAGCACCTCTTGTGGGGTTAATTTCTTAATGAGACTGCTTTGACCTATCATGTTTCCTCTCTTGTCAAGTTTTGTGATGGCTGGGTAAAAATCACTGTGGATAAAAGGCGCTGTTCTTGCTGCTTAAGTGTTTGTACCCTAGAAAAATAGCAAAAATCAGCAAATGGATGAAGCTGGTTTCTACCATTCTGCATATATTTCTTGTTCTTCCCTGATAATGAAAAATAAAAAACAGAGTTTAAACAAACAAAATCAACTATTTTTTATAAACAAAATTGTCTACATAATCTTATTGAATCTTTGCCACCATAGACCACATATAGCTCCAGGTGAACAATGTGGAAATGTTTGGCCTCTGTCATGGTATAAAGCAGATTATGGTCAGTCTTGACTCTAGCTGCTCTTGTGCTCTCCCAGATGGTCAGAGAGGACAGATTACAGCCAAATCATGACAAAAGATCAGTCAGACAATTGTCCTTCCTCAGATTAAGCTATTAGGCTGCCTGTAAAGCATAAGCTGTGGTAACAGGCTAAGACTGACAAGCCATCCAGTGGATCAGGGATTAGATCTGCCCCAGAGATTATAGAGTTCTTTACCAAATCCAGGTCTTTGTTGTGACACTTGGCCCACAAAACTGTCCACAAAAACAATGACTGCTTCCACGAAACACAACAACTGACTCCTTGCTTTTTAGTGAAACAACCAATTTTACAATGCACAGATACATGCCAGTGAAGGAACAATAGATTCATCAATGGCCAATTGATACTGTAACTTCTTCCAAAGCATGATGCATGTATTCCTGGCCTAACATTGGAGCGTGCTGGCTTCTGCAGTTCTGATATGACTAGGTGTGCCAAGGCAGCTCGTGGCCAGACCTGGCATTCAGCACCCTTATCAATGAGCCTTTCACATGAGCAGCACGGGGCTCGGGTGCGGCTGGCAGCAGCAAAGCCCCAGGACATAGAAGCCTTCAGAAAGAGAGAGCGAGACACATAGAGGTCTTCAGAGAGAGGGAAAAACACATAGAGGCCTTCAGAGAGAGAAACCTAGTTCCTACATTTACTGCGATGCCGTGCTGTTTCATGCCTGCCATTGTTGGGTTTGTAGAAGGTGGTGGGTTATTAGTGTAAGAGTAACTAACAGTAAACTGGAAATACAGTCCGTCCTTACCTTGCTTTCGCATTTCTTATGAGTGGCTGTTCTGCAGACTGCAAATGACAGACAGAAAAAAATTAGCATAACAGCAGGAGAATGCTAATCAAAGGTTCTTTAATGAGTTCCTGGATTAATCTTACCAAAGTAACTACTAAGAGCAGCCATAACTCTATTCATGTACCTAAACAAAGCTCAAAAATCAATGTTATCTTACAGAAGCTGGAAAACTTACCTCGACAGAAGGAGCCCAGGCTCTCTATACTCTGCTTACACACCCCACACTGACGCTTCTTCTTGAAGGTCTTTTCTTTAAAGACATGGGGCTCCCCCTTCGAGGCCTGCGGACAATAAAACCTCATTAGAGACCCAAGCAATCTGCAATAGAAACTCTTTCACCTGCAGACTGTATCCTGTTTTCTCAGACTGTATCTATTACCATCTCTCATATTGCTTGTACCTCTTGAACGAGACTCGTTAGTGCTTTCCCTGTCTTTGTGCTGAGAGTCTCATCTTTCAAAGTCAAGCAGGAGGACAAAACCTTTGCGTAACAGAGTTAATCTCACTGTGACACACCTTGACACACCCCCAGACAAGCTACTGGAGAACACGGAGATCACATGCAGCAACTGGTCCATTCTAGTGATCTTTGCAATCCTGACCTGTGTAAATGCTGACCACTTCACACATAAGCTGCCTATCAAAGATTCAGCATGCTCCTGGCCTTCTGCTGAATGTAATGTTTGCAGCAAAATTTTGGTGCCTCTACCTCACTATGAAGTATATTATATATATATACATATTTTTGCCTTTGCTCTTAAATGGAACATTGTGAGTGATGCTGAATATTTAAATCATGCACAAATTATTCCCATCGCACTATTACAAACATGGTTACTTGTTTGTAATGGTGGTCAGTATCAAAAATGTTATTTAAATATGTTACTACAAAGGAAATGTTTGGAGATGTTTCTTTTTCAAAACCAGTATGGACATCTTAAGCATAGGCTGACACCAATTTGATATTTTTACAGTTAGACTATGAAGTCATTGGGGACTTGGACCTGTGGAACACTTATGTCTGTTGTGCTTCAGACACCCCTAAAGAATGAATCTGATGGTTGCAAGCTGGATATTCAAAGAGAACTTGGTCACTTGGTGAAGGACATGTTTCCCTAGGATGTAAGTGAAATAATGCCATCAGTTCAATTTAAACTTCTTTACAGCCAAGTTTCCCAAATTTCTGGCTGATCCGATGCTCACACTGTACGGAAACGAACACATTCAACACAAAAGCACATTTCCAGAAATTTTCATCCAAACTTTTTATCAGGCAAACTGCCTTTTTACAACACTTCCAATTTATAACCAACTTTTTTATGGGTACCAGCAATATGTATGAATTTGATAAATACATTGAGGTGAATACCGATATCAGGTTTTAAGGAGATCAAAATGAAAATATTTGAGATTATAAGTTTAATAATTTTTTGTTTAAACAGTTTTTATTCAAACTCTTTTAATTAAAGCACTTTTAAAGCACATTTTATGACAAACAACTACAATTAGGCACAAACTTCCAGATACTCAAACAACTAAAGCCACATAGCCAACAACATAACATCAAGCAATATGAGTGAGTATTAAGTCAAGCTGGATTTGTTCAGCTAGATTGTGTATTTATTCATGTTTTTCTACCATATCTAGCAATCTCTGCTCATATCAGCCTGATAACAGGTTCAGATCATTTCCATCTCTAATTAAAGCATTTTAAAAGCCCCCAACATTTGACACTGTTCTTCAGTAAGACAGAATGTTCAATCACAGGAACATTTCACTGCCGTTCTTTAGTGTGTGTTGTGTAGGATATTTGCTGTCTCTATTGAGGAGCATAATGCAGCTTTGTGCTGGGCTGTGTGTTTTTCCTTTTGGCAGCGGAGGCACAGGGAGCTCATTTCCACTCTCCTCTCCTTCCAGCACTGGGCACTGTTTGGACAGCTGGCGAGAGATGCAGTGCATGCCCACTCGATGCCATACAGCTCCGTATTGTACACACTCTGACTGGCACAATCTCCATCTCCGACACACACACACACACACACACACACACACACACACACACACACACACACACACAGTAATACTATCCATCGAGCTGACAAATGCTATAAATGTAAACATAATACGATCTTTATGGATTTCCTTCGACCAATAGTGCTCTGCAAAAATCACAGACTCTTGATGTATTTAATTTTCAATTCAAAGAGCCACTAAGGAATAATTATTTATTTTTCAATGTCAGGAAAAAAGCAAAAACAATTATTTTTAACAGAAATATAAAATTTCATTTGTTCACATAACAAACTCAATCTTTTTCATGGGTACCAGCAAAATGTCTAAATTTGATACATACATTGAGGCAAGCACCAATATCAAGAGGAGATCAAAATTCCAATATTTTAGATCAGAATTTTATGCTCAAACAGTTTTTATCGACACATATGGCTGTCATCTCCAACAGCAAAAACTAACAATACAAATATTATAGCTGGAGTTGGAGCTTCCTATAATTCCTCCAGTTCACCCTGTATTGTTGTGATGCAGTTTAACAGGAGATGATTTAAATCAATATCAAGCAATATTAATATGATATCAGGTTCAGAATGAGAATCTTTTTTGAGCATCTGGTGAATAAGAAAGTTCTCTTGGTGAAACATAAAATTAAATCCAAAAACACAAACATAGAAAAAGACAAGTTAAAGTGCATGTGTGCTCTGACTACAGCAGAAGAAAGTGGGGATGGTTCTTATTCAGAAGGATTATGGCACAGGATAGACTGCAATATTGTGCATTAGGTTGATTTCAAGAGCAAGATCTCAACAAGCATCCAGGCATGGATCCAGATATAAAACAGGATGCTAATTTCCGTTTGAGTGATATGCTGCTTGTCCTTTCTGCGAACCAGATGACTGGTTGAGAAGATACCACTAGTGTTGGATCTCCTTTAAAGTGAAGCGTGACATCTAATTAATAAGGGGTTAAGAACTCTACAGCCACTTCTAATTTAAGGGAGCAACGATGGCCAATCCCAACACCCTCCCTCAACTCCATCAAACCCCAGCTGTTTGTTCAGTCCGTGTGAACGCGGTATACAGTGATGTTCTGCTCCCTGACGAAGGAATATGCTTTGAATTTAAATTGTGGTGACAAGGAGGTTAGGCTTTAAACTAAAGGAAAATATTTAAACTGCACATCCTAGCTTGTGTGTCACTGGTCATTCCTAATAATGTAATATTAAATGTACACAGTGATGTATTTGTGGACAGTTCTAGAAATATTGGCACTGCAACTGAGTCAAACAAACTGCACTTTCACCTGAGATTAAACCCAGAGCAGCTCAGTTTTCACAAGCTCCAACTGCACTCTCACGCTCTGATCAGGTGATACAGCCTCTCCTCAGAGCAGCCACCAGCAGAGCAAAAGGAAGAGCAGACAGATATCAATCAGACAGGAAAACACCTCTCACCCGTCTTTAGGGAAGTGGAAAATGCTCTCATGCAGACACAGACTTTGTGTTGATGAAATAAAAGGCACAAATGCATCTCTTATTGAACCTGAGCAGTTTGACAGACTGCTAATGAGCCAATGAGTAGTTTGGCTTTAAGTTAAAATATGTATGTAATGAGTCCCTCTACATCATACAAAGTAAAAAAAGTTATCTAGGTATCTGTTACAAGTTTTGTTTGTTGCAGTCTATGTGTAAAAAAAACTCTCCATCATTGTTAGCTTGATGCTAACATATAATGAAGATTCTCCTTTCCCCGCTAGTAGAAATTAACTCTCTCACATGCAAATATGTTCATTAAATAAGGATAGAACGAACAATACTGAAGTATTTTGTGTGGTAATTTTCTATCGATATGTGAACAAGTATTAATATTATATTAACATTAATGTTGACATTATTATACAAATTTAACTTTTTGGTACTACAATAATAAAATCTATTTCAATCCCATTTGGTTGCAATACAAATGACTGAAGTGAGATGCACAGACTTAAAACTGCAACTTCACTGGATAAAACAGATGTTCACAAAGCCTTATTGCAGCATTTAACCTCAATATATCGCCAAATCTTTAAAATGCAACATTAATCAGACTGAGACTTAAGTGATATCGTATTGTGGGTCTTTTAGTGATTCCTAATATTGTTAAGTACAGGTACTAGTAGTGTGTTCTGTGCTGGAATTTAAGTTGGAGCAACTTCACAGTTATATACAAACATCACTATATTGATAATGTTTGTTTGTTTTGATTTTTTATATTTTTTTTCAATGTTTTATTTAAAATGCTATATTAAAATGACACCTTGATAAAATAATTGTTTTAATTCTTTTTAATGGAATATCATGATAGTACTGTAGACCAGGTAATTATTAAGATATTATTTTAATACGGGCGCATGCCTAGATGTGATGCAAACAGATGATTACGTGGAAAATAACTTTAATTACAGCGATCAGGAAATTATGTAACAATTGTGACAGGCACTGACACAGAATAGAAGAAATAAATGTGTTGGACCTAAGAGCCTTGTAATTACATAACAAGAAAACAACATAGAAATGCAGATGTAATCCAAAATGTTGTTCCATTATTCAATAAACTCCAGACGGGACACAGTGTTATAGAACGTCCCATGACAACAGTTAGGTGTTATGCTATAAATTTGTTCCCTGAATCTCCACCCATGACAGTGAAAAGCCTCTTTTTGATTTAACAGGCCAAAGCTTATCAGCTAGGAGAGTGATATTAGGAAAATGTATACAAATTAGGTTTTGAGGGAGTGAGAAAAAGGGAGTCGAGCAGAAAAAGACTGTTTATGGGGAGGATGAGGCAAACCCTGCTGGACTATGTTGATCGGCCTGGCTGATACTTCTCCTCCTGCTGTTGTACCAAGCCAACCATCTTAAAATCCTTAGGAGTGTTTACACTTTACCTTGGTACTTTATTTTCTAACAGAAAAACTTTGTTCATGTTTCATGACAAGCCATTTTTCCTAAAACTCCCGTAATTCTTTCATAAGGAACAAAATTTCTTGGAAACAAACTTCCTGTTACTTTAAAACCTCCATAACAAGTTAGAATAGTTTTTTCCTAGTAAATTTACTATTTTAGAGACAAGCTTTTGCAGTTTGCAGCAGCGATTTGCATTTTTAAAAAGTCTAGCAAAGATAAATGTATGATAGAATTTTCAACATCATAACATTAACCAGTTAACACTTATAAAGAACAGCAACCAGTGTAGCTTCAAATGATAGCATTTAGTGTCTTATGCTAACTGAACCCCCAAATACCTTTTTCCATTTAATACTGGACTGCTTAAGTAAATATTGAAAAAAGCCTCTTACCTTTTCAACCTGATACACCACAAGGGTCAGCGCCCCACTGGAAACACGATTTACACATAAACAGCTCAATGCTACCCGCACTAGCTTCTCCTGTACTAACCTCGTGAGGTGTGACTAGATGACCCCACAACAGGCTCCCCTACTGCCCAGCCAACAGCGTGTTGACAGCAGGGTAGCCTGGGCAGGGACTGCTCCTTGGGTATGGAGCACACACAAGGAGGGCCTGTTCGCTTAATTTTAGCCACCCAGAGCCAGAGGCTCTCCAGTTAAAAGATGGCCTTTGAGAGTGAGGACCCTCCTTTTCTTGCTCCACTTCAAGCCCAAATGAAGGAACAGAGAAGGAATTGAAGGCAGGGGTGGACAATCTTGACACACACACACAGAAATAGACAACATGGACTGACAGACACACATACATAGACTGTAGAAATAGAACATAAATGCATATATAAAAAATGCACAAGTCTCAAGAGGATCTTCACTTCTTATTTTTCAGTACCACTTCAATAACAGTATTAATGTGACTGTAATGGGCCCGATGTGACTGTCAAGTAGAAGTAGAAGTAGATTAATACTTAGATCTTCTCAGAGAGAGCTCCACTGGTGACCAAAACAATGAGGTGTATGTCAAAGCTTAAAAAGCCACGTAAGGAACATCCTTGCCTCACACCTGTCAATTAGAAGATTAGCAAATGACATGACTTAATCTTTCCGAGATGAGATCTGATAACACTGGAATGATTGTGGGATAGTAAAGAAATCATGGCAAACACAGAAATTCTTCTAGCACACGTTCCCAACTCCGGCCCTGGAGTATCCTTGGCCTGCTTTCTTTTTTTCTTATAACCAAGCACATCCAACTAACCAGCCTTCCAGGGTTGATGTGGAAGGGCAGGGAGGAGCAGGGCAAACACTAAAATCTGCAGGACAGGCATATACTAAACTAATGAATTCCACTGTGGTGCTTGGTTTGGACAATAAGGAAAGGCCTAAAGGCCTAATTGGTAAAAAACATTTACATTATTTAGAGTTTTTCTAAAATACTAAAATACTTACTCTAAAAATGGTTTTCACCTTCATGTAACTCATTTACTAGCATTATTCTAGGACCATCCATTGAAGCCAATCTGCCTATCTATACATGTACATATGATTCTTTACTATGCTCTTAATTTAAAATGAATGTTTAAGTGGCCTTTATGGCTGTACTTGATGTCTCCCTCACCCTGAAGCTCTGTGAATTCATCATTTTCAACATTTGGCCACCAGAGAAGCGATCGCCCCAAACTCTGTTTTATT